>JAYGXS010000001.1:37000408-37188438 GCA_036362985.1 Ligula intestinalis | reverse complement strand
CAAGTCTCAACTGTTTCACTTCAGGAACAGGAACGTTGCTTCAGACTGCTGAGTTGCAAATACAGACTACATAATTCTATTCCTCGATGGATAGTGCGGTGGTTTCAAAAGCGCATTTGATCCACAGACAACCGCTTTTATTAGTGAACAGTAACATACAGAATATTTCCTTTAAACTTGTAAATCTATTTTTAAATGAGTACAATCCTCACTTTTAATTTAGTCTGATGACGAATAAGTGATACCTGCTCAAAAATTAACGAGTAAAACTCGATTTTCCGAAGATTTTTCTTTTCAGTCCAAATTCGTACTACCAGCTTCTACTGTTTAAATTAGAAGTAAACAAAAGGTCTGTCACACCCTGCAATGGTGATTTATAAAAAAACACTAGTAGAGGCTTGGCAGAGTTGTGAGAAACTCAACAGCCTTGGTGAGCTTCGAAATCACAGCAGCAAGGGAAGGCTTTAGCACAGCAAACCTTCTAGCCAACTAAACTGTGTGGCCTCCATCGGGAGTCGCAAATTTAATCAAACTGCCAACCCTCCTTACTACTTAGTGGTCGAAGTACCTGACCTGGATTTACACCTCCGTTGCCTTCGGATTTGGTAGTAAAATGTTTTCGTGACATTGGCAAGGTGGTAATTCCTCCAGTAGATGGAAAACCATCGGTTACGATTCCAAGCGAGGTCGTTGTGCGGTAATATGCACGAGGGCACACCCACGACGCCTTCATGCGGACTGGAACTCAAAAAGTGTTTATTGAGAAAATACTGACTCTCCCACAGGCTTGTTGGAAGTGAAGACTGGGACTGCTGTATCTTTAGATCCCGTGCCGACAAAGCAATTCATTTCAAGCGTCGTGGTGTGTTTGGATGCCGACATTGAACCAATTTGTACGCTTTCGGCACAGACGAGAGAAGGGCATGCAGGTCTTCGCAGAACTCGTTCTTTCTGTCATCACAGCAATTCACGAGGGAGGGAGAGGAGTAGGCACTGACAGCAATGGTAATTCTGTTCTGGTGGAGGGGCAGGCTGCTATTTTTGTCCTGTGACAGAGAGTTCCCGACGAAAAATTCAACTCTAGCGCCCCGTCGCTGTTTTTAGATATCCGCCTCAGAGGGCGACTTTCCCCTCTTGAGAGATACAGGCCTTGCCGTGAATCGGGTTGTCCACCAGGACGGCTAAAGCTGTTCTCCTTTCCGGACGGGTCACCATTGGATTTCGGAAAAGTGGGCTAACATTCCAAACCACCAGAGTAGCACTACTCACTCAAGGAGTCCGAGATAGGACATGGTTTGTGACAAGGTCGACGTTTGCAGTCGGAGTTTGCTTATTTAGCGTTTCCACTGGAAAAAACCTGCTAACCATATGATTAACTAGCATTTAAGGCTTCCTCTCCTGCGGAGGCGTGAGCAGTGCTATCATTTAATAGGAGTGTTTAATAATCGTAGGTTGCTGTGCAATTGCACTGTGAGTTACAATTTTTGTTCAGTGAAAAGGCAGCTCCAAACAACCTGAGCCGCGTACAGGGTCAGTTTTGTTTACATCCAGCGGCCTTATATGGTTTGGAGCCAGAAAGAGGACGAGAGCGCGAAGATGTACACCCACAGGAAAGTTTATGAGTTTATTCGTTGTTTGACGAAGTCGACGTTATTCTAGCGGCAGTGCTGAGTACGGTTTCATAAGAGTTGGGTGCCAAGACGGACGCAGTAGAAATATTCCGCAGGTTAAGCGATGTTATCGGCGGGGACTATCGGCATGGTCGGGTTTACTCTAGCCGTCCTAGAGGGTGTTAAACCACGGCAAACCAAACCCGATCACCATAAATTTCTCCGCCAGCGCATACCCTACACAAATAAGTGGGAAGCATGTTCTTTGGTTCCTTCCCCCTGTGACCGCTATGGCATGCTGACACATGTGAGATCGCGGATACTCACCGATGTGTAGTGTAGACGACCATGTCGTGTGTGGCACACGTAAACAGGTTGTAGGGCCGTCCATCCCCGGCGCCAAGCCTGCAAGCCATCACCTGGTTGCATTCCTCTATCTGCCAATGGGAGAGCCAATTACAGGTGCCGTAGACTGCTATTTGCCAAACAGTTGAGAAAGCGGCCAGTGACTCACTGTCACATGACGTTTACGCATTCACGCCCACAGCACGCTAGCAGGCAGACGCACGTGAAGGGTCCGGGCCTGCCGCGGGCCAGAGCTTCAGACCACCACTGAGTTTCTGAACACACCAAACAATTCCTACCGGTCTAACCCCTCCTCTTCCGTTGGGGAACTGGCCGTGATAATTGTAGCGCTCTGAGCACGCCAACGGCTTAGACTTCTACAAGAGTCCTGAAGTTCTGTCAGCCACTGCACCCGCTGTCAACATCAGCTTGCCGACCAGCTAGCATTCAACGTCTATTCCTCACTATAAACAATCTGACACACTCTTATGAGACTTCTATGGTGCCCACTTAGTTGGTATCCGAGCTTGCCCCAACCCCTCCTCGTTGTATGAAACATCCGTCCTTTGTGCATAGACTACGGGGTGTGGTGGCGCGTCTAGATGCAGATCCTTACAATCGTTAGTCAATATACAACTGACTACAAAATCTGTCTGCGAACGCCTACTGTGTGAATTAGTACTGGACCAACAAAAGTTTTACCATTACCAGTTGTGGCAATTTATAAAGAGATATTAGCAGTGAGGGTTGGCAGATTTAAATAATACATTTGCCAAGGAAGAAGGTGCGATCGTTGGGGCAAGACTTTTATTCGCCTGACGTTTCGAAATCCGTTGCGAATCCTTCATCAAAGACATTAGGATAAAACAGAAGGAGCCTAATGATTAGAAAATCGGCGGCCTCGATTGGATTCGAACCCAGGCCAGCAAGGGGAAGGCACCAATGCAACTAACGCTCTTTAGTAACCAGCTTTCTGTGCCTCAATTCAATCAGACAAACGAAAGTAACGAAGTCCATCTGTGTGCTATATTGCTCTTTCCAATTTCGATCTCAATATTTAATGAGTTAGGCAATTAACTCTATACAGTTGGTAGCAAATTGCATCTGCTTTTAAATTTTATACCCGAAGAAGGGGTTTAAAACGTTATAAATCAGCGTTTTTAAAGACCCATCAATTTTTATTGATGCAGCGTCTTGCAGGTCCTCGTGATAACGCTTCTTACGAAATACTCAACAGAATCCATATCCACTGCAAAATTGAAGGAACCCCTGTACCATCCTTTTAATAGCACAGCGAAATTGCTGATTTAGATTGCGCTGAAAGTATACAGCCCGTATTTTGAAAAGCCTAACTATGAAATTTGAAAGAGACGTTATGCGCTGCAAAGAAGTACAAGAAATATATTTTCGTGCATTTGCTATGCAACACACCTGACATTATAGGGGCTTCAAAAATAAATGTGTAAAATTCATGCAATCAACTGGTCATTTTTACCTAGTATACATTCTGCAGGAGAACCTAAGTAGCCCAATTCAAAATCCGGCATCCGATCACTGTTTAAATGCCTTGGGACGATGTTGCACGATTATCACTATAAACACTTCGCTACCATAATCACCTCTAATTTATATCACTCTTCAAAATATCCAGTTACATTTCCCGAGAAAGGTCACCTAATCAACTACTCCAGCTCACAGTTTTTTATAATCCCGTGTAATACTACTAGACGCCTATCAGAAATCGGCTTTAGGCATAGAACCAGACGGAAGGCGTTCGTCATTCGTCAAATGCACGCCACCATCAAAATCTATACGACTAGGAAAAAAAAATCATTTATTCGCCAATTATTACAGATTTAGGAGGAAAAGTGCATAATCAGGGAGCAAACTTTACCAAGGCAGAGGTAGGTTCCCTACATGCTCCAACTTTTTACATAGGTCGGGTTTGACCCGCCGTATGTAGGCTGCCTCCAGGTAGCGTAAAGTGCGAGTTGTTCATGCTCGAACAAGTACTCGGAAGGACGTTTCGGGGTCAACAGAATGGCCCGAATCTAGCAGATGTTCAGTAATTGATGACCGGGGAATTCTGCTTTCTTGTTTCATTAACCAGATAGGTAAATGTTCCTTAACTCTGGTGGCCAATTGCCTTTGCATTCGCCCTATTTACTTGCATCCGCAAGTTCATGTAAATTCATAAATACAGTTTTAAATGGCGTGCAACGGCATGGCATCCTTCGCATGAGGAATTGGTAAAGGCTTCGTCGGATTGCAAATTATCAGATCAGCAGCATAGTACGTCCTTTCAGTGGCATTGAGAAGACGTCTTTTGATGGTGTTAAGTATGTTATCGCCCTTAAATGGTAAGGAAATGAAAACGGGCTTTTTTGGTGCTAATTGCTGAGTCAACTTAGGTCTTAGAGGTTTACTGTATTGGTCTATAAACTGACTTGGATATCCTCGCTTCATTAAGGTGCTTTGAAGCTTGGTTAATTCATCATCCAATGTATCCGTAGAACAGATTTAAAATAATCAATAATACTGATATGCAGGGGAGTCTGAATATACTTTTTCTAGAATGCGGTAACTGTCAACATTATAAAAACAGTTGGCATACCTGTATGGCACAAGTCGCGGAATACTCGGAAACACCAATCTCCACGCCGTCAGAGACTAGCTGCTCTCTTTTTTGGAAACATCCTATCGATTAGGGCCAGGATCAGCAGTAAAATGGCAGTCTGGATCTTTAAAGCCAATCAAGTCTTCCGCGAACTTCAATCCGCCGCATGAAATTGTCGAGACGTTGTCGCCAAGACGTACTGGGAGGAATTTTTGTCAGCGCCACCGATGCTCGAGTACGATTTACAGAAGGCGCTAAAGTGCCTCAGCATCAATCAAAGTGACTGAAAATCTCGCGCGCAGAGGCAAATGGCACGTGATTTTGCTATGAAATCTGGAGCACAGAGGGGACCAACACGAAACAACAGACACAAATACTTGGATTTCCACATACCAGCGCTGTCAGTGCCCAATACCCATCAAGGTTTTTGCATTGCAAATTTATGCTCAAAAACAAACTGGTTCTTTATAAAATCTCTGCATCCGAGATAACGGAATCAATTCTAACTAATCCTTCGACGCCCGGTAAAACAGTACAACTGATGGTTTCCATTCTTCACCCTTGTCGTATGTCTTCACAGTGAACGAAAAGCCAACACCACCAAGACAGAAGAAAATAACTGTCAGCAATATGTACACAATTATAACTCAGAAATGTGCGAACACCAATGGAATAGGCTTCCGAACTAAACAAAGTTCATGTGGTGGTCAGAGGTCCCCAACGGGTGACCGCCTGCCAGGCCAATGCCGGCTAAGTCATAATAGCAGTAAGTGGGGTATGACAGCATCTGGGGGTACCTTGATACAAAACTGTTTCGGGCTTATTAACCTTCATCAGCCAAGCATAACCCTGAAAACCAGCTGATCGGACAACAAAATTATAACTGGATTATCCTCTTATCACAGTTTCCAGTCATACAGTGCTTTTGGCAGACGCATGCGCATTCATTGTGGGAAGAATGAACAACCAGTATCAGGAGTCACACCCAACAGTTGAGGAACCCCGGCTACACATTCAAATTCGATGAGGCCGAAATTCTCACGAGAGTTGAAAATCGCGTGAGTCGCGATTTACTTGAGTCAGGGTTTACGGGCCTCCCGAGTGCAAAGCCTTCCCTAACCCAGGTTGGGTGCTGAGACTTATTTTGTTCCAAAGAATCAGCCACTGGGAGAGCACGCAGGCGACCACATTTTCCAACGCCAATGCCGGCAGCTGAGCAGTCATCACACTAACTTCGAACGTGGGTGATGAAAATTCAGCGGAAGACCTGTGGTGACTCACTTCACATAAGGAAGCGTGCCCGAAAGCCCACCGCTCCTTACGCGTGCGTCTGCTCTTAAGGCGGCCTCTGCAACAGCCAATCACAGATGCCGCAAAAGCCGGTCTCTCCTGGCGGCGAATAAGACACAGGCACGCTTAGGTCGATGCAGTCTGTCCGGTCAATAACCTTCAAGTCACCCAAACAATGTTCGTTCTCGCTGCCGCTTCCATGTCTGCTGCTAAAACCTGACATGTGCCCGGTTGGCTGTCCCGGCTGGTTGTTTTCTCCCAATTCAGACTTCTTCCATTTATTCTTCGTTTATTTGTGTACACAATATATTTTTCCTATTACTCTGGCCTCAACTAACTTCTCTTTTCATAAGGAACCATGGTCTGAAGATCGCAGTTACTAGGGTTAAACTTACTTAACCCCCATCGATAGACCAGTCGAATGCCGGTCATCAAGCAATCAGTGCACCACAGGGCAACCATTCCTGATAAAGGGGAGCCGTTATGTTTCGTAGGTATGCAATAGAACAACAAACGTATTCTGTAAATGCGGCAACTCTCCGTGCACGAATTATCCTTATCTGATGCTACGTTTGAAGATAAATTTGAGCTGGAATTCGAAACGTCAGGGGAATAATGCCCCTGTCCCAGTGATCGCTTCGGCGTCTTCTCAGTCAGCAAGTCTCGCTTATCTTCACCAAACTTGTCGCATTTACTTATTTGGACACATGCGCAAGCATAACGATCGAAACTTTGGCTATCAATTAAGCATTTCCCTCTCTGTAGGGTGGAATTAGTCAGCGCCGGTAAGGACACGCAAACTGCAGTGTGCTTCTCATGTGAATGCCGGCAGCGTCAACGTGGGCTACGACACACACGTGGGAAGCTGATAGCACGCTTCACTAGCTTTTGACGGCGTGTCTCTTACTGCCCACGGTGTCAACCACGCTTAGGCTTCCTCCCCCGCAAACTGTCATCACGCGATTCCTGCCGTGGTCAGGGGCGGAGGCCTGCCGGGTGAGTGAGAGCTAAAAAATCTTCAGTGTGGCTGTAGCAAGGCTAAAAGTCAATCAAGACGAAAATGGACTCGATCTTGGAGAACTTGAGTTGCATATATCTGCAAGCCATACACAAATGTAAAGCGCGTGGGAGCAAAGGTAGAAATAGTTCGGAGATACCTTTTCTGGCCTATTTGGCGTCATCGGGCTATCAAGTGGAGCGAATGTGCTATCCCCCAAAGCTACATAACCATCGGCTGAAAGAAGAACAGAGACTGCAACGTTTAAACACAAGTTGCTATGTAGTGCCTTCACTGACAAGTCGCCAGTGCTTAATGTAGCCGACTGATGCTGGAAAATCAACCAAAGCGATTCTTACTAGGGGGTATTGACAGATTTGTTTAATTTAATTGACCGAATTGTGAAAAAAATCGCGGCGTCAGTGGTAGTCGAACCCGCACAGTAGGAAAGGCTTTTGCGTAATTGAGCTACTAAGTGAGCTACGACGCACACTATGCACTGTGAATTTAATTACATTTGGATCGATTTTGGTATGGAATCCACCATTACGGAACAGCAAGCAGAATGCCAAAGCAGGATTCCCAGGCAAGCATCTAGAATCCACCAGAATGACTACCAGCCTGACTTAATGGTTAAAGGATTTTGACAGATTTGCTTAAGTGATTCTGTACTGGGCTTCTTCGTTGACGCACCTTTAAAAGCGAACTGGTTACTTCTAAGTCGAACGATAACTCGGCATTATGGGTAAACCAACATGTGACATAACATTCGTATCATGGCAGATAGTATTGCCGGCAAAGACAATGGAGGCTTGAACGGCCATTTTTGGCTTATTAGCCGTCGTCCGCCAGTCATAACCCAATCCCAAATGATGCACTATCCCAGACACGAACAGGCGACCTTTTTGATCAGAGTCAAATGCTCTACCCATTGAGCTCCGAGCTCGTTGTCTTGCCGGTTTAGACCAGCAGATATTGCAACCCTTTATTTGCCTGTACTACTATCCGCTCTGGGGATGTCGGCGAAGCTCGAAAAGGAGCCTCAAGGCAGAGTAGGACCAGTGACTTCCGTTAACGATCGGGGAACGTTCATCAATGAGTGTCAAATTCACCTCTATCAGGTAGACCCTACATCGAAGGTAGCTACCAACGCCTGACAGATGTGGCAGATTTTAATAATCGACAACTTTAAAACTAAAACAAGCGAATATGCGAGTCCCAGGAAGTAATTGAATAGAAGAAACCGACTCGATCGCTGCGACAATGCATTTATTCGCATGAAATTTCGAACTCCGTCGCGGATTCATCATCGGAGCAGCAGAAACAGTTTTTTTGTGCACAGTGTTTTGCCATAAAATTTAAACGTGCAGAAAAAATCGATGAAGGCCTTGAGTGTGCGCTGATTCGTTGCGTCAACAATGAACATCTGTCCCTGCGGTGTTGGCATAGGATGATGTGGTGGCCTGTCTGTTCCCCGAGCGGCAACTTGCTTGGGTCAATTTTAGTCTCAGCACCGAATATGGATTGGGGGCCCGTGAAGCATGACTAAAATAATTGGGTAATCTTCTCACTCAAGTAATTCTCGGCTCACCCACTTGTCATCTCTTGCGAGAATTTCGGCCTCATAAAATATGAATGTAAGGCCGGGTCTCGTCGAATGAGCCGCAACCTGAAAACTGGCATTATTTCACCACACTGTGGCCGCGTGTTCGGCAATTCGTGTCTTGAGAAATCTGCCAGTTTCTCCGACATAGTTGCTTTGCCATCAACGGTTCCGTCAACCGCCACATGTACTTACCTTCCCCCAATCTGGTTTTCTGGAACTTACTTGTCTCATTCTGCCTTGGGCCTAATTTCTAGGGCCCGGACAGCGGCCGCACGGTGACCAGTAGTCTAGACAGTTAGTATTGCCAGAAAAAACAAGGGAGACTGGACTGCCTATTTCTAGCTTATTTGCCGTCGTCAGCCGGTCATACCCGACCCCAAGTGGTGCTCTACCCGAGGCTTGAACTCACGACCTTTCCTCATCCTGCGCTTGGTGACGAATGGTCTAGAGTATGTGTTTGCTATAACTTTTATGGGTTTTTAGTTGACACGGTCCAACCGACCCTACACCACCGTGTAAATGAGCAAACTTATCAAAGCCAAGCATCAGAGGATGTGTTTTTTAAATTTCCGTGTTGTGGTCCAGGAAGACCACAGGCAAAGACAGGGGGATGGAAAGTACGAGGAGGAGGAGGTGAGTATGTTGACTCGTACAATCAGATTAATCCCAGTGACATTGGGAAACTGCCAAGCATTCACTTCGTAGGAATGTTGGTTCTAGCGCGCTGCCCCACTCGATATTATCTTAGTTTTTTTCTTTTATATAGAATACTTTATTTTTAGCCAGGTTTTTTACATGCAAGACCATGGTTAATTAAGTGGGCAAAGTAATCAGGCATGGTTTGGATATTACATTGAAGGAGTTTGCAATGGGATAAGAAGAGCAAAAATTTCGTGCACAAACAATTTACAAAAAACACTTTTAATATAACCACCTAAAAATTATCCGAAAGACCGTGGGCCTTGCGAGGATGCCCATGCACGAAGTAAAGCAGTAAAAACCGGCAAACAGACTTATTTGAGTATTCATTAGGGGCACGTACAAAACTAGACGTCATTTAGGTCAATGAAAGTGCGAGATGACTACTGACAAGAATGAGGGAGGAAGGTTTTGTAAGGCATCTACGCATGCTAAACAAGGTCGGAATTGTGGTCTGTTAGGGGGGTCCATATGCAGTTTGTACTGACGTGGTTCAAATTTTTTAATGGTACTGTCTTCAGGTAACTAAAATAACAATGCATGTTATCAAGTAGAGCAAATGATTTGTCATATTTAGTTTATGGCCTTTAATTGAATACTTAAAATCAATATATTGCTTATTCTCGGGAAGGCGAGAGATTATATGCCAAAAATAACTTGTAGGAGGCATTACTTTTTGCATTTATTTGAAAAAACATCCTACTGAAAGACAGTGTTAACTTCAAGAAGCTTATGGTGAACAAGTTCTCTGAAAGAATGTACCAGAAACGATTTGAACGCTATAGAAGATGCGATGATGACATACCAGATAACGAAAGTTCAGGACAGCAGGATATAGTTTCAACGCAAAGAAGCATGGAGTTATCATAGTTCACAGAAAATGCTCAACGTAACTCGTAGACGTATTGCGAGTTGATTAATTCAATATCAGCAGAAGTAACCTCCGAAAAGCGAACATGAATTAACATGAAGACATAAAAAGAAAAGTGGCAAACCATTCCAAGACACTCGTATTTATATCGAATCATGACTGGTCAAGTAAACTGGATTTGTCACGATAATCCTAAAGGTAGGAACCTGGCATTCAAAATTGATGTCATAGCAGCACATTCACTGAAGCTTGACTGTGGTGTTTAGCTGCAGGAAGCAAAAGGAAACGGTGAACTACCAGTTACTGATGCCATCCGTAAAGATTGCTGCCTAGTAATCTCAACAACGATTAGGCATTTGGAGTCAGAAGTTTGATAGAATGCTGGGGGATTAACTGATGAGCTGAACCCTTGCAGAGGCAAAATATTTGCAAAACACGGCCTGGGCTTAAAGTTGGTACCCGTGAGAGAAAAAGCTATTTTTGAAAGTAATATCCGAAAGCGTCAGCAAAAATAGCTTCATTAATGGAGGGCAGGGATAAGGTAGGGTGTCATGGTAAAAGGTCAAAGTTAAAAAGTCATAGAATAATCAAAGTTAAGGTTTACACGATATCTACATCTGTTATGGAGACAGGTTGGCTTTCAAACTTCACTATTTCCGTTTCTTTACACGTGAAGTAGCGTGTTAGGTATGACAGTCCTATGTCTTGCCGTAAGTTTCGGCGCATAGTACGGGAAGACTTCGCAGCCTTCAAACTTCAGAGTGGAGAGGGTAAGCGGCCTCACTAAGGATGCGTTCAAAAAATTGCTGAACCATTTTAAAGTGGCGCTGCACTATGATGTCAGCTAAAGAAAACATAGAAAACACCGGCAGCTGAAGAGAGAATTTGGAGGATACGTTTAAGAATGACCAGGTCTTTTATAAGTTAAGCTGACAAAATAACTAGAGAGCCGTAAAGAATAAGGGAGAGAATGCAAGCAGATAAGGGCTTGCGATGTGCGATATGAACGCAAGCAGCGGATATAACATAAACGTTTGACGATTTTCATAAAGAGGCCTTCAACATGAACAGTAATAGAGCGGTTGGATGCCAGAGTACCACCAAGGTACCAGCAAGAGCATACATCATTGGGCGGAATATTAATAGCCTCAGTAGAAGAGAAAGTCGCAGTCGAAAAGTACACTGGACTGACTTCCGGTCGTTAAGTGTGGCCAATAACTACGTAAGTCATACTACTGACTGCCTGTTGACCACTTGTGAATAGTACGCAGTTATCCTCCACATTGGCTGATGGACTTCAGCTCAAGTATTAATTTAACATTTCGGTCCATGTCAATAGACCCTTGAAATTGGAGATTAATTTTTGAGGAAAGTACGAAAATAAAAATTCAAAAATGGAGTATCGACCAGAAAGCACAAAGTGACTGCTGGGAGACCCACTGATGAGCCGAACCCCTCGCACCGGTGAAACACATGTGTGGACCTTTAGGCAGTACCTTTGCTGAAAATATGGTCAGTAAGTACGTTAGTAAAAGAGGACATGCGATAAGGAGATTGTGAAGCATGACGTTGGGTGAGAAGGAAATTTTTGAGAACCATTTACTAAGGAGTCCAACCCCCGTCCCCACCGTATTTCCCAGCTGGCCAAACGAATTTCTGTATGTTGAATGTGCTGATGATATAGTTGTTAACCATCCTCTCAAAAGTCAGATACATTAGTGGATAGGCATATGCCGATCGGTGTACGCCTATCTGCTAATGTATAGTCCCGATCAACAACCAGCAAGACGTTGGGCCTGTTAGCTCAATGGTTAGGGCGTTTGGAGCCAACCGGAGAGACGCGGGTTCGAAACTCGAGTGTGACGGCAATTTCCGCTGCCACACTGGAGTTGGGTATCTCTAGCTGACAACGGCAAATAAGCCAGAAAAGGCCTTCTTGGAAGTCCTTGTCTACCCTTAAAATGTCCTAAAATAGTCTGATATGTCTACAAGTATTGAAAAATAATCTGGATTACGTCTCAGTATGGTCGTTAGTAAATGGCCTTCTACTAAGCGACCAGTAGCCAGTCAAGTATGTTTTCAGACTGTGAACCTCTCCCGATCCTGAGTCCTTAGACATACTGCTCAATGAGGTATTCTCTTTCCGGTACCTTGGTGGTACTCTGGCATCTAACCTTTCAGTTACTCTTCAGAGTGAAACACTCATTTTTAAAATTCGGGAAATTCTAGATTATATCCACCGTTTACGTTCATTTTTCATACCACAATCCCTAATCTAGCGCTTTACAGATGCCTGCATTGGCCATCTCATTATTTACAGCTCTTCAGTTATCGGTTCAGCTTTGTCTAAAAAGGCCCGGTCATTTGTTAACGTATCCTCCGAATGCGCTTTTCAACCGCCTGTGGTTTTTGAGCTAAAATTATAATTAAGCAACACTTTAAAATAGCCAAGCAATTCGTTGATCGCATTCATGGTGAGGTCGCCCATCCCCTTCACTCTTTACTAATGACTGCGAAGTCTTCCCATACTATGTGCCGAAGTTTCCTACATAAGTCTTGCCATGTATCGACATACGAACACTCTATACTCCCATTAAGACTAAGTTTGAAGACCATAGTTGGTAGGGTCTCTTTGACTTCAACCACTACGAAAGTTCCTTCAGGTTATAACTTATTTCGGTCAATGCAACATGTCATTGCTGAGCCCTGCCTTATTGCATGTGAATAGGTCACCGATTGATTCGATCAAGGGATTGATTTCACAAATAAATGGTTTTTCTACCGAGAAATTCAGATTTCACTGTAAAGATGCAAATAGTTTATAGTTGCCTACGAAAAACACGTTGAATCATCAGAAGAGAAAGAAGAAGAGGGAGAAAGTACTGGAACCAAGTTTTATTAAGGTTGAAATTTCGAAAACATTCTCCTGTCCATCGTTAGAGCATGCTGCTTACTCTTCGTTGGCCTCGAATAAATGCGCTCCGCCGCCAGCCTCGTGTTGTAAATGTGCCTGATAGAGGCGCGTCGACCGGTTGTACTAATCGATTGCTAATGCACGTTTGAATCATACTCATCCTTGCGGCTGCCGCCATGAGAAAGTGTGCCACGCTGGCTGATGGCGAGGCGCATTTATTCGAAGCCAACGGCTGAGTAAGCAGCACGTTCTGACGAAAAACGAGAATGTTTTCGAAACGTCAGCCTAGACAGAACTTGGTCCCATTATTTGTATTCTCTTCTTCTTCCCCTTTCGAGGATGGTGCAGAAAACATTATTTGTGGACCCCGAATGTTTGCACAGATTTAATATTTACTAAATTTTCCAAATAGGTAACAGAGAATGGTGTCAGTGAGATGCTTGTGTTTATTCGTGGTTGTTAGTCAACGTAGTAGCATGTGGGCTGGAATGTTTGGGGTTGGCAATGCTGGATTTGGGGTTCATCTTGGGCAGGGCTACCTGAAGGACTTGGACGAGCATCTTCTGCGAATATAAATCCACATCCACAAACCATATTGCTATTGAGTCGGTCATCACAGGCATCCATTAAGAATTTGAACAGCTTTGCCAACAGCCTTTTGATGACACAAGGGGCTTGGCTACCGCCAACTTACCAATCACTGTCGATTAAGTAAGCCAGAATTGCACTTAAGACGGACTTTAGTAGGCCTCGATTAAGTCAGGTAGGATGATGTTCTTGCGGTCAACATTATTAACGCTTAGCTGTCTGGCCAACATAACCTGCTCCTTCGAGCCAAGTCAAAACAGGCAGCTCTATCATTAAAACCTTTGGCCACTACAATTACCCTCCTTTTGGTTGCTGCTTATTAGCTCTAAAGATGACCTCCTGTAAGAGTTCGAAAGCTCAGGACAATAAACCAACTGATACGGTGTTCGACACGTCTTCTTCCTTGTCCATGCAGATAACTGGAACGCGAACATTTTCATTCATTCAAGAGGGGATATTTTGAAAAAAGGCCCCATCTTGGTCCCCCAGGATATCTGCCAAGCATGCTCTCCTAAGTCAGTTAATTGGATAGACAGGAAACTAAGGTCCCTTTTCGACATAAGAGAAGCAAACTGTTGAAATGTGTGTATTGCTCTGTAAATATTACCTTTAAGTATAAGTTACTATTTTTGGCGCCTAAACAGTGAGTGCATTCAAATTGTCACAACAATCACGGCCCATTACCGTTTCAGAGAAGAAAGACATCAACAGGGGTAGTTTATTAAGTACAGAAACCTGGTGGCGGTCCCAGCTCTGTGAACTCGTCTTTCCACGGACGTACTGTGGGGCCAGATAAAAAAGCGCGAGGTGGAAGTCAGTCAGCGTCGGCTTGGTCGGTTGATTGGATAATTACGGAGTTCGTAAACTCCCCGTGATTGGCTGTTCAAGAAGCTGTATGGGCAAATTTTCGGGCTGGATGTGAGCCCTGATCATATGATTCATATCACGGCGCAGGTGCCCAGAAACAGGAGGCTTATAGACGCTTATCATACAACACGCTGTTCCAACACGCTATCTACTTAACAGGAAGTCTTATATGCAAGGGCACTTTTCGTTTTCGTTTTTAATGTGCAATTTAATTTTCGGGAATTGTTTGCTCAAGAGGTTATCCTACTCAAGCTTCTCACTCGCTGTTAGAAAATTATAACGGTGGCATAAGTGCTCTGCAATTAAATATAGTTACTTTTGAACTTTCTCATGAATATACGCGTTAATTTGCGCCTCTGTGGTGACAGATTTGATATACTAGCTTAAAATGAGCATGCAGTATGCTGCGAAGGAGAAGATAGTTCATGATTGGATAGTAAAAAAGGTGTGTTCACTGCATTCAACTTCTTGAAGTACATACATTCTGACGCTCTGGGTGGGTGAAGAAATAAAAAACGGTAGGGTTGTGTCGTGGGCAAAGTGTGAAGCGCGCCCCGCAGGCATACAAACGAGTGATTTTAAGGGAGAGGACGGGCGGGGCATGCTAGGGAAGAAATTAGAACCCAATTTGAATGCCCAATAAAGAAGTTACGAAGGCAACTTGGGTCACGTGCCCAAACCTTGGGAGAAGACACTAAAGGTAGCTTTAATATCATCGCTAATCCCCCGCTCGACCAATGGCGAACGCGTGCATGTAGATGGGTGTGCCCAAACCTTGGGCGAGGTCACTGAGAGACATTTTCCAGTGGCATCACCAAAACCAACTAGAAAAAAGCTTAACAAAAGTACAAAAGGCAGGAAGACTAGGCAAATCACCCTACTGAAAATTTGTAAGTAAGCAGTAATTCCCGTGGGTAGTTCAAAAGGCCAATTTTGCTTAGTTTGCTGATTTTAGCAGTTATGGAATATGTTTGCCTTCGGAGAACCGTTCTTCATTCCAATACCATCAGAAAATCCCTGCTAGATCGATGGATTGCGCGTAGAAAACCAGAAGTGTACAGGTAATTCAACCCACTTTAAAATTGAAGTAGGTACGTATAATACATAAGGACCAAAAAAGACCGCTAGAGACAACCTCACCAATCAACATTATTTGTCTAGACAGGAGTGGCTATGATGATTACTTCACGAAGTTGAACAACAGTACATCTTAGTAGGGGGTCGATGCTGTTTCCCCGGTCGGTTACAGGACTAATTTGCCCCGTTCTGCCTTGGGGCTCATTTTCGAGCCCCGCCAGCAGCCGCACAGCAGCTATTACGGTAGGCAGATGAATCTCGGGTGGTGCACAGCCTGTGGTCGCGTGTGGCTGGCCGATGATAGGTAATATAAGGGTTCGCGAGACGGCCAATATGTCAGAACTGCCTATTTTAGCCTCACATTTCGTTGTTGAGAATGTTTATCTACAAGTAGATCTGTTAATTGAGATCTTATAACTTTCGGTATGCCAGTCAAGTAAATAAAACCTACATTTAGATTGTCCCGGCCAATTCTAGGCGACCAGATGAAAGTACAACAGAGCCCTCTTCTATCGTACTTTTCCGGTAACCACACGCGCGAAGACACTAGCATAAAAGTGTCAGACAGGCCAACCTTTTTTTGTCTTCGCATGTTCATCACTTTAATATTGCAAAGGATTCTAAACTATTCACCCCACTGCTCAATGATTCAGGTTATTTGTCTAAAATCTACCCAAGCAGACTATCGTGTTCCATGTGGGCACATTTCTATCTCTCCAGGGAGGTTGGGGGGAGGGGAGGGTGGAGGGGGTCGACGCATGAGTTAGTCCTTGAAGTGTCGGCAACATGCGGCGCATCAAATAGTTTATCGGATGGATGGTTGGGCTAACCACAACCTGAGGTTTCCATAACAGCCGTCCCAGTTGGTGGACAAACGTCAGGATGGAATCCGTCGTCCCCTGGTTAGCAGCTCAGAACAACCTTTTCAGAACAATAGATGGGAGGTAAAGGGAGTCATATTTCCGGCCAAAATCAACGGAACCAACCTTCGGACAACGTACAGCAGCAGCAGCAGCAGGAGCGTTCAAATACCGATCTATTTGTGCAAAAGTACAACCTAAAATTAAAGGCGCTATATATTTCCTTCACCTAAGGCTACAATGATATGAGGGAATGAAGCATAGAAGTCCAAGCAGCACACTGCGAATGCATCTGTTAAATTAAAAAAAACCTTGTTATATGCCAAAAGTGCAAGCCAACTGATGTAAAATTAATCAACTTGAAGCCAAAGATTACGATAAAAAGAGACAGAGAAACTAAAGAAAAGGCGAAGGACCAAAGTGCTTTGCTTCAGTCTTGATGTACGTATATTTGTAAGGCTGTAGGCAGCTGCTTGAGTTGGATGACAACTGTCTTCAAAACGAACGGCCAAACCTTTCTTAACCTGCCTATCCGCATGCCATAAACCCGTTAATCATGTCGATGTTCTATGTTTTGACGTTTAAAAAACGTAAAGCTAACTCATTTTGGACTACGGGGTAAAGCCTCAAAAACGGTTAAACCGATGCATTTCCAAAAAAATGCAAGCATCAGAGATCGATAAACCTCAAATTTTCCACGCGGCAAGGGAAAATAAACTGCGACTACTTTACCGTCTTGTATTTCATTAGCCTTGAAGCCTGGACATGCTAAACCTGAACCGGAAAGGCTCTTTAGTGGAGCAAAGTCGTCTAACATACCATACAGCAATCGACCGGACGCAACTCCAAGAAATAGACAAACACCGTTGCAGAAAAATTTCCATAAATCAACTGAGGCAGTCCCCCATCAGACATTCGGCTGCGCTTAGCAGAGCTTCCCCTCTCTGAAGGATTCCAATGCATGCATTACTAATAGTCAGGGATCATATTGAGCTCACTAGAATGAGTATAATTGTACGCCGATGTTTCGGGGGGCTTGGCCGGCTCTCTTGAGATTATCGATCAGTAATTAAAAGTTGTGGCTGTACATGTCAGCTGTGTGCTGATCGATTTTTCTTCGTTAAGTGCCTGGCCCTGCGCGTGGATTTGATGCAAGTGGTCCTGCTTCCTCTTTCGGTGGTTCCCTCACAGGGATGCCTTCGCTGTCAATCCCTTAGTTCGGTTAAACCTTGTTTTGTTTTTTACTCACGTAATGGCTTGGGAGTTTGTATACCGTGGGAAGGTCTAGATGCCTGTTTATAAAGCTGGCATCTGGGTTCCCTGCCTCAAGCGACAGTCTTTTAGATTTCGAGGTTCCTCGGCCTAGAATGTTTGCTCCTTGAAAATTGAAGTTGTGGCCAGTCTCTCCGAAATGGGGTTGTAAGCTGCGAGTTTGGGTGTAGTCTCTGAGTCGACAATTTTTGTCCCTTTAAGCGCCTATGTCACACATTGAAATTTGGAGAAACCCGGCCCTGGAAAAGGTGTTTTGGGTGTTCCAGCGTACGCTTCCAAAGAGTCCGTAAGCTGAGTTATACCGTGACCCTATAAGTTACAGTACCAACAGAGAACAGAAAGTCCAAACAGACAGAGGAGTTAACCCCATTCAAGACGATGTTATGGTGCCACAACTGAGAGGACAGTGCCAAGAATTTGGAACAACACTGAAATCTACTCACTGTCTTAAAAGTACGCACCGACGGACAAAACACCTAGGTTTGCATTTGAGGAGAAAGGGGGAAAAGCAGCAGTAGTTCAGGGAAGAATGAGGTATTAGCTATTCCAGGCCCCGCTTTTCACCTCGTCTGACCAAAATGCGGAGTTGGAGCAAGTCCCTTAAGCCGCCGCGCACGCCAGTGTTTACCACGTGGGCGAAGCATCGTATGCGCGAGGATGTTGCATACGTTTACAGTAAGAATGGACTTGCGACGCATCTAATGCTCTCTCTCTCTCCTCCCTCATCTAATCGAGCTTGATATCAAGAAAGAGTAAAGAAGATGGGAAGCAGTGCTGGACAAATTGATCGAATAAACTGGTCCGCGCACGATGAGCCCAGACTTTATGGCTGGAGAAGAAAACCAAATCATCGGCAGTCTTTCAAGTCACGTCTTCTAGCGCTTTGTGCTAGTTTAAAAACGCACAGGGTGGCTCCTAGTAAGGAATGCGCTAAAGTGGATCCCCCAATAGTCAACCTTACTCTTTTTTCAGTCTCATAAACCAGAACATTCTTCGAACCGGTCAGCTACTTGATGCCGGGATTGCGTGCAAGTGGCTGACATGGTGTGAATCTGCATCTACAGTATTTTGAGTGCTGCAAGAAACTTTAAGGACGAAATTTAACTTGGTAGTTTAGCATAAATTCTGCCATGTCATTTTGATCAACTGAGTGGATTTAATAATTAGAAAGACTTTAGCTAGGAAAACTGCCCTCTTAGTTAAAAGTATTAAGCGAAATGGGCATTAATTTTGGCGAAATGACGAGTTAATTTATAACGAAGAAATTTATTATGGTGTAAGGTAAGACAGAACCAAACTTTTTATCAATATGCACTGCGCCATGGAAGAATTCCAGGATAAGTAGAAAAAAGTGAAAAATATCCCTTTCAGAACCGGAAAATTTTGTCTGAAGTCGCTCAAATGGAAGTGAAGCCAAGTTTAAGCAATCGCACCTTTTTTATAAAAAGCAGCAATTTAATATTTATGAATTATATTTAGCTAACTTGAAAATTTTTTTGTACAAAAATGCAGTAACAAAAACGTTCTCATCGGAATTTTGGTTTACCGCGTTGCTCCACTCACATTAACAAAGTGTCCGCATATGCCACCACGAAGGTAATGTAAGGAAGGCCTTACTGAATGTAAGTCGTGTGGAAATATAGTTTTTTGTATACTATACGTTACCCTTTTTGTGTTATTTAGAAACGGAACAGACAGAAGAATAGTAAGTTTTTAAAAAAATGACAATGTATGTGGCCAGTATTTCTGCATTTACAAGCTTTTAACAGATCGCAAAATTAAGCCACTTATGCACAAAATAAGCCACATTGAAGCGAAAAGTACGTTCTTTCATCGCCAGTTAAATTGAATCGTTTATATTCAGATAGATCAAAGAAATTGTCAAAAGTCTCCAATTTCACTGTGAATATTTTGAAAAAAGTTAATATACACAGAAATTCGTCAGCCGAGTATGTAATCAAAGCACTTTTTAAAGAGGTTACCTTTTACGGAAAGTGCTTTTTATTAATAATAGGAATACCAATATCAGAATTCCGTTGTGGAAATTTGTTATTCTCTAAAATATGGTTTGCTGTTTTGAGGCATTTCTCAATATGAGCCATACGGCCGTTTTCATAAAAACTTAAATCCAACAACACTTTCTTTCCGTAAATGCTTTTTAGATATATCTTATTTTAAAGGTGTTGATGTAGCCGTCGAACAGAAGCGGACTATATGAATGACCGCATGAAGACACTGAAGACGATGAAGATTATGCGACGCTATTTTGGAAGGTATTCAATAAATAGATATCCAAATATCGTTATATGTACAAAATATTTTGACCTAAGAAAAGTTCCTTTTCAGATAAAGAAATCGGTTACATTCTGTTTGCTACTTACAAGAAGATTTAAATTTATTGTTCTAATTTATAGTTATTTTTTACGTCTGCGAAACTTAGGGATTAAAGGAAACATTTCGTTTTTCTTAACAAACACTTGGTACTACATATGCGCAAAGATTTGAGGTCCCCTAAAAAAGACAAAAAAGAAGGTTCAAAGACATGGACCAAGTTATATTGGGACTGACGTTTCGGACACTCGCTTGATTCCATCGTCAAAATAACGTGGTGGTTGTTCCTGTTTGCCGGGATTGTTTCAGCCTCGCTGCATGCCTGTTACTATATCCGTGCCCGGCGCACGAACTTTGACCTGCTTCTTCGCTGCTGAATGTCCGTGAGACTGGCCGCTGGGGGCTCCTGTGACCGTTGTCCCCTTTACGGCTGTCGTAATTGTTGGCACGTCAGTGCACTTACTGGCATGCCCCCTCATGCTGTCCGCATGAGCTCATGTCAACCTCGTGTGCGCGGTAGCGGTGAGGTAGCGTTCTACGCCCGTCACGTGGTCCCTGGCCAACCCCTTTCCCACCTTCCTCTGATCTCAGTTGTACTCCAAGCTTGTGGCTGCTTCGCCGTCCTGTTAGTTTTGTTCAAACTGACTCGAATGTATGTCTATGGCTCTATTAAGTGTGCCAGTCAAAGACCAACTTTCCAGCAGAAGTCTAGCTATCTTGTCAATGGTTCTTCTGCTGTACGTGTTCATAGACAATAGACAGCTTATCCTTGCTGTTGATTGCGAGCCGATGCTCATGCAACCTGGTGCCATGGCGTCTGCCCGTTTCACCGACATACCTTGCATTGCAGTCTTGACATGGTACGCTGTAGACCACGGCTGACTGATCTGTCGACGGTATTATTACTTCTTATATTTCTTTTGAGTTTTAAATTTGCCTTATGCTGTACATTACTATTTCTCAGTATTCTGAAATAACTTCACAACGGTATGCGAGGAATTATCAAGCATTTACAAGGTTAGGCAAGTTTTTTGCAGCACACGCAATACTGCAGGCGTGCCATGGCCACCCTTTTTATGGCAGTTGCTAGGGGATGCTCGGATTCTGTACAGTCCGATTAACGCATGCCACGCCCTAGGCGTACCTCGCACTTGGTCCACAGAAAGGGCCAGAATTCGCACACGTAACGCGCGGTTAATCCAATAATGATGTCTTCTAACAAAGGGATAAAAAGCACCAGGTGGTCGAAGTGACGTCCGTGCAGCGGGCCAACTGACCCCAGCTGACGGTTGCTTAGGCTATGTGTGCGGGCAGGCCGGTGACTGACTTTTCACGACCCCATCCGCCAGATTTGGCGTTTCAGAAGAAGAGGATACGATTAATGGAACAGGGGTTTTATTGTCCTGACGTTTCGGATTCTATCGGGAATCCTTAATCACAGGTGAAGGTAGGGCAGTCATAGTCATGCGCATAAAGGGTTGAACATGCACAGGTTGCACGATATTTATTCACTTCTGTAGCCACCGCTTGGGTCTTAATTGACGCGGTACTGGCTTGAAACTTCGCGTTCGACTCACTAATTGCCACAAGTGTCTTGATAATTGCGTGACAATTATGCCCACTGTCGTCAGAGTTTGTTGCTGCGCCCGGGCCTTCCCACGTGACGGATTCTCTTGCTCAGGAATCTTCTCAGTACACCATATGGGAACGCCTAATCATTGCGCTTGTTGATGGATTGGGGGCCTAAGAACCACGACTCCAGCAGCTCGCGGCTCACAAGGTTGTCACCCCTTGAGAGGATTTCAGCCTCGTCAAACTTAAAAATATGGCCGGGTCCCGTTAATTTGGATTTGGTTGGTCTTAAGAAGCGCACAGACTGACCCGCACCAAGGTCGCTTGAATCCCGATTCATCTTCTATGGGGAATATTTGAGTTATAATGCAACAAGGCACTGAGGTTATACGATACTAACTGAAAGCCCAGGCACGTGTCTCGTCGATATTCTGCCGCTTCACGAGGCAACTGCGAAGACCTCTGCTTGTTAGGGCCCCCCAGCATACTCCCAACCTGCTTTCTGACAGATTCTCTAAGTTCCAAACCGGTCCTTTCTAATGCTGGCGGAAAGTAATCGATAGCTTGGAATAAAGCAGAGTTTCCCAGGTGCAAATTTGTAAATTGCAATAATAGCAGGATTTGTTTTATCCATAAATTTCAGGAGCGCTCATCAGCCGCTACCTCTTATTGCATAACACGAATGACGTAAGAAAAATAAAAAAATAGAATTTATACAGAAAAATCGATACAATTTGCAAGGTCATAAGATGTGGCCAAGAGGCAAATCAATAACGTAGGAAAGTTAAATCACTGTGGGCAACAAAAATGGGGAAAAAACGTCTTATGCAGAAAAATTGGGAAGGGGACTCTGTACATCGGGGAGCCGAATTTTATCACGGCAAAGCTAGGTTAATCACATGCTCCAACTGTTTACATTGGTCTGGTTTTGACCGCCGTATATAGGCTGCCATCAGGTAGCGCAAGGTACGAGTTGTTCCTGCTCGAAAAAGTACTCTGTAGGATATTTTAGGGTCCACAGGCTGGCCCGTATCTAACAAATGTTTGATAATGGAGGAACGAGACGTTCTATGTTCCTGTTTGAAAAGCCAACTAGGCAAGTGCTCCTTAGTTTTGGCTGCCAGTTGTCTTTGCGTTCGCCCTATGTACTTGCATCCGCAAGTGCATGTTAATTCATAGACACAATTGGAAGTAGCGCGCAATGGCAAGGCATCCTGAAATGTATGGATCCAATAAATCCTGCTGTTCTTGCAATTTACAAAGTAGGAATTAGTGAAGCTGAACTTAAGTTTATAGGCTCAGACCGAAAATTGTGCTGCCAGTGTGGTGTCTCGTGTAAAGTCAGCATATACTTCTGACTCCTTGTGGGCAATGTAATAAATATTACGCAGTTCTTCCGCTGAAGCTGGTAGATTTCAGCTCAAACAATCAAACCAACATTGGTTCTCTGTCTATAAGCCTCAGTATAGACTGATTTACTCCAAGTTAGCGAGCGCTTTCAGAAGAGAGTAGCAAAACAGGTATTTTGTCAAATAAAATAATCTCGACGGTCAAATATGAATTCAAAGGGATTCCGAATTTCCGAGATTTCACAAGGCATAACACAGAAACCATATAGTTCAAAGAAGAGGATTACGAAGTACGTAAATAGAGTGAACACAGTGTGTAACAATGGCCATGGGGGACATAAACAGACTTATCGGACTCCTTGTGCTAATAATATAATCACTTCAAGGACAGAAATATGAGGACGTGGAAAGGTACTTGAATTAGTATACACTGGAAAAGATGTATAAATAAATGTTTAATTGATTTTTTTGTAAGTGACCAAGTCACGTAGTGTTTTAAAGACACACAATGGACAATTTACCTCGATTTTATCTTAAATAAGCGGAAGATCAGTGGCAATGCCCCATCCATAGCAATATGCCCATTTAAAAATGCCCTAAAACACTAGCATATAACCGATTATCAAATATAGATCAACAATTCCAACAGAAACCAGGAATGATTATCCGAAAACGCAAACCTACTGTCGGGTACCTCAATGCAAAAATTAAAAAACCATAATCTGCCTTCAACAGGAAACTGACTTCACGCGAAAAGTAGTGAGAGGTCATCATTAAATTGAATATGCTTCGGGCATCCAAAGCATTCTCTTCCACCCAGAGGCAATGTAAAATCTGTACCAGTGAAGACGCGAGACAAAAACGGCCCTTTTGTTCTTTTTTTCGGCCGAAAACCGTGCTCTAGTTCCAAGCCCCTTTAGATCCTAGCCCTAAAGCAGAGTTAGAGGTTTTGAGGATACAGGACTTCCCAAGCTCTAGCGGCTGAGCTACGAACTACGGGTCAGATAACTGTGATTGAGAATTAATTTTTTCCTTTATTTCGCTTGCCCTGACTTCTGTTTCTGATGAAAGGACTATATAAAGGCTACCTAACAAAACCCAGGCTACTTGAAGTGTTTTTCTCCTGAATTATATCCGTAATCACCGCATAGTTGCATTTTCAATCCCGCACCTTAGAAATATTGAGTCTCATAACTCCACAGAAATTGATGGAATGAAGGTAATGTCTGTTCTAAATGCGCAGTTTTTTCAGCTAGAGTTTTTCTTTTATGGCTATTCAGATTTATGAATAAGAGTACACGATATATAAGGAGCATTTCAAAGGCACGCCACCTCTAATTGCGTTTACGAATTCATTTGCACTTGTGGATGCAAGTACATAGGGCGTACGCAAAGACAACTGGCAACCAGAGCCAAGGAACATCTACCTAGCTGGTTATTCAAGCAAGAAAACCGTTCTCTTCGTTCCTCTATCACTGAACACCTACTGGACACGGGTAATTCGGTAGATCCTATAACTTCTTTCCAAGGTCTTTTTCGAGCACGAACATCTCGAATCTTGTGTTACCTGGAAGCTGCTTATATTAGACGCTTTAAACCGGACCTCTGCAAACAGTTGGAGCACGTGGTTAACCTTGCCTTACCTTGGTAACCACAAGCCCCAGATTCGCACATTCCCCAGCCCAATATTTCCCACAACTGAACTTCCCGGTTTTTTTCCTCCAATTTTGTTTTAAACTTCTTTCTCTATCTGACTAGGACCTATGACCTTTCTGTTTATTTTCAATTTCGTGTTTTTCTTATTCGTGAACCTTAATGCAACGAGGGGTTGTAACTGATGAGCTCTCCCGAAATTTATGGTGCCAATAAATCTTACAGCTATAACCATTTTCAAGTTTTCTCCGGGAACAGCATGCTTCAAACATTTCAAAGGCCACTTGTTTGAACTTTTATGTCACACCATACAAAGCATAACACAACGAATAAGTCGTCAATCGTATAAAAAAAGTAACTATCAACTTCTACCTAATCGCAGAATTTTTAATTTTGCCACTAGTTAGTGGGCGGTTTTTGCCTTTCACTTACCCCATTCACTCTCACCCTCTCCCTCCTCATCCTTTTCCTTTTTCTCCTCCTCTCACGTTTTCACAAAATTTCTAAATCCATTACTCGGTGTATATGAACGAATTTAGTGGAGATTGGCTAGTGTAAAACGGGGACGGAAGAGAACACACACATAGTGATGCTTGTTCCCCATCCCCTGAAGCATGCTGTCTCCCCACTTCCGCACTGATCCAGCTAAATAAAATAAATTTCTCTTACACAGTTAATTCTAACGAAATCGAGGTAAAATTTGGTGTCTGGTCATCGTATGCCTTCGTTTTGGTGAAAATCAAGCGGTACATTGATAAAGGAGCGGGATAATTCCGTCTACATATGATTTGGCTAAATAAAACCAACTGGCAGTATTCATGACTGCTCAAAAGTTTTCAGCCAGTTACCTTGTTAAGTGCGAAAGGATAGATAGATGAATGGATACCGATATGCCAGTCCAGTCGACGAGAAGCAGAAGCAATTTTTATGCATATGTTCGCGGGTTTTCTGCCGCAGGCCAAAGCATCGAGTCGGCCAAAATGCCGGCAGATATGCGAACAAGTTTTCTGCGACGTATGCCTTAAGGAGAAACCAAACACCGAATCACGGAAGAGGATATAAAAGACTGAAAAAAAATATTATTTTGCTACTGATAAGGTGAAATAAAAGTTGGCAGACTAGTGGCTGTGCTTCGTTAACGTCCTCCTCGTCGACCTCTTCCTCATCATCATCAGCATCTTCACCATCATTGTAGTTCCCCACCTCCTTCTTGACGTTGTGTGACAGACTTGGGTCTACATATTAGAGTAGGGCCAATTGCCCGAACTGTTAGATACGTCGAAGTTAAGTATGTAGACAACGAGAAAGCACCCAAATAAAGTGAGAGTGATAAGGTTAAAGGGGCAGTCAGAGGAGCACAGACTGCAATTTTTCAGTCGAACCGACAATCATTGGTTGTTTCCTGTGCGAAGCGTCTGAGCCCTTTCCAACTGTGGCCAGTGGTTAAAAGCTGCGTCATGGTGCCGTCGCGTTGAAGGCGGAGTCAAGCGCAGTGAGGTAGTCAACTGGCAAAAAGAGAGGCCGAGCATGCAAGTCCCAGGAAGTAGTTGCAAAGAAGATGCTATCGCTGGAAAAAGACTTTTATTTGCCTGAGATTTCGAAGTCCATCGCGAATTCTTCATCGGAGACATAAACAGAAACCGGCATTTAATGCATAGGGAGTTGCAGTGTCTGTAAGGTAAAGTCGCCATGCTACTGCAAACTGATGACAATTTACTACTCCCCTATGGAGTATAATTTCCCGCTTGTGCGTTAATCGCTTGATAACAGGCGTGCAGGCCGGGACCTGCAAAACTTTCATCAGACGTGGTGGAATTGGACGTCAAGACTGCTCAGCAATCTGACTCCCCGTCTGCCGCAAAGATTGTGGTGGACTAAATATCAGAGTTTTTAGAAACGTGACGAACACGATGCGAAGACTGAATTTCAAAAGCAAGCATTCAATCAGCCACAAATGCAGTTATGTAAGGACGCTTTATCGGTATGGTGGGACGTACTGCAGTGAAACAGGAGACAAAGTTGCCGACATACAATATCTTCGACGAGTCTTCAGGGAAAATGGCTACACGCGCAACTTCATTAACCGGTGCATGCACAAACAAAATGGGCAAAAAAATCGCACCGACTCCAAATTTTGGCGAGCGATCCCGTTCGTCAAAAGTCTTTCGGCCGTCTTCTCGCACTTCTCGGAGTTGGAGTCACATACAGACCGGAAGCAACCATAAGGCGTCAGATGATGAAACCAAAAGACCAACTGCTACGACAAGAAAAATCTAGAGTCATCAGGCACCCGCCTGTGTCACCTGTAAACCCTCAGCTCCATGATGAAGCGGAAGAATGTATTAATTTTTTTCCCGTTATCAAGGCAGCCTTGTGAGCGCCAATATCAAGCAAAAGTATTATTTTTTGTACTAACATGAACTAAAGTTCATTTCTATAAGAGAAAAACTGGACATCAACTTCGTAATCGAGGAACAGGAAGGGTTAGAGCAAAGCTTGGAACTTACGGTGACTCAAAAGGATTCCCAGTCCGTAACAATTATTGTAAACAAGGACGTACCATAGATGATTGGCAACAAGCATGGCTATATTTTTGAGAATGGTGTCTTCGACTGAGAATGGCCTCGATGCATCCGCAGATAAAAAGAGCGTAAGTAGCGTCTTTTTACGTCTCAAAAAGATCTCATCATTATAAAAATAGTTAAATGCCTCTTCCTTCACAAAACAGAACTTCCTCAGAGCTACTTACACCATAGGATATCTGAAGGCTTCCTGTTTATCAGTCGTACATGGAGAATTACAAAGATAATGTCTAAAGATTAAAAAATGAGGGACCAAATTTGACTGCAACCTTCAATGGTTAAGGCAACTCTTTCATTGGCTTGTATCGAATTTTGTGACCGACTATGGCATGATATATTCAGAGATATAGGTTACAAACGTAGAGGATTGCAGAAAAAACCACCACAGTCGGCTTGGAGACGGATGGTGCAGTGTTGGAGACGGATATGCTGGACAAATCTTATTCAGCGCAAAATATTTGTTTCATAGAATGCAAAAAGGTTAAGTTTCTCCGCAGCTGTTTTACTCCCAGTCCCCTCTTCTATCGAAGTGCGTAGAAATCTATGCACCATATTCGATTCCGGCAACAGCGTGACAGTTTGTCGTGCCTGGTTGGCACTTTTGTCTGCGTTGGGTTGAACGAATTGCCAAACATTTTTAGAGAATTCACGAAACAACTCCGTGTCTACAAAAAGTGCTCAGACAGAAAACAGGAAGGTGTATGCATCTGACAGCTAAATGCCCTGCAAAAAGGGATTGTGCGAGGAGGGCAGAGTTTACTTGCAGCTGCTCTCAAACCTCGCCAAAAACAGTCGGTCGCGTGACGGCAGATCTCAGCAATCTGGCATGATTGCGAGAGAGAATGCACCAAAACATGTTGATCTGAAACTCTCTGTGAGCATTTTATTGTCAAGATTGGATCGCATTTGAGAATTCTATACATTATTACTTCTAGCCGTCCTTCACTTTTCCGTCACTTCCGCTGTATGTAGGTATACATGCATACATATTAGAACATCGGCATTGCTGGTTAAATGCAAAACTTGAACATCAGAGTCTTTGTTTAAGAGATACGTTGTACCCAGTATTTTTTAACGCGTGCCTTGCCCCCGCAGGCTATCTGGTTGTCTACAAGCTTTGCGAAATACATAGAGGGGGATTATGTTCAGTTTTACATATACACATTTTGCCAAAGTTAACTGTCCTTCCGAGAGTTATACTTTGATTGCTAGGTAGAACGAACCCACACATTAAAAGTCAATGTACGTGTAAAAAACAACTTTTAAAACGAGACGAAGCAAAACGTCTGTTTCACATTATTTTTAGGTATGCTCAGCGAATGAACCAAGCAGGAAACCAATAGTTAGAAGTAACGAAAGTCAGATACACCTGGCTGAAGAGCTTTATTCATTTTCTATGCAAGCCACTTTCATGGGTCAAAATCTCCTGCACGTCTACGGCGGAGCATAGTGTGTTAAAGGTTGTGCAGATCGAAAGATGCCAATGACAGCCAACCTGACGCTACGTTACCCCTACATTTCGTTACCCTCTGACGCACTTATGATGGCCGTCCTTTAGAGCTTGAATTTCCCTACTTCGAGTATTGTTCCCCAGACTGGAGCTTCATTCCTCTTCAGGGAATGGAGATTTCTCCGCAAATAAAATAAGCGTTCCGCGACACCCGCTAAGTGGCAGCAGCGTAGCGCATGAAACCACTTACCCCAAAGATAATTGCACAAATTTTAGGGAAATGACAATCTTTTTACCGCAGCAGGGCAAGTCAGTTATCTGTTGGCTCAGATAAATGCCACGAAGTTTCACTTTTTGCCATCGAAAGAGGACAGTCTAGTAGTCAAATATGCACAACTGGGCAAGATAGCAGAAGAGCATAAATTTATCAACATCAAACCGACAAGCACTGTCATAAACAATCTGCGACTGATGACATTGGTCAGCCTAGAAAAAACCCACAGGGTACTTGAGCACACCGTTCGAAGCAAGAACCACGCGCGGGTTGCCAGTCCATTTTTGTTTTTATAAAGAATATGGCTTTTTAGTCAATGTAACTAGCACGGCAATTTTGAACGTCGCAATTTACCTTCCATACTTGGACGTCAGCTTACCTCAACGACTTCATTACGCATGAAATTCTCCACGTAGTGCGAGTGTTTTTAGAAATTGGGACTGTCTTTTTGAAATCTCTACAACACTGGCTAAAAGTTTTCAGTGCGCTGAATGAAATTAAGGTGATCCAGCATGCGAAAATTAGCATAAAATACAGACTTGCGTTCACACTTCCATACGAACGTGTTGGTCAGTTTACTGCAACATATTCTTGCCACCTCTGTCTATCGCGCTGGGAATAAAAGAACACCGAGGTCCGTTACTCTCACTTTATATGCCTTCTTCTCAAATATATTGCACGAAGATTTCATACATTTGAGGTCCATTTTAAATGTGAAAAGCACCAAGTATTTTGTATTAATCTGCTTATATCGTTTGAAAAAAAAACGAAGTTTTCGCTAATTTTCTGCGCCCACCGCATCATGCAAATTATATATACCCTAATAAATGATTTGCCTGTTAACATTTTCTGACAAAAGGATCCGCTAATGTTTAGTCGGTATTGCAGCACGAAAAATATCCCACGAGCGGACTTACCCTACTTCCGTATATTAGCATCATGGTGTTCTCTTGCGAGCGACGATAAATTCACACGAAAGTACATCAGTGAAAGTAAGTTATATTCCAGTCCGGGACTAGCTTTCAAGAAGATTTTTTTGTCCATAAAATGAGCATTGCAGACTCTGCACACTCACCCTGGATAAAAACATACTTAGATATATAAAACGTGGAAATGAAAAAGAAAATCACTACACGGTCACAGTTTTATTATTTCCATTTCGTAGTCATTAGCCTGGAAGCATAACTGATGATTTCAGTTAACTGGTTACGCAACATGAGTCCTAATATTCGGAAAAAAGATAAAGTAAGATATAGTCAACGTGAAAATTTCTGAACGATAACAGAGAGCATATATCGTTCATAACGTAGACATGCATGTCATGAATATTTCGACTTCTGTGTGCAACAGCTTAGTCGGTCTCACCACACCAGTGAATTTTCTAGCGTTCCATGATGCAAACGTGCTCTAGTTTTCACTGCTGACTTCGAAAAGTTTGTCAGCATTTACTTATTGGGCTAAAGCAAATTCATCCGGGTGAGACGTTTTAGAATTGACCTGAGAGTCGATGGGAGTATTTGAACCGGATTTTATGAAATTCAACGCTGTAATTATGTTAGTTAAATAATCTACCGACGGATATTCTGCAGCACTTGAAGATACTTTTGGATAGATTGACAACTTGTAGCGGCCGACCCGGTAGGTCTTATCCGTCGGTTTAAAATGACCCTCTGGCGGGCAGTTGACATATTAATAGCGACTTGGTGCACGTGGTTGCTCCTGCCTATTTTCAGTTCTAGTGCAAGTAATCGACGGAGAGGACCCTTCCCCCCTGTGAACGCTCCCAACGCCACCTCCCCTCAGAGTCCGACTAATTGACCTCTCCAACACTGGCCAGTGTTTTTCTTATTGTCCGTGTTACGATTTCTCTGTAATTCCATCAATATATTACACCCTTCCATTCATATTTGGATTCTTACTGACTGTCTGCTTGCACGATGTCACTCGATCATAATAATTCAAATGAAGCAAGTCAGCTCCAAGAGGAACCTAGGAACACCCCCGGGAAGACAGACGCGAATTCTGACAGCCCCTCTGGGTCGAGTGTTACACTGGTGGCAGCGCCAGAGAACAACCCACCACCTTTCAGTCGGAAGGTTCTCTCGGTTCCTCCCTCCTTTGCCCTCTTTGATGGTACCAAAGATTTCTGGTCCTGGCTTCGACGCCTTCGTTACTACATCGACACGGTCCCTTTGGAAGAATGTAGCCACTTAGTTCTCACGCATTTGGCGAACGATCAATTTGATCGGGCCCTCGAGGCTGGGCTGTCGCATGATAAAAAATTCCAGCGTCTCTGTGAAAAACTCAAGCACCTTTTCCAGCCGCCGTTGTCCATCCACGAGGCTTTGGGGAGGCTTAACAACGGGCAGCGGCAAGACAACGAAACACCACGGCAATTCGCAAATCGGCTTATTCGCCTCTGCTTAGACATCTTCCCGTCCTTTGCGTCCACCGAGCGCGACCAAGTCGTCCTCTTTTACTTCAAGCGGGGCCTGGGTTTCCAAGTGGTCTGCTACTCTCTCCGCATTCAGCCTCCAGGGTACCTCAACGACGCCATCTCGCGCGCTTCGCGGATGTTAGAGTCTGATTCCTCCACGACTGATGGCTCTACTCCTGGGACTGCGTGGCGACCTAACCCCGCCAAACAACAATCCGGGACCTAGTCGTGGTCGCAATCTCGGCCTCCCTCGTCCTACCGTCAAGACCGGGGCAATAGAAACGGTGGCTTCCGGAACCCCTTCAGGGTTCCACCCAGGTACCTTCCCCACGGACCACCCCGCGATCGTCAACGCAACCCTACCTGGACAAACAACGAAGGTGACGATGCTGTTCCCGTTTGCTCTAATATGTCTTCCTCCGATGAACCTTTTTACACCATGATTCGAGTAAACAACCAGTCTGTTAAGGCGCTAATTGACACTGGCACGTCCGTTTCCCTCGTAAGGGCCGATCAGCTCTCTGATACGCGGGCCGGTCACATTCGCCCAGCCACTCACCCTACCACACTCCGCACCACCACCGGTACAGGCATGGTTATACTTGGCACCGTAACTCTTCCACTCGCGTTCTCGTCCAGGACCTGCCAACACACTTTCATAGTTACGCCTACGCTGACGTGAGACATGATACTAAGGCTCCATTTCCTATTGGACCACCGATTCCTCCTGAACGCTTATGGTTGCACTCTGACGTTCGCACGGGAGCCGCCGGTCGTTAAGGCTAGTCCTTTGTCACGCGGCCGCTGCTGCTCTTCCTCCCACAGACATCGAGTCCATTTTGCCCACTGATCCGGATACAGCAGAGCAGGATAGGCAGGTCCTCTGCGGTTTGCTCATCGAGTTGGGTGACATTTTTGCGTGGGACGACTCGTCCCTCGGCCAGACATCGGTCATTCGATACGCCATAGACACTGGCACCGCCAAACCAGTTTGGTAACCGCCACGGTGGATACCACCGCATTTCCAAGAAGAGGTAAACGACATGATCCAGAAGATGCTTAAAGCCAAAGTTATACGGCCGTCTAAGTAACCCTGGGCCTCCCCTGTCATGCTAGTGTCCAAGAAGGATGGGAGCCTTCGGTTTTGCATTGACTACCGTCGACTCAATGCACTTACCACTCACGATTTATTCCCGTTACCTCGAATTGACGTCACTCTTGACACCCTTGCTGGAGCTCAGTGGTTCTCCACGATAGACTTAAAATTTGGATACTGGCAAGTCGAGGTAGAACCGGACGACCGTCCCAAAACGGCGCTCATCTTGCCGCAAGGGCTCTTCGAATTGGAGACGATGCCTTTCGGCCTCTGCAACGCGTCGGCCACCTTCCAACGGCTGATGCAGTGCGTCTTGGCTCATCTGTATCCGACTCGCTGCCTGATCTACCTCGACGACGTAATTTTGTTTGGTCGTTCAATTTCAGAGCACACTGATAACCTCGCCGCTAACTATTTGCCTTGCGCGCCGCGGGCCTCCGCCTTAACTCCCAGAAGTGCCAATTCCTGCGGCGTCATGTCACCTCCTGGGACGCGAGGTCACCCCCGAAGGCATTCACGTCTCCCCGGCTAAAATCAACGCAGTTCGCACGTGGCCCATTCCCTCGTCAGTCACAGAAGTCAGGGGTTTTCTTGGCCTCACTTCGTACTACCGCCGCTTTATTGAGGGCTTCGCGGAAATCGCTCGTCCCTTGCATCTGCTGACTGAACGCAACCGCAAGTTTGTTTGGTCCGATCAATGCCAGCTTGCGTTCGAGGAATTGAAAAACCGCCTTATCTCCGCGTCCGTCCCTATGCTCCCCAACACCAGCCCGGATACCACACCTTTCATTCTTGACAGGATGCTAGCGCGAATGCTATTGACGCAGTCCTTTCCCAAGCCGATGACAATGGGCGCGAACGGCCTGTCTGTTTTGCCAGCCGGTCGCTCACCAGACCGGAACGCAACTATAGCACGTAGAGTAGGGAGCTGCTAGCTCTTATTACATTCCTCGAACGTTTTAAACCCTTCTTCTTGGGCCAATCCTTCGTTATTCGCACCGACCACAAAGCCCTACAGTGACTGCATAATTCCAAGGACACCGAGGGCAAATATGCTCACTGGCAGGACCTTTTACAACAATTCACCTATAAGTGTCAGTTTAGACGCGGTTGCCAACATGGCAACGACGATGCGATGTCCCGACGACCCTTCCCAGCGTCACCACCTGAGCCCGCCGCAGAACCCGCTACGGTTGCCGCTCTGACGGTCAGCGAACCCACCCGGTACCATTGGGTGGTTGCTCAAAGCACCGACTCTGACACGGCCATTATTTATGACCACCAGCTGCACGGCCATCCCCGGCCGACGGAGACTGATTTGCGCGGCTCCTCAGTAGCTGCCCGCGTCCTGTGCAACCAGTGGGCGAATTTATTTATCGAGAACGAACTCCTTTTTATTAGGGCACTTCGGTACAGCCCACCCACCCGTCTCGTCGTCCCCGGTTGTTAAACCGCCACCGTGTTTAAGGACCTCCATCAAGAACTAGGGCATGTAGGGTTCCTCAAAACGGAGGCCGCAGTGCGCCAGAGATTCTGGTGGCCGCATCCCCGAGAGGACGTGTCCACCTTTTGAAATGCATGTGCTACCTGCGCTTCGTTCAAGGGCCCCATCCCTAAATTTCAGGCACCTCTGCAACCCATGACTACCGGTTTTCCGTTCGAACGAGTCGGCATAGATATCATTGGACCGATCAACCCCCCACTCGGGAGGGGAACCGTTATATACTTGTATTAGTTGATTACTTCACCAAAAGGGGTTGAGGCTATCCCTATCGCCAAACAGAACGCGGCCATGGTGACGGACGCTATTCTTAGCGAGTGGATATGCCACTTCAGCGCCCCCCTGTCATTACAATCCGCTTGCGGCGCAAACGTCCAGAGCCGGTTGCTCCAGGACGTATGCGACTCCTCGCCATTCACAAAACACGTACCACCCCCGGACATCCAGAGAGCAATGGGCTGGTTGAACGTACAAACTGGACGCTCGTCAACCTCCTCAAAGCCTGTTTCCTCCGCTTCCCATCGACAGACTGGTACACCCATCTGCCATGCGCCCTGATGACATATAGGGCCACCGTTCATTCGTCTACTGGGTACGCCCCGTTTTTCATGCTCACAGGCCGCCACTTTCGGTTGTCATCCGACTCCACCCGCCCTGCCCTCGCCCAACCATCTCACACGGCCGACAGCTATGTTCTCGACCTGCGTGACACCATTCGATTAACCCACAACGGCTCGTGAGCACCTTCGTGCCTCCGCCGACCGGCAAAAGGACCATTTTGGCCGCCACCTCCATGATTCCCCTTACCAACGCGGCGACTACGTCCTGCGCCGTCGTGACGTTCCACCCGTCGGATCATCGGCCAAGTTCTTCTGTCCAGGGGAAGGGCCATTCGTAGTCGTCGACGTCCTCTCCCCCGCCTCGTACATCCTACGCGACGCCCAAATCACAGATAACCCCGAGTTCAAGGCGCATTTTGCCAAGCTCAGACCCTACAACGGGTCCGCTCCCATAACAATGCCGACCAACTTGGCCATCCAGCCGCCGCACCTGGCACCACTGCCGGCCGCAGAGGTCGAAGTGACCACGCACCCCACACCGCCCTCAGACAGCCCTGGGGACAGGGCTCTTCCTAGGGGGGGGGGGGTATTGCAGCGGCCGACGGAGAGGACCCTTCCCCTCTGTGAACGCTCCCAACGCCACCTCCCCTCAGAGTCCGATTAATTGACCTCTCCACCACTGGCCAGTGTTTTTCTATTGTCCGTGTTACGATTTCTCTGTAATTCCATCAGTATATTACACTCTTCCATTCATATTTAGATTCTTACTGACTGCTTGCACGATGACACTCGATCATAATAATGTTAATGAAGCGGGTCAGCTCCAAGAGGAACCTAAGAACACCCCCGGGAAGACAGATGCGAATTCGGACAGCCCCTTTGGGTCGAGTGTTACATGCTATATTAGATAATGCCTGTAAAAGTGACTTGCTCATTTTTTACTACTGTTTGACATTTACAATATCTTTTGACCACTTTTGTGTCCTTTGTTCTATGGTCGTTACTAGGCAGAATATTCAAACATTGGGTGAGCATAATTGGATTGTAGAGCTTACAAAATTTTCTCCTTAAACTTGTAGATCACAAGACATTTGTAACAGCCTTGCGGCCAAACATAAGTGAATTATCTAGTGCGTTTTTTAAAGTTCATGCATCGATTCTTAGTAAATGAGAGCTCGTTGATTGGTCACGGATTTCAGCTTTAAGTACTATAGAATATTCATTTTATTCGTCACCTCTTGCTATTTATGCCGCAATAGGGATTCATAGCAAAACATTAGTGTTCAGAATGCACTGACAATTAAGACATATCCAGCTCCTTTTAACAATTGATGATGTTAATCGTATTGCAAAGTTGGCGTTCCTATTAGTACACATCAATAATCAGAAGTATCCTCTTGTTAGTAAACAGTCCAGCTTTGAACATGACTACAACGACCAGGGCCTTCTCATCGACAGCTAAGTTAAAGGAAGTTCCTTAATGTCTGCACAACAACGCAAGAGAACATTCGCACGTGCTTGGAAAAGGTAAGACTGTAAAGGCCTCCATAAAAGTCGTATTGGCAAACAGTTATTTTCGGTCATTCATAATCAGGCCGGTACATGACATGGAAAAAAAATGGGCAGTTAATTGCAGCGTTTATATGATCGTCAGGTTGCGGGGAGGGGAATAAAGGGGGTATTAGATGGGTGAATATCATAAAAAATCGTGGTTTTCCCTTGTCTCCTGAATGCGGGCACCAGCGCGGGGACAGGGAAGAACCTAGATGCTCAATTACACTAACCCATCCACTAACCCTCTTCCTCCCCCTAACCTGACAATCATATAAAAGCTGCAATTAACTAACAATTTTTATTCCCAATGTCATATACCGGCCTAATGATGAATTACCTAAAACAATTGTCTGCCAATACGACTTTTCATACGTAAAATGGGAATTTTTGCAGAACTACGACGATCCGAAGGCCTCCAAAAATGTATCCCCCAAATTCTTGGAAACTTTGTATTACGCTGAAAATTAACACAAATACTGCTTCAACGTGAGTCAACCTAAAACTTAATTTAAAAAATGTCTATCACAGTAACCCCGTTTATAGCTAGTGGTTTAGAGCGCAGGTAATTTTTAAAGAACTGTGCAGGTATGAGAACACACAGAATTGGCAATCACCCGTCTATAATGATTAAAAGTTAAAAGCAAAACTATAATTTTGTCTTCAACTCGGCTGTAGACATCGAAAATGACTGCCGAGTGAGTTTGAATAAGTCTGTTCACAACTCCAAAGACCACGAGTCAAGGAACGAATATTCACTGGGGTCCCATATAGTATCGGGTTCAATCCGTACTGGATTGAGGACTCGGCAGGTTAAGTACGAATAGGTAGACAGAAATATAATTTTGGCTTCATCTGAACGTCTTATCACAGGAGAGAATTACCGCCGCACAGACTACGAAAGCGAGGTATAAAAGGTTAGCTCGGATCATCAGGTGGTAAAAGTGCCAAAAAAGGTTCAATCACACATTGTCTCGAAAAAGACTTCGATGGACTGCATGGGGTTGGGATCTTGTTAGCCTATGTCGCTAAATAAACTAGATATGGAAATCCCACTTTCCAATTCCTTTAAAAGCAGTAGGTTTCCGTTCAACAATTTGAAAGAAAGCCATTTGTATTTGAAGTATGCCCTCCGAGAGTGGCTGGATCTGCAAATGCATTTTAGGTTTCCACATTCTGCTTGCAAATATAATTAGCTTGTTTGACATAACTGCCTTGTGAGGCCCGCTTTAATATCTCCCCGCCGAAGCAATTTACGGAATTCGTGGTTAAAGGTAACCTGCTGGATTTAAGAGCGTAAATACTTGGTAACGTCGGTAAAAGAAGAACAATAGAAAGTAAATTGAAGCCACTTATAATTGTTTAAGTAAGCTAAATGTAATCAAATCGAATAACATAAATCTCTATTGCCTATGTTACTGATCCTCCTAGATAAATAAAAATAGCAGACAGTTTATACTGGCGGAAATTTGATCTTAGGTTGGCGGAATTTATTTTCAGGCAGCCTTAGGCAGGCGGAATTTATTTTAGGTGGCCCCACAAGACAGTCCTACCGTTTTTTTAAAGAGTAATTTACCTCATGCCATCAGTGGTTTTGGTTTAGAATAAGCTGCCACTGATCACCGTTCAAAGGTGCCACCAAGACTGGTCAGTCAACAGAATGTCAAATAATAGAAGTCTAGCGTTCGTCTTCGATCTTCCTATATGATAGTAGAGCTGTGATATTAGGCCTCACAAGTTCACTTGATCGGGAAACTAAAAGACTATGTCGGGATCCCTGATGAAGAATGATCTTTATGGAAATTGGAAGAATGCACACCAGAAATCAGAACCTCTTACACAATACCCTGGGCAACGGCGCACCTTATAGGACGGATAGGTAGAAATTTAGTCTGTATGTATGAGGCAACAAACCAGTCAATGTGGCGATACTTAACCCTTGGAAAAGGAGAGAAACTTTGAGAAAGCTAAAAAACCTGCATCCCGCAAATTTTACAGTGTTACAAAGTCTAACATCTTCCGGATATAGAAGCAGCCGTCACGGTTACAGATAAGGAAGTGCAAAAGCACTGCTTAATTTAGTTATCGGAGGCAGTAAACATATTTTTAAAAGAGGCCTTCTGGCACTGGTTATATTCCAAGTAAAGGACGGTAGCTTCATCGTACGATGGTGAAACGGGATTGAAGCGTGGGTATGTACATAAAAGATGCCACTGTAGAAAGCTTTAAAACAGATTGTAAAAAAATACTGCCAAGCACAACAAGGGAATACATGCATTTTTATGGGTCATTTCTTCTAGTAAGAAAATGGGTACCATGATCCACCACAGCACTAGGTAAGAAGGCCTTATCTCCATTTGAAACACGCTTCCACGGTTGCCTTTGAAAAATCGATCGTTACTTTATGCCTGACACATTCAATAAGGTTTTTATAACCGATAGAAACAAATATGTGAGTCGCAGGAAGTAGTTCAGAAGAAAAAGAAAAAGATGCAAACACTGGAACAAGACTTTTATTTTCCTGAAATTTCGAGTTCTGTCAAGAATGACCCCAACGGTGGTCACAGTAGCATGCATGCAGATGGCTGCTACAATCAATGCATGTCTCATACTTTTCTACAGATACCTACGATAAAGGATTCTCGGCAGAATCTGCAACGTCAGCTTTTTTACGTCTAGTTGGATATTTATCCTCGCGGTTTAGGTAGTTATTCCTTGGTTAATAGAAGGCCAGATATGCGCAATTCCAGAGAGGCATGATGGCTTACTTGGACGAAGTGATGTGAGATGGACACAAATTCATTCTCATTTAGGGGAGTTTTCACAAAATTGGAAGATTTGACCACCGTTTGTTGGTTTAACTGCTCTAAATTCTCACTCGAACACAGCATCAGAGGCAGTCATAGACAAATGGAATGGGAACACAGTAATTATGTTGGCACACCTCTACGGTAATTAACAGCGCCAGTGTTTTTCGCCGATGCAGCTTTTTGATGCAGTGATCGCCTGTTAGTCCAAACCGGAGCCACTAATAGCCGTGATTACATCACCGTTCTTGATTCTTCGTGTGATACTTCTTCTGTAGCTGAGGATTCCTTATAAACAGCATCGTATTCTTCTATACATAACTAACTACTCATTTCGTTCTAGTCTATTATGTTGTTTTATCAGTTGCAGTTTATATAATTTACTTTTATTAGTATATTCGTTAGTTTTTTTTTTAAATTGTCCGTCCTACTGATATGCTCAACTCACATACCTCTTATTACTACCGGTCCCTATTATCTAAACCTCAGTTTAAATATTACTATAGTGATGTTTATAATGATTCTTCACAATTTTCTGCTATTTGGCTCGTTGTCACTAGAACTGTTGTTCATCCACGCCCTTCCCGCAAGGCTATCTACTTGGCAAAGTTTCAGCGCAGTATATGAGGGTGGGAAGTTATTGCACTCGGGGATGGACTGTGAGCGCAGAATCATGACCCGAGGAGCTAGCGTCTCACGTGGTTGTCACCGCTTGTGGGAACTGCAGACTTCAAATTTTGACTGAGACCCGTCGCATGAGCCGCGACGTTACAACTAGGCACCCTTTCATTGCATCGCAGCTGCGGTTTTGGCCATTCGGAGAACTGTAAACTACAGCTTTCGATGCTTGTGATAATAGTTCACCAGCTTTCACACAAACAGTGTCCCCAATTGTGAAGAATACCCACTATACTGTAGAAGATGACAGGAGGAGTAAGTCAGCAAGGAAACGCATTTCTTGAAATCTAGAAAAAACACGTGATATTCTGACTTCGTACTGCACACCGAATTCTTAAAATATTGGCTACAAGGATGTTTTATTAATTTAAAAAAGAATATTTGCTGTAAGAATTGGAAAACGCAATAGTTCTATGCCAGAGAAGCCGTTTGCGAACACTCATTGATAGCTTACAGAAGGCATTCCTCGCGTACTGTCATGAGGCTCACATTCGAGCCCCGTCAGCGGCTGCAGAGCAACCAGTACCAAGGGAGACTAGACTGGGCACTTATGGTTTATTAGCCAAAATCAGCTAGCCATAGACAATCCCAAGACGTGCAGCACCCGATGCTCGAACCCGTAACGTTTTGAGCATCAGGTGGGGGCCCTACTTAGGGTTGTGTACGACTGGCCGACAATGGCTAATGAACCAGTAGTGGCCATTCCAGTCTCCCTTGCTTTCGCTAGAAATCTTCATCGACCTATGGGAGACGTCATTTGTTATGTTTTAGGGAATGAAACCTATGCATAGCCGAGGTGTTTGCAGGTTAGACCATAAGAAATCCAAATTCTTGAAAAGCTTATAGCAGCAGAAATTTAAAACTGAATTTTAATCTCCATAAGAGCTAGTGGGCTCCATTTAGCAGAAGGAATTTTAGCTATATAATTTACACTCAATGGTATGAAGGCAACAAACAACAATGTTTCAAGATTCCGTTGGCTGCACAGACTTAGAAAATGCAAAGTGAAGGTCAGGTTTTGCTAAAAAAAATTACACAAAGCGTAATTCATGTCTCTCTTTGCCTAAGTGTGCCATGCCTTTTGAGTAATGCTCACTCATTTTTCACTGCGGGAGTTTGCGCGTGTTTAGACCAGATTTCGAGGCAAAACGCAGAATCCGTCTGACCGCCTGCAGGTGAGAGATATTCCCATTAGCCAGCGCAACCGTCGTGTGACCTGAGCTCCATACAGCCTTCATAAACTCTCTGTCTATTGGGGACACCGAACACGAAGCACGGCGCGCATGCCCAAATACGCGCAGAAAAGTGGTGTGTTAAGCTTAAGAAAGCGAAAGTAGAACGAAAAATTGTTTACAAACCTCTTAACGCCCGAATCCATCTACCAGTGTTTTCTGTTGCTTATCGTCAGGCAACCTGGCTGAGACGCGTCGTTTTCATTCGATAAATCTGCATTTTGAGTCGGTGACATTTTGGAGATCCAGTTGGCAGAGACTATCTTCCTCTTAAATGTTAGAACGGTTGTGCAATCCACTTTTTGAGAAAGCCTACTAAAGCCTAATGATGCAGATTATTGTTCAAGACGAAGCTAAAAAAACACACCTGCCGATGAACCAGGGAGGATCACTTATGACTGTAAAAATCTACGTGATATTTGTATCTTTTGGAATGCAACCAGCCTCTTTACTCTTTTAACATGCACCCACCGTTCAAATGTTCTATATTGCCTTACAAAATGGGTTTCTAGTGCTCGTGGATCCGTGAAATAGGTGTATGTAACGGCATGGGGCTTAGGAACAGCATAACTCGCCCGAAAAATGTGTCTTACATCAATTAATATTCCACCATCACAACTGTTATCTTTCTTAAAAGCCTATGGTCTATTAACCTTAAAGAAAACATAATCAACTAATACATGAACATAAGCTTGTATAATTTAATAATATTGGGGCGCATGTTTACCTTAAATTTGCTGAAATTTCCTCTGCATCCCTGTCTGTCGTGAACTCGCACTTCTCCAGGGCAACTCATGTAGGCGAAACTAAAATTCTGACATTCGACTTTTTGTGTGAGATAGGACCACCTAGAGGAGGTTGAAATATTGCTTACCATGCAGTCTACTCCCAAGATATTGACGTCGCATCATTACATCAGTATTTAAATGCGCGTCTTTCGGGCCTTAATAAAAACGGCCTCTTACGTTTTATTAATTTTTTATTTCTATTTTCCATTTGTTTTTAAATTCAATTATTTTTTAAAGTATTATTTGCAAGAATATACATATTTTTATCGATAGTAGGGCGCTCAACGATCTGGTTACGAAACATGCCCATCCCAATGGACATTTGAGCTCAAATAAGAGCACTTGCAGACAGCTGAATAGCTACTTATACAGTATGATGAAGTGGAACTAAGAAAGATAAGAGAGTCTGCAAGAGAAACCTCTGGCCTATGAGCTCTCATCAGCCAGTCATCCCCAATTCCAGGGTTGGCGACTCCCGAGATTCAAACCTGTGACCTTTGGTCATGAAGTGCAACGGTCTACGACTGCATGCCGGGCCCGCTAGCTTTGCCAGTTGCGATCCGGAATATGATGGCAATAGGGCACTCCTTGATATGCTCATAAAACCGATGAATAACATGGAACCATTTAGGTAATGCAATTCATAAAGGGTTTTCGGTAATCAGTCAACAGTTCACAAGCTTTAGGCGAAATTAGTCTCAGGTGCTAAATAAAATCAGTTAAGAGAATGGCCAGTCCGAAGACGAAAGCCATTCATTATCAGATTCCTGCGAATAACTAATCAAGGCTATAATAGCTGTTTCTCTGATGTCACGAAATAGATTATCCGTTACGTAAAGATTGTAATTTCTACTCAAACAAACAAAAGCTGCAATAAAATTCAAGTGATGTTCTTCAAGAATAGACTAAACAGAAACAAACAGTTTGATGAAACCAAGAGCACACGGTCTACTCAGTGCCGATGCGTTTATACAACTCAAAGAAATAAAAGAGATAAACCAGTTCACTCTAGCACAAAATATCCACGCGAAAAGTGGTCTCATAATTTCGTTTGATTTCTGATAGCTCCACTGCGAATCTAAATTCAAGGGTCCTGGACAACAAAAAATAAAGACTGAAATATAGAAATATAGAATTTGTGCCCTGGATTCACTAACAGATGTGCCGAAATTACTGCAGCTGATAGAGTCAAGTGCAGCCAACTGGAAGAAGGAATGTTTGAAAACTGACAACCAGAACAGAAACGTTCGTCATGGAGACGTGAGCCGGCTCTGGTCCACACGGGTAATTATTTTCATTACTGTCCCCTCATCCCCCTCTTTAAGAACAACTTGAGGCTTGGGGTAATAAGTCGTCTTTCACAACCATTGTGCTTCCCTTTTCTGCACCAGAAAATCCCTAATAGTAATCTCATATGCTGTTTTTTTCAATGAAATTCATGTTACAGAGCTCTGATTGCAATTAACACACCTACAGGTTGTCTGTGGACTCGTGCGATCTCGCATTTTTTGAAATAACAGAGACTCATAGTGTTTTGCGCCTGCTATATTGATCCGTGTTCGGTGACTCTAACGACTGGTGTGATCAGGAATTCGGGAAACAAAGCATTTAAAGTTCCTGTTCGAGCACTCAAGTTTCTCTGTTTGCAGCAAACTTGCTCAACGTTAGAGTGGTAAAGTATAGAGATTAAACTACGTCTCTAACATAGATTCCAGTGTAACCATCTGGGGTTTAGATATCAGCGCATCCTATGTGCCGTGCTCATGAGCCGAACCCATTTTGTTTGCGTCAAGCAGCAATACGTCCTAAAAGAAACAGATCTTGAGACGCCGGACCACTAGTTACGTCAAACTTTTGGTGAAATTGCTACTTTATAACTGTATAATAATACACAGTTGCGAAAAATATGTGATAAACTTGGGATTGCACAATACACCCTGTGGGCGGCAGATGTACCAGTTAAAAGCCTACACACGTAATTCATCGATATTCTGTCGCTAAAAAACACATAGGCGGCTCATGAGTGGGTCCCCAGCATTTACTGCGTGCTTTCTGGTAGTAGATGCTGCAGGATCCACTTATGAGGTGGATTCCTCGCAGTTGTGCCATACAGCGGTGGAATATTGGCAAAACACATGTTCGGACTTTTAGCTAGTACAGCTACTGCCACTATGGTTGATGATGCATCCTTTATTTATACTACCGACTGTCCTTTCGGAGTCAAATGTGTGTTATATTAACATTTTGTATTTTTACTTATTCTGTATTAATTTATCGCTTTTTTTTCGCTCGCTTACCTTAACCACATTTACAGTACGTGCAAAGAATTTGTGCAACATGCCGACATATGCGAAAGATTCATACTTTTTTGCTAAAAAGTAACTACTTAAATAGTATGCGTATTTATCATTGATTTTAACTGCCTTTATAAATTCAAATGAAAAATTAAACGCAAAAGTTATTCTTATGCTCATTTTATAGCAAATTACACTATCTTTAAATGTTGTACTTAAAGAAAGGGTATCTTTCAGTTTGAAAAAAAGTTTATAAATCGCCGAATAATTTTGAAACCTTCTGACTGCTTTACTCGCATTCAAGGTGTACAAACTGTGCACTGTGACATCCTGTTGAAGGAAAAGTTTTCGCCTACAGTTTGAGGAAGAAGTCGCGTAGTACTCATCAAATGTTGCAATAGGTCTGGAGGATGCTTTATACAGCATAGGCAGCATTAATGAATTGACGGGTATGACGTATTATGCGTGAACACCTCACAATCTTCCAAAAGCTCATAATTATCAAGTTTATTTACAACCAAAAGATACCCCTTCTTTAAGTATAGAATAAAATGGAAGGCGTAATTTGCTACCATATGGGTACGAAGGAGAATTTTTTCATATATGTTTTCAATCAAATACATGTGAATTTTTAAAGGCAATCACATTAATGATAAGTATGCATACTATTTAAGTGGTACATTTTTACTTCTTATTGGCTTTTTTAATGGTGAGAACGAAGCTCGTCAAGAAGTCCACATCCTAACTTCAAAACAGACTTTATGATAATCAGTATCACAACTTGAGTCAAAGCCGGTTAGCGAAATTGTATCAATCTTCCGCATATGTCGGCATGTTGCACAAATTCTGATGCTTACTGTATATTTAAAATTAGATCAGTGACCTATAGTTTAGCCATTATCTGAATTTAGAGTTTTATTGAAAAATATTCTTTAGCCAGTAAATTGTACGTTATAAACCAACATAACTGTTAATTTACCGCTGTAAAACTTAGGGATGCAGCATGCGCTGATTTCGCGCAAAATGTATTTTTTGTCTCTACCACGAGATTTTATCAGAAAGACAATATATCGTACAATTATGTTGCAGCGGTTGTTTTAACTTTGGATCAGATATTAATATCCAATTTATAACTGCACCTATAGGCCCTAGAATAATCTAATTTGTTTCAAGTTAGGGACTAAGACCTTGGAAAATAAACGGGCTATAATATATTTATTTCACAGACGTTGACTGATTTGCATTCTAAGTAAGTGTTAGTGAATTTTACCTGTGGACTATTTCTCTACCAATGAAAGAAATTATAAGCTAGATATTAGGTAACATAGATAATGTAAGATTTAATATTGCCTGCTAGGTAACTATTCTGGTGATGAATAGCCATCTGTGCACTTATTTTTGTGCATCTGCTACAATCTGGTTTTCACCACACCCTAAATGACGAGTGCCTCCACCTTAATACGACAAATACTCACCTTAATGTCTTTGTCCCACCCCCATTTAGGATTTCCTCAGAAGTTTGTCTGTTTTCAAAACTATTAAATTCAGTCTCAGTGTATTCATACTGGCCCAGCGGTCTCAAGATACTAAGACTGTAACTACTGTCACTATGTAGGATGAGCCAGACTTATTAATTTAATGTGGGTGGGGGTTATAAACAAAAGATGTAAGCTCCGTCGAAAAACGTTTGACACGCTCATGTAAGACATCGCTAAAAAGGAAGCCTTTAAGTACACATAAACCCTTACCCAAGTTGTTTGTGTTCAAATCTTCTGTGTTTCAATTCTGCCGGATGAGATTGGGTGGAAGTCTGGTTTATTTTTGGTAATTAATTATGCAATTATTCTTCTACTTCACAATAACAAGGAAACTAATATGTCTGCCTTTGTATGACTGGCACGATAAGCCATCCTATGTGCATTTTACCATTTTTTTCAACACTTGTTTCATCTGCGATTTATGTATAGGCTACGATCTTTTCTTCAAAAAATGCCCTAAATAACAGCAGTATCAGTAAAAGCTAAAGATCTAAATTTGGCCAACTTTACCAATTTTCTCAAGCCAAGTATTTTAAAAACGAAACACTTAGAAAGCACGTTACTCCAGCATGAAAGGAATCCCTAATCATTTTAATGTCCTCGGCACTGGATTGTTGTGTCCAGTTTGGAAACAAAGACTGCTAAAATATTTCTAATTTGTTAAGGAAAATGCCTAAGTGCGTGACTTACCAGAAGAAATTAGATATAATAATTCCACTCACTTGTTTGCCTCCGTAGAAAATTTGGTCAATTTGAACAAAACAAGGAACTCAGACGTGAGCATATTAAATACGAAATACTTCAAGAAATGGGCTAGCTAGTTTATCCAAAAGCAGCATCTGAGGATATACCATCTTCTCCAGGAATTCATTTTTAGGCCTGTATTTTATGTTGAACAGAGGTAAAAGTTGTTCATGCACAAATAATTGCATATCATATGTGTACGACCTAAGCACAGGTTTTTCTCGTTATCATCTAATCTGCAGATAGCAGGATCATTTTGGCAGGCAGGATATGAAGTGCTTTTCAGCTTATCAGTTTTTACTCTACAGAAGTTCTACTCGTGCATACAGCTGATCAGATAGCGGCGGGATTTAAACACCTGCACCCAATAGGTCAGTTAATAACCTCTAATATTTATTCTTATTATCATCCTTATCAGCAAAGGTCACATCAGGTTGATTGGGCAAAATTGTAAAGTTCCGGCTTTCGGAAATTTCGCAGGAGGAGTTTTAGCCGCGATCACGAAAAAATACTAGGCAAATAAGCGCGCGACTGGATATTAAGGGGGCTAATAGATAAAATGTGTATCCAAAGTTAGGATGTCAACGTATGCTTTTGCTTAAAAAAGTAGTATGTTGCGTGAACTGTATTGAAATTTTTTTGTATCATTTTTTAGATGAATTGCGTTTATTGATAGTTTATGTAGTAAGATGGAATATGAGAGCCCCGTTTGCGTGGCTCTTGAAATTCCGTGGTAATACTGAAATTCATTAAAATGCTGAAGCAGTGTGAAATTATTAACCAACGGACAGATTGAATCTTTCCAAAAGTTCACAGGTTAAGCCACTTGCTTTGCTTTGTTTGCAATGTGCTTTACTGCTAGATGACCTGACTCCTAATTCTGAAGTGATTTTATTGGTCCACCGCAATCAGCCAATGGCGAACGCCCAAGTAAGATCACATTAGAAGTGGCATAAAAATGGGTGTAGCATCGGTAAAAATTTCAAAATATGGAAGGGAGACCGTTCCCACTGATGCAGCCGTCTGGATTCACCCAGTTACCAGAATGATTGCCCTTTTCCTCTTTTTTCTCCAGCGCCTACTGCTGGGAGTGCAGGCATTGCGAAACACCAACGGTCTGAATGCCGGCTTCATCAACTTCATCGTTTCAGAGGGTGCTGCTGTTGGTGAAGTAGTGGGTTTATTAAACGCAGCCGACCTCTTTAACTCATCTTCCCTTCACAGAGCTACCACCGAAGACAAATCAAAACCCTCCGCCTGGTTCGTCCTTCAAGACACCACCTACTTTGGACTCCGAGGTCCTGATCAACAGACGGTGGTGGTAAATCGACTGCTCGATCGAGACACTGATCGCAAACTCTGTACTGGGCCTGATTGGCCGGAGATCTGCGCTTGGTCGGGAGTGCTTTTTGCACGCAATGGAATTGTCCTGAGTTTGCGCATCACGGTGACAGATGTGAATGATAATGTCCCCCAGTGGCCCGAATCCAGTCTCAGCAAATCTCGCGCTGCCGAACACAAGGAGGCCGCCATTGAGCTGTTTATCGCCGAAAATTCCCAGCCCAACAGCGTTTTTGATTTGCCTCTGGCAGAGGACAGAGACTACGGCAAAAATGGCATAGTTACTTATGAGCTGGTTCAAGGGCGTGCTGGCAGTGAAGCGACAGGCCTCTTTGCACTAGAATGCGTGCCCGGACCCAATGGTGTGATCCCCCGGATCAAAGTTCTCGGGGCACTGGATCGTGAATCACAGGAGGAGTACGAGATGGAGATTGTGGCCTTGGATGGTGGTGGTCAGCGCGGTACGGCGAGCCTACGGTTGTACATAATGGATGAAAATGACAATGCGCCGGTGTTTAAATACCTGCAAAACTTGCCACCAGAGGAAGCCCAACGGACCCGCTTCACACTTGACATCAACGAATCTCTGCCGGTGGGATTCGTTCTGCCGGAGCATCCTGTAGCCACTGATCTGGACGCTGGCGATTTTGGCCACGTCCGCTACCGTTTCGCTCTCTCCACACCCCACTTTGTGCGACGGGATTTTGCCATTGATGCGGAAACAGGTAGTATCATTGTGCAGAATGCTCTTGACTGTGATGCCGGGGGCATCTCTGAGTATGCTTTTTCTGTGATTGCTGAGGATGGTGGCACACAGCCGCTGACCGCGGTGGCAAATGTGGTCATTCATGTACAGGACACGAATGACAACCCACCGCTGATTACAGTCACGTCAGTCAAACCACTGCCACTGGACTCCGCCTACTCCACGGAGGATTTGCAGTCGGAAGATGACGAGTCGAAAGATGGGTTTGGGCTGATTGAAGAGAGCCCGGCTGGTCAACTGATTGCGACAGTAGCTGTAAACGATCCGGACGCAGACCTTAACGGGGAGTTTACCTGCGAGCTGAGTGAGGAGCGAGACTTCAGCCTGAAATACCGACCCCTAATGAGATCAACGACAGTCTTTCAACTCTTGTCGGCACGCCGGTTTGACCGGGAAGCCGAGCCCACAGCCTCAGTGACAATCTTATGCACAGACAAGGGCAAACCCGTGCAGGTTTCGCGAAAACAACTCTTGGTAAGCATAATTGATGTGAACGACAACCAGCCGCAATTCGCAAGGACTCATTACGAAATTTCGGTAAGTTGACTTCAATTTTTTGGAAAACAATTTTCATTTCAATTCTTCGGGTATCGTGCTAACATATTTTGGAGAAGTGTGTTTGAATACCTCAAAGGTATTTAGCGAACTGCTAAAGTTATCTCTGTCAAAACGTTGTAAAAATTTCTCTGCAGACGGGAACAGGTCAGTTTTATGATTCAGCTGTTAAGAAGTTACTTGACAGATGGTCTCTTTAAGCCGAAAATAAAGAAGATTAGAACTGCGATTTCTGAGGAAAAACATCTGTCAAGATTGACCGAGGGACTTTGAACTTCCGCTGTGATCAAAGACATGCACCCTTAGAACTGAAAAGCAAACAAAGGCAAATAATTTTTGAATACCAAATCTAACAGATTTAACGTTTCTCTACACCCCAGAGGTAAGAATCAAAACTTTTTTATCGAGAGAAAATCGAAAAACTCTACCATATTACGGACTAAATAAGGCGAAAAAAATCTTCCCATTTCCACAAAAAATTATAGTTTATTTATTTGACTCAATTCTGATGAACTCAACAATTCCGATGGGATTCAAGCCCATGACAGAATAGACAAGGTTTGATTGCAATCAAACTACCTCTCTAGTCTACTGAAACATATGGAATCCATCTTCTCCAATACAGTGAGCCGAGTGCCGCGGCAGGTGGGTCCTCGTAGTTTAGGTGGTAAGAGCATTGACTGAAGGCAAACCTTTGTGTGTGCAACTTCCTCCTAGACCACTGAAGTTTCCACATGTGGGTCAAATAACTTATTCAAATAAACCAGAGCACCGACTACTTATAGTTAAAATAGTTTCCCCAAACCCTATTTACTAGAGGGAGCATTTTTTTGGAAGAATCTTCGTTGATACTTTTGAGTTCGAAAGAAAAGAAATAATTGCTAGACGCGTCCAATATTAGAGGGCACTGTGTAGCTCTGAAGAGCTTACTTCAAATTCTGGCTTCTCGTTGTTGTTTTTTTGGTCTTTTTTATTCCGATGAAAAATATTACAATACAGTACTTTTACAATATCTGAGAGTACACAGTCCTCTGAAAAAATACTAGCGTTTACTTTTCAGGTCCTTTGGGTATTTCCACTGCCACGCTTATTGCTAATGACAGACAACGTCTATGAGGCGTCCCAAGGGCAAATATTCGTCGTTCGGTCGCATGCTTCCTTCTTTTACTAACTACCACGAGTGTTTTCCTTAGGCTAGTAAGCTTCTAATAACGTTATGGAAAGAAAATTTAAGCCTAAAAATTAAGAATAGATTTTCCGTGGAGCATTTATGCAGAACTCGGGAATATGTTTCAAACAAAATCATAAATAACTCATAATTTGTTTTCATTTTTCTAAATAAACTTCAGTAAAAGGGATTTCACCACTTTATGATCTTTTGCATAACCATAACCATATGGTTTTGTTGATCTTTTGGCAACACAAGCTTATTAAACCTACTCATGTACTCCTTTTCCCAGCATTTTTTCCTGCAAAAACGGTGTTTATAGAGTTTTGGAGGGTGGGAAAATAGGATAGGCAGAGAAGTAAATTTTTAATAGAAAGTGTAAGGTGAAAAAATGTAGTCGATGTTGCTTCCCGCGGCCACTGGGAGTTAGTTGTTTCGCTTGTAAATTGAAGATGTGAGCCACGCTTCGCGCCGCAGACTTGACTAATCTAACGCCAGCACGGTAAGTTGAAGTAGACGACCTCCTAAACACCATTTAAATTTTTCGGGAAATGCAAGAACCCTGCAATTTGATAATCGAGTTTTTCCGCAATAAGGTAAACGATAATGCAGATTAGGAAAAACTACAGATATAAAGCAACGACACTTCCAAATACAGCAAAATAAAAATGCATTTAGCATTGATTAAAGTATATTCCACTGTGTGTCCTAATTTTCCATCCATAAAACCCTATAACCACAGTTTTCGTAGGACAACATGCAGGGAGTAGGGATTAATGTGTGAGCATACATAAGCTACTGCTGCCGATTTATTTTCTAGGCGTATATCGTACTAAGTCTGAAGTATGCTAATATGCTTGTCACCTATATGCCGCACAATACAGTAATATATGGAGTATAGAATGTATAAGGCAACGAAGCATGTAATCACAAATTCTCTAAAGGATCACGCCTTTGTTTTGTTAGACCAAAACACGGGCTCTATTCGCTTGCGGCATGCGGTATTTGAGCTTTATCAGTCCACATGGGTTCTTAACTACTGGAATGCACGCGTATTGCTCAAGTCATACAGAGGCTAGCACGAAATAAGCCACCACGCCCAATATCATCAGTGATCTACCGGTAGGCTTGGAAAAACCACTAGTGGAGGGTAAAGGAAGCGCTGGGGTCGATACTGTAGCCTTGTGTTTCGTGATACTCAGGCGCAGTTGGCAGTATACAGAGACTAACACGTTTCAAATTATCACAAAACACTATCCGTGGTGGTGGAGCATATTTCCATCTGACGGATTGACGAGGTTTAGCATTAGAATGAGGATCAGAGTGCAAGAGATCCTCCCTAATGTCCCTTTAATTTGATCCTTAACTTCCAAGATAGTCGGGCCTTTCAATGAAGGTCTGTATGCGTGGGGCTACAAATCAGGCAGTTTCCAATGCTTCTTCGTAATGCAGCTATTATGATACCCTAATTCCGTTGGAAACTAGATCGTGAAAACATGGTACCGCCAGCACAGACGAGGCGTGTGTGGCCAGGAAAAACTCGCTGTTAGGCCTTGTCAATCACTGCTTCCAACCTCACCCTCGGTTTTCTTGACTCCGTCTAGACACCGGCCTTAAGTTGGTGAGGGAGGCAAGAATGCGGTAGTTGCCACGCAAGTCTACTACAACTACAGTAGACGCCGTTGATCATGCAATATTTTGACATATTCGAAAGACTAATACTCTTTTGCTAATCGGAATTGACTCCAATTTTGACACTGATTATCGTGTAGTGTATTCTGAAGTCATTTCAGTCCGGATAGAAAGCCGGCTTTTTAGCGAGCTTCATTCTGACGCCTAGCAAAACGTATCTATTGTAAAAGCTGATTACTAAAGTATTCTGCCTTTTTATCATTTATTTTGACTGCCTTTATAAATTTAAATATATTTAATGGAAAACATGTACGAAAAAATTATTTTTTGTACTTTTTTGATAGCAAAGTACGCGTTCTTTAAATTTTATACTCAAAGAAAAGTTAGCTTATGGTTTTAAAAAAAGTTGCCCAACTGCCGAACAATTTTCTAAACGAGCGAATGCTACACTTGAATTCAAGGTTTAAAAACTGCGCACAGTGTGCATCCTGTTTAAGGAAATGTACAGTTTCATCTACAGTTTAAGGAAGAGGTCACCTAGCAGTCATCAAATATTGAAATAGATTTGGAATATATTTAATGCAGCATAGGCAGCACTAATAAATTGAAGAATACGATTTATTATGGCTGAAGACCTAACAATCGTTAAAAAGCTCGTAATTAGCAACTAAGTTAAAACCGAAAGCTATCTTTTCTTTAAGTATATAATTTAAATAACGCGTAGTTTGCTATCAAACAAGTACAAAAATAATTTTCTCGTACATGTTTTCCATTAAATATATTTGAATTTATGAAGGCAGTCAAAATCAATGATAAAAAGGCATACTACTTAAGTAATCAGTTTTTATAATAGATACGTTTTGCTTAGAGTCGGAACGAAGCTCGTTAAAAAGCCGGGTTCTTGTACTGACTAAAATGACTTTAGAATATATTACATGCTAATCAGTATCACAACTGGAGTCAATACCGATTAGCGAAAGAGTATTAGTGTTTTGCATATCTCGAAATATTGCATGATCAACGGCGTCGACTGTACTATTCGCATAGTCACGCGTAAGTTACCGTCCCTGCGCAAGTCATGCTACGGGACAATCAATGGGTGTATTCTTTCGTGACGGACAAACTTCCGTCTGACGCACACTTAAATGGGATATTTATTGCGTCCACGTCCGTGCACGCTACTACTCCTATTGACGTTGTTTGGTCGCTGGAGTCTAATGCGTTCGCTAATAGAGTTAGAAACACCAAGTCTATTATCGCAGAAAATGTCACGCGTCATCTACCGAGCAGTCAACAGTCTTGTCGTTTGCGACAGATTACCCCCACGCATAGAATTTACTCGCTTAACTGGTCAGTTTATGTTAACGAAATAAAATGAAATTATTTTACAATCTTTATGGTGAGGTAGTCCTTGACACTGTTTCTAGTAGACGATAAACGATCCTATTTATGCTGTTTTAGTCCCCTGAGAACAATGAAGTTGACGCAGTTGTCGGACGTATTCTCGCTAGAGATATCGACGCGGGTGAAAACGGCCGGATTACGTACTCAATGCTTTGGCCGTCCGAACAACATCGGCAGCTTCTGTCCATCAACGATGCCGGCGAAATCATCGCAAAGGAGCGGTTGGATCGCGAGCAGATGCCTACTGGATTAAAGTTCTCAGTGAGTTGTATAACAAATTATGGATCAAGGTTAGAGACCATCGAAAATATTTTTGAACTATAGAAATTATAGAATGGCAAACTGCCAATGACATTTTTTGACTATGAAGGAACTGCTTCTCATTTTCATGATAGAAATGTCAACTTACTGCTTATACAAGCGAACATGCGAATCCCAGGTAGTAATTGCAAAAAAGATGACTCCATGGCTCTAGAAAAACTCTAAGAAAATTAGTCCAATCTAACACAATGGCATAGAAGAAAAACCAAGTATCTGTATTACACATCTTCTACACCATAGCTTGAGTGACGTGAAACCTAGTCAGGTCCTATCATATGCATGCAATGTTCCATTCTTTTCACCAGTACTATAATGTTCCCACGCTAACCGGTCTATTTGGCAAACGTCTTTCTAATTTCAGCGATTGTTGTGCTCACGAGTTTATGAGAAAATTCAATCCCTTGTTGGGAGACCTTTCTCCATGCGAGATCAGCTGGCATCCCGACCAGATATCAATTCGAACGTTCCATTTCGTTTAAGTTGTGTGCTAAATTTCCTTTTTAATTCTCCCTGAAGACATTTGCAACGGCTAGGTCTGATCTGTACATGAAAACTCAGATCATTCTAACTGTTGTAAAGTACTTTGCATTGCTTCAATGTTTATGAATAACCCGCTTCTGAGAGCCTCAAAGTTCTCCGAGTCAGTGTTATTTATCGCACCAGTTTCACCCACTGGAGGGCAAATGATCGCAGTATTTGACGTGCAATCATTTGAAGCAAACTAAAACTCTTTACTGTACGGGCAAGTCCACGTGAACAGCCGAAAATTCTCCAGAATGTTAGTTTTTGGATTTTGGACGCACCCTAAAGATAGAGGCACCATCCAACGTCATGTTTTAGCACAATAACGAAAAATATAAAAACAGCTGAACCTTACTCATTAGTTTTTATTACACAGAGTCAAATGAGGGCGAGTGGCTGCCATGGTGTCAACTACTTTGATATTAAAACAAGCTCACTTATGGGTTTGTCAACATCCGCTTTGGTATCGATTTAATTCCTGAAACAGCGATATTTTGGTCAGACACTATTTACCTGTTTTAAATTTACAAACATAGCATGTAGATATGCAATAAACCAAGACAAATGTTTGAACAAAATTGTCAGCAGAGGATTCTGATATATATTAGAATGAAAGCCAAACCGCCAGCATCTCCCAAGATATGCATAAACAATAAACTAAAGTCCAACAATTACAGCATGCTTTAAAGGCGAAATAGCTAAACGGATTTTTCTGAAAAAAGGGGACAGAAAGCTTTTCATTTTGCAAAAATAAAGTGACAGATTTTCGTTGATAAACGTTCACCGATCGCTGACGGATCGCACTTGTCCTGCTCTGCCTTGAGTTTCATTTCTCGGGCTTTGACAGCAGCTGCACAGTGACTTGTAACCTTATGCAGATTTGATCGCTGGCAGAGACAGGGGAGACTGGGATAGCCATTTCTGGCTTACTAGCCATCGTCAGCTAGCCACACGCAACCCTATATGGTGACCACCCGAGGCTCAAACTCGCGACTTTTTTATTAGAAGTCCAACGCTTCAATCATCGAGCCACGCGCTCTTTATCTTGGCAGTTTAGATCGCGAGATATTGGCACTCTTTCATGAACGTTCACTGGCAATACTACTTGTCTGAGACTACTAGCCATTGTGCGGCTGTTGTCAGGGCCCGAAAAATGTGATCCGAGGCGGAGCGGGACAAAAGAGTTCCGTTCGCAATCGGTGAAATTTCATCACTGAATGTCAATTTGTCCTGACAAGACAGTAAACTCATTGCTCAGTGGTTAGAGCGTTAGAATTCCGGTCAAAAATGTCGCGAGTTTTAGCCTGGCATGATGGACCACTTGCGTTTGTGTGTGACTACTGACGATGTCTACAAAGTCCGAAATCGGAATTTCAGTCTCTCTTGTCTTTACTGGCAATAACATCGGCCATTAAGGGATAGTTTTTCATAATAATCGAAATAAAACATGGTAAGTTAATGGAATTCGCGTTTTTGAATAAATTGGGTAACCAGTGAGTCCTTTTTTACTGACCAAATGCACAAATGTATATTCATTCGAGACTAGAGAAATACACCGACAACGAGTAGACAAATAAGATAAACTTTTTATAGGAGTATTCCGGCCAGACATTTGGCATACCATGATAAAGCTATTTCAGGCTATTGGCCCTCATCAGCCACGGGTAGCCAACTCTAGTGTAGCAGATGAAATTGCCGCCGCACCCGAGTTTCGAACTCGCGCCTCGCCGGTAAAAAGACCGACGTCCTAACCATTGAGCCATTGAGGTCGATGTCTAGCCGGTTGTAGATCAGGAGTTTATATTATTTGTTTGTGCACAAACAAATAAGATAAACTTTTTGTGCCAAATCAGTTACTAGGCCTGTCTTTTGAAAGCTAATAGAAGTGTTCAACTTATGCAGCAATTACGAAAACTATCAGACGCCGTGGTTAATCCAGTCAAATGTGACCCATCGTTGTCCCATTTTTAGAGGAAGCAGTCTGCGCAATTTCAGCCTGATTTTCCAGAAGTTCGTTAGTCTCGGAATTAAAACTCCAAATTTTGGAGGAGTTTTGGAGGGTCCGTGAAAATGAAAAAAGCAGCCAATGGCACTGGCTTACCATTTTCGATTGGATAAATAGTAAAAAGAGTCTCGGTATCTCACTCTTATCTAACAAACGGACTACCAACGACTACCTTGAATCCTTACGACATTATATACCGGTGTCTGATTGAAAAAGATTAAGTCTTGAATGAATTTTGAAATTTAGAAGCATCATGCGTTTGGACATATTAGATGCAACGTTTTCTTTTGCTCAAAGCATACAATATATGCACTGCGCTGCTAGAGCAACAGATGGACTTGATTATATTAAAACAGCAATAAAGATAATAAAGCCTGTTATTCAGCCGAAATTTCCAGACTGTGTCCCATTTGGTAGAATAGGTACGCAGTCTTAAGCTCGAATTAATGACAATTTATTGGCAGATGTCATTAACATGTTACGAAGGCTAGTACATATTGCCCTTTATACACTGCCTCGTAGGGTTTACTGCTCGGTTTTACCAGCATACATTTCCGGGAGTGCGGTCTACAAGATTCGACAGTGGTAGGTAAGGTAAGCCTTTTTACTGACTCATAACCTCAGGAAAGTGTAAAACGGGAATAGTCGTAATGGTAGGTTTTAAGCGTGGGGCCTCACGGTTGACAGACAGCGAAATGTGTGCAATGAAACATAAATAAATTATTTGTAAAGTCTCGAAAACTTCCATTGTTAATATCGAAAGGCAAATTGATGAGCATACGTTTGCCTTCGATTAATCCTCTTCGAGCCTGTACATGTATATACAGGGTGTCCAAAAAATGTATACACATTTTAGATAACTGTAACTTTGGTTTCTATTATAATTTTATTACTTCAAACATATAAAAGTATTAACAAGTATGACTTAATTGTTTTTACTGCATTTTGCCTATTGCAACAGTAGCTGAATTGAGAGAAGCCATTGAACATGAATGCACCCGAATACCAAGGGAATTGCTTCATAGTGAATGTGATTCCATTGCTGCGCGTTGTCAGGATTGTCATGATCAAAATAGACGTCAGTTTGAGAACGTTCGGTTAAAAAAACGATACAATAATCCTTTTAAATATTTTTACATTTTTGATGATAACATTATGATAAACAACAATTTTACAAGCATGTAAAATGTGTAAACATTTTTTGGGACACCTTGTATATATTAAATAAATCAACCATGTGGGTTGGTGGAAGGAAGTAGTATGTTGCCAAGCGCAGTGTGGATGGAGGTGAGAGGAACAGGGGTTAAAATATCAGTGTCTGGGCGGACCGGTGGCCGCGACAGATGATAAGTTGTGCGCGGTCGAAGCAGCGCCTTGTCCTTCTCGGGACCAGGTTCCGAGGCAGGTGATGAACCATGTGCTGTTGGGGTAACGACTTTCGACCCTGGTAACTGCGGCGCTGTTATGGAGTTTTTGTGGGCGCACAGGACAGTAAGTGTTCGCCAAATGAATCAAACAGGTATAGATAAAGGAATATAACTGAGGTTGAGATACAAGAACTGAGCAAAAACCACTAGTAATCAATAGAAGGTAGTTGCATAACAAAGATCACAGTAAGATATGTTTGGGAATCTCGTTATAGGAACGTACTGGTTCATACACTGAGGGTAAGAGCCCATTGCAATGAAACAATAAACTAAATTAGATCAGGATGGGATTTGTTTTTTTAAATCCAGAGACATGAGTAAGCACACCAACTGAATGTCAAAAAGTAAAATATTTCGTCAGCAAGCGGTCTTATTTTGCCCCTTTCCTTAGTCCTGCCCCGTAGATTAGATTTAATTCATCATCTGCCGCTCAGGTATGAAGCGATGAGGCGATGCACTTAATTTAAGATACGCGATTCTCAGTGAATGAAATGCAACATCGTTCAGATTATTGCCGAAGACCATGGAAAACCACCAATGCGCTCCTCGGCTCAAGTGACCTTGTGGCTGGAGGACACCAACGACTGTATACCGACCTTCATACAATCACAGTACCATTTCTCCGTGGAAGAGGAAAACCACCTGCTTGAGGGACAGATAGTTGGAACCGTACACGCATCTGACTGTGATCTGGGCGAAAACGCTGCAGTAAAGTACTACTTTCTGCAGGAACGAATTCCCTTCAGAGTAAGCAATTTTCAGTCAATTTACCCATCCTTTGTTTACGAAGTCTCTGTATGCAAAATTGTAAAAAAGGCATGCTTCGATTTCTTTCAGTAATTCCAATGTTAATACAACAACGGTCCCTCTTTTACGAGAAATAAGTGAGAGTCAATGAAAGTACAGCACAAACCTTCCGAGGAGAAGCTCTATAAGCAAACACCTAGTTATGGCAAAGACCTGAAATCTACTAGGCAATCCAAGTTAACTTTTTTGCAGTATTTTACGTCAATATACCCGAGTAGGAGGGTAAAGCACCTGATAATAATCATTGCTCGGGGAAAAACCTGTTGAGAAAGAACGATTTTTAATGCGGGTAACGGCCCCAAAAATTGCAAAGACAGACCAAAAATAAATGTCAAAATAGCCGAAGAAATAATTCCTAACGTAAACAGTATTCATCTTTGGCTGAGATTTGCCTCTTCTATTGCATAAATTTAGCATTATTTAAACGAACTGGGAGAGAAAACTATTGAAATATGGGTCGGGTTATGGTAGAGTAGAAAAGAGAAAATTCTACGGAAGATAATGTCAAAATGACAGAGCTATTCTATCCGAAGTTGTAATCTACAAGAAAGTGAGCATTCTCTGCTTTTCAAGAAAAAAAACGACGCTGAGAGATTGCATTATTGTTTTGCTGCATCTTATTTCCTAAATCTGAGTTTAATTTCAAGAATTTCATGATCATTCCTCGGAGAGAAGGTATATGGGCGCACCGAAGAACAAAATTGGGCAAAACTAGTATGAGTGGACGTGAGTGAATTGTATCTACATGGATAACTTCATAATGAGGTGCATAGTATCGAGCATTTTGAATAGAATTCTGTTTGCTCAGCTATTTATATGCGAATTGAATTTTACTCGAATCAATCATTTCCAAGCTCTAACCACGTAGAGCAGTGCAAACTATAGCACTACTAAAACAATGGTCAGTTGAGCAGCACGCGCAACTTTTGGTATTTTTAGATTTGTTACTGTTTCCATCTACTATACAATATAACCAAAAGGAATTAAGCACAGGATGTCTCCTCAAACAGCCTAACGCGCGCGTGAATGTGTTCAGAAATAATGTTAAAGGAAGGAAGTCGTTTTGAATAGTTTTAAAAGGGCCATTGCTAGTTAAAAATTTATAATGTATTTGAGAAAAAAACTAGGCGATTTAAAGTCTGTCACTTTTAGCACTAAGCTACAACTTACACCAATATATTATTCAAGATACTCAGAGAAAAACACGAGTAAAAGCAAGCGTTTCGTGTACAACGCCATATTTGATGGCACAAAGTTAGCAGGCTTCAAGCTGACAGAGGTAAAATTATGGCGCACCAATTAAGTTTGATTAATGACCAAACATCAGCTGAATCGTCAAATGTATTTAGGCGAAGAGAACCAATGTACATATTTGTCCGGCGAAATTGGCGTACCGCGTAAGCTGAGTTAAACTGATGGCAAAACACCCTAGCCTTTTTATAAGGCGTGCAGTGCATCCACCTCCAACCTTCACCAATAAATCAGCGTTAACCTTGCCCTTGGGAATGAGGTACTTAATAGTTCTCTGCTGCAATTACTTTGTTTTCTGGTTTGGAACTTCAACTGGATCAGGGACATTGGAAACTGAGTTTTAAAAGCTTAATCATACCATTATTAACTACGTTTTATATTGATAAATTGGATAATAACTCACATAGTCTCCTGCTCAAGTTGCAGTAGAATTAGCTCTTATGCCGGTCGGGTAGCTATAATATTCCTTAGTTTCCAATGTGCGTTTGTCCGTGCAAAAGATCAAAATGACTTTCTTGGCTTCCACATTCTATATGATGTATTTGCCTTACAGATATCCAAGAATGGTTCCATATACGTCACCGGAAGACTCGATCGGGAGACCGTGCCTGCATATCTACTGACAGTCATTGCGGAAGATATGGATGGAAATGGCGGTGATCGAGCACTAAAGTCTTCTGCCCAGGTTCACATAACTGTGAACGATGTGAACGACCATGCTCCGGCGTTTAAGTTTCCGTGGGGAAATTCGTCGGTGCCTGAGGTGCGTTCTCTCAAGACCCTATGCTGATACTTCACAAAAAGGGGGAAAATAAGCCATGATATGGAGATGCTTGAAACCTCTGGGACGTTAATAGCAGCAAAATGCTGCATGATGTATTATGAGGATAGGAACGCCATCTGATATTAAGGTGGGCTAACGCTAAGTTGCAGTGATCTTACGGTTCTGGTTAACCTTAGGCGTAGGGAAGATTTAAGCAGGATTGGGGGTCAAGGCATAATTTAGTCTAAGGACTTGAACTAATGCCAGAAGCTGGGCCTAGACACCCATCTAGCGCAAGGCCACCTGTATTAAACGAGGGAGGGGTTTCCAATTTCTCATGAACTATTTGAATATTTGTAATATTAGTTTAGGTTCGATTTAGTTAAATACATTCAACAGTTACCACTCTACTATCGAAAAGGTACCGCATTTCACTTCAAATAAACCTTATCATTCCCGAGCGTTCCTTAAGGTGGCTGCAATTGTGTATATACATTTTAACACAGGTGTACGTGGCAAACCATGCAATTACGATATATATATATACGAATTTTAGTAGGAGGTGGCGTCTATTTACCATGCCCAGACATCATTATTTTGTTACATTTAATGCACTTAGTACTGAGTTCCAACTATGAATATTTAGCTTTTCATTCCACAGCAAGATTTTGCCTAAAGTCTGCCTGTTACAACTTTTGCTGCCTTAGGTTAACTGGAATTCCTGTATGACCTTTGCTAACTGTCTAACGTGCCTTTGTTTATTTTTGGGAATAAGGTGAGCTTATCTCCGCTGGAACCAACAGGACATCGGATTATTAGGCTGCAAGCTAAAGATGCGGACATTGGAATAAATTCAGCTGTACGCTTCCAAATAGAGGTAGGAAATGATGAAAAGTACTTTCACTTGCATGAAAAGAGCGGCGAGCTCTTCGTGGCCGCACCAATGCCGACACACCAGAAGGTATGTTTTGGGTACATATGAGTAGAACCCTGACACCATTGTCTGCCTAGATTATTATTCTTCTTTTTTCAAGTGGGCATGTTTAGAATCATGCAACATTCAGAAGTGAGATAAAATCCATTATCAAAATTTGGAAGGGTCAATATGTCTACTCGCAAATGAAAAATGCTAGTAAAATCTTTCTCTTCTAGTGAATAATAGATTTTTCCACGTTTTTGACAATATAGCGCCTGAAATAGTTGATACGTTTACCAGATGAGGTGAGAGGAGCGTTATGTGTGTTGGGCACTGTAAAGACGCAGTTTGTTGCATAGGTAGCAAAATCTTTCATAACAAGGCAGGCCCTACAAATGACGGCGTTATGCACAAAATATGAAAGTGTCGACAACCGAATACTAAATGAGAAGGCGACAGGCTAGTAACAAGATTAGTTGCACGCTGAGAGTTACCAAAATCAGCATATATTTACTCCAGGGTAAATAAACAGGGCTGTTTGGCGGCTATTTTGAATTATAAATAATAGCAGGATCCATATAGTACATAACCTAACTTTTGGAAAATTACCCCTCAAATAGTTATGTGTTGCAAAGTGATAAAAAGTCGTCTCAAAACAACGGGTGAAGGGAAGGATTTAGTAACTCACCTAATTTAAAAGATATGGAGTCATTGTCTCTGCAAGAAGAATTCGTGATAAGTCCTAGTTTTCTTAATACCATTTAATAATCCTATGCGTTAAGATCCGCAAAAGACTGCGCATTCGCGTCCAGGATGGCGGCTTTCCGCCAAAAAGTTCTCACGCCGACCTCATAATTATCATTGACCCGGCGCAGCCAGTGGTATCCAAACGGTCGTCAAGTGCGTTTGGGCTGACTGCTGGAGCCACAGATCCTCACCTTGAACGCAGCGCTGCCCTTACCAATACGTACATTGTGGTTTTCATCGCACTGGCTGTCTGCATCTCCTTCATCCTCCTGGTGGCAGCAATCTTCTTCATGGCAAAGAGGCATTCGGACTCGTTGGGCTCAAGAACACCCCTGTCCTGCAGCCACCTCTGCTTCTCCGCAGCCAAAAAGCAGACGATAACTGCACCGTCAAAGCAACTGCAGGGTGATATGTTTAGCCAAATGCCACAAACATTCACCTCGGGCTTATTTTCAAATTGCGACTACACTCTTGACTCTAATTCTTGTTCGATTGACAAGAGCATGCAGGACCAGTTAACATCTACTGTCGGTAAGTATTTAATGACATTTTAATGAAATGATGTATGCCAAATAGAAAGCATATTACCTTAAGCAATTCTAAAGAAGGTGGTAGAACATACGTGGCTGGTGCGTTGATCATCTATAGGATTTTTAGGGTTGAGTTTGACGCCCATGTCATCGTGGCTGGTCTTACCTCTGGTCTAGTTGGCCGCGAAGATAATTAGCACCCCGAGGGTTGCACACATTCACTATTTCCCTATGAGAAGGTTCAAAAAACTATTTAAAGGAGGAGGAAGTTTAGTTTCTTTAGCAGTCAGTGAGCCTGCGGACTTATTCTTCATAACTTGATGTGTGATCTTAGCCCTCCCGCTGGCGATAGTGCCAACGGCGTTAAAGTTGAAGATGTGTCCTCTGTATACTGGGGTTAACAATCTGATCAGCGTGAGGGAGTCATACGGCCGAGAAAGCTAGTAAGCTGCGCGTGGTTGAATTTGCGACGTTCGGCCAGAGTAACTGTGGTGCCATTACAAGGTACGTTTGGTCGCACAAGGCCGGTTTGCGTAGCTTGATGGCAGTCAATTCTGCCGTAGCGAACAAACGCTGTCCAAACAATTTTAAATAGCTTGAGAGCAGCTTGTAGATCGCTCGGAAAGCCTCGCTGGCATTCACGCGATGATCTGAGTCTTCCCCACGCGCTAGAATGGAACTCTTAGTACAATAGAAGATGGGCTCATACTCTTGAAAAAATTCCGGCTCGTACGACCCATATTTTCTGCCCACCAAGAGAATTGAGAGGAATAGGTGTAGGTAGAGGTGGTCTGGGCTGAAAATTTCTCCTGGATTTCTCCGTATAGGATTGGAGTGGCGAGAGCAGTGCATGGGCGTCGGCTGCTGGAAATGTTTTTGATGCAGATAGAGTCAGGCACCTTCTCAGAAGTTCGCTTGGCGTGTCCCTGTAAATGGGTCCCTTTTTTCTTTGCTATTAACACAAAGGCTATGGTGGCCTTTCGGCAATGTTCTTGGAATATCCATTTAAGCGAAAAACGCCTTCTAGAATCTAAAGCTCTTCTTCGAGGCTCTCGACCACGGAAATCCTTTTGCCCTTTGCGTCAAACACCGTAATAAATTACGTTTGACGTTAAACGATACGAAACTCCCAAAATGGATATACTGTCCAGACCACGTCCTCTTAAGCTAGACATTACATTGAATAGTCCCGTCAGATCTTTTACGCAAAAGTACTCCGACAAATGATGGCGATCCGGACTGTTCTGATTCTAGTGTAAATATTTTTTGACAGGTGCGCTTGATTTAAGTTTTTCATTGAAGTTAAAATGTTGGGTTTTTTCAGATGCAAGCGCAGATAGATCATCTACGTAGCGCCTGTTGTGCGTCAAACTATTTATTAGCACATCTCACTACTGGCGGACTGCAATTAATTGCCTTCCATCGGTATATCACGCATACACAGCCTTCATTGCATATCTGGCAGATAAAGCAACAGCCTACAATTTCTGTAAATGCGCTTGAGAATTCATATTGGCAAACGCATGCTTTCAGCCATTTATCGTCAGGCCAATATCGTTAGATGGAGAACGGAAGCATGAGTCACAGGCCGGGTTTATAAGCGTACCAAGGGATTACTCAAACACTCATCTTTACCTGCCACCCACATGGCGAGTTAAAGATGTTGGATCTCAGGGCTGGGGGTGGCAGGGTGGACGGGGATCAACGTCTGTAGGCTGAACATTAGGAGTGCGCATTCCTGTCATTTGGGAGTTGGATTGACCAACAAATAAATAGGGCGCCTTTCCCGCGTCGAATTAATGCAAATGCTTCACAAGGCCTCCCCCCTAATTCCAGGCGATAATGACCGACTATTCGAGATTGATGCGTATTTGTCCCTCAGCCTTCTCCCGTGAAGTGGCACGCAAGTCGTACAACGAGACGGCTGGAAAAGATGCTACGTGAACCCATGTCTGTCTAGTAAGGTAGGGGTGAAAATAGATCCAGTTTGAGTTCGCTTCTCGATACGAATCACTAAATTGACGCCAAAGAAACCTTTGGTTATTTACCAGAAACCAACAATCTATTCTAAAGGCCCACTTCTACGAATGTCAATAACAGCCAAAGCAAGGGCTACTCAGACGGTAAGTCTTGCAGTATGTCGTCATGATGCGTTAATGCGAGCGCTTAATCTTCCGCGGCATCGGGTGGTGATCGCTCATCGCGAAAACCCCCTAAAGATGGGAATACGTACTCAATGGACCTTGCTCACATTCTATCTCCACCCTCTGCTACAGCCCGATGAGCCCAACACATCGAGACCCTATGTAAACGATGTGAGATAAAGGAATGTTACCAACACCCAGCAACTTACATAACACTTCAACAACACATATTCTCATTTTCCCTGGAAGTTTAGTGGTCTTACGATGGTGCCAATTTGACTTTCCAAACCTATGATTAGTTTGGTAGGCCCTTGTTAACGTTTAAGGCATATTATTGACGCGTTTTAAATTATTCCAGGAAAAATACGCAGAAAACAACTTATTTAATTTGTTTTCAGGCTTATTCTTATCATCTTTATAAGATGTTCAGAGTTCAGGTCCTAAACTGACATTTAAATTGCTTCGTAGAATTACAAACGAGATATGGTGATATGGGAAAGCATTTTTCTTTACGATTCTTTAATAACTATTAAGTTGGACTGAGGCAATGCTGAAACCTGCAGCACAATTCTGGCAATATGGTAGGCCAAAAAAGAAAATGATCGAATAGCAAGGATTTTTAAGATAAGGAAACACTAAAGAGCTTACAGAAAATGTTCGTCGCTTCGCCCACCTGAAGAAGTCAATGTGTTGGGGTTTGGGTCGGGAGAGTGGCCGGAATTTAGTATACGACCGAGATCTGTAGGGTAAACCCACAGAGTACGAATGCTTGTCACGAGGGGTTTTGAGGCGAAGAAAGTATTTGAAAAAATTAGTAAGTATTTTAAAGGTTTGCAACAACTATCATTAGTCTCCTCAAAAGACTGTTTGAGGCAATGCATATCCCTTCGCTCCCCACAGAGCCCAAAATGTTTATTACTAGTTTAGTATGTTGCTCTTTGAACTTATTTGAGACCTTACATCCTTTTTAGGAATCCCCGGATCGTCATATAACCAAATGACAATGAACAGTTTTTTCGATGGTCCGGGCCAGAACCCCTATGGAATGCTCCTCGGGCACACAGACGAGATGAACATGCAGGCATACCACCCTTATGCAACTTCCATTGATCAATTCTCCCAGATTGGTCATTCGTATCTTTCCGACCCACCGGAGACACGTAGCTCCGTGACTTCTTGCCCTCTGAGTGGACACAGCAGGAACCAAACGCCTTTGGAGTGGAACACAGGCAGGACCAACTACGAGATGCAGGACGTGGTCGTCTACTCTTGGTGCAACAATGCCAACGAGCGACAACATGTGCTTCCAAACACAATTCCGAACAGCTGGGCAGTGTAATGGCTCCCCCCTTAGGCTCCCCTTCCCTCACTGCTGCCAAAGGCTCGCCTCAGACCATTATAAAACAGTATACAAACGCATTATAAAGTTGTGTACATTTATCATTTTGTTGCCCTTGAGCCTTGTAACTGCGCCAAGGTTTGTCCGACACTTCCAAGTTGTACAGATTTCCTCAAAAATAACTTCCAAGCCAGAAGTTAAAATTGCATTCCTTAGTTTTACTGCTCCGATTTACGATCGTGTGCTGGTAACCGGTATAGATTATAGTCAACCCGTCGTCTCCAAATTATAGGGGTGGGATATGATGACAAAATCGATGCCCTGATTCTGGTTCGCTTAAATACAAATGGCATGTTTATTTAACGCTGATTGTACTGTCTAGACTCACACTCAACCAACACTCACCCGGTACGAAGACCAAAACTAAAAGCGGGTAGTAGCTAAAGCAGTATGACTCGTAAATAATTCTGAACATCGGTGACTTGAGATCATTCAGATGGTAAAAAAATACCCAGGAGAATAGTTCATGGTGTTTTTGTCTTCTGAACTGGTTCTCCCGTATCCCCAGCATAACGACTTTTCTTGTTATTTCATCATGTACTGTAAAAGATCCCTGATGTTTCCTACCTCGGCAGTGGGTCCCAGGCCTTATTATTTCGCATTTGAAAATTTAACTTACGTAGGCAATCCAGCAGACTGAAGACGCATGACTGTCTTTTTGACACAAGTGTTCTGTATTATCTGATAATTGGCTAGCTATACATTAGACTGGGTGTAAACACACGGGTAGTAGGGGGTTTTGGCAGATTTAAATGACCCATATGATGCAGTCGAGCAACACTCGGTGGCCTCGATGGAACGCGAACCCACGCCAGTAAAGGGAAGACTTTAGTACAGCCAACGCTCTGGCCAACTGATTTAAGAGGCCAACGCTAGGAGCTCAGCACCAGGCTGGATGGATAAAATGACTCCCGTGTGATGAAATTTACGTTCCCTGTGGACGCCTCGTAGCTCAGATGTTTGTATTAAAGCCCTTCCCTTGTTAGCGTGGGTTCAAATCCCACCCATAACGCGAAGTTTAGCACAACTGGGTCAAATGAAGTAAACACACAACTAAGTGCAACGTTGTCACTGTGGTCTCGAATATCCGAAGAATTCAACGTGCTTGAATAAACCAAGGTGTAAATAAAAGTCTCAGATAAAGTCGCTGTTCAAACCAGAAACTCTAAAGTTTTTCTCCCACACCTTTTATATTCAATGTGATATATCCTTAAATGCCCCTATTACGATGAGTCTAGAACCAGGTCATTGGTTCTGTATGCATGCCTTCACTTAATCACAAACAACATTGTAAAGCTGCTTCGAGCAGCAACAAAGACGGGTGAGACGCTCGTTTCGTATACTTTCCGTACCTCTTGTTCTGAGTATAATGACAATCCTACCTAAAGGTTAGTCCATCGTGTTTACTGGAAGAAATCCATGTGTTTAGTTTGCCTGCTAGTTCAAGTAAATAGACAGCAACGTTTTCTTTGCGAAACCTGGTTGTGGCCAGTATCTTCTGGCACAGATTCTATCTTAGTTTTGTTCGGTTGGATTTAGTATTTTAAAATAATACTTATTTTATTAGCAACTGCATTTCGAGTATTTTGGATAAATCGACTCCTGAGGATGATCACCTGTTATATAAAAAAAGGGAGAGAGGGATTAAGCCGTTTTAAGTGTTTTGATATTTTTGAAAAGACCAAAAATCTGCCAAAATATCGAAATCATGTTCGGCTTAAACTACCGTACAGAGCACGCAAAGAATGTGCAAACAAACAGAAAATATCAGTGCCATGGTTGTACAAAAATTCCCTTCAAGCAATTATAAACCATGGTGACAAAATAGAATAAACGATACCACTGGGGTTATGTCAACTAACATCCAACAATGCTATCGATGAGTAGATACAAACGTGTTCAATACAGACGGACGTTCACAACAAACGGTAATTGACTTTTAAAAATGATTGTTTCGGTACGGCGGAAAGAATAAGGTCCTGAAAGGTTTAGTTTAAATTAGTATATTTGGTATTCGTGTGAAAAAGTAACAGTGGCAATAAAACATATATTTATTTTCTACAAGAGATAAATAAGATGGAAGCGGTAGAAAGGTAAAGCCCAAAAGCGGTGCCTTCAGGTGATTTAATTTTTCATTCTGTGTTGCCTAGCTTTAAGGCGGTTTGACTTAATAACTTGCAGTCAGAAAGCAAATGGCGACGGTGGTCGGCCTTCTAAAACTAACGTCGGGTGTGACAATATTTAAAACGAAATAAGCAAGCCCTTTTTACCCTTCTGCCTTCCATTCTTCTAATTATTTCGCTTCAGTGCACAGCCTAAGCGTTTTGCTAGTCAATTTTTAGTAAGGTCCACACTTCCCATCTACAGGAGTCCGTAAAGAAGGCCCGCTTATTTTTTCTCTATCCTGGGTGGTAACATTTCGTTAAGGATGAATTAACGCCCTATAAAAACGGGGATTAGTCTGGGTTAACATATAATGTGACCACATGCAATTTTGAGAATAGTTAACTTACTGGCGTTGAATCTAATTGTGTAAAAACAATCTATCACTTTGGGTCAGCAATAATGCTGCCCAGTGCCTTTTCCAAAACCTGCATCATAATCTATGCAATTAAGACACTCCGAATCTCTTGCTTCCTATGCTAAATGTTAAGACGTCCAACAATAGTTGAAGTTTGTTAGAACTTAAAATGTTGGCCAGCATTTTTCGCATTTTTTTTTAGTGAGAGCGTAGGCTGCGTGTTTAGAAACAACCCTAACACTAGTTAAATAAAGGGATTAATTGAAAATAAATTTGAGCATCATCTCATGAAATATTTAAAAATGAAGAAATTTCAGCACTTCTATACTAAATTTTGTGCTAAAATTCACCCTAACCATTACCACCTACTGTTTACTTCTGAGAACTTTCTATTTTATAAGCCTGCCTTAGACACATCCTTTTTTGCCTTATTCGTCGCATTAGATCACTTTAAAGCTCAAATATTTAATATTGTTTGCAGTATGAGCCATATTGGACTTAACCAACAAATTACAAACTGTAAATGATATATAGTTAATTTAAACGGCGTATAAATCAGTTAAATAAGAAAACACAATAGACTTTGCTTAATATTGCGACCGGATTACGGGACTTTGTTCGAAAACCCTATAGTTGTCTTGTTGTATGAAGCAAAAACAGTTAAGCCCTTACTGCTAATCCGGCTGACGCTTTTAAGCGGAACGAAGAAGCATATGATTTTACAACGATAACAGCACATCCAAATGGTTTTTTTAAGCGATCAAACGTAAAAACCTGAAGACAAATAATAAACATAAATATTGAGTGAGGTATCCATACGCTTACGGCATTTTTGTCTGACATGAAGTAGACTTTGACTAGGACGCCATAAGCGAAACTGCATAGAACAAGATATTGATATTATCTGGTAAAGAGCAGGTGTCACCTCTGGTCATTTGTGAAAATTAAACGATTAACATGGGAAATGTATGAATAATCAAAAAACTCAGCAGAATTTCACTCTCAATGACAATTTTGCTATAACATTACAAAGCAACATAAACTGCGGATCATGAATGGTTCTTGACGACTCAACTCAGTAGGAAAACCGTCATCTTATTTTGTTAACCGTACCCCTGGCTTCCACTAAATAAAGCACTTAACAGTAAACCTTCCAAAATCTTCAAACGCCCTGTTAAGGAATGCTACCTGAAAGCACATCAAGTTTGTTGAACACTGCCACGTGTGTTTATGTCATGTGAGACTGGAGTCTGTAAACATTAAAGTCATGTGTACTTCGCTTTCTGTACTTTATTGAGGAAATTGGTGAATTCCATGCCTGAATATGACCAACCGGTCTGCTTACGGGAAAAGGCGGCAAAGCAACAAAAGTAAACAACCAAGAGTGATAGTTCTGAGCAGGTAAACCGACATAAACCCATTATGTTGATGTAGCTGTTCTGCAGCCTATATCCTCCAAAGCGATATGCCACAGTCGCCATCATGCGGGGACAATCTTGGCTCACAGAATGCTCACTCTGGACCCTTTTAACTATTCGGTCCAAGTCGCTTCAGCGGAAGGACGTGTAATCCAAAGTACCCATTCCTCTGTGTACAAAATAAACTATTCCTACTATTCTGCCTTTTCCAAGTCTTCTCTCCTAAGGAACCATGGCCTGAAGATAGCAGTTGCTAGGGTTGTCAACGCTTTTAACTCCCTACGATATTAGAAAGGGAAATAACATGAGAATTCACTTACAGATTCTAACATTGAGATGTTCAAAATATTTCTGCCGGGGAAGTTTTCACGACTTAGAAGCAAAAGGCTTAAATGACCTATAATTTTGAATATATATATATATATATTTAACCGAGTGAAAAACAAGTCGTTTTGTACCTTTCCTTTCAGACAGTCTTCAAGAAAGACCAATTTTATACGGTCTGTATGTTCGAAAACTGTTTCTTTGCGTTTAACGATGTTTCGATTGCAGAAAATAAGGAAAGATGGGGAAGCACGACGGCTCTGTGCAGTACTTTAAACATAAATCAGTTCAAAAATACTAACGCTTGCGAGAAGGCGAAGTATATAAACTTCTGAAACGAGACCTTTAATGGCCCATCATTTATATTTAATTCTCCAGTTGATCAGCGGAAATACTACTAGACAAGACAATCTGAAAAAACAAAGAGCAGTATTCATAGGTTTTTTCTCTATTTCTACTCAGGCCCTTTAAGCTCATCGTTTCCTAGTTTATCCTAGGCCTTTGTACTTGGCGCCACGGGGGATTCGTCATTCACGGATGAATCATGGTTTGCCAAGTGTTAGTTGGTTTTTGTTGCAATACTTACTCAAAATTTTCGATGACTGGCATCGCCTGTCATAGTGGAGTGCAATTGCGCGTTTTCTGCTTGCCCGTATACTTTGCTCAGACAACTTCTAAGCGCGGAAGGGTATGGGGAGACCGTTGCACTTGTTGGTTTAGTTGCAGGCCAGAGAATTTTGACTCAATGCGATCAACTAACAGAACTTGTCTTGCTTATTAATGCATCTAGTAATAATTCACCAAACGCATTTCAAATATTCTCATTGCAAAAGATTACCAAGAAAAACAAGTTTAAACACAATACTTAGAATTGAATTCTCAAAAAATACTTGCTTGATTTCAATTGATTGAAACCTACTAGCATACAAATTGTGCGTGCTTAAGTACTATGTAAAAATTTACCGAACACGTGCAATCACCTAGCGCTAGCACTTCTGTTTACAATGCCCAGAAACAGGTTAGAATTCTGGCTCAAATTAAAATTGGAGTTGCATCTAGATTGTGAAAATATGCATGCAAAATAGGCTTTGAGAATATTTGATATAGTAAGAATCAAATATCATGCAACAAGTGATTTTGAATTAAAAGTAATCTTTCAAACATCGTCCTCGGCAATGCGCTCTGATGAGTAACATAACATATATCTGTTTGAGTTCCTAAGTCTTGGACTCTTATATTAGACTCATAAATAAGTAAATGTCTGTCACTGTCCTGCTAGTTATGCAGCTGGGATATTGTTAAAGTTAATGTGATCTTTCAAGGTACTTGGTGTCTGAAATTAAGCAATTTATTTACACGGCGACTCAAAATACATGAAGCATAACACGCAAAATTTACTTTTGCGAAACTCCCACGCAATTTAATTCAAATTAGGCAACAAGTTCTTTCTGTTATTAAACTATTCCTAAAATTACTGCTCGAGCAGATAAAAGGTCGATGTTTCTTTTCTCTCGATTTTTAGCCTTGTTATCTTGTGCATTCTATATTTTAGCGCGGTAATTCTATCCAATGATATAACGTATGGGAAGTTTTTATGTACGATTTAACGAAAAATTGGTTCGGGCAACAAACTACCGGTTTAAGTCACCGGATTCTTAATTGCTTATTCATAGTGCCTTTTAAACTGGGTCAAAATCGAATTAATTTGTGTAAGGCATGACCCTTACTTTTGCTAAAATTACAGTACTAGTTTAATCGTAAACTACACAGCGCACATATTTTTGAAGTTTGTTTAATACATGTTTAATGACAGTTTTAGCTAATTATTTATAAACAGCTTTCAACCTGGTCCAGTATTGTCCATCTGAAAGTGAACTTCGTTCAGAGCCTCCCCTTTTTTATGCATATGCACTTGATGTGTTTAAAATATCAAAGTCTTCACCACACCAAAACTGAGATAGTGTTTCGCGAAATGTTTTCTTCCGCCTAGTAACATTCTCAATGTAGGAAAAATCAAGCGTGAACCGCAGTCATCTCGATATTATTTTAAACATGACAAAATATATACACGACACGTTAAACTGTTAAAAAGTCGGAGCTACTTCTCAAGAATAAACTCTAAAAAGCAGAAAAATGAGCTGTATTAAAAAGTTCAAATATATATTTGAGATTATTAATTACAGACTGGTGCGCTTTGATTTACTTTAGGGATCTATGAGTCATAGTTTACGGGTTTACAATCCATTATCAAGTGTTGTGACCTCCCAAACCTATATTTGGTGCTGAGACTTAGTTTGGTCAAAGTGATCAGCCACCCAGCAAGCAGGCAGACTAAAATATTTGCCCTCGTCAATGCCGGCGGACCAGGGGGCTTAATAATCATCACACCAATCTCTAACACAGGGGAGGAAATTTAAGCAGAAAACGACTATCATGCTGGCCACCAAGCAATTAGCGCACCAGAGTGAAACCATCCTTGATGATGGGGGAGTCGTTATTTGCCATAAGTTTGCGGTAACATAGCGATTGCATCCCTTAAATACCGCAAATCCCAGTGTACAAATTATGCGTATCTGATATGGTTGGAGTTGGAATCGAAAGCGTTAAGCGATTTAAGTTCTTGGCCGACCGATGGTGCCATCTTATTTTTCAGGCCTGTGCACTGCGTGAATTTATTTTTATCGTACGTAGATTCGAAAAAACAAATACCCAATCCAATCTCCTCATATAGAAACGATGTAGGTCTCTATTTTGTCAGCCAAAATTTTAGACAAGTGGAAACGCAAATTGTAATCGTTTGCCCCATTTCAAACTGACTAATGATCATTCATATATAAGGAGACTTGAATAAAAAGACCTCATGGTCTACATGTCTTGTCTAAAATAGGCAAATATTGGCACATTAAATTTTAAGATAAGACCGCTAAAATTTCGAAAGTGTACTTTCTCCGAAATAGTAAACGGAGCTTGCTGGGACACTCGTTGGTAGACCAAACACCTTCCAACTCTGTCATTAAGCGGCAGGATATTGAAAAACATGGGTTTCGGCTGTTAACTAGTACTTTTGTCGTCAGTATATATTATAAACTGCCTATTCACAGTTTACAAATATCATCCGCCTATCCCGCCGATAGTTCTTCGCTTTGACCCAAATATCCACCAAAGTTTCATTTTGAGCAAGTAAAGCTGCATTCTACAGCGAGTAAAAATCCGAAAGAAAGTGACATCTTCATTAAGATTGCGAACACGTCCATTTCCTGTTGGTAAATTATTTTATCTCCTGGTGTCTGGCATGGCGAAGAAGTACTGTTTACATTTAGTACGCCAAGTGCAAAGGAGTGGCTGAGATTATTTGGCAAATTTCATTGTCTCTAGAAAATCTGTTTTTCTCGAAGATGATTAGTTTCTGAAGCATCCGCCTAAATTGACGCTAGCTGCGGCAGTCAGGAAAACCAGGGTTCCGTTTCCAATAACAAATGCTCTTGAAATATCTGAAATTATATGAAGGTGAATGTTTGCAGACATACACATTAATTTTAAACAAACGCACAGGGGTGCAACCTTTTTAAGCTGATAAAATTTGAATAAAGCTAGGCCATCCTCTCCTTTTACTTTTCCTTAGGTGTCTGACAATTCCGGATGGTGCGTCTAAAATCGCTCAAATGCGCATATAAATATCGTCAAAAACAACGGAGAGTAGTTAAATTCAAGAGTCTATTCGTAACTAGAACTGTTTTAATCGCAATATTTAATGAATATGACTTTGTACAATAGATTAGCTTTAGTGCAAAAAATATACTTCATGAGACACATGATTAGATTACAATTTTTACTTAAAGAGACCGGTAAGATAGTCTCTGCAAGAAGGATTTCACCTTGATTGGTTAGAGTAATATCCATCATTAAAAATAGAAAATTGAAGTTGCAAGTCTCGGGAACTGTAATAATCAGACTTTGAATAATTTTAAGAACAAACACTCAAAGTAAAGCTGGAATTTAATTCAAATTCAGATTTTCTGAATTAACTGAACAACTCTTTCAGTTGCAAACCACGAAAAAGATCCTTTTAACGGTATATGAATTAATTATTCCATCTGCAGAAGACTATATTTTTAAACTATCACAGTGTACACAGGCAAAGTGGATAAACCGAACATAAAAAATACTGAAAATAAGATTTCTCGGTTCAAAAAAGTTGTGAAACACGACAATTTTCAGGTTCATGAAAAAGCATTTGGCAAGCATGGAGTATGTGGTTCTAGTTGGGTGTTTTGAGTCGATTCTTAATGTTTGTGGAAGGATTTATTGCCCAGGTCGACCACAAAAACGTGTTTGACTCACACATGCAACTTTATTAGCACAATGTCAGATGTACAGAATGCATTATCCCAATGCATTAAAAACTCAAGACATGTTCTTCGACGACCCTCGCGTCCTTAGGATGTAACTGCTAGGCAACCCGTCCAGTACTTGTTCACGTTGTTGGAAATTCTAAAGTAAAGATTCAATGATAAGACTGCTGACTGATATCTGAAGTGGCTTAATTGGCAGTTGTCAGATTAAACTTATTGTATAATCCATGTGACGCACGCTGAGATACTCAGTAAATAACCTAATCGCGCATAATTAAATTAACACATCAGACGATGAGCGAAACATGTGTATAACGCCCTGCTATGAGTGAAGTGCAATGGACCAAACTTCTGCTTACAAAAAGCTTAGTTTATATTTCCAACATATAAAAGCGGCTTGCCATTTAGATATATCGAGCGTCAAGCTATGTCGGAACCGTGTTCAAGGATGCACATACGAGTGCAGTGAGCAATATTTTGCTTGTCACTCCGCCTACATTAGAAGGTGTCCAGATTTTTGCGATTTTGTTTATCAAATTGCCTTTGCACTTACCTCCGATTTTTCATAGTAGACATCATAAGAAAAAACCAAAATCTTCAAAACACTCCTACTGTTCTCAAAATAAATAATTTATTCCGGAGGGGATACGGGAAAATTAAATGAATTCAACAATAATGAGCTTCTAGCAGGAAACCAAAAGAGGCATTTCTTGGTTACCTTAAAACCCTGTTTAATCTCGAAATTTCCAGGACATAATTTTCTTTCTTTTTTCTAGATTAAAAATTTTAAAAACGGGCAGTTAGAATAATAAGCAGTTCCAACACAGGCATCAAATTCAAACGGAGGTCTACAAACTCAAACGTGTCAGTCCTGTGCACAAAAAAAAATAGTTAAAGAGAATTTACGATAAAGTTACTACCATATGGAACATTTGTGTTTCGTTAAATCGATGCGGAATCATATGACATGGTAGACTGCAATCAGACAATTTAAAACAGAAACTCGATGCATATGCCTATGTGCATCCCATAGGTTAACTCTAGTATTTTTATGTAAGACGCAGCTTAATAGGTCTCAGCACAGTGGTTGTTCTATTTAGAAAAAAACATGAATGTTGGATGCAATTAGATTTCTATACAAGATCAGGAAACGCCGCTAGGCCACAAAACGAATAAACATCGATGTCACTAACTAAAAAAACTGTTTGTTAACAATAACGTTTACGAGTGAACCTTTACCGCTTGAACCTCTGGGTGAAAAACAGCTTATACTCTGAACGGTAAATAACTGAGAGTTCTACCTGTTTTCGAGTACAATGTTAACAGCTTTGAAGTTGAAGATGATGGGTTTCATTGTGTTCATAGAGGATATTCGATTTACTGTTAATTTACGGAAGTTAGATACGAAAAGTTGCTGAGCGTTTGGTTCCTAGAACGTCTGACCAATTTCCGATTAATTCTGTTTTATGTATAGCAGCAAGTATCATCGATACATCTGAACCACTTAAATTGTTCTAAGTTCTAACAGCCATAACAGCATAAGTTAAAGTCATCAGACTTACGGTAATTGGAGGGCCATGCATTTTGATTGATGCAGCATTAGCGATAAATTTGGAAAAAGGCATTTCATAAGTCGACAGAATTATACCTCCAGAAATGCAGCTGTCGTTTAAAAATCTCAACGTTCTCGCAAATATAGGTGTGCATAATTATAACTAGTTAAATTCTCGGGCAGTTCGTTAATGTAAATAGTATATTTTTAGCTCATTCCACTCCAGTTTCGATCATTACTACTAAAACATTAAGTGAAAACGCTTTTGCGCAGAGAAGTCATAATTTTCCTCTATTGCACACATAAAACGGAATGCAACCCCCATGTATCACGATATTTTATTGGCTTCAGTTGGATGGCCGATTGACCGACATTTATCAGTGCGAACATATCTAAGTAGAAGTTTAATTTTAACGGAGGTTATCGAGGTCAAAAGGTGTCCCTAATATATACGGTGAAATCGCCCAACAAAAATTCTAACTCTCCTCAAATGGCAATTCTGAAGACTGAGGGATACTTGCATGAAAAACAATGCAAACAAGCGGAAAATCCAAACCATTAAAGAAAAGCAAATTATTCGATTTTGAGGAGTAGTTCTATAATTGAATATAGTGCGAGTTATATTGTGTCTAAATACGTTCATAATCCATGTATGCCTCGTTTGTCATAAAAGCTATATACAATTTTACTATGTTATGTAATTTAAAATAGACGGAAACTGTCTGGTTTTATTTTGATAAAAAACAGAATTATTGTCTGATGTCAAAAAAGACGTTGCTTATGCAAAACGCGTTTTGCAATTTTGGTTGTAAGACATTAGTACGAGTTTAAAAGGGAATCATTAAGTCAAATGATATGTTTACTTGGCCAAAACAATACGCGCCATTCTGTCCCACATTTAAAAAATAAGAAGCGCATTCGAAAAAAAATCCGAAAGGTCTCGCCAAAGCAGTCCGGAGCAACCCACCTATTTATTATCGTCTTGTTTGCTATAAGGTCTGGCTTTAAATAGCCCGAACAGTTAAACCGCCAACCGCCAAAAATGACTTTCAGACATTATTCAGTTTTCCACACCTAAACCAGTCTTTTTTCTCGACAGTGTTAGAATATATCACTGTTGTTATGAAGGTGGAGAAAATTTAAAAGAAAATGGGTGGTAAACTATCATATATTTCTTTTGCATTGAAATAAAATCAGAATTAAAAAATTGTAAAATATTCAAGTCCTATCAACCAAAATAGACATAACTGGCATGCAAAGCGTCAAAAAATTGAAACTGAGTAATAAACTCCATGATCCAATGTTATTTCTAAGCTATACTTGTTAAAATATTATTTCACCAAAGGATTCCTGACAAAAACCACACGATAGTAATCACTCGTTCTAACTCGTGCTGAGGTGGAAGTATGGCCTGAAAGTCATGCAAAGTGCCGACATTTGCGACAGATCCATATCCACTCGCAAAATTGCACTAGGGTTGTAGTAATACTTATCGTGCAACGTTCTCTCAATTCATTTCATTCACGGCATGTTGCCGGCTTTTTAAAGAGCTCTTTTCTTACCGTTTGCAAAATGTATAGGCTGTAAGCAATGACTACTTGGGCAGTAGACGTTTAGCTCGTTTATTCTCTCCTGCTTTCTAAATTTAAACATATTTTGCAGGCAAAATTTACAAGATTATTGTTCCTTCTAGTCGTCTGGTAGAAAAGTACACCACGTTTAAATTTTGTACGTCAAAAGAAACAGTACCTTCCGATTTTGAACTTTTTTCTAAATAACCGAATACTTTTGAAACATACCAATAGTTACACTTGAATTCAAGTTTTCCAAACAGTACACTGGGCATATGCTGCTTTAGAAAAAGTGAATGTTCACATACGGTGTGAGCAAGAGGTCAAATAGTTCTCATAGATTTGGATCATGCTTTATACATTATATGCAACATTAATACATTTACGGCGACGATTTCTAATGAATAAACATTTCAAATTCCTAGAAGATCTCATAATTAGACATTTTTGTAAAATTAAAATATACTCTTCCTTTGGGCATAATTTACCCTCTATTTAGTCAACCACGTATTTAACGCAGCCAGAGACTAAGTGCAAGAATTTTGTTGATTATAAAATATCATGATTACAGTTAATAAAACGGTGGTCTTATTTGATAGGCCTACATTTAAGGGAAGGCGCTCAAGTTGGCTGCTCTCATTAATGCAGGAAGGATTGCAACTACAATTCTTCTTTTTGAAATTTTTATATGAAAGTACAGTGACGTATTTGAGCAAAGGTTCAAATGAATATGACAGTGGATCTGAAGAGCACGAAATTAAATTCCAGTTCCGGCCCTTGTTTTCCGAAGATAATAAGCAAATTTCCTAATTGTAACGTCAGATGCCCATGTCGACAGGAAGAGGGTAAGGGTAACGTTAAAATTTCTCACCCATATTAAAATGTTATAGCCGATGTAAGTAGGAGCAATGGTTCCAACTGACAATCATGAGAAGTAAGTTCCTCCTCTAGACATCAGCTAAGAGTTCCACAGCCAAGATTTATTAGTTTCTGCTATATTTAGCTTTTTCAGTCCTTCAAAATAAAAAATAAGATAGAGTGTTTTTCCTACAGCATATAACCACTACGGACATGATTTACTATTTCCTACTATCGTAAGTTTTTTCAATCCTTTTGAACAAAAATTATGATAGAATGATTTAACATACTAAATACCTACTTTGGATAGTTTAAAGAGAAAAAAGCTGACAGTTTCCTATCGAACGGGTTTTCTGATGGATCTAGATGTCAGATGCAAATAAGTAGCGAGCATAGAATTCAATAAATACGAGCACTCATGAATATACTATGAGGGTGTTCATAAATAAATTCCCTATCACAACGGTTTTCCCACGGCGCAGATGTCAGTTTTGAAGTCAGTCTTATTTTTGAACAAAATCTTGGTATGCTCATGAGCGCTCGTATTTATTAAATTATGTGCTTGCTGCTATTTCGTTTAAAATACTGATACTCAGAGTCTAAGAAAGCACTCTGAAATTACCATTTAGGACCAATCCATTCTCATCAATAAATGCCGCTTGAATGTTTGGCCAGGGAAAAATTCGTTCGACTTAAACTATGGACCTACGTCAGAATCGTTCGGTACGTCTTTGGTTTTGGATTTGCCAGTCTTATCCTACGGCAGAATGAAACTATACATTTTTGCTGTCTTAAATTTGAGATTTCATAAGGCGGTTGGTTTGTAGTCGACCCAATTCATCCAAGTTTTTACGTTAACGTGAAGAATTTTTAGATGACATAAATGCTGGTACACCTAAAAACCACAGTAATAAAAGGATAGAGAGAATCAAACACAGCCTTAATACTGGAGTTCCTTGGTTCAACCAATAAGATATTTTCTTTCTAAGTAGATTATCCAAGTACGAATTCCCCACCTTGTTGGCCAAATGTTGTCAATGCCAATTAATGTTTGTTGGAATAAATTGACGAATGCCTAAGATAATTATTGTATGAGGGGTCAGGTATTGATTTAACCGAGTTTTCTGATTTTTTTTGTCGACGTGGAAGCAAGGCAAATGGAGCCTGGTTTGGTCAAAGGTTTTAGAAACTTGTCCTGTTGGTAAAAAATGTGCATACTTAATTTGACGCACACCAGTCGGGTAAATACAGACTAAATATCCACTTATAAGATGCTGGAAGAATTGTGATTGATTACCCTTTTACCAGTTACTAAAGCATCTGATATCCTACGGAGAGCATTGTTTTATAACTTCTTTCTCAAGGATGTTAACGTGAGAGGTTTATGTGAACATCGATTAAAACGATACTCATAATTGCCTTTTTTCTATAGACTCACAACGTCTGAATTAGAGTTCTATTTCACGAGGGAGCTTAATGTAACTAAATTTTATCCCCTGGCTTTGTAGCTATTGTCTTTCTATCGCGAAAACCATCAAGGTAGGTTGACGTTACAAAAACAAATTCTGGAGTCTTATCTGCAGTCATTTCTCCTCTTTTCGTACTTCGCTGCAATAACTTTCCAGAAGTCGAACCATTATAATAAGAAATTATGTGCTATTACCTCACAACAAACAGTATTAAATTCACCGGGGCGTTACTGCTCCTCCTGCGTCTGTTGCTATGAAATCAAGTTTGCTGCCTTGAACCCTGGTGTCCTTGAAGGAAGATTTTGACTTAACCCCTCGAAAAAGATACAATGATGAAACACGGTACCCGTTTGATTGTTTACTTTTTCTTCTTATTGTTCTTCTTATTTTATGACTTCACGTTTATTTAAAAAGCTCAGGAAAGAGAGTTGGGAGTGCGTACACTTTCCCAAACACTGCTTTGATTTTAATTTAACTTTATTTAAAAAGCTGAGTGTTTCAGCAAAATTCAAGTGCACTTAAGCCCGATTGCAGGAAATAGTCCATTTAATCTGTGGTTAGCTTTCCCCTTTTAACTGAGCTGCCCCGCTCTCCCTCGCCCCCAGTAAGGTAGTGAGCGGTGCTATAAAATAGGAAAGTGGTAAGTGGGGGATTAGGGAGGCGGGAGGGTATGAGTGAATGGAAACCGACTGAGATGGCGGCGCTAGCGGAGGTGATTTAACTTCGATAGTTAATGTTTAACGAATCTGCAACCCAACGGCTTTGTTATGCGCTTTACGTGGCAGATTTCGCAAATAATTTTGGTCCAGTTAATACAATTAGACAAATGGACACCGCCTTGTTCTCCCCTTTTTAAACTCCCTCCCGCTGGTCGGACAAATGGTCACCGTTAGGCGAGGCTCTCGCCAGCTCCATCAGCTTTCAAATGTGTCTTGCGTGTTTGGCGATTGCTCCTTACCTGACCACACTTCTCCCCCAGCGTAACCGCGCGCAAAAGTACAAAAAACGCGTTACAGGCGAATAGTTGGAGGTTTAGTAGATTAGTACCAGTTCACTCAAAAGCTGCACATTTAAATCCATCACTCTGTCTCTCTCTCTCTCTCTCTCTCTCTCTCTCTCTTCGGAGAGCTGAGCTGATTTGACATATGGTGATATCTACTCACTGAGTGAATTCGCGTACAAGTTGGTTAGTAGAAGTGATTGCATTCTTTTATTTTAGTCAAATTAATCCAAGATTATTAATGTTGTAAGGAACTTCGGACAGTATAAACGCATACTTACTAGATTTATCTATCCCAACGACTTTTATACTAACAGACGTAGTAGCAGCACGCCCATCAAGCCAGTTTGTGATTAAAATTAAAAAAAAACTATTAATAAAGGGGTTTGGCAGAGTTTTTTAACTCAATAGATCCAATTGTGGAAAATTCGCGGCCTCTGTGGGAGTCGAACCCACACAGCAGGGAAGGTTTTCGCGCGGTCAGCGCTCTGCTATTTAGATACGAGGGTCACCGTGCGCAGTAAATGTAATCACACTTGAATTGACTTGCTTACCCAGCTTTACTGCACGTGTGGAATGCACCAATACGGACGCAGTTAGCTGACTGCCAGGCAGAATTTTGAGTTTTTTACCTGCAGATTCGCAGGCGATGTGGTAAACAATATGGCAAATTATTTACTAACGTAAACATAAGGAATACACGACAAAAACTCAAAGCTTGCACAATGCCAAGCTGAAGCGAGGTTTATTTCAGTACTGGACGAACAAAGTTTTTTTCTGTATGAACATAGGAAGTTTCAATATTATTATTGTGAAACCTTTTTGCTAGAATAAGAGCAAAAGGAAGACATAGTTTGAGATAAGAAAATACAAGTGATCGAAAACACACGTATAGCCAGTTAACAAGGACTGTTTTTCTTTCTCAAAGCTGCACAGGAACTTTTGGGTGAATTCGGTCCGCAACTCTGCATATAAGGCAAACAGCCCTTTGATCACCTTCTTAACGACATTACCTCTGCAAAAAAACACGTTCTTCACCCAGTGTACAGTTATTGGTCATTTTTTTACTTCACTTCTGTCTTTTCAGTGGTAGTTTATACGGCTCAGGTGACGACACTCATCAACATATTTGCTTGAATCACAGCTGTCCCAACTAATTAACCTCATGCCCGGGAAGAACTCTTGAGTTTTATTGGCCTGTTTGGTCGAAGATCAGCTTCCTACAACTGTGTTGAGACCAGGCGGGAATTGAGATAATTTGTCTATTCAATAAACTTGTAGACAGTGTAGACAATTGTCCTATCAAGGTAGATCCTTCATTTTTATGGAAAAACCTATCCTCGTGGTTCGTCCGAGCACTAATCAGTGAATTTACGCATTCTCTAGACCAATTTCCTGTTTACAATCCCTCCCACTTTCCAACTTTACTACAAGAATGACTATCACCTCCAGGCAGCTAACCAAACACGAACCAACATAACCATAACCTTAAGTAAGGTGTGTTTTTAGATTTGTGTAGGCTTCTAATAAAGAAGTTCGTTTATTTTTTTCGGCAACGTACTGACACGTAGATTGTAAACCGAGTACAAAATTATCACATGGATTTCATTTTTTTACCTGTAAGTCAATAGCCTAGGATAATATGTAAGAGCGGCAAAAATCATTCCGCTGTCTGACAAGCTCCATTTACTCACCATAGAAATGTTTCTGGAAGTTGGACCTACTCCGAAAACGCTTATTCGCAAATTGGGGCTGGAGTGCTGGACTTAGGAAGGCCACATGGTGTCTGTCTATTAGCAGATAAACGTTAGATTACTGCCCCAGAAAAAAGGCTTATCATTAAAGCAGTTCAGTTAGTTGCTTTTTCGTTGTGTCAACTGAGTCCAGCTTAGAGGGTTAATTGATTACAAATACGTACAATTTGTTTACTTCTTATGATTTTATAGTTATTTGCTCAAAAACTTATTCTTTGTCAAAGAAAGGCAGTCCCTAAGAGCCATCTTATCATCGACGCACTTGAATTTCGTAAGAATTTGTAGGAGGGATCGGTGTTCTAGACCTACTCCTAAGAACACCACCAACAGTGTTCAATATATGTTTCATGCTATGCAGGTGTCCAGGTACATGCCGGTATTATGTTAAAGGAGGCCGAGGGACCTACTATCAAAACCAGGTAGGTGGATTACTTTTTGGACCACTATTTTGCTGCGTATAAATGAAAAGCAACGTGTGCAGGCAAGAATTTACCCCTTGCGAAGACCAATGTAGGATGGCATTTTGTCCGTCATATAGTTACACTTTTCCACATAAACTAAAACGTGATTATTGGTCGTCTTCAAGCTCCAGTGCCTTTAATTTATGTGAATTGCAGATTTAAACAAACTTACAAACGGCAGCTGGGTGTGTATTCCTTTCCCAAGGATAACTGTGCTGAATTTAGTGTCCGGACGATCGAGTTGTACGCGCTTCATAAAGAAATGTGCGGCGAAAATTGGCCTCTTTATGACGGCATATCCAGTCTCCATTCCGAGCAGGAGTTCAAAGGTGATAATAGCTAAACGCGAGTCAATATTTGAGTTTCGATTATTGTTAAAATTTCCCTGGTAATGTCGTACCTTGCCTTACGGAGTTGAAATTTGAAAAAAATGAATGTACGTTGTTGCAAAATTAGCTGGGTAGTTGAGACTTGATCTCCGCTGCAATAAATACGAAGCAGTTTTCACAAAACGCCTACCGCATTGAAAGCAAAGAGCTAATGTAACACAAAAGTTCAAATGAGGGATAAGTGAAGTATACGTATACTTTCAATAAATTCTCATCAGGCCGTTACATTTATATGGGAGGGGGGTAAAGTGTAAGTGGTAAAATTGTAGGCAAATTACGTGCAAAGTTACGGACAAATTAGTCCAGAGGATAGGGGAGGAGGGTGGGGTAGTAAAAGCGGCTAATTGGGTGGCAGTTAGGGAGAGGGGGGATGGGAGAGAGGAGGCTCGGGAAAAAATGCCGGTAGCTAGGTGGCCGTTGGCTGTTGTATTAGTCGCACGAGTCAGCACCTATTCAAAAGAATAAAAGAACACCTCCTGCAATGACTAAGCAAAGGTGAAGTCAAGACCATCAGGACCACCAGCAGCTCTATTCTATCGCACATGGTGGATTCCGGACATCGGGTGGACCCCAACGAATCATTTAGAGTGATCTACAAGGCCCTATCAAACTACCCTAAGTCACCGGGTCAGCGCCTGCTAGCAACAGCAGAAGCAACCACTATCCGGTTGAGGAAGCCAGTATTGTGCGCGTAAAAGATCCTGCTGCAAGCTCCGAGCTTAGCATGGCAAACGGCCACCTAGTTACCGGCATTTTTTCCGAGTCTCCGCTTTCCCTTCTCCTCCTCCCTTTCCCTAAATGCCCCTTAATTAGCCTCTTTTTACAACCCCCAACCCCCTCCCCTATCCCCTGAGCTAATTTGCCCGTAAAGTTGCATGTAATTTACCCAAAATTGCACCCTTTACACTTTATCCCCCTCCCATCTAAATGTAACGTCCTGATGAGAATTTATTGAAATTATACGTATATTCGCCAATTGCTCTGCGGATTTCTGTGATGGGAATTTTTGCAACCATAACTGAAGCAGTTTGCATTCTGAGAGGATAAAATGAAAAAAAGGTCTTCGGAAAATCAAGTTGTACTCGTGATTTTTCGAGCAGGTACCACCAGCCCGTCGCCAGAAGAATTGCAAAGTGGGAATAAGATTTTTGCACTAGAGCGTTTGGTAGGGAAGGCTAGTTGGTAGACTTGAGTTAACGGCAGGGAGAGAATTAACACGCCACGCGCTGAAAGGTGAAGGTAAGACTGTTGAAAGTCAGATAGGGTTCACATATCGGGGATTCCGCATCAGTGCATTTCCACTCGGCCGAGTATTGATAAGCGACAATTGTGGACGTGAGCCAGTGAGCCGTGCATGTATACCATTTTACTGTGAATCGAGATCGATGTGTCTATAAATGCTGGTCAGACATGAGTGTCAAGCTTCGGGTAATACTCTCACTTGTCCCGTATTTGCGATGAGGATCATCTCGGTGTCGTCTCAATAGAAGCAGTCGTCGTACTTAAGGGAGTGCGCAAATACGAGTGATAATGTGTCCCATCGGAAAATAGCTAACTTGTCTTCGCTTATGTGGTCAAAGTAAACAGGACGACCGCTGGCGCGCGGTATGCGTTATACAACGTTACTTAATTGTCCTAAGGGAAGGGGCACTTATGGTTGCGCCTAGGCAGGATGCGGGCGTGTGTGCGACGGAGATGCCAAAACGACTTAGTTATCCAGGGATGGTTTCGGAAATTCCTTTGATGAAAGGTAGGGAATAAAAATTCTGTGGCCCTATATCTCCATCGGGAAGGAGGTTTTGTGCATGGCTCTGATGTCTGAAGCCCCCGTAACAAGTGAACCCGATCAGACTTTCAACACCCCTCTCCTCACTCCACAACTAACCGTGAGGTGCTATCTCCCCTGCCTTGAACTTATATCTACCTGCCTCACCCCCCCCCAAACAAATGCTCTATTGCGACACTCCGAATCTCCATTTTTCATTTCTTCTGCATGAAAATTCACGAGTAAAATACGATTTTTCCACGACCTCTCTTTTCAGCTTAATTAATGTTTCAAAAGGTCTAACTGGCATTCAACAGTCTCAAATGCACTCTGCCAGCTCTGAAGTCCACCATTTGCGCTGGAAGACACCACCATTTGCGGGGATGGAGGATCCATATTTAATAGTTGATAACTGTTGCAGGTTTACCAGTTATACCCATCTACGAGTGCCCAAAATTGGGCTCTTGTGGCTTCGTTCTGTGCTACGCGCAGCTGCGAATAGAAAGGTATATTATGTGATTAAAACTGAAATATTTTCACTAGATTAAGGAGCTTTGGTGGTAGAATCTGCTAGTAGAGCTCCTAGTAAACAAAACATTATCGAGATTATCCATGGGGGGTTGGGAGGGTGCATGAGAATTAGTAGGAATGAGAGGCAATGTAAATATAAGCTAGTTAAGAAGCAGCAGAATGAGCACATGAGGTACAATACGAGGATTTTGACCGAAATAGGAGATTCTGATTAGTTAAGCCTTCAAGAGACTTTTAAGCGAATTCCGACTTCGGATAGAATGTGTCTTTCATCATCTAGGCGCACTTCTGCTTAATGTGCCTGAAAACGTGAGGACCTAAAAGGTCTTCGAACGCATCATCTTTCAGGATGTGAATAACGTGGATTCAACAGTTTCAGAATTTTGTGGAAAATATTATTGAAATCAGCCAAACATTAGCTGCTGCATTGATTGGGTAATTGAAGAGAAACTCACTAACTAGTGAGTGCCAGTATTTACATTTTAGGAACAATGCAAAATTCCTCGAGTCTTCATGTTTTTTAGCGTGTAGAGTTTTCCTAAGAATAAGATTTAGGGAAGGCTGATCATTTTTCATGTTAATTATTTAACTTTCAGGGTAGCATTGATTGAATAGACATAGTTAGTTTTTGGCTGAAAATTGCCTGTTGATCGCCGACGCATTGCAGCTCGTCTGGCACCGGATATCGAGTGATAGAATCAAATTACTCCTGTAGTTTCTTCGTATGATATTGAGGGCAGCGAGAGAAAAGTAGATAACAACTGCCAAATTTCTGGAACAAACTTTACCTGCATCATTTTAACTACGCTTGGCATGCCTTTTTGGATAACAGCATGACCTTTACCGAGACCACAACCTTAGAGCGTTAGGGCTAAAGTAATCGTCAGTCAGGTGTAAAAACGCTCAGATCATGCCGCCTTCATTCACTCGGGTGTGACTGACTTGGCATTTCACGGGCAACACAGAAGCAGGAACCAGCAGACCCGAAGAGACAAAGGAGACTTGAGGAGAATGAGTAGAGTTTTATCCCGTTATGTCAGCGTCAATTGGCAACCCTGTGGAGTCCCTTCTGCCAATAAACCCGCCTGGCAATGCAGTCTCACTATGTCTCTCTCTAAATACCAATAGCACGAATCCTCCGGGAGTCCAGGGCATCAAATACTGCGCGAGCTTGATAACTGCTGCCTACGAACTCGAAAATGCAACAGCACACTTAGTGAACTCACTGAAATGGTTTGACATTACCTTCAGCTCACACTCGCCCCCCTGCCTCCCGCATGCCTGAGCAAAGTATCGCGTGCACAGAAGAAAGCTAAGGCAGGGAGGCCAGGAGCCTGCGCGAACCTTGAGCTGGAGATTTCGAGTGCATGAGCACACGTTTTAGAGCGAGAGAGAGAGGGGTGGGGGGGGGGGAGGGCGCAGACGTCAGCATTCCTCCCCCCCCCCCCCCCCCCCCAAACCGCTCCCCCCTTCTCCTTGGACCTGACTTCGCCGCCAGTCTCCTGTGGCGGCAAAATCTCGCCTACACACTACCCCGACAACTGTCACACAGGACCCAGATCAGATGCCCCCACTGTCTATCGCGCCTCCACACAAATCCCGGTCACGCGAACTTGACACTTGGGCAGGCATAATCCCCCTAGGGCACGCTCTCCCTACACCCAACGCCACCTCAGATAGTCTGTGGTTGTGTTAACGGAACTGAGGGCGGGTTGAAATGAATTCTCTCCTGCTCCAAAGTCTGCATGCCGTTACATCTGCGGCCTCGGAAACTGGACGCTTCCATGACAGTACTGTTGTTCGTGGCACGTGGCCCTAGGAGGTCATGGTTTTCGCCCGATTTGGTGATATCAGAAATGGGGGGGGGAGTCAGGGTGAGTTACCATGGTGAACTGATTTGACTGGCGCCACTGCGATGACGGAATTATGGGCATCAAAAACAAACCCCTTCGGAACCGCTGCCCAGTACATGGAGCAGAATGGTAGGGGGCGGGGCTGACGTGGCCTGGAAATGCATCCTTATTTCAGCTTCCGGTGACGCCAACCAAGACCGGTGGCACGCAAGCTCTGGAAGGAAATGCTCTCTGCACCGCGTTCGTCCCGTTCTAACTTTGATATTGTGGGGAAGAGGGGTGGGGTGGGGGAAGAGAGTCATGAGCGAGATTTATTTGCAAATGAGCAAGGAGGAATTTGAATTAAAAAGTGCAGTGTTATGTGTTCGCTACCATTTTGTGGGCAAAACAGTAATGCTAGGAATATTTAAGGATATTTATCGTGCTAATTTAATCCAACCAAACAAGCGAACGCCTTTGAAGCCTACCAGTTGCCGTAACCCTGCAGCTCACTCCTTAAAAACCTGATTTGCTGATGTATTCGGCTATGTCATCCATCGTATTTCCGGAAAATGGATGAATAGATACAACAATCCCAGTTCTTTTATCAAATACTGCATTAGAACATTGTTATTTGTGCTAGATAGCCAGTTGCCATTTGGTGTTCGATGATACCTCAATTTCATTTTGAGGCATCTTGAAAATTAAGTGCACAGAGGAGCTTTAATCGCTGTTAAAACGTTCAGGCTGTGGTACTCACCCAAAATTATATTGTTTACCACGCAAATCAATCAAGCGGACTGAAACAATTAACGAATGATTGAGCTACACGGAAGCTGATAAATTCTAAACCGCCCAAGATTTTCTTCAGCAAAAGGTTCATTGTTCGAAGGCTGCATGCGCTTTTAGTAGTAGAGAGAGACTGGAATGGCCATTTCTGGCTTATTAGCCGTCGTCAGCCAGTCATACCCAGACGCAAGTGGCGTCCCACCCGAGTCTCGAACTCGCGACTTCTTTGGTCAGGGTCAAACGCCCTAACCATTTAGCCGCGAGCTCGTTGTCCTTCCGGGTTAGATCGGGCGATAATGACACCCGCTGATGATCACTTGCCCGACCGCTAACGGAACTCATCTGTTCCGCTCTGTCTGGGGTCTCGGCAGACGTCCTAGCAGCCTTAGCAGCTGGTAGTGTAGTAAAATAGTGTTACCGGCAAAGACTTATGGAATTCTCACAGAAGGACACAAAGTATACAAAAAACGAAAAGCGGTTTTTCCCTCCTGTACGGTTTAGCCACAAGCGGAGCACTCTCGTACAGCCAAAAAGAGGAACAGTCAGTTCCGAAAATGCCCGTTTTTACATCTTTGTCCTTTAACAGTGACAAAATTTTGAATACTATCAAGCGACGACTACTTTGTACATTGAAAGGACATATAATACTGCCAAACTTATGTTTTGCAGTCCTTAGAAGCCCCTACCAATTTCACGCGCAAGTGATGCTTTACCAGTGCACGCCACTTCAAACTGCATCTCTGAATTACATGCACTTGCGGATGCAAGTAAATGGAGCGAAAACAACGGCAGCTAGCAGCTAGATCTATATGCCACCTGCCTAGATGGCTGTTAAAATAAGAAGACAGAATTTCATGTGCATCTATAACTATACATTTGCTTGATACGGGTCACTCTGCGGACCCCAAAACATTCTTCTGAGTACTTGTTCGGGCATGAAAAACTCGTAAATTGCGCTACCTGGAGGCGGCATACATTCGGTGGCTAAAATCCTACCTATATAAACAGTTGGAGCAGGTGATTAGCCTAACTTTGCCTTGGTTACATCCAGCTCCCTGATTTATGCATTTTCCCTTTTTGCCTTAAACGTCTTTTCCACGCTTTTTCTTCCCATACTGTGTTTTAACTTGACTACATTATTGTTTATCCTACGTGGTAATTTACTATGACCTTGTTGTTGACGTCGATTTTTCCTTACGAATTCAATTTTATATTCTTCCATACATTACTCACGTTATGTAGCGAGAGTCCACAATTGACGGGCACTCGCAAAGGTTGTTGGTAACATTGAATTCTTCAGACCTGGAATTCTTTAAACATACAGAAAACACTGTTTTTCTAGGTCCTCTTTCATGGTATGCAGGCCTCGCAGTACTTATATGGTATGGGTGCTAGGGCACTGCATGCCTGTCCCCATTGACAACCTCCAAATGCATCACACAGAGTTGCGCGTACTGCGATAATTGTCTGACCAGTCAGAGGTTACAATATGTAGTTCCCAGGCCGTTGCTGTGGTCTTGCGTGCCTGTCAAAGCTATCCGCTCCCACGTTTCTCGCGTGTGATTGCAAATAGTGGGATGACTGCCGACGGTCGAGTTGCTAACTGCCTGGAATCCGTCATCCGCGTGGGTTTTTGGGCAGTTTGACTCGTTGACACTGGCACTATGAAAAGCGATCATCCATATGTTCTCCAAATGGCAATTTACTTTAACCAGACACAGTCACAGCACCAACTATAGAGCGAGGACGTTGTCGTGCTTGTTGATGGATTCGAAACCATTACCCGAATAGTTTGCGGTCCACGCGGTTGTTGCCTCTAGCGAGACCCTCGGCTTCATCAAACTTGCGGATGTGGCTGGGTCCCTTTGAGTCATCCGCGACCACGGAGCCGGTGTCGTTCCTTTCGCACAACTGCTGCCTGCTCGACATTTTGTTTTGCCAGCACCTGCAAAAGACCTGGTAAACGGACCCATATGATTCCTGTTGTGGCAGTGGATCTTTTGGCCTAGTGAGCAATGGCTTTATTATGCCTGGCCAACTACGTTTTTAACGAAGACAAGAATAGGTTGCCATCTCAGACCACCTCAGTACACATTTTCTCATCCGCTTGCTCCCGTGGAGAATGGCATATTGGTTACACGAGTCGGCAGCTATCTAAACAGATCCGAGAAAACTTGCTAGTATGGCTGCGAAAAGTAGTAATAGCGCCATTCTTGCACAGGCTTGTTCGGGACATCGTGTGGAGGCACCCGACGATTTTCTTGTGATTTATGTGGTCTCACCGAACTAACCTAAGCCTATAAGCCACCGTCTGTTCGCAACAGCAAAAGGGGGCTGCCATCAGGTTACGCGAGCTAACCTTGTGCGCACAGAAGCGCCGTACACAAAATTCGCTTTTAATGTGGCCAATGGTCGGTCCACTTTCAGAGCCCTCCTGCTATCCGTCCTCCCATATTTAATTTTAATATACATCACTGTTTGAGAAGCAACAGGTGTGATTGCTGGAATCGCTATTACGTCCTGCAAGTCATATTTTGGCTTGTATTGACAATCACTGTCTCTTTCATCTACTTCATCAAGTTCGCACATTCGCTTGTATAAAAATACTGTTAAATCATTGACTCTATTGGCTGACCTGTTTTCCTCGAGTGCATTCCCAAATTAGTATGCTGACTGAAATAAAATCTAAGCCTTCGATAAACACCGAAGAGTGCTCCTAAAAGACGCTACAAGCTAAAACAGGCCACGTCAGTTGGCGAAAAACGGAATTAATTCCCAAAACAAGCGAACATGTGAAACTCAGGAAGTAATAGGGAAGAAGACGACTCGATCGCTGTGAAGATTTGCCTGGCGTTTCGACATCCGTCGTGGATTCATCATCGGAGACATCAGCAGAAAACAGTAGCAGAACCCGTTTCTGCTACTGTTTTCTGTCTCTAATGTCAAAACGTCAGACGAACAAAGTATTGTCCCAGTGATCGAGTTATCTTCTTCTCAGGAATTAGTTCGTAGAGCTGAGAGGTTTAACAGCCATAACCAAAATACTCGTGCCTGTTGTAAATGCGTTCAGTATACTGATCGGTCTCATCAGGCAGAGCATGCCGTCTGGTTGTACGAGTTTCTTGATCCTAATGAGTCCCTGAAAACTGGATTTTATATCTTAAATTCACAGTTAAAGGCAGCTAGTAGCCGGAAGATTTTAGATTTCAGATTTTTCTGCTGATGTCTCCGATGATGAATCCGTGACGGATGTCGAAACGTCAGGCGAATCATCACAGCGATCGAGTCGTCCTTTTCTCTATTACCTCCTGAGACTTGCAGGTTCACTTGTATTGGAAACTACTTCTTTTTTCATTTTTCACCAACTGACTCGGCCTGTTTTAGTTTGTAGCGTTTCTAGGAGCACTCTTCGGACCAAAATGGGCAAACGTGCACGATGAGAAGAAGAAGTACCGACTCAGTCCTGGTTCTGGCAATTACGGATGCCATAGTTTAGAAGTAGTTCACTCGATACGAATGGCAGTCGTTAGCAATTGCATTCGTCTCGCGGCATGCCAGTAACGATTTAATCGTTGTCATAGTTTGTTTTCATTATAAATATAACTATTTATTCGGATTATATCGATAGTCCAAATGTGCACTTGAGTTTATAGTTGGAGAATAAGCACACAAAATTTCGGTTTCTTTAAGATGAGAGCAACTTTTTACGAATACAGTATCTGTGATACAATCAGTAGCTCGACCGCAGATTCCGACTATGTCCACGTATGCTCCACATGATGCTGGTGTGAGGATAGTGACTTGCGCGTAGAGTATTTTTAATTTATAGTACACTTGTGTTTCATCTACTGCGCTCTCTCTTCCCTCACCCCTCGATCGCGGTTTCAGCACAACGTCAAAAAGACCAGAAACGGGGTTGGGCGAGGGCGGTCGGATCCACAAAGCTTGACCCAGATCCCACAAGTGCTATAAATGCCACGGGTTGTTGGGGTCTGGGCCAGCACCTACGCCTACCACCAACGCCCCCTTCCCGGTTCGGCATTTGTAATGGGATTGCCACTCGAATAACGTCTGCCGTGTCCTGACCTCGACCCCTGTTGGTCTAGCACATCTAGCACATCTACCAACACAAAGAGCTTCATGAAAATACCCGGAAGTAAGATAATGTATTTATGTCCAGAATCTTAACTGTGATGGATCAATCAGTCAAACAATCTGGGATATTCTTAACACATCTTCTATGAATAGAACACAGTAGACAAGTTGGGAGGAAGTATTAACAAAAACGCAACATTTTAACTGGCAAAATAAACAAACAGATATTCTTAGTTAATTCGAGTTTTTTTCAACATGGACAGGTATAGCTCGAACGCTGCCATAATTGTGCTCTCATTTTTAAATGCCTCTTAGAATGTTTTTCATTTTTAGCAAAAACAAAACAGTATCGCAGAGATACGCTATTACTGGTCTTAAAATTTCACGCTTTTAATACTCATAGGTTCATTCAACTCACGCTTTGCACTGTGGACCCAACTCAGTTCAATACGGGCCTTTCATGTCAAATTAAGTTTCAGCTAATTGCAAATGTATGATGATTGAGCAAGGTTTATAAAAGTTTCACTATTTTGTATGTGTTGCCACTTTAATGCGCGAGATGACAATGCATAAATGCTGTTCCTGTCAGATAAAATGACATCTGAAATGCGTCAACGGTTTATTTGGCCCTTAAGCTGTCCCTATAACCCTCTTATTCCTGCTAAGACACTTTACAGAGAATGTTAAAATGTTGGCTATTGTATGAAGCACTGTTGACATGTTAATGTGAACTGCTGTAAAAAATGGATATTTACTAGAAACTGTCCCACGTGCACTCTTTGTGGAACAGCTCTGAATGTGTTGAATGCTATAAGCTCAATAGTAACTAACAAAAAGGTTAAATTGCCTCCACTTTTTGCCTATTAAGACTGCGTTTTTAATGGATCAGCACATTAACCATAAAAATAGAAGCTATTCTGTCCACCATAATTCATAAACCATGCGAAACAAATAAAAACAAGGACTTAGTTGGACAACTCCTTCTGGATTAATAATAGCTCTTACATGACGAGTCAATAATAAAGATCCAATTTTTTGTGCAGCCACGTTAATTAATTGCTTAACTTGTCCAAAACATAGTTTAAGGCCACGTTGGGAAATGAAACCTGTTCTTTAAAACTGGTTATTTTTCTTCTGTTACTATTGAGTTTAGGGCAAGAAAATGGTCAGCCAATTCTAACCACCAGTCAACCAAGTCTCATAAAGTTTCTAGTCAAATGTGTATACAGCTGGCATGACATAATACGACGTGTCCCTTTTTTACTTGTGAGAACAGGTTTTGGGAGGTTTGCACTTACTGAGCCTTGACGGTTTCTACCTTAAGCGTTTTTGACAGAGTACTTATGGAGAAATCAAACACAAAACTGTTTCAACGAACATCCTTTTTTTGGATTATGTAAAATGAAACAGACTGCACTTTTGACTTACTGATAATCGATAAAGTAATGCCAAAATTCTCATAAATATAGGTTGAGTCAAGAAATTTAGAAAGCCGTAGCAACTATTACACAAAAGATACGTAACTAATGCTAATTGAAGTTTTTGAGGACAGCAAGTAAAACAAAGTTCGCAAACTTTTAAACAAAAATCCTCCCTTTTTTAAATAGTCGTAATATCGATGCAGATTACCTGTATGGTGCTAGTGGAAAAACAGACAGAAATATGAATTATTCGAAAGACATTCCTCTTGCTTTAATTTCCCTTGTGATTTGGTACTTTTACAAAACTGATAATTATATTTTTGGCAATATTTTGAAGTGGGTCTGATTACATTTCACCTCGATGAGAAGGGAAAACTGGTGTCCCTAATTCCCCCGAGGGTACTGAAGCCAAAGTGGAAGTGACAGTGGAGATCAGTTTTTAATTTCTCATGTACGGTAGCGATTAGTTCACAGACTATTGCAATGCACTTGACTGTGTGCACTTGCGCAAACTAATCCAGTAGGAGGACCAGGATTTAACAGGCAAATCTTGTTGGTCTGGACTTTTTATAGTTTTGGAAATTTATACGAGAAGCTAACGACAGGTATCCTGCAATCTAACTAATAAGACCGTTTATGTATTACTGACTTCTGTTGTTACAGTCAGTGGAAAATTAACTCTGATGTCAAAATTATGCAACAGAATATTCCATTGATTGAACGCTCATGTTGAGCTCAACGTGTGAAGGCAATCCTAACTTTCCACAATGCGATGAGATAAATAGTTCCAAGTGCTTATTTTTTTGTGTAGTTTTCTGCAAAACTGCTGTAATCACTGCGAAATATTCTATAAATTCAAACTCTAATTTCCATTTACTTTTATTCTCCTGGCTGTATCTAAAAAATTTAAAGCCGAAGCTAACGATAACTTTTATGGTTAAGATACCATTTCAGCATTTTCATGTTTCTTTCAAAAGCATTTTGCGTGACTGAACGCAGGCAATGCTGTATTTAGGGAATTCAAGTTAAGCGAACGAACGTTTTCGATTAATTCATCATCAGGCAATACAGTAATATAATGGAGGGTAGAGTAAACGAAAGTTTTAGGCAAACCAATCAGTAGTAACAAGGGGGAGAGAGGGGGGAGAGGTGTAAAAGGATCAAGGGGTTCAGATTCTAGTCTTAATTGGGGACAGAGAAATGGGGTGGGGGAGAGGGGAAGGGGAAGGTGTCAGACAATTAGTTCATCGATAAGTTTATGGAGGAACGTCCACCAAGACCGGAGGTACCGACGGCTGAGAAGAAAATCGTATTTCTTACACTGCCTTTTCAAGGTGATCCAGCAAGCGAACTTCTACAGCTTTGTCTGAACGCTGCAATCGCGCGTACATATCCAGCAGCAAAGTTAAGATTATTGTTCTCAAGCACTCCACTTCTTCGCCTTGAAGGCAAGGATAGACTGCCATTCCAGACCACATCAATGTGTATCTACAACTTTACATGCTCCTGTGGGGCAAGTTACATTGGTCGAACGATTAGACGTCTATCCAAGCGCATGAGAGAGCATCACCCTGCGTGGCTAAACAGAGGCGAAACTAAGTCAATATCAAGCGCAATTCTGGCTCACTTGGTAGACAGCGGTCATCGGGTAGACGTCAACCAAGCATTTAGAGTCGTCTACAAGGTTCCGGCTAAACACTCTAAGTTCCTGCGTCAGCGGATACTTGCGACGGCAGAAGCAGTCGCCATTCGCCTCACAAACCCAATTTTATGTGTGCAGAAAGCATTTGTAGCGGCCCTAAGGCTCCCGTAGCCAAAAGCCTTTTCAAAATCTGCCATCACGCCTCTTACTACGCCGCGAAACAATGATGAGACAGCGGCATCAAGCATCCAAAGGCCACCGACACAGTCTCAAGACGTTGACACCTTGCGTCCTCACACAACCCAAAAAAAAACCCGAGACGAGGACCACTGGATGACATGAACTAATTGTCTGACACCTTCCCCTTCCCCTCTCCCCCCACCCCATTTCTCTGTCCCCAAGTAAGACTAGAATCTGATCCCCTTGATCCCCCTTGATCCTTTTACACCTCTCCCCCCTCTCTCCCCTTTGTTACTACTGATTGGTTTGCCTAAAACTTTCGTTAACTCTACCCTCCCTTATATTACTGTATTGCCTGATGATGAATTAATCGAAAACGTTCGTTCGCCTAACTTGACTTCCTCAATGCTTACATGGGTATCATCGCTGAATGCTGTATTTGTGTGAATACCAGTTTCTGCTACTGTTTATGTATCTGATGATGAATCCGCGACGGATGTTGAAACCTCAGGCAAATGAACATATTGTCCCAGCGATCGAGTCTACTTTTTCTCAATTGCTTCCTAGGTCACGCATGTTTACTTTTATTGGCAATTTGTGTGTCCGTTATGAAACTTATACGAAATAAACAATCAGAATATTACATCTTCTACAGTTCTATACGTGCCTCTTTGTTTATCTTGAACAATGTGTGGATTCACCATGGGGCGCAAGTACGTTTAAAATGCTTGCAAATGTCATTTTTGTATGCAAAAGTTAAAGTCACAAAAAGCCGTTTATAACTTGCTTTTGAGATGACAGTTCTTCAGTTTAAAAAAATCATTATCCACTTTTTCGGAAAAATATAAACGAAAATTTTCAAGAAATACCAGCTTTTTAAGAAAAACCACAGCCGTTTGATATACATCCATAAGAGCTGCTATGAAAGCATATATTTCATTAAAATGGATCCAGTAAAACAAAGGGAGACTAAAATAGCTATTTCTGGCTTTTTTGCCATTATCAGCTTGTCATCCATAATCTCAAGTGTCAAGACTCCCGAGATTCGGGCCCCGGGCCTGTGATCATTGAGTTAACTAATCTACCATTGCGTCACAGGCACGTCGCTTTATCCTAACAGTCGATACTTCACTGCCTGGATGGGCTTTAAAGTGAGCTCTGGTGCAAAAGCAATACGCACATTGTTCGACACTTTAATCGGCAGTCCTAATATATTCATATTTTTTATCATATCCCATGTTTGGTAAGCATCAATAGGTAAAACACTCAACCTAAAGTTCATTTCTGACAAAACGATTTAAGCGCCAGAAGTCAGTAAGGGCGTCTTTTTAAACTATTAAATCTCATCGTACATTCACAAACAAGAGATCACAGTAGCGTTTTTGAATAACTTTTCGAGAGGAAACGCCCATATTAAAATACGATAACAAAACTTCAGTTAATGTCCCTCATGTTTCTGTGACTAACTTCTATTACTTGATGATTCAAAAAAAATGCAGCTCAGCTCTGTTTTTGAACGCAAAAGGCTCACATTTTATAATGGCCATAATTAAGACCTAGCCTGTGAACAGCTAAGTAATAACATCTCTGCACACATTTTCGACTACGTGCGTTGCGTAGGTATTTCTTTTCCAAAGTAGATAGCAGTGAATGGATATCGTCGAGCGCTATGAAGAAAAAACAGCACATGCTGCCTTAATCATGAGCTTTCTCCTGACTTTCTGTGATAATCCACATGAGTTCGTCTGTTGTAACAGAACACACTCCTTTTTAGGCTTTTAATTTTCGAAATTCATTTTTTCGTAAAACTGGGCGCATTGCATCCCGAAAAGTGATAATGAACGGGGAATTTGTCTGTATTTCTGCAAGATAAATGATTCATCGTATTAAAATCAGTTTTATTTTTAGAATGCCCAAACTGAGCTTCGAGAAATTAACAAAAAGCTGTGTTGACAGACGATTCTATGGTTAACTTTTCTTGATATTGTATCTACTTATACTGTGAAAATCGCAAATGCAGGAGGTTTTTACTTTTTGCTTTTATCTTTTATTAAAACTTCACCCTTTCTTGAAGCTCTGCCAATCACACCGCGTATCTGTTACATGCTAATGCTAAGGTTCTTTTTAGATCTTCAGCCAAACATGTGAGATCTGCAGATAACAGTCTTCATATTAAACTTCGTGTCTGCTGTCAAGAAGGCGTATGTCACAGGACGGAAGCCGTGTTTGAAGTATTTGTGCATTAACTGTCACGTGGAGATTTTGACGATAATAAGGGTCATCAGTGTATCATATTTTCTAAAAAAAGGCCATATGCGCGTAACACAATGCATGAGCTATGCATTCTCCCAAAAGCCTGATCATCAATAAGATCGAAAATGACTATCTATACCAATTTACTGAATATATTGTAAAAATTTTGACTGTGATTTCCAAAAGGGACCGTACGAAACATAACTTTCGAGCAAATATAGCCCTGTTTATATGGTTTCTATGTCGGAAAGGATAGAAGGGAATTATGCTGCCAGTTTAGTCATGCAGAGTGCTAAAGAAAGAGTGTAAAAATAATTATGGAACAGTATCTTGAAGTGCTTAATTGCTTTCTTGGTCTTATTTGTATTGCACTTGCTCAATTAAATCTTCTATCCAGGTAAAATACCGATTGTTGAAACCTAAAAGTTAAAATTTCTGAGTATTGTCGAAGCAGGAAATGAAAGTAAAGTCAGCTTTAACATGACGCAGAAAATCTCAAAAGTAACTGGAAGCATACTTAATATATTTTAGTGTTTTATGATTATAGCAATGATTTCATTTGATCTTTATTTGTAACATTGCATGAGAAAGAATGATGAAAAAGAAAACCAAACCAATATGAACTTCACAACCTGATGTCAATCTCAGTTCATCAAAATAGTTTCGCAAACTACTAAACAAATTTTCCTCTCAGAGACAGCGACAATGGGGATGACGTTAATGCGACATTTTTTCCCACTTAACTTCCTGCAAAGACCTGTCTTCAGGAAGTTACAAATCCATTTAGTTGCCTTAAAGGCTGCAACAAAGAGATGGTTTTTAAAAAGGTTTTCTTTTATTTGGTCACCAAAACCTAAGAAAGTGAGACAATCTTAAACTTATGAAAGATTAAAAAGTTGAATTTAAATTTTGAACATTATTTATGGTGAAATATACCAATAAGCATTTGTTTTCTTCAATTTCATTGGATTATAAACTTTATTTGTAACCTGTTAAGTCAATATGATGGAGGAATTTCGGGAAAAAATTCAAACAAAAAAACGAATTTAAAGACCTTTCTATGCGGCTGCGTTTCAAAAAGACGCACGATGTTATTGTGCGAAACAGTGAGACAAATTGTGTGACCAACAACAAAAAAATGCAAAGAATTGTGCAAAAATTGCAATTTTCAAGTAAAAAAGCCAAGTTTCTAAGGAAAATACCAAGAACCGTAAACTATTTGTTTGGTCACGTAGGTAACCAAATTACCAAAAGTGAATTAGTTCATTTCAGAAGTCCAGTCTTCACATTAATCTATCTTTAAGGTAGAAAAACATGTCAACGGCAAACCTTGGTATCGCAACAATGGTTAAAATGTAGAATGTCTGACCTAATGACGAAAAGCCTCTTTATATGCGGATACACCACTTATGGAAAGATACATAGAGGAACGAAATCACTGGGAATACGTTTTTTGTTGCTCTTATCAATGGTTTATTTTCACTGAAACTTGTATTTTTCGTGTGTTTCAAATACTGCTCTGTTGCTTTTATACCAGGCTGTAATGCCAGATCGCTTATTCACCTTTCTGAGGCCATTGTAATTTTCTATACCATATAGAAGTACGATTGGTTTTGTTTTTTTCCTCTTTCACGCAGAAATAGAGTTCCATAGTTAGACAGAACTATTACACACTTCCATATATTCTTTTGAGTCATATAAGATGTTAAAGCATCAAATCACCAATTTCTAATGCAGTTTTTATGCAGAATGCAGGAAATATTGGCGATAATGTTGACTAACCTGACTTCACTGAATTTAAAAGCCACCCTCTGGGAATGAGAAGGTGAGTGTTTTAAGGTAATGGCACGTCCACGTATTTTCCTCTCTCCTGGCTCGAATTTTTTGGAAGTCTAATTCAAATCTAAAATTCTGTTTCTGATCATTTTGCTTTCGTCAGAACCTATATTTAGGGTTTTTTAACAGGCTGATTTTTAACAAAGATTCTTGCTGTGAAAATCAATTAAATTTTCGGAAGATGCTTGTTTAAAAGACTCTTTAGTAGGACTTTACTGAATACTCATGAAATTTTATTTCCTAGCAATAAAATAACGTAATCAAATAAGAACTGATACTTAATTTAGATCATCTGCATTAATATGCGTATGGGAAGGAGTTTTCTATCTAGACCAGCTGTTCTGGGTTTTAGTAAAAAAAGCCAAAATGGTGAGCCGAACATTATAACTTTCGCTGAGTAAAATAACTCCCACTTAGAAATGTTGAAGGCAGTGAAATATGTTCCTATTAAAATATCTTCTGGAAGATTATTTCGCCGATCTGGAGGTTTTCCCAACAAAACCTGTCATACGTTCCCATATAATGATGCAATTTGTCTATATGTAAGAGATACTACTAAAAACTGCTAGGAACATACATGTTTGTCTGCCTTGTCTTATGCTATTTTTGTTCTGCATCGGTAAGCCGCACGTATGCTGTCGTATAAGTTACCTCTTAAACTTTCGTTAAAACTGAATTGCCCACGTAACGGTAACCGATTATTAAAATTCTACCGAAAAGTAGTTTGCGTGTAAACTTTGTCTTTCGATAAATTCTCATTAGGCCATTACATTTATATGAAACCGGGGTACAAGCTAAAAAAGCGGTTAATGGGGTTCGACTTTCTTCTTACAAGCAAGTCGGGGGAATCTGAGGGGGAGGGTCGATCAGAGAAGGATAGTTACGCAAGAAGGTTTTGGTGGAGCAAGTCTAGAGTAGGAGGAGAGGAGGAGAAGGGAGACAAAGAGAACACCGACGAGTACATGCAGCTAAGTGGCCGTAGGCCATGCGAGACGCCAGTTCGCAATTAACTGCACACACGAAAACTAAAAACTAGAAGTTTTTAATTGATGATATGACTCAGTTCTGTTCGGGACTGATAGTCAGTCTGGCGTGGCTTCAACCCAAATAGATTAAGCGGTATTCCCATGTTTTGTATCCAAAATCTTTCTAGCGACGTATGAATCACGTACAATTGTGGACCAGCACGTGCGTGGCACGCGTAGTTGGGTTGGACACTTTAGCGTTTCAGAAGATTAGTTGGTGAGCGTACGTAGGCTTTCTATAAATTATCATCGGGCCAGTACATTTATATAAGAATGGGATATAAGTTAAACAGATGGTCAAAACTGTCGTCTTTTCTTGCCGGCGAGTCGTGGGAATCGGAGGGGAAGGAGGACAGAGGGGGACCAAGGGAGCGCGGATGAGTACATACAGCTAAGTGGCCGTAGGCCATGCGAGGCGTGGAGCATGTAGAAGGTTCCTTGCGCACACAACGCTGGCTTTCTCACCCTGATAGCGGTCGTTTTTGTTGTTGCTAGCAGACACCGACCCAATGACTTTGGATATTTTGGTGCGATACTAAAAAGCACTTCGAAGGCTTTGTTAGTGTGAGCGAGAATTGCGCTACTTATGCGCCTGATTTTACCTTTGCTCAGTCATTCGGGAGGTGCTCCCATGCCTGGGTCAGAGCCTGCTATCAACAGCAGAAGCGACTGCTATCGAGCTGATGAAACCGGCATTGTGTGTGCAGAAGAACCCCAAAAGGATCAAAGGATGGGCAAAATTAGCAACTAGACTGACTTAATACACCCAAGAAGACTTGGTTGGTAGTAAGCTTGTTCGTCAATATTATCTTCTTCTTATGGTAGGTTAGCGCTGTGCGTGTGCCTGCTTAGACTCCAAAGAAGAGTTATTGATAAGAGCACAGTTGTTAGCATTCGAATTAACAGTCAAATCACATAAATAAAGGGCCCGTTAACGTTTGAGTCGAAGTATTTTGTCGGGGAATTATCATTGCTTATGGTTTTTTTCTGTACATGTCTGTTTAGACCTATGCTGCTTTATTCAAGTGTTCGTTTTTATTAGTTCGGCAAGTGAGCTTGACGTATGGCAGGACCTTACTGCTTTAAAATCACTCCTCCTTATCTTATTATCACTTTCAGTATTTGTCATTAGTAAGAAACTGGTGACTGAGTCGAGACCACTATTGTAGTCTCGGAGTTCTGCTTACCTCTGACCACAACATTGAGGAATCTGGAAAAAAAAATAGGGTCTTAAATGCTTTCGTTTTAGAGAGACATTACGGCACTTAATTTAAAAACCAGTGCCGCCAACCCTTTAAGTGATCTGCTTATGCGCATTAGACTTCGTAATTCATGCCACCCTAACTGTGTATGCCCACCAAACATGCCACGAGTGGACGCCGGAGATCAGAGCAGTGGCAGTAGCTGCTTACTGCGCACTTACTGGTAAATTAATGAAAAAGGTGACCAAAAGTGGACTCTGACGTATATGGTCTATAAAACCACTGAGTGTCCGGCAATAAATCAAGATTTTCTATGCGAACTGCATGCGGGAATTTGTGGATAATGTCTGACTATGAGTCACAGAACGGTGGTCTTTGTCGTTTATTATTTGCATAAAATCTAGCTCTTCTGGAGAACACAGTCAAGCAGACCATACGAAATCCATAAAAGTAAGTTGTATAGATTTATAAGAATAGAAACAGAGCAAAGTGTGCAGGCAATTTCGTTAAAACGATCAAAGTACATTTCATACTTGGCTTATATATTGGTACGATGATTTAAGTAGTGATCCTACGCCAGTTCCGAAATGCTGCGTTTTTTCGCAGTCTACTAACGCGTAATTAGCAAAATATATATTTAGTAAGCACACCCTGCAGCTTCTTGATTTAACCTAACAATGTACTGAACATATTTTTAATGAACTCTTATATGAAATTATAAATTAAAGTCTTAGAAAACAGAAATAGCCCCGCTATAAAAGTTGCATATAAGGTTTAATTAAGCAGACTTTTACTATTTTTAATGTAAAAATTGCCATCAGGTAACGCAGAAGAGGAGTTAGCGAATATATGTAGGCTTTCGGTAAATTCCCATTGGGCCATTACAGACTTAACCGTTCCGCATTACTGTGCATGCTTCGTTCAACACTATGTACCTGCCCATATAGCCTATTTTGAAGTACTTTGGTAGACCACGAGAAGACGTTCTGCTCACTTGTGATAGTTTGCCGTATTGTATATTTTAAGATGGTCCCATTCCCGTATCTAAACGCTACCACTAGGTTTAAAACTAAACAACAACTTAGCTTCAAATCTACACCTAATACTAATGTCAATATAACACTGGAACGTTTGTCAAAGTACTTCTGTGTTACCACCTTTGTCCAGTCTCGTCACTTTAAGTGTTAATTAAATCATAAAACTTCCGACTCACCAGTAAGAGAACGCAGCAAAGGGTGTCCGTTTATGACTGTAAAACTTGTTGATCCGAGTACTTTGATGGCTGTTTTTTGCATTAAATCAAAACTCAAATTACCCAAAGAACTGTAGTTCAATGTTCCATTTCCTATCAAATTAAATCAAAAAATGAAAATGTATTTGTGCCATACGTAAAGAAACGCTTTTTTTACTTGTAAGCAATCAGATGCTAAAAAACTTCATTTTTGTAGTTGATCAGGAGGAAGCAGGAATTAAAGCAGTGAAAGTAACTCCAACATTCAAAAGCAAGCACTTCAGTACAATATGTATTTCAACAAACCAAATATATTGGTTTCACATTTAAAACGAAGATGATTAAATGACTAAATATTAGTCAATGCGGGGTAAAACATAAAATTATTGAATACACTGGAGAGGACTGAATTAAATTTATTGAGAATATTTTAATCCATCTATCAGAAACCACAGCTTTCTTTCAGTTTTTACGTTTGGCGTGGGTGGGTGCCCTTGTTGTTTGCAGAATTTAAAATTTAAAAAATATACTCTTACGTTAGGAGGAACAGATACATCTGCCAGTTTATTATTTTTAGAATTAAAAACAACAGTTGTTGAAAAGTAATTGATGCCGATTTTTGGAAAAAATAGTCAGAAAGCAATTGCGCAGGCAGTTTTGGCGTACAGATTTTATCCTGTATGCTGTAACTCAAAGTACTTTCAGACCCATTTTTTATCAGTTAAAACTCAAAGATAAACGTTTTGTGATGTGGCTCGCTGCTTTTCTTCAACGAGGGAAGTAGAAAAAGCTGTTGTTGGATTAGTATTTATTTCGAATGCTCTAACAGCGAATACTCTCCTACCGCGTACAAATTTTCAAAGCTAGAAACAAGAAGATCACTCTAGTAGTTACGAAAAAAATATATCAAACATTTTTGGAGACTTTAAGACTGTCCCTAGCTATATATAGAGAAGGAGGCGGTGCTTGTAGATACTGCGTGTCTTATCATCTTCTGCTGTTCACAAGAACATCATCACTCCTTCCAAAACATATGTTCACCATAGGACCTATAAAATATATCAGCTTTTTAGTGCACCTGGTAGATGAACATCCCTTTGGTAGCCAGAAAATTTTATCCGGTAAAAGCAACCAACTATTACGTTTGTTGCCATTTTTATTACTTCTGCTTAGCTGCGCGATATAAGGTGACCATGTGGAAATACGACAATTATCAAAAATAAATGGCTATTTTACTAAACCACTGAAACTTCTAGCCATGGATTGAATTAATCCAGTTATATAGGACACATTTTTACAGTGAAACATCTCAGAAAAATTGTCATTAGGGAAAAAAACGTGGATGATAATTGTGGCAATTAAAAGAAAAGGATAAAAAAGTAAGGCAGAAATTCGTACAGCAACAACATAATAATTTAGAAAATTAAAACGTAGAGTGCAAACTTTGGGAAGGAATTTAGAGACATTTTTAGATTACCAACGAACACTGATAATAATCTGGGATACGGCTGCAATCTCAGGCAGTTAAGCGGAACTGTAGTACATGAAAATGTAAAATTGCGCTTAGCATTCTCCATATTTTTACTTTAAGCCTACAAGGCACCATAACGAGTGGCAAACTGGCCCGAGAAAAGAAAGACAGAATCACTAAGATTTGCCAATCTAAATCTTCAAATTAATAACAGGGTGAAGAAAGGATCTTTGATGAAAGATACGCAAGTCAGCAGACCTCATATGCGACGAGCATGCTGTCACATCTTCGACTTTTGCTCTCGAGCATGCTATTAATGAGGCTTAATAGAGGGTGCTAGACCGTGCCTGTTTTTACTCACTATGGCCAACTTGACAGCAGGCCATCTTCAATGTAATCCCTTGCATCTCATAAAAAACTTTTTTAGGACATGAGCTTTTAAGGCAACGAATCCTATATTTTTTGGCCTAAATTTTTTTTAAATCCGAATGTTTTTACCGCTTACAAACACCTCAGATTACTTCAAAATGTCTTTTTTTTCAAGTGACAATAATGTACGGAAGCGTTTGAATGAAGTGCAACTGCCTTTCTAAGAGGTGTTGATTATTTCGGGATTGACAGAGGAATCCGATGCTTTTGGAGCATAATCAGCCAGATTGACCAATGGTTGTCATTAGACCGGATAAATAGACCGGTCCAATTTATTTCTACCCTTTGTATTTTTCATATTAGAAGCTCCGGGTATGCATTTGTTTTGAACACCGCAGACCTTCTTTACTGGGGATCTATCTAACTTTTGAAGGTAAAGTGAACAGTGACTTCTCGCAAAAGACACTTGTGGGAAGAATGAAAAAAATTGAAATGACATTTGGTTGACATTTTGTTTAGAATGGCTGTTAAAGGTGAGTAAAAAGCCGTAAATTGATGTGGTTTAAAACTGGACTGTCATACCATTATGACTCTGAACGGTCGAGATTGTTTGGTAAGCAAATTTTTTATGCTAACAGCTCCCTCAAACTCCGTGACTTCGTTAAACTTTTCATGAAATTAAAATTAATTCAAACAATGGGAGTTTGATCGCTGAATAAGTGGAAAACCACACAACGCAGAGAATTAAATTTCAAAACAAAAGTTGGAATTGAGGGGTTTGTTTAAGCAGTATGAAATAACTTATTTAATCGCGTCCGAATTAAATGTTTAACCAAAAATCTTCGGTGATTTTGAAGTTTGTGCTTAATAAAAAATTAATGACGATAAACGGAAGGTAGGCATGCGACTGAATAGCTTTTGACGACAAATATATTATTTGGGCAAAAATAACAAAATCATTTGCTGAGTTTAGGACGTTGGTCCCCCAGATCGACAAGAGATATTAAATTTAATGAAAGAATGCTGTTACCATTTCAAATGTACATAAAAAGTTAGAGCTCTTCGGCGTTTGCATCAGAAAGTGATCACCATATGTGTCAATCTATATTCTTCTTTTCCAATCGTTTAAGTATGATGCGCACAGAAGCAGCTTGGTTGCGCAAATATCAAATAGCAATTGATTTGTAGCATGTCTGGCATATTACTTATAATCTCCCATTTATTCAAAGTTTAACGTCAGCCCGGAAAACCCGCTTCAAATATTCGCAAAACATTTTGTCCCAGTTTTAAAAAGAGCGTGTATGAGTTTAACTTTTACGATATGTGAAGGAATGTTTTGCGACAACTTTATTTTTAATTTTTTTAGAAAATGAGTCCATATTTTCTAGGCAAAATATTATCCCTTTCTGCATTATGAGAAGTCTTAATTCATCTATAAGTGTTTATATAAGAGATGGCTAAATAAGCGTTAATTCTGTAAGTTTACAGTCATTCTTCGTGTAACAAAAGTTTGATATTCCGCTATGCAATTGACATTGGATGACCCTTTTAGGTAGACAAGGATCACGTTTTTCTGGGTCGCCAAGTTTAAGGTTTAAGGAAAATTCCATTTTTAATGCTTTTTTAAGTGCGATTAATAGTTGTACTTATGAACATATGTCCTTAGGCCGTCAACACAGTTGCTAATTCATCGAAAGCTTGTTCAGTCTCCTGGCGTAGATGCAAGGTAATTGGAAGTCAATTTGATATTGTAGGGCATGTTTTACAATCCCTCTGGCATTAAAGAGTTTGCCTGTCAACAAGATATTCAAATTCCCTAGGACCTGGAATTAAGTTGGGGTAAGACCTTCTGAGGATGGTGGATGATAGGAAAATCTCAAATTTCAACTCCTGTAGTTTTTCCACTATGATTTTTGCGGTATGTTTGGTTGAGTGTTGTCGTGCAATAGAACGGAATTTGAAAAGTTGCATATTCTTGGCTTTTTTCTGCAAGAGTTTGGATCATTGGTTCCAGCATGTCGCTGTATACTCTTAATGGGATCGATGCACCAGGTTTCATGAAGTCATGGTGCATCATATTTACGCCAAACCATAGGACGTGTTTTAGGTTGTTGTTTTTTGGTAGATTACTCTTGTCGAACACTTATGCTGAACATCTACACTTATCATTTTGTATCCATTTAGCATTACACGTCAACCTTCGGTCCCAAAACTGAACCATTTTTGTGACGAGAAAGCAGCATTCTGCAAGTTTTAAAACGTTTTTTCGCCGTTCCTTCGGTTTATGTGAGACCCAAATATCTAGTTTCTCGATTTAGCGAATTTGACCAGCTGAGTACGTATAAAGAGCTTGCTAACACCAAAAATTATGGATAATTTACGTACTTATTGCGATGGATCTGACTCAAAGGTGACCTCTGGTTTGTTAGCTACCTTTGATTCTGTCGAACTGTTTGGCTTATTCATGAGGTCAAAGTTTTGTCAAAGCGAACTGATATGGTCTGCTAAGTAGATGTTTTAAAAGCAAATTCACCAGTACAATTTGAACCTGTCAGCAATGAGGTATTTCTATGTAAGAACCCATATTTCATAACTGTCGAACATTTCAGCATTTACACATTGAACCATGAATAACAAAAGGCAGTTTTTAAGATTAATATCCAAATAAATTGGAAGAAGAACAGGTGTGACAGCTTTCGAACAAAAACAAAAGGGTATTCAGATCGTTCACAATCTTCAATGTACTATTGAGTGAAGGACTACCAGGTGTAGTTAACCTATTAACTATCGTAAGAAGACGTCGTCCGGCTAATAAACCCACTTTATATCAGTTTAAATGTAATTAAGTGCGTATTTGACACAAAGGGCGAAAACAATCTGCTCTATTGATAGTATCGAAGAAGAGTTTAAGATTTTTCAATGTGCTCTTCACAAAAATGGATATCCCAATCAATTTGTCGCTAAGAACATGGCTGAAAGACCGTCAAAGCCCCTAGTGTTTACAGCAGAGGAGAGGTGAATATTAATCAGAGTCCCATTTAAGAGGGGACGCGCCAAGCAAACTTCTAAGGAAGCGTCTGATTTAAACTGTAGCAACTATCTTTCCAGCAGCCAACGCCCATGTACTGTTCTCGACTTATCCCATTCTATGCAGAGAACTTAAGGGAAGAATGCCAACCCAGACCAGTTCTAAGTGCATCTGTTCATTCACCTGCTCTTTTGAGCAAGAATACATCGATCGCATGAGCCGGCGTTTGTCCAAAATTCTACGAGAGTACATTCCAGCATGGTAAGGGCAGGATCAAATAAAGGGTATCAACAATTCTATTCTAACGTACCTGGTAGACTCAGACTATCACGTGGATACCAGGGCGGCCTTCCGAGTGATCTACAAGGTATCCTCAAGCTATTCAAAATTCCTTGGACAGGGTCTTTTGGCTAAGGTAGAAACGGTCGCCGTTAGGCTAAGCCGACCGACCCTGTGCGCCCAAAAGAACTTCGAAACGGCGCCGCAGGTCCCATGGCCGAAAGTCACTAATCCAACGGTTTACAGCTTATCATCTCTGTCGGCTACCAGTCCCTATAACGCTGATGAAGTTCTCGACTCCGATTACCCCCCCCCCCTTACCTCTGCTGAAAACTGCACTACCAACCCGCGGAGTTCATTTATTTAATTACGATATAAAATTACGGGTCTGATGAAACTTTGTCGAAAACAAAGGTTTGTACGCCAATTTATGTTCCAATCTATATGACCAACATGAACGAAGTGGCTGTCATATTTGACAAGAAGTTTCACAAAAAATGTCATACCTCATGCCCCGATATATGACAGAATCAGCACAACTGAAATTACATCTTGCAAAGTGATAGAAATCAAAATTTGCCATCAATATAATTAACCATTATATGAGAACCTATAGAGGGAAATAATCGTGCATTCGTTCAATAATTTATGCTTTATGTATTCAGACCTCATATTCAGCAAGGAGAATGCATTGCACAGTTAGTGGTTTGCTGACTTTGTCCAGCTCTGTAAAAATTGCCTGTCCGTAAGCTGGCACATTGCAGCTACGACAGCTCCCTTAGGTATGCAACGGCCTAATCCGCATCATAACATGATCTAATCAGTCCTTTTACAGAGGCCATATTTTAGGATATCAGCCGCTGTTTTGTATCATTTTCTGTTGGTATTTAACCAAAAAAGAATGAAGTTTAAAGCGTACAGAACTTCAGGCTATTAATTTAGACTATCTTTTTGGCTTTGTTTGATCTACAGGTGGTTGAGAAAACGCCAAACTTCATTTTTACTTTAGGTTGTGACATATATTTAACTTCAAGCGGTGCCAATCGAATATTTGAACTTGTTCTTTCAATTATGGTTTTAGAATAGCGAGTTTTTTGGTGAAACTTGCTATTACCATGGAAAGGATTATAACACTTATCAATTGTGTGTTGATTTTACTTAAAGCCATTCACTATTGAAACAGCGTTTTCACCGAGGCAATTATCCCATTTTTGACTGATTTAAATTTTTAAAAAAAACTTAAGCAAGGTCAATTGTTTACAACTACACATTTAAACTTTCTTAATCAGTAGAAATGAAGCAGTATAACCGATTCCGCAACTGTAAAAATAAGAAATGCAAGATAAAATGAGCACATTGTTTTTGACCAGTTATGACATTTTTCCTGACCTCAAACGGAGATGATGTGGGGAGAGTATGGTGACGTGAATCCCGTTTCCATAGATTCTGGAGGTGGGAGGGGTAGGTGTGGGTCCAGTGTTCTGGGGGGTTGCAGAATCAGTGCATGCCTAGGTAGCATTGTGTCGTGGGGTCGTCTGGGGAAAGTGTGAAGCGCGCCCCGCAGGCATACGATCGAGTGATTTCAAGGGAGAGGACGGGCGGGTTGTGTTAGGGAAGAAATTAAAACCCAATTTGAATGCCCAATAAAAAAACGTTACGAGGGCAAGTTGTTTCGCGTACTCAAACTTTGGGAGAAGACACCGGAGGTGGCTTTTATGTCATTGCCAACCCTCTGCCTCACCAACGGTGAACGCGTGTATGTAAAGGGGTGTGCCCAAACCTCGGGCGAGGTAACTGAGAAACATTTTACAGTGGTATCACCAAAACCAACTAGAAAAAAGCTGAAGAAAGTACAAAAGGCTAGGAGATTAGGCGAATCACCCTACTCAAAATTTTTAAGTAAGCGGTAGTTCCCGTGGGTAGTTCAAAAGGTCAATTTTGCTTAATTTGCCGAGTTTAGCAGTTATGGAATGTGCTTGCCTTCGGAGAACCATTATACATTCCAATGCCATCGGAAAATCCCTGCTAGATTGATAGACGGCGCGTTGAAAACCAGAAGTGTACAGGTAATTCAACCTAATTAAATGTTAAGTAGGTAGCTATACTATATGAGGACACAAAAAAGACCACTAGAGACAACCTCACCCATTTCTTCTTGACCGAGCACGGAAAGACTGCTGTTTTTCACGCTAGGTTCAAGCATCCCTAGCTTAAATCAAGATCCACATGCCTGTTCATGCTGGCCAAGCTCGACGTCAGAGCTTCGATGAATTTTCTCGTCTGTCTCTCGTTATCCATGGCGGTCACCTCGGTGCCATCCCTGTCTCGAGACGTCGGCCTGTGTGGCGGGGGGGAGGCAGACAGACAGTGTGGATGACTGCATGCCGCTAAGTGATTGTGGGCCATGCCAACTGTGGGGCTTGCAAGAAGTTATTTTGTGCGCACGAAGCGGAATTTATCAACTTGGTAGCTGTCGCTTCTGTTGTTGTTAGCAGGCGCTGACCCAGGGGCTTCGGATAATTTATTGGAACCCTGTAGATCACTCGGAAAGCTTCGTTGGGCTCCACCGGATGTCTGAAATCGACCATATGCGCCGGAATAGAGCTGTTTATGCTCCTGACTCCACCTTCTGTCAGCCATGCCGGATTGGCACCGGCTCCTACGACCAATATAACCTGCTCCACAGGAACAAGTGAAAGAGTAGATGCACATTGAGGTGTTCTGAGCTGGTAACGTATCCTTACCTTCCCCATGTAAGATTGGGTTGGTTAAGAATAATACCTGAACTCTGGCTGCTGGGAAGATTCTTGTAACGGCTTGGTCTAGGCGTCTTTCCAGCAGTTCACTTGCTCCGTCCTCTCAAAAGGGGACTTTGAGGAATAGTTTTGTCTTTTCTACAGTTGGTGCAGTAGTTCTTATTTGTTTCTCCACCCTATTCCTTGAAATAAATCTTTCAGGATACCCATTTGCACGCAGTAGGTCCTCGATTTTCTTGAGCTCCTCCTCAATACTGTCTGCTGAACAAATTTGCCTAGCCTTCTGCACTACGCATCGAAATAGATATCGCTTCTGTTGGAGAGGTGCAAAACTGTTCAAGTCTGTGCACTGTCCAGACCAGGTTTTCTTTCGATACACACTCCTTCGGACGCTACCGTCAGGTCTGCGACTTAGGAGGACGTCCAAGAACGGAAGCGAACCTGTCTTTTCCACCTCCAGTGTGAAATTAATGGATGGGTGTGCTTGGTTGACCGCATTTAAGAGTGCATCTACGTCAGTTTCGGTAGCGGCGATCGCGCAGATATCATCAACGTACCGGCCATAGTGTTTTAACTTGTGGATCTGGTCACTTAGTTGAAATTTCTCTAGCTTCCCCAGTAATATGTCAGCTAGTAGGGGTCCAAGAGGTGAGCCGATGGAAACACTATTTGTCTGTATAGTTGGCTGTCAAAAAAGAACTGCACGTTTAGTGTGCATTTAAGTAGTAGTTCCTTCAGTGCATTTGTCGGTTTTCCTATTTCCATCTGATTTGTCACCAGGTATTCGCAAATGTAATCTACTGTCTTGGTAACCGGGACGTTTGTAACCAGCGATGATACGTCTAGAGAGAGCATCCTCCTACCGCTTAGATTCACGTCTTTGATGTCGTTGATAAGTTCGAAGGTGTCTCTATAGTTACGTGGTGCCAGCTGAAGCCGTATAGGTTTGAGTTTCTCTGCTAACCACTTCGCTACAGCATTATATGGTGAGTTACGCATGTCCATAATCGGACGAACTGGCAGGCCATTCTTATAAATTGATGGTAGACCTTACAAACGGGGGATGTGAGTGCCGACTGTGAGTGCCGACTGTGAGTGCTGACTCGCACCTAGTTTCTATATAAATGTAAGGCCTGACGAGAATTTTCCGAAAGTACACGTTTACTCGCCAAACTGGACTTCTAAATTCTCTGATGGGAATTTTCGCAAATCTAATAATCTCAAACTCTTTCAGACAATAAGGTTGTCGCTAGTAAATTACGGTAAACAAGAATGTGCAAAAGATCTAACGTATATTTGGGAAAGTAATTGTCCGATTTTGAGAAGCTAGTTTAAAAATTCAAAAAGCTATTTTATACATGTCAAAGTCATATTACAAAGGCAATATTAAAGATAACTTTAATATTCCTTTTGTATTACAAATACTAAAAAAGGAAGATTATTCTATTTTGCCCTTTCATTTGGAAGGCTTCAATAGGGCATATACCTTCTAAATACATGAAGGCAAATTAAAACTGATAAGTGAACGTATTTTCAAGGAAAGGCCTCCTTTGGAAAAATGAAAAGTTCTAGTCAGTATCTTTTTGACAATGGATCCCCAGGTCACCGTCTGACTTGAAAACAATGTGCAAGGAATAACCAACATTTCAAAGACAAGGGGGTTAAGAACAAACTTCCGTTTCTGGATGTTCTCGTGCAGCAAAACGCTGATGGAACCTTACAAGCGTCCGTTTACCGCAAAGACACGTATGCGTAAGTTGTTATTAACTATGAAAGTAACAACTCCATCTCTTATAAAAGGAGTGCCGTCAACAGGCTGCTACGCCAAGCGAAGACAGGCTGCTCTGAGAAAGAAACTTACCGAAACGAGCTTAATTATCTATGTTAATTGTTTTTCCGCACTGGTTATCCAGGGACTTTGTATGCTGTTGCATGAGGCAACAAAAATCCAACAAAAGGAAACCAAATAGTTCCACTCAGGCGCCCAAAACAAACACCTGGCGAATTTTTCCTTATATAAAGACAAAACATCATCGTCAGCGTTTGCCCCTCCAAAAAAGGCGGAGAATTTCTTGAGAACATGTACTTCTATGATTCATGCATTAACCAGCGTATCGAGTTTCCTGGAGTGTACAAACACCTCAAAGAAAGGTGGAAGAGGCTACAGCCAATAACTATGGACCAACGTGAACCACGGCGTTTGTTTGACCTGGATTGACCCTGGACCGACTCAAATTACAGTCGCTAGTTAGCCATTACGCCAGTGCAAATGTTAGTTATGTCCACCATGATGTGACTCAAATTGCAACTACTATTTAGCGCCCACACCAAACGACTATATAAATGTTGCAGCGCTTTGAAATGTCAATTGTTTTTTGCACATTTTCCTAAAGGCTGACGATGACCTAGGGATCCAGCGTCGAGCATTTACTGAATTAGGTTTCCTCTTTTTCCAAAATAATGCTTTTCCCTGAAATTACATTTCCTGGGATGCTTGACTGTCAGTGTAAACGAAATTGAATGCATTTAAATGCTAATAAATCAGTTGAAATTGACAGCTTTTTTAACAGTCGTTGTGGAGAACATTTTGGCTGATTATAACTAGTGATTACAAATGGACTACAGTTAGATAAAAGTATAGCAGAGATAAGTTCATTGACATGATCTTTTGGATATCAACATCATTAAACTAATTTTTATATGTTTATACAGGAAACCCCTTTGTCTGTTTTTCAGAATGTAAATCGTGCAATCAAAAGAATGTCAATAGTTTAAAATAACTGCCGTAAGGAAGGTTATGACTCAAAATCAAACAAAGAAGCATTGTTTTACTAGAGATACGAAAATTTCACTCTGTGTTATTTGCCAGTTTTTCCATTGGAATTCACAAATGCGTGGATTTGGCAAATGTGAAATGCTTACCTTTGGACCATATTATATTTAGGATGTAAGTCTCACTGTCAGCCCTGTGCGCGTTAAAAATCCTTATCTCTCAAGAGCTGGGATAATTTTGCTTTGAGTAATTTTAAGATACACATTTTAGCGTAGTAATTTGCCCTCATTCTCCTTCTTAAAGTAGTATTATCTAACGCAAAGTCAGGTGCTCGTATGCATACTATATTCATTAATCTTATCAGCAGTACTGAAGGGATTTGTATAACAACACATTTGACATTGATGTTGTAATCATTTCCTTGCCTACCGCACACGTTTTGTTCAGTTATAGTCCAAATTATAGCATTCTTCCAAAGCACACGTGCATTCTTGTACTCCCTTGTGAACAACTAATGCGTGCTTCTCTTCGCCACGTTCGTTTATCGACTGCATGTCTGCTGCTCGAAAGCTTGATTATTTTGGTGGTTGATCTACATGATTCAGTTTTAAAGGAAGTCCTCATAATGCCTGGTAATTGTCAAATCAGAACATCTAATGCGCGTTGTAAAATGAATTATTTCAACTCACATTGGTGACGCTTGCTTACCCTGAAAAAACGCAACAGCAAACTGAAAGGCAGAGAGAGAGAGGGTGAGCTTTAATTATTTAATCATTTTCCCCTCATTCGAACGGCAAACGTCCATTAGATGCTGGTCGCCAATTGTTTGCGAAAAACAGGCTTTTTACGTTGCCTTTTATATTTTTCCTGATTTTAGGGGTATGCAGGATATGAATAAATCAAATGGGTCGTCATTGGTCTGCTTACTTCACCCTGAAAATTATTTCGGAAGTCCGCGAGGCAGCCCTTTTCCCACTTTTGTTCCCCCTAATGTCAACCCTCCCGCGACATTCCGTCTTTCTCGTAGCCAAAAAGCTCACTCAACTGCAGCCGATGATAGAGATCGGCGTTGTTTCGACTGAGCCACTTGCCGCTACTACACACGTCACGCTGACTGGCGTTTGCTACGGAATCAGTCGGGCGTCGACCGACTTCTCCACGGCCCGTAAGACCCTCCTCTGAGTTCCTCACCACCACCAGTACAATCACCTCTAGCCCCGAGAGACCCTTCCAGGATGTGATTTATAGGTATGGGAAGAGCGCCAGCCCCCGGGTGGATATCTCCGTTTTGGTCGACTGATATATTTCATAAAACCTGTCGATATGTTGATGCTACTGAAAAATGTATGCGATCTGGGGCCCCAGCATGCCTCCTGGCTGCGCAATAGGAGAGAAATGAGGCTGATGTCGGAATTAAGAGGATGGCTGAGCAAAAGGCGCGTTTGCATTGAATTAGCACCTGTGCGTATGCATGAATCTTAGCTTTTGATTTATGCACTGTAAAGGAAGACCTAGAATATTAGAGTTTGGTTTTAATATTTTAGAGGGCTATTATACCATTTCATCCTTAAATTAACTTTCGCAAGTTTCCAAAAATGGCTTCTTACTATAAAAATGAGGTTAAAAAATTAATAGAAATAAAAAGCACTGGGTCGAAAACTGGATTGCTATATCTTATGGAGACATTTAATTTCCCTTGTAGTTGGACAATTAATTCATTTGTAAAATTCGTAAGTCCGAATTCGGTGGCGGTAATAAGCGTGTGTAAAAAAAATTTGGCTTACTTTTATTTAATTATACAGAAAGAACGATTGTGATGAAGGCCGCAAACATGATTTTTTCAATTACATATTGCCTTAACTCAAAGGCAATTCGGCAACCATAGACGAAATGGAAAGCGAAAATGGTGGATTCCTACGTTTGGTCCTAGAAATTGTTCTAACAATCTAATGTTTTTTCAGTAAAATAGCGTGCCATAAATAAACACAGACATATACCTGCATTGCTTACTTTATTACAGTGTATTGGTTGTGAGAAATTTGGACATTTTTACTTACTTATACTTTATAGTTTATTGGGTTCTGGTTAGGAGGTCGTCTACTTCACCTAACCGGAGGTTCAACTTACCGTTCTGGGGTTAGATTAGTATAGTTAGCGCCAAATACACCTACAGTTAAGATGCACAAGAGCTTTACGAAAGGTTATTTTATTTGGTTTATTTAACGTATTTGTACTTAATTTTCAGCTTTCACTTTAGTTTTCAGTTCATTATTAGGTATACTATTTTTATTTCAGTTTTGAACTGGTTTAAATAAGTGAGTTTAGCTTTCTCATTTTACTTTTTGTTTTGTTGATCTTAGTTCAAGTTGATAATTTTTTAAAATAAAGTTATTTACTGACATTTTTACAACTGCACATTTTAGTTATGACGTGCTTTTTGTTGACAAACTTTAGATTATTCAAATTCTTATTACTGTTTTTTCCTTTTTTTACAGTTTTATTGATATTTGCTTTCCTTCGTATTACCCAGACTAGATACGCTTTAGAACACCCGGTCTTTTACTACAGAAAGACGGGGCTTTTCATACTGGTCTAAGACCCAAATTAAGACTCTACTAGGGAAAGTACGGGAGCAAGAGGATGACAGAAACCCTCAAGCTCTGGTAGCATAAGAACCGAGAAGAAAAATACTCGATCGCTGGGACAGTATGTTTATTCACCGTCACGGATTCATCATCAGAGACAGAAACAGCAGCAGAAACGGTAGAAGTATAAGAACCCTCCGCCATGGTTTCAAATCCGTTCTTTAGTCAGAATTTAAAGTTACTAAATGCCCTGAATTTTTGTTTCTAAACCATCGTCCAAGTTTTCATACCCGAGCATTTACTGACTTAATGTGAAGGCACAAAACTAGTAAGGAGTTCGCGCTGCAATTATTTAAGTATATATTCACCTTCCAAGACGTCTGAAGTCAAGAGCTATCTTCACCGCACTCGCCAAGGCTCTACGTGTCAGCCAAGCCAAACCTGTGATGGTTGTCCATCGTACCGTAAGTAACTTCCGCTATTACATACCTTTAGCGGCTGCCTTGTACTGCTTTCCTTCTTTTTCTTGCACAATGACAGAAGGGTTTATAGACAATTAATGTTGGCCCTTGTTTGACCTAATTTTTATCTGCATGCTACATCGTCGTGACTCCAGGAATTCAAACACCCTGGTGCCAAATAATGCCTCCTGTGGTAACGTTGCTTGACCTTAACAAGTCAAAAGCTTATGTTTTATTAACCCCTTGGCCTCATTGAGTTTTTATTTTGTGATCTACTCCTGGCGATTCATTCCTATGTACAGCCGTGGGATGCATTTTTTTAGGTACAACTGGTAAATTACTGGCGTCAGTGGGCTTGTCCTGATGTTGACTTTAACCTAAACGGGGAACTCGCTGGCGTGGGATAAAGTTTGGGGTTGTGTCTATTGGTGGGTCTGATCCCATCTCCAGACAGCCTGATTCAGACCTGCTATTATAACACTATGGGAGGCGAGAGAACAACAAAGAAAGTGGAACCAAGCAACGCGGACTTGGGGCGGATAATCAGTTTTATAAAATGATAGCGCAGTTTCAGTTTTCATGACATTATAAAAGTCGAGCTCCGGACGACTTCAAAGCCATGAACTAACTTGGCCTTTTTTCCTCCTCCCTCTCCTAATCTGCCACTAGATCACCATGGTCCTTCCTATGAGGAGACCATTATGACGCCTCTTTTCAATCAAGGTACGTATCGAAAAGGTTGCCATTGCAACCGCAGAAAATAAATATGTATTCATAAGACTGCCCTTTCTAGGGGACGCAGCATGCGAACTGGTAAGGCGACTTCTAAGGGCAGCAGTCGTGGGTGCCTTCCTGGTGGCAAACCTTTGCGTATTCTTCACGAAGTTTCCCCTTCTACGGATGAAAGGCAAAGATCTACTACCGTTGCAGACCACATCTATGTGCATTTATTCCTTCCCATGCTCCTGTGGAGCGGAATATATTGGCCGAACAAGGTGATATCTGGAGAAGAGGGTACGCGAACACATACCAACCTGCCTCGGCAAACGAGAAAATCAATCGAATTCAAGCTCAATCCTCGCACACTTTATCGGTATGAACCACCAAGTTGACGCGAGGGAGGCCGTTTAAGTCGTAAATCAGGCACCGACATATCAATCGAAAGGCCTGCGCAAATGGGTGCTCGCTACAATCGAAGCAGTGACAATCCGTTTAGCAAAGCCCAATCTATGCTGCCAAAAGACGCTAACAGCCGCAGTCTGCCTACCTTTGATAACTACACGAATGAATATCATGCCACCTGAGCCCACGCCATTCGATACCACGCCACAAGAATTCACAGACAGTATCCAACGCACGCCGACACACCATCATCCCTCCCGAAACCACGCACACTGACCGTGAGAACATCCCTCCCCCCACCTGCATGCTCGCCGGAGGCAACGTCCTCAACAGAGTTACGCCACCATGAGTGACACGAGAGGACACCACGATGACTAATTACACCCCATCTTCCCACCCCGAGAACCATTTAAACACTTCATACAATTGACCATTTTAGTCCCTGCAACGTTATTGGCCTGATACAGAATTGCTGAAAAACGCGTCTTGCCAGGATGACTTCTCAATCGTAAAATTGGGAATATTTGCAGAATTAAATTTCTCTGATCAATCTATTGAAGCGGCGTTATTGTGAGTGTGGGGACAAACATGTATCTAATATACGCTAGCGTGAATGTTTTCCTATCGGCCACCCTTCTTTGGTCAACCGTGATTCACCTGTCACCTGGCCTTGCCAACACGCTGACATAATACTTTTCTGATACCACAACACACTTGTACAAATAAGAAACGCAAAGGCAACCTACCTACATCTCCCTTGAATAGACTGATACCGTATATGTCGTCACTGGACCACCTTCAGTCACCCTGATATTGTTGTTAGGAAAAAACAGGGTGGGCCCATACAATGACTTGGGGTGTGGTCACAGAAAGACTCACTCCCTACAAGTCAACCCATACGACACTCACTATGGCCTTCTTGGACAGCGGTTTCCCTCTTTTATTCGTATCGACAAGCTCTAATTTCGTGTTATTTACTTAAAGCCGTGGTTTTGTTTGCACAAAAATGAGAAAAATGCGCCTTAAAGATTATAATTCGTCTCAAGATTGGTCAGAAGTCTGCTCCAAAAAACAATATTTCTAGCTATATGCGACAGTGAGAAAAGACTTATTCCACATTGAATTAGCATGAATGGAAGCAAGTATGCGCATCCTAGTTTCTTGCTGCAAAGAAGACGACGATGGGATGAAAGGTCTGAGTTTTAGAACTCGAACAGGAATTTAGTACCAAAGACTGTTGGAGTGCATTCATCTGTAAAATGTATGAAGGCGCACCGTGTGAGTGGTAAGGGGGAGGAAGTACACTTCTGTGAGTGGTCCAAGCAAATTTCCTAAAATTCTAAATGTTTGCTTATTTCTCCCATACCAGCGAATACGCATTCACGAAAACTATTAAATAATAATAAGCAGCATGAGACATATTCAGTACTTAAAAAAACTATGAAAAAAAACAACGTGTTTGTTGAGAAAAAGTAAATTTTCTTGATGATTCCCAGCTTGTGTGGATGTCAAAAATAAGTATAAACTAGAACAATAAATTTAAATAGTTTTTAAGCATGAAACTTAAAGTAATAACTCTCTATACAAAAAGAAGTTGCTTCAGTCAAAGTATTTTGCTCATGTGGGAATGATTAGATGCGTAGTTATTGAATATCGTTGAATGAATTCTCTCCTCATTTCGGTAGTTTTCGGTGTATTCATTGATTAGTTTACAAATTGTCCTTTTGTTCGACGTTTACATCAAACCCTATAAAATAAGATATAACTAAACAGCATCTACCGAAAAAACGGTCTTTTGGATATTATCTTCTATGCAGATGGCTATGTTGGTCAAATGTGGAAATTCTTCCAAACAGCAAACCACATTTTCGAGCATACAACATGTCTGCTAGAAACCACGCATATCGTTATACCTAAGATTAATAAAAAGACTTTTCGAATATAGGTTACCTCGTTAAAAAGTGCTTAATTGGATATTAAGCTGAGGAACTTCTGCGTATATTAACTTTTCCCAAGATAATCCCACAGGACAATTTGGGACTTTTGAAATTTTTTTAAATTTACATAAAGAAAAACGATTAAATTTGACTCTTTATAATAGCTTATTTTTCGCTTAAGGAGATTTATTTCACGATGCGTAATATATATGCGAATGCAGAAAAAAGAGGCCTCTTATATGACCGTTTTTTGAAGAACTTTTTATTCTTCTGTGTGTTCCGTTTCTAAATAACGCTTGAGCGGAACGTATTGTTTACAAAAACGTATATTTCTATCTTACTGACATAAAAGAAGGCCTTCTTTTATTCCCCTTCGTGGTAACATGTATAAAAAGGTTTGGTTACGTGCAAGATTAAATGTGAGGTTTAAAAAACCGTAACAAAACATTGTTTCTGCATTTTGTGCAAAATAACCTCACAGAATAGCTAAATATTATTTTTAAAACTTCTATCACAGCTTTTTTTCAGAAAATAAATACGATCCCTTTAACTTCGCTTTAGTTCCATTTGATCGACTTCGCACAAAATTTTCCAGTTCTGGAAGGGATTGTTTTTCCACATGTTTTATTGATTGTGAAATGCTTCCACAGCACAATGTATATTGGACGAAAGTTTCGTCCTGTTTTTATGTAAACATACTCATGATTTAGAAAAAATGAGGATCTATTTCCCCCAATCACTTGAAATAAGAGAGCAGTTTTCCAAACCGAAGCCCTTTTTATTATTTAATCCACTCTGTTGATAAAATAACCTGTCCAGATATACGTTAAACTACTAAGTTAAATTTCGTCCTAATATTTGTTTGCAGGATTCGCAGAACTGTACGTGCCAAAACTGAGTCTGGTTCCAGCCACCTGGGTCACAGTGGTTTTACAGTGTGGTGGTGGCGTTTATCCTTGGCAGCAATGTGAGCCACGCCAGCTGGCTGTGTGGGCGTAGAATGTGCTAACACTGTGGTAAGTATAAATATGTCTATTGAGGGAGTTGATGTCTTACATTCACGTCTTGAACAGTTCCCACCGCCCACCCTCCCCTTGATTTGTTGCCGGTCCATGCCATTATTCGCCTACTCGAGAAGTCAAACTCTTGGCTTCCTGGTTGCGGCAACTAAGGAAAGTGGAGCACCTCCTTCAATTGCCCGACTGTGCTTCAGTATTCGCGAGATGACTTTTATTGCCTGTTTAATGGCAAGGAGAGTTATTTCCTGGAATATGATTTTAATAAAACCAAGTGCCCACTTGAGTCCAGTTGGTCCTATACCTTAATGGTTTTGGTAGGCATGAGAGCGCCCGGACGATGTGCGATGCCCATGACTAACCCTGTCGTCTCGAAAGTATTATTCCTCTGCGGTAGTGAATGCAAGAACACTGGTAGCTGTACTCTGAGTAACTAATAAATAATGCTTTATATATCTTCATGTTTATTCCAAAATTTCAGTCTACCAAAAAACAGGAAGCAAAACGTGTTATGGATCACCATACTCTCAACTTAGGCTTTAAGGAACAATTTATGGGTCATAAGATGATGGTTAAAAAACACCCTTCAAAATAACGAACGCTGTGCTCCAACTGGAACATTTTAATAAGCCCTCTAATCAAAAGTCCTCCTTGAGCAGATTATTTATGTGTATACTCCCGATAACCATCAATTTCAAATGTTTTTTGTAAGAAATGGAATACATACATGGATGAATATATTTTTATGCACTTTAAGTACTTTGTGTAAACGTTTGCACAGTCACCTTTTTGAGCGTTATTGGGCGCCTTTACATTTAAGCCAAGTTTGAAGTTATTAACTTTTGATATTTGCAAATAACGCCGAAGCAGTGATAATTTTCTTGTTAAAAATAATTCATTTCCATCCTTTTGAAAAGGCAAAGCCAGTAAAACTTCTGTTTTCTATCACAAAAACAGGTTATGATATAGCAACACGACATTTATCTTGTTGATCTAACTTAACTGCGAAACGGGACAGGAATATTCCTTTCAGCTTATAGGGAGCCTAGTTTGAAATATGTCTGTTACCCAGAAATCAAGGCTTTGAATAACAAAAATAATTGGGCAAATTAACATAATGAGTGTATTATACAAACCCCTAGCGTGTTCTGGGTCATCCTTTAGAAACCAACTGAAATTTGAATGCTCATTAAACAGTTCCTTGCAAAAACAATTCCAAAAATAGTTTTTGGAAAGCACTAAATTGCAATTATGCAAGTTACTTGTAAGTCCGGATCAAGATCTCTAAAACACTTGACGCAGAAGCAATGAATTGTGAGAAAAAGAAGAAGATTAAGATGATGATCATACCAGTAAGACTGTCTATTAATTCTTGAAGTTGGTAGTGTACGACTGCCAAATGACGAATAATAAACGAAGAATAACTATTTTTTTGCACGAATAAAAGCGAATATGCTTGTCCCAGTTTCTTGTTCCACTGAAGTGGCACTTAAATCGGCCTGATCTTTCGAAATTTAACAGGGAGTCATCGTCATAGAAAACGAGAATACACCAATTATTGGCAGGTTTGTAATCCAACTACAGGGAGCACAGCCCAGTTCATGGCCAAGGACGCACGCTGAGGGAGCACAGTGAGACGAGGTGGGTGTGAATGCAACTTATAACAAATGCTGATCCCAGCCCCACATTTCCCCGTAGCTGGACTTTAAAACATATCTATTCTTGGTGAACTCTCATTTTTTCTGAAGGTTACCTCCTGTTTGAGTTCGAAAGCTCAGACTTTTACAAGCGCTGTCCCATTAATTGCACCTTTGCCTTCTTTGAATCCCATTCTGTCTATACTGCTAGCCATTGCGCTGTTACCGGCGACGCTCTGCATTGAGCCCTAAGTCACAACGATACGAGTATTTCGGACAACGCGATATGCGGGTGTCTTCTAGCACAGCCGATCAATACTGACAAAACAACCAAACGCTGATTCAGTGGTTACAGAAAAACAGATCGCATTTTCGAGACCTGACATCAATTGTAACTGCCAACATAGACAACTTAATAAAATTGGCATATTAGAGAGACACCTGGCATGTTCTGGGTCACTCTTTAAAAACCGACTGCACTTTGAATGTTCACTGAACAATTCCTCATAGGAAAAATTCCAAATAGTATAGTTTTCAGAAAGCACGTCACTGAAATTAAGCGAGTTATTTGCAATTCCGGATCAAAATCTCCAAAACACCAGACTCAGAAGCTATAATTAGGACGAATAAAGGCTGTTTACAGTATGGTGAGTGCTGCATGCAAAATGCGGAAGTTTGAAAAAGTTGATCATCACTCGCATACCGGCGTTAACACATTTTCAAAAACCTTGAAATAATAATGATCAACATTAGGCATGTAAAGTATTGAAAAGAAATATAAGAAATACAAAGTGTTTTTTTTAAGAAAAATAAAATTTTCCCGATAATGCCCAAGTTCCGGAGACGTAAAAATAACTATAAATTCGAACAATAAATTTAAATCTTTTCGTAATTCGAAGGCGCAATTTTACCATTTTGTTTACATAAAAAGAAATTTTTTCGGTCAAAATATTTTGTACATATTACCATAAGTAGATAACTATTTATTTAGTATCGTCGAATAAAGTCTGGCAGCATTTCTATCGTTTTTAGAGCCTTCATTTATAAATTGTGCTTCTGTTCGGCGTTTACATCAAAGCCTTTTCAATAATATATGCATAAAGAGCATTTACCGAAACTATGAGTTTATGGATATTAGTTTTTATTAAGGTGGTCATAAGGAGCATATATAGAAATGCCTCAAAACAACAAATCACACTGTCGAGGAAAAACAACGTCCGCAAGGTAACAATTCGATTGGACTGGAAATGAAAGAACTTACCTTTTTCCTTAAAATGGATTATTTTCCACATAAATGGCCATTTTTTAAATATTCTTTTTTCTTTTATCAGTTTCGTTAATAAAAAAAACGAATGAGCGGAATGTTTAGTTTACAACAAAGTATATTTCTACCTGACTTATATTTAATAAAGCCTTTATTACATCACCTTCAGGGTAACATATATGGCAAAGTTTTATTAGGCCATCATAGTTATAGTTAGAGTAAATCAATTTTGTCATACAAACTTATTACTGCACTTTATGACACAAAACTTACCAGAAAAGCAAAAAAATATTTTTAAACTTAAATTGTTGCTTGTTTCTGCAAACAAATGCAATTCCTTAAAGTTGGCCTCACTTCCATTTGAGCAACCTCGGGCAACATTTTCCAGTTTAAAAAGGGATACTTTTCCCACTTTTTCTTGCTTATTCTGAAATTCGTCCATAGTACAATGCATATTCATAAACATTTCTGTTCTGTCATACCATATAACATAGGAAATTTCCTTGATATAAACTTACTCATGATTTAACCGAAATTAGTGCCTATTTCGCTCCATAATTTTATCTAAGAGGGCAGTTTCCCCAACTAAAGCCTTTCTTATTGTTAAATCCACTTAATTGATCAAGCTAACCTGTTCAGATATTTGCTGAACTACCAAGTTAAATTTCATCATGGAATTTGCATACAGGAATTGCCATATGGCGTTGCTGAGAGGGACGAAAAGGCGAGTTTCAGGAAGCAGTTCAGAAGAAGATGATGCGACCGCTGGACGCGCAGAATCAAGGCATCATCGCATCAGTTACGATTCCCAGTGATCATCGCTAGAGATTTAAATTGAAGTATGCATGCGGTCACGTGGCTACAACGGAGTATAAACACCGCGTGCCCTCTGCCTTTACGATCTTCATCCGCGACTGTCTCTGATGAAGGGTTCGCAAGAGTTTCCGAAAGATTTACCTAATATACGATTTTTTCGGCGATCGCATCTTCTTTTGCTCGCTTCTATTGGCTTCCTGCCTATGGTACTCGAGCATAAATTGTTCGTTATGATTTGCTGGCAATATTTCGCACAAAGGGTTATTCGATTTGTACTAGCATATCTTCTTACTAGCATTCTCATTTGCATTATTGAAGTCCAAATATCTCGCACAGTACTCAAGGTTAGGGTTAGTGCTAGAAACGGGGTTATTCCTATGGCATTTGGGGCTGGACATTGGCACAGTGGTTGACCTATCACAAGTTCACAAGTTACCATGTTCACACTTTGCTCCATATAAACACACTCACCAGAAATTATTAATTAGGTTCACAAACTTGCAGGAGCTCTGGATATTCAGAGTCTCTATAACCCAAATCCTACCTCGGAGAACTTGCTTGTCCTATCATTTGGCAACCAGTGCAGCCACAAACTTAATCGCATCAGGCAGTCTAGACGCATTCAGGGCTTATTATAGTGAGAAAATGTCGTGAACTTTTCCTCTCACTGATAAAAGTGAACAGGCAAGTTCTAGGAAGCAGTTCAAAAGGTGAAGATGTTATCGCTGGAAGAAGGATTTTATTGGCCTGAGGTTTTGGATTCTCGCCCGGAATCTCGGAGTATAAATACTGCACTTAGACGACTAATGTGTCTTTTCAGCAATTGCTTTCGACCACATACCTAGTCATCCTTATTCTGTCTTCCCACTGAGCTGGGAGAATCAGGAAGCAGGGTATGCGATAGATGCATTGAAAGTCTGTTATCACTAGAACCGAATTCAGGCCCCTGTGTTGTGAGGCACACGGCGATATCATGACAGTCGAATGGTTATATATTCATATGAAGCTAGAGCACTGCTTTTGATTGAAAGCCATTTCCCAGTGATTTGAATGATATTATTGTCTCTGGGTTGCCTTGAACTTTATCATATCTCCCATTAAGCTAAACGCCATCAAAAGTGGGAAACTATTTTTCTTTTAAAGGTAGTTGATAAACATTTATGTGTCCTTAAGATTCCACCTGTCTCTCAGTAAGTTAACGTTTTTGGACACCTGAACTACAATCATAAAGATTAAATACTCAGATGACACATGAAAATGTTCTTCGGTCGTTTAAGTCACTGTCTTGTTCGTGCGATATGCACTATTTCTACTCCACCTGCGAGAAGAAGGAGAAGAATCCTCGGAGACTTATAAAAATCGTTATACCTTTTTAAATCGTTGCTTGATACAGCAGAATGACCATGCATTTTTCAGATGTTGTAACATTTCGTCTTCTCTTTCAGAAGACATTTGACTTGGGAACACAGAGTCCAGTCCCGTATTTACCCAATTTTGCTTCTTTCCCCATCAATTTTTAATGAAACATTGTCTCCGCCAAAGCACTGGCTGCCGCAAAGGTGTACTAGCAGTTGGGCTAAAAACGCCGCGTTCCTTCATTTGCAGGCCTGCTATCTGGTCACTCCTTCTGGTTAATCGAATAATTTAAGTGTATGCTGATGCGCATTTCGAGTAAGGATTGGCAGTTAAAGGCTTAATTCATATATATCTATATATATATATATATATATATTCATATAAAATTGCAAGTGAGCTGTAATCACTTATCATTAGTGTAAAATTATCAGGCACATCCTGATCGACCAAGTACGCATGCAATGATGACAGAGAATACATCTTCTAAATTTTGTTAATGTAAATGATGCGAATTCGTTTTTTTATTGACTTTCCCGTTAAAAGGTTATATAGACGGTTCCAAAATTATTTGCACCTTTGCGAAGTTACATACTTTCTTCAAAAGAAAATATTTCGCGATTATTTTTATGCAATCCTCAATCCCATTGGTTGCTGATTTATTTGTGAACTATATTTATGCACAACTATTAAGGAGGTCTGGCAGATTTGGTTAATCAAGTTGACCCAATTGTAAAAAAACTAACGGCATTCGGTGGGATTCGAAACGGCATACGCGGAAGACCTTCTACGCAAGCCAACGCTCTACCTACTTGAGCTACAAATGCCACGCTTCACACCGTGAGTTTAATCACACTAGAATCCATATTACTTGCCCATTTTTGCCGCTCGTATAGGATCCACCAATACGGGACAGCAAGTTGACTGCTCAAGCAGGATTTCCTAAGCAGTCATATAGAATCCACCAGAATTAATTTTTCTTTCACAATTGGGCCAACTAAATTAACCAAATCTGCCAAACCTTAATAATTAAGTCAGCCCAGTAGTCATTGTGGTGGATGCTAGATGAGTGTTATGAAATCCGGTCTGGATAGTAAACTTGGTGTCCCGTATTTGTGGATTCCATACTGGCGGCAAAGTTGGGCGCGTAATACGAATTCGAGTGTGATTAAACTCACTGTGTGAAGCGTAGCATTTGTAGCTCAAGTAGGTAGAGCGTTGGCTTGCGTAAAAGGCCTTTCCTTGTATGTCGTTTCGAATCCCGCCGAATGCCGCGAGTTTTTTTCACAATTGGGTCAACTAAATGTATGCACAATGTTTACTGTACAATATAGCAGCAGGGCTATGACCGAAAACTCTGAACCTGTAAAAAGCAGCGTGTGGGGTCCCGATGAGTCGAACTTCAGAGGACTGGGGTCGAGCTATAACTTGACAGAAGCAGGGATGAAGCTAAAGCTGTAGGTTCATCTATCAGGATGGCTGAGTATTGTTGATCGCAGGTACTTAAACAAAGCAGAAGACCTCTAGGAGACCAAACCTTTTAAGGAAAACTGTAAGGATTATTATTGCCAAAGCAAAGCACAAGGTAACTCGCAAGGAATCTGAATCCTAAATGACCAAATCATTAAAAATCAACTGTGCAGTGGTATTTGCAGGAAAGTTTTGGTGATATCACCTATCACAGGAGGAAACTTCCTAGACTTACAGAAAAACAAATCAAACATAGGATAAAATCCTCTAAGGTTGTCGGGAAGTGGACTGTAGACGATTGGAAACAGGTCGTCTTCTGCAATTAATCGTCCTATGAACTGTGCCGTCCACCAAACACAAAAAAATAACGTTACTCGTACTCCAAGTCATGACATGGTTGAGAAGGTTGAAGTTCCGAAGTTTAGTCCTACAGTCATGGTGCGGAAAAAATTTACTTTGGAGGTCGCTCTGTTCCTTCCTTGTACCACATGAGCAACAAGTAAATTTGGAATATTATAGAAGAAAATTTCTTTAGCAAGACCTGTCTAAGAGATTGAAAAATTGTGTGAGCAGGTTAAAACTCCCGAAGTAGCCTCTTCGGAATCTGTCAAGGATTATCTATATGCAAGACAGAGCCGCAGCTCCTACAGCTATGGAGACCCAGAAGTTGCTCTCGGAGAAGATTCCACATTTATGGAGGGAAGACTTGTGGCAAGCAAATAGACCTCATTTGAATCCAATTAAAAATATATGGTCAATTCTTAGCAATACGGTTGTGGAAAAACTGCCTGCTCCTTTAACTATTGCTGAGTTGGAGGAATCCCTGCAAGAAGTATGATAAAAGGTAAGCACTGTCATATAATAGATGGGGAATCAAGTAATGCAATAGCTTTAGAAACAAGTTCTCTATAGGCATGGCGATCCTTACGCTTAAATCCTCGTTTATATAAAGAGGAAACGTTTTTATACCATTAAAAAGAGGTTTTGTGCAACATAAAATGCGTTCTTCGACTACGAATAGAAAAGTATAAACAAAAGGTGAACTACTCGTTTAATGATTAATGGGCTCAGAGAAACTTAGATTTGAATTTAATGAGTCTCTAGCTGGAAATTCTTGATTGTTTAATCAAACGGTTTGGCAAATCTGTATTTAAACAAAATAACTTCCAACTCCAAAGAACATTTTTATCATTTTTATAACAGGCTAAGATCACATAGAATTTGGGTCTTGTGATGGATTTCCTTCTTCTCTGGCCAATGTATACAAAACACATTGCGAATTTTAGCGTTTTGGTAAATCCAATTTCCTGGTGGAATGGGAAAATTTAAAAGGTGTATCTTACCCCAAAATGTTTGCGAATAGATAGGCTCTAGTCATTTGCCATTAGTTTCAATAATCTGTCTCATCTATTGTCTTTTGCGACAAAAACGTCCAGTTGTCTCCTCTGCCTTCTAATTTCTTCGAAAATGACTTCGCAGCAGGTTTTATTATTATCACGGCACTAATCGTTGGGTACTTTACATGGTGACACTAAAAATAACCCCCCACTTAACTTCTAGTAGGAGCTGACAGGTGCTATGACAAATTAATTATCGAAATGGCTGCCTGTTGCCTAACGATGCTGCCTAATGTCAACGCCAATTCCTTGACGTACAAAGTACCGTAATAAATGCATCACTTATTTTTATAACAAATGGTTCTCCTTTCAATCTGCGCTAATAAACCGTTATTGAAAGGACAGTGAATGGGTTACCGAATTGAAAAAATTTAGAAACTAATATGGAAAGAGTTAAAACTGGTCCAAAACCAAAATTCGATTTTCGAGTGAGTGCATCAAATCTGTTCTCTTTTATGGAATTTATAAGGTACACTTTATTTATTTATTTTGTTAAGATTATTTCTCTCTTAGTCCTTTTTGTGAAGTGGTTTAAAAGTTAGTTATTATGTAGCAGCAATATAAGCTGCAGGTGAACAGAATTCTTGTGTGCTTACCAGTCCGTCTGCCAGCCATTTGACTGTTGTCATTCCTGCTTCGTTTACTCAATAGCTGTACCTTCTCTGAACAGACTGGTTTATCATTAGTCACCTACCTTCCTTCTGTTTACACATGTAGAGGTCCTGCAAAAATTCCCATTGCAAACTTATAGCGGCAAATATTTTTTCGGTCATTTATGTTCAGGCCGGTACGATAAGATGGAGAATAAAAATGGTTAGATACGTGCAAAGTTAATATGAACCTCGGGGTTGGGGCAGTATAATTAGTCATTTCGGCGCTCCCTCGTCCCATGTATGCTAGCGATAACACGTTGAGGACATTGGTACGGCGTGTAAGGAAGAAGGAGATGTTTTCACGGTCGGCGTATGTTTGACTACTCACTGAGTCTTTTTGGGACGTGGTTTCGGACGGCGTGGAATTCACGCGTGTAGTTGGCCAAGGGAGACAAACTGGTTGAACCACCGCCAGTAGTGTGTACGTTTTGCTAAATGGATTGTCACTGCTTCGACTGTGTCTAGCACCCATTTGTGCACTTGCTTCGTGTATGACCAGAAAGGCCTCTCGGGCATCAACCTGGTGGTCTGCATCGATTAAATGTGCGAAGGTTAAAGTATTTGTAGAGATATTTGTACTGCATGTAGAAAACAAAAATTATTCTCATGCAGGTGTAGGAATTTTGTGATGCTTAAATTAGCAGCTCTATTTGCACTTATTTTGGCTAAAACAATGACCATTCTTAAGTAAATTATAGATGGCAACGTAGACTGTAAGCCGAACTGTAAGCTCAGATACGTGCGCGACTTTTTCAAAGCTACTTACTCATAGTAGATTTTAACAAAAAATGAGTTAGGATAAGCGTTAGGAAAATCTTGACAGGTAAGTGTTTGGAATAATGATACTAATTCTTGCATGACTGGCAAATGCACCACAATATACGTCTGCTTATATTTCTGCTGGGATTATCTCTATTGCTTAGAAGGTAAGCACAGACGTAGGTGGCTTTAAAAGACGAGATTTATACACTCATATATTATTAAGTTGGTTTGGCAGATTTGCTTAATTTGAGTTGACTCATATATGTTATCATAGCTTAACTTAGGCAATATAAACCCTATTTAGAAGGTAAACATCACGAAAAGTTTTAGCCACATGCTTTAGCTCTTGTCCGCTTCATTGACATTTCATTGTCAACCACAAGTTTAACTTCCAGGTATTTTGTCTTATGCACAAACAGAAAAGGGACCAAAATATTGGTTTATTTTTATCCTTATTTTCCTTCCTTAATGCAAACCAATCGACAGTGTAAGCTATTTAAGTTTGCTGCTAATGTAATGATCTTGACTACGGAAAGTCACATACTTGGTCTGGTTTACATTTCAGTCCACTATTTGCCAATGTCTATGGGGAAAAACTGAAGTGACTGTGGTCTGCTGTTTGTCAAGCAGATTGCATATCTGGATACGAGTTTACAATATTCGACCCTAATGTGATGCTTAAAGAATTGATTCAGGCAGCTCCATCAGGCGGCTCACGTAGATTAAACGAAAGAGCAAAGCCATTTTAATTGCTAGAATTTGCATCAAATTTAGTGCTTGGCAGACTAATTAGCTAGGGAAAAGTCTGGACTGGACTGCATCTCAAATAAAACATCATTTTATACCTGAGCCGCGGCCTGAATGTGTTTAATTAATTAACAGTGTTGTCGGTAACTGGTATCACTGAGAAAGTATGCGGGTATTTAATCAACTTTTAAAAAATTGTCCGAAAGTATAAGCCATTGAAAGTATATGATTTAGGAAGGCAAAAATCTGAGAGATAGAGTTAACCAGTAAAGTCCCATTAATATCTTTCTGACCCATTATCTTACAAAACGTGGTTTAATCTTCTACTTTGATTGCTCCATTTACCGCGTACCTTAATTAGCATAGGTACTTTAAACTTATTTTACATTGACTTACGCTAAACAGGACTCAATGAGATAAAAGATGCAACGCTTGGGCATTATCAAACCACATACTACAAGGTATGCTTCATATTTTATTATTCAGTAGGAATGCAGACGATTAACCTTGGTTTTATATGGGCAAAAAGTGTGAGATAATCCTTTCTCCCTACGTAGCAAAATAACTTTTTCCGCATAATGGAATAAATATCTGTCCCCTTAACATTTTCTTGGGAAGCTATTGCTATGTTCCATGCTTACTTGATATCCACCTGCTTGTCTTAATGCATCCGATTTAAATTAACATTTGCAAAACAAATTTTCAGCAACAGCTTATCCTTATGAATGAATTTACGTCCTTTTCTTAGAAAAGATGTGTGAAAAGAAAGTGCAATAGCCCACTTAATTATACAACTCATATGCTAATCATAGCTAAACAGACATTCTCATGCGCAATGTGGTACTGCCTGCAAATAGCTACAAAAAATTAAGAAAGGTGATTTACAATGGGTTATGTTACGATAACCAGTTAACGCTGTGCTCCTGAAATCCATGTGGACTCAAAGCATCAATGCACTAGCATCTTAGCGTCTATATCAGCGAAAATTAACTATTAAAATAATTATGCATACTCCTGTAATTTTTGGTTCGATTAGAAGCTGATACTTTCCGAAGTAACACTTCAAAGGATTTTCTCGGCTTACTTGTGCGATTTTTCCTGGATCTGTGCGCACTGATCTCTGTGGTTGATTATCGCTGGTTAACTCTAGAGAAGTGCGAGGTAAATGTTAATCTAAGGCAGTGCGTCACAGAGTCTGGACCTCAGCTTGAAATCAGAAAGATTTTAGCAGCAAAGATAAAGTTATGCTATTCCAACGCATAACTTTATCGGAAAAATTGATGTCAAAAACGTTCTCTGGAGTTTTTTTACTACAAGTTTTGACTCACCAACTTAAAAATTACAGCAAGAAAATCTGTACTTTCTGTGACATTCTTAAGGCATGTGTTTCACACAGATCTTCTAATGTGATGCTTAAGCAACCTCCATAATTCTTTTTCGAAAAGGCGTTAGCAATTGCAAAACGTTTCTGTCAGCATAGCCAACTGCTCTAATGAGACAAATGTCTACCTGTTCCCCATCAAACGCTCTACTGCGACAATCCTAGTCCACACTTTTCATTTCGTTGGACGACGGGCCAGTGTTGCCTGATTGAAATTTCACGAGAACACTACATTCTCCGAGGACCTTCTTTCATTTCATGAGAAAATATTTGCTAGAAAAAATTGAGAAATTCTAAAAAATATTTTGAAAAAAGCATGCTGGGATTTACATGTTCACGATAAATCAACATGAGAATATAATGCTCTAATATCAATTAAACTAAAGCAAATTAAGTAATGAGACGCCGAAATAGCAGGCTTCTTGCTGGACAGAGTCCAAAAGAGGACAACAAAAATTGTTAAGGGCCGAAAGTCCTCATCGATCGAATGTAGACTAGAAGCACTTAACCTTTTTCCTCTGGAGTACAGAGAAATCCAAGATGATCTCATGTAGACGTACCAGCTCGTGAGTTATCTGGACTGTGATCTGCAGTTTGATGACTTCTTCGCATTCGCCACCAACTCACCTTGACGATAATTTGCTCAAACCTTGGAGAACCCTATCCCATCTTAATGTTCGCAGCCATTAATTTTCTCAGCAAGTTATCGGTGCCTGGAACGGACTGTCTGTGGAAGCCATAATAGCCTATGCGACAGATGTATTCAAACGCAAACTGGATGTATAGTTACTTAAAAGATACCGGAGGAAGAAGATGCGATCACTGGAACAAGAGTTTTATTTTCCTGACGTTTTGAATTTGGTCCAGAATCCCTAATCATAGGTAATCGGAGGAAAGTCGGAGACATGAGCAGGTAATGTGCATATGCACAGAAAAGCACTGTCAGCAGACACCAACGCTTTTGGCACGCATGCAGATTTTAGAAATTGTACATGCGTACATGTTACTTACTATTTTATAGTAACATATTTTATGTTGGATATTTTATGCATGCTGTTTTCAATAGGGTCTTCAAAGGCATTGCTTACTACATTAGAAATACTTAAGTATACTGAACTATGAGGCGGGCTTGCGCTTAATTGCAGGTAGAGAGCCTGAAGCTGAGCTTGAGCTCTAACAATAAACTTAACCCCTTCCCTGTTTCTACTCTCTCTAAGATTTAACACAAGGCTAGTTGTACCGTGGGTGGCTCCTATTCCGGCGTCCTACTTATCCAACTTTTCCTTCGCTTGTTTCTCCATATAGAATAAAAGTAGCATGGGTTTTAAAAGAGAATTAAAAGTTTATATATCAAGTCAAGATCTTCCGCGAAATTACGACTTGCGTTCTTCAGTATCATTCAACAAAAGGTTTCTCAGAACCCTTATTAAATTGGATTCTGACACTCTAATAATTTTGTACTGTACTATACTATACCTAAGGCCACCACGCATTCCGAAGGGCAAGTGGCAAGCTTTTTGCGAATTCTCTCATCAGTTGAAATCCAGGTTTAACTAACTCTAGATACTGGAACACTGTTTTGACGATCTTTTTAGCGTGGAGTATACCCGTGGAGATAAAATGGCTTACAAAACTGTTCAATCCACTGGACCTCTCCAAAGCACTCTTTAGAAAGAAAAACCTATTAACGAGGTGAAGCAAACACTTTTGAGTCGGGCTACAAGAGTCGTCTGTGAACGTTAGCGAGTTAACGTCGACATTTGGGCAGTTGACGAGGCAGTTGATTTATTTGGTATGATGCTTCTACAGAATTTTGTTTTGAGAAGCTTCTCTTAAATGCAGTTAGGAGGGACGTTAGCGAACTTCTATACTGTAAGGTGTGTGAATGCTTTCGGACTATTTACTCCTTATTTATAACCTTCGGAAACATTTAACTCAACGTGAAATTTTTGTAAAAATTCGAATTCTTTCTTAGTTGGTTCAGTCTCACTTCTTTTGCTGAAGTGCAATAATGTCCCAATATTCTAAGTAGAAGTACCAATCGATTACTGACCAGAAGTAACTAAAATTCACTTATTTCTCCCTAAGCAATTTGACGTTAATATTAAGGGAAATATGGAAGTCAGTTGACAAAGGAGATTTCTTCTTCGTTTGACGAGAAGGCCATATAGCAATTCAATATATTCCTTATAATTTTCTGAATTGTTATAACAAGAGCTGTTCAAAATATTGAAATCCTGGAACCTATAAGGGTAATATTTAGCCATAATATAATGTTTTGGAATTTAGGCAAGGCCAAATTAACTCAACTCTCTCGTTTACATTAAAAAAGTTTAATATCCATAAAATATACTCTAAAAGGTCAGGTTATTTACTTATCACCTCCTAGTTAATAAACCCACGTTGCTGAACTAAATATAATGCTGCCGTTTTGTTCGGAAGCATTTCCATTCGACGTTTAGCAACCAGATGCAATTTGGAAGCCTATACATAGTTATTTTGGAAGGCGAAGAATAAATCTCTTTAAAAATCAACTGAATAACAATGACATCTATTCGGGTTTAGCCAAAGGAAATGAACTACGGACAAGTTTTAAATACTAGTGTCATGGTTTGACAGTCTTCTTCCTTGCTTTTTATAACATGTGAAGTTAAAACAGTAACCTGAAGATGCCCGATGACTTTTGAATCATGGAAGCATTTTTCGCGTCATTGCGTCAGATTGTGGCTCCCGTGCTTGATTCATTGCTCTCTTTGTAGTCTTATCATGAGTTCACAAGTTACATGATGAGAAGTTTTTCTTAGTCCCATTCTCCCAGATCTGCTGACTTAATTTGAGTACCGAATTGCACAAGGACAATATGTGCATATAAGTAGTCATTTTTAACACACATATAAGTTTCTCTGGTAGAGGCCCCTCATGAACATTAACAAAAAACAGGATTGTGTACTACAGGACTGGTGGCAATGAGGGTAATATAGATGGTGGCATATCAGAGGATATAAAAAATGGTGGTAAAAGTAGTTTACATAGGGCAACTCATATATCCCTAGTCCTAGCATTTTGTCTTGCGGAAACCGTGGTTACAGGGGTTTTGAGGTGTGGAACAACGATAGGCAGGGAAGGAAATTTTTAGAAGTAAGTGCTAATTTTAAAAAAGAGCAATCAAATTTGTTTCCCGCAGCCACTGTGAGTAAGTTGTTCCGCATGTTAATAAAAGTTGTGCGTGAGGCTTCGCGCCCCGGACCCTACTAATCTAATTCCAGAACGGTTAGTTGGCCTCAGGTAAGTTGAAGTAGACGACCTCCTACACAGCAGTTCTATTTTTCAGGAATTTCAAGAAACCTTAAATTTGATTATCGGGTTTTTGCACAATACATTAAACGATAACGTAGAGTATGAAGAGCCACAGAAATAAATCAACAACATTGCTAAATACTATTAAATAAACTGCATTTTAGCAGTTATTAAAGTATATTCTACTGTGTATCCTAATTCCCCTCCCTATACAAACCGTTTTGGTAGGATGAAATGCTGGCAATAGAGCTTTATGATGTGCACTACATAAACTACTGTTGCCAAAGGGCTACATAAATCTGGTAAATAATCGAGACAATTATTTAAATAATCAAACGAATGGCAACAATAAAAGCACATGAATTGAAAAATAAACGAAAACGTTTCTATAAGCAAATTAATGGCAACTCAATATACCATTGCGGTAGAAATAAAAGCAAATCAGGATCCACTGGGAAGAACAACGAAAAGGAAACAAGAACGGAGCAAATAATACCCACGAATTGACTACGATTAGTTGACTGACTATTCTATATTTATTTCATATCGAATTTTTGAGGTCAACCGAAAAAAATGACGGATAGGCTTTTTCCCCGCTTTTTAATTTACAAAAACTTATAATGCACTTGGACAGGTATTATAGGACTATTTGCTGCAAATCAAACAAATGTCGCTAAAGATCTATATCAAGGAAGCGCAATGGAGCGTTAAATGCTGAATAAGTGCATGAATAGCCGTAGAAAAATGATGTATTAAAAGCGCTGCAATTCATGTTTATATGAAATGATAAAAAAAATAAGCTTACTACGACAAAAAAGTAGCTTGTAGATGGCAAAAACGGCAAAATTTATTGGATCCATGAAATTTCGGGAAAACTCTTCAGCTGCGTACACTCCAGTGCATTATAATAGTAACGAATGAGAAAAATAAAAAATTCGATTGGTACATAAAGGTCAAAAAGCTCATAAGGGCATGGTCAAGAAGGCTAAAAGTAACAGAGTTACAACTAGGTGGAAAGAGGAACAGGGGAAAAGGATTTAAAGCAAAAAGGTGGGCAAGGGACTGTGTAAATCTGGGAGCCGGATTTTTATATTACACAGTCCACTGAATACCTGGATAGGCTTTCGAGTGGATATTTCCACCACTTAACATCGGATGATCACCCCTAAGCTTTGAAGCAGTAATGAGATCTAAAGTAAAATTAGTAACTGAAGACGTATTCATCCGAAATGTTTCGCGCGTATTGCTTTGGAAAAAAATAAGTTTCTCAGACCAACACGCACCACGTCATTTGAGCATTCCTTTAAAGAATCAATCTGTTTTATCGCTCCCGAAGTAAGTGTGTTCCCATTAAATTGAACGACCAGACTATATTTAAAAAAAGTGGAAAATACTTGAAAAGATTGGTTCTTTGAAACCCTAAATTGTGATTTTCGATGGGAAATGTTTAGGCGACATCTGGTTTATATTTGCTTTAGTGTACCACTGTTTTGCGGTATTGCTGCATTAATACCCTGATATTGTGCGTAAATCAACCGAGCCGTCGGAAAAAACTGTAAGAATAAGAAACATAAAAGCAGATTTCACGAATTGAGGCAAACTTTCACTGCCCAGGTATGTGTACAAGATGTGAGAAGAAGCCGTGTCGATCACCGGAATCATAGTTTTATTAGTCTGAGCTTTCAAACTCTTTTGGAAGTCCATCGTCAGCGATAAAAGCGTCAACGAAAAGAAAAATAACAGTTATAGAGGGAGCCAGATGCTACCAAGGCAAAGCTTAGTTAATCACATGCTCCAGCTGTTTACATAGATCAGGTTTTCACCGCCTTATATAGGCTGCCTCCAGGTAACGCAAGGTACGAGTTGTTCATGCTCGAAAAAGTACTCAAAAGGAAGTTTTAGGTTAATAAAATAACCTATGTCTAGCAAGTGTTCTCTAATGGAGGAATGAAGGATTCAATTTTCCCGTTTGAATAGCCAACTACGCAAGTTCTACTTGGCTTACAACTGTGTAGAAAGGATATCCAATTTATGTTTAATGGCCAATTATTTCGATAAATTTGTTGAGTCGCGATGGGCAGTCTACTTCAATCAGCCTTTGCTGAACTATTTATGGGCAATTTGGGCAAAAAAACATCGTCCAAAATTGAACAAGACACCACTCTACAGACGATAGGTTGATGATGTTTTCGCGATTGTCAACAACCGAATGTAAGTGAAGGAAGTATTTTCAGCAATGAACAATTTGCATCCGAAGATTGAATTTACTGTGGTACAAGAACGAGAGAACGTTCTTTCCTTCCTCGGCCTCCACTTGTCCAGACAGATAGATAGCTCCATTACACGAACGGTCTTCCATAATAATACATGGAAAGGCCAGTTCTTGCATAAGCTAAGTTTTGTTCTCATTCAAAGAAAGGCAACTTCGGATATAATCTTTTTCAGAGAAGTATGTTCTATGGATACATTGGATGCAGAATTAGCTAGTTGCAAAGAAACTTTACTCAAGCGCCGATATCCAGCTCAGTTTATAGACAAGCATAGTAAACCCTTGCGACCCAAAATGACGGAACAGTTAGCTCCAAAAAAAGCCCGTTTTCCCATCCTTGCTCTTTAAGGGAGATAATATTTTCAATACCATCAAAAGACGCTTGCTCAAAGTCATTGAAAAAACTTACTATGCTGCTGAGCTCCAATTTTGCTCTCCAACCAATCCCTTGCCAATTCCTTCCGTGAAGGATGTCTTACCATTGAAAATCACCTCCAGTTGTGTTTATGAATTTAATGGCACTTGCGGATACAAGTACGTATGGCGAACGCAAAGGCACTTGGCAGCCAGAGTCAAAGAGCACTTACCTAGTTGGCTATTCAAGCAGAAAAATCGAAAATCTCGTTCCTCCATTAGATAACATTTTCTAGATAAAGGTCATTCTGTGGACCCTAAAACTTCTATCCGATTACTTGTTAGAGCATGAACAACAAGTACCTTGTACAACCTAGTACCTTTTTGACCTTTCTGTACCAATTCAATTTTGTACTTTTCTCATTCGGTAATATTATAATGCACTGGAGTGTAAGCAGCTGAAGAACTCTCCCGAAATTTCATGGATCTAATAAGTTCTGCTGTTTCTGTCATCTACAAATCTGCACCTATGAAACTTTGCTTTGAATGAGTAGGTAGTTGTGCATAGTAAACTAGGGTTCGGTGATGTTTATAAGGAACCTTTATCGTTTCTTCGTTCTACCTTAGTGGCAGGCAGCACCCGAAGTCCCAGGCATGCGTTTTGGACGTAAACTGAAATGGCATGGGGAAGTACGAAATCCCTGCCTCTTTTTCTGCTTACACAAACCTTTATATAAGCAACGTGAATGCGCGATGATGGAAGTGATAAGTACCAATAAAATCGAACATACTAGTCCCCGGAAGTTATTGAGAAAAGTTGGATTTGATCGCTGTGACAATGCTTTTATTCGCCTGACGTTTCGAAATCTGTTGCAGATTCTTCATCAGAGGCATCAGCAGAAAACAGTAGTAGAAGCAGATAATGCCTGCAGAGGAAGTTGTACTATTTATAGAATATGATAACTGCTGTGCACTAATGACAACGATGATTAACCATAATTGCCCTCTTTTGCGTGCATTGCTCTCTTACCAGCACGAAGACCCTGACTTGTTGAACTTTCGTCACGCATGGTGGAATTGGACATGATGACTTCTCGGCCATTTGGTTCCCCGGTGTTGGCGTAAGACGATGTGGTGGCCTGTGTGTTCCCCAAGTGGCGACTTGTTTTGGCCAACTTGAGCCTCAGCACCAAATATGGATTTGGTAGGTCGTTGCACATGTTCATAATAAAATGTTCATAATAAAATATGGGGCATGCTTCATGCTGGCTTTCCATAAAAGAGTGCAAAGTTGTATACTAAGGAAAATAACATAAGATGCATTTAACATTACCTGACAAAATTACACATAACATTTTTGCATAGTTTTTAAACAAGCATGGCAAAAATACCATAGACCTGCCTTCCGCTCTTTTTTTCAATTTTAACTAATATCACCCATTCCCCACCGAAAAACAGTAACCGTTTACATTCTGCTTCCGCTTTCTCCGGAAGAGAACATTTATGTATTAACCACGCAACGCTCAGAGAAAACAGTTATTTCGGGCTAGCAACCGTGGTTTTGATTGAATTTTGATACCATGCTTATGGAAGCATAAAATAAAGTTTGTTAAGGTATATAAACCCTTTGAGCTCTCCCTGTAGAAGCTGCAGTATAAAAGAGTTTGTTGTATTTTAATGTCTAATTGTTGTGTTATTTGTTCATCCATTGGCTGATATGCCAACGTTCAAATCATCCATCTGAAGGTCATTTTCTTTCAGCGAGTAGTCCTACATAGATAACACTACTTTATCCATCAAGTGCATTTTCCTGGAAAATTACGGAATGGTTTATTTGTCTGTTAATGTTTACTGCGGCCCCCAAAATGCGTCAATAAAAGTTCTTTTAGAAGAATCAACCCTCGTCTATAATCCTTGTTTCTCATTATTGTTATTTTATATGAACTATCTTGCTCAAAGTTCTGATAGTGAGGTCCGCATGTGAAATTTTTTATTGGATTTGAAACTAACCATCAAATGTATCAGGAGTAGATGAAATAAGAAGACAGCTATTTTTGCCTAAATTAATGAAGGGTAACTTCTATATTTTCAATGAAGTATACCGTTTTACACTGAATTTCGTTCGTTTTTTAACTTACCATAAAAGGGTTGAGGTCTGTAGCGACTTTGTACTTCTTAGCTATGCTTTTCTTGGACGCCACGGCGATAGGTCAATGCTGGCATGTCCACCACGCGTGCACAAGGGACGATATTAAAAACCCCATTCAAGGTCACCCTCTGTCTGGCTCACTGGCCAAACACTTCTCAAGGCCAGTCCACAAAGACACATGGTGCGAGAATTGAATACGATCAGAGCAGGCGATCTACTGCCTGTTGCAGACCTCCAGACCCGGTGATTTAACCGACCGGAATGCGACTCTAGACTTCGGCTCACTCATGGCTGGCATGCACTCGTCTGGGAGTCGCTACTCCACTTACATTTTACTCATTCACCACTTTATTAAATTACCCCTAACACTCTGGCCTTCCACGGCCCATACTGTCGACTAGCTTATAACCGCTGGGATATTTTCGATCGCCTATTATCTGGCCAGCCTGCTTCTTATCCCACAGGTCTCTTGGTTCGGTTAAGTTTTCTTACAGAGTAGCCGGTTTTCACTACACAGATCATCTTGCTATAAAACTCTATTACTTAGCTTCCACCTATTTGGCCGGTGTCCAATATTTCCCAGTTTTCTGTGCCGTTTTAAGGTAATTTATCTGAAACGCATCAGATACGTAGTAATTTTAATAGATTATAATAACGAATTTATAAATTTATGTTGAAATAACACTAATTTTTAAGTTATAGAAAATTTTCACTAGATTTTAGTAGCCATTTTTGCGTGCTTCTTATACTATATTTACTGAGCAACTTTTGTAGTTGTGCGCGGGCTCTTTATCCTCAGAATCAGTCCTGATCCTCTGATGTTTATCTTGACACCTTGTCTGCATTGTGGAAAAGGAAATGGAGGTGGTTACTGAGTAAGGCAAGTTTCGAATTTTCCTTTGCTGGAAATTGTGATAGTGTTGTTTTGCGCTGTTAAGCAATAATTTGCATGTTAGCAAACCAAATAGGATATGATTAATTGAGAACAGTACATAGGCACTGGCTGCTGGGTTACTAGTTGCTACAGCTTGGTCGGAGCGATCAAGGACAAACTTTCAGCCCAGATCTCATATATGCGCATATATTAATTTATCTGCTCCTGTGGGACAGGAAATATTGATCGAGCGATTCGATGTCTGTCCAAATCAGTACGAAAACATATTCCAGCATGGTTGAAGAAGGGCCAATACAAGGGTATAAATACCTTCATTCTTGTGCATCTGGTAGACTCAGACCATCGCGTGGATACCAAAGAGGCCGTCCTAGTGAGCTGCAAGGCACCCTCAAGCTATTCAAAATTTCTTAGACAGCATCTGTTGGCTACGGCAGAAGCAACTGCCATCAGGCAACGCCGACCGATCCTGTGCACCCAAAAGAACTTCGTTGCGGCGCCGCAGTTACCAATACAGAACCTCGTTAATCCAACAGCTTGCAGCTTATCACCTCGGCTGACTACCAGTCCCCCTAACGCTGATCAGATGTTGACCCCGATTCTCGCCCCCCTTTCCCCTCCCCTGACAACTGGTTTTTTTTTCTACCAACCCTCATAGTCTATTGAATTGACTTCCATATAAATTTAAAGGGCGAACGAGAATTTCGAAAACAAACGTATGTTTGCCAATTCACCTTTTGAAATTTTCAATGGGAATTTTCGCAAAAAAAATAAATTAACGTAATAAATTGATACAAAAATTTATTTAAAAAAAGGACTTGTGGTCAGTTCCGGTCCCGTATTAGAGAATCCTTAGGTTTTTGATTTCCATGGTGTTAAGTATAATAGATCCTTAACAAAACACGAATTTCAGTTTTGCTTGATAAATTCATAATCATATGTTACAAAGCCGAATCATACTTTGCAGCCTCTCTCAATAAAATTCAGTCAGCCCCGTGTCTCCTGTTAAAAAACGATCTGGTGTATATTCAATATAATGGTAATTGAACGTTTGCGAGTGCTCAAATTTATTTAACAGAAGATAACATCGGCGGGCATATATGTTCGGTATTTTTCAGGCAAAACATTGCAGTTACAAAAGAAATCAAACTGCTTAGCAAAGCATTTCCCTCGTTGATGAGCAAGTAGAGATCGTGAGGAGTTAAAGTTAGACCAAGACAAGTTAGCAATATAGACAAAGAGGATAAAAGCCGAAAGCACTAATGAAGACTGATGGTCCAGGTGAATACCAATGGTCTTATATTAAACGGTGATAGACGTAGCATTTTTGAAACTATCTCCTGTGTTCAAGGAATTGGGTTTGTTTATCGTATGCCTTGTCGAAGTAAGTTTAAGTGACGATCCAGCACCACATATACAGGGTGTCCCAGAAGTAACTGACCCTTTTGATTTGCTAATTAAACGAAAACTATTAACGCTAGGATATTGAAACTTGTTTTATTCGAAAGAAAATCTTTTCGAAAATTTGGTGCAATGAAAATCCAACAGAAATTCAAGAACGGCCGCTGCATTCTCTTCGTGTGACGGTGTGGTGCGGTATAACTGCTTTCAATGTGATTGGCCCATACTTTTTTGAAAATAATGATGGCGCAACAGTAACAGCTAATGGTGAAAGATACCAAACTATAATAAGCGAATTTCTTATTCCTGAAATTGAGACACATGGCCTACGCAATACTTGGTTTCAACAGGATGGAGCCATGGCCCATCCAGCAAGAGAAACGATGACATTGTATAATGAGTGCTTTCCAAATCATTTGATTTCACGATTCGGTAACATTCCTTGGCCCCCTAGATCTCCAGATTTGACCCCATGCGATTTCTTCTTATGGGGCTACCTAAAGTCAAGGGTTTTTGTAACAAATCCAACAAATCTGCAAGAACTTAAGAACAACCTTTTTCTTGAAATAAGACAACTATCACCTGATACACTAAGGAGCTTTATGGAAACGACAAAGAAACGAACCCTTAGTTGTCAAAACAACCATGGCTATCAGTAAAAAGACATCATGTTCAAAACCCTAGTTCTAATAAAAAAATGAAAGGTTTTTCTTTCGAATGAAACAAGTTTCAATATCCTAGCTTTAATAGTTTTCGTTTTATTGGCAAATAAAAAGGGTCGGTTACTCCTGGGACACCCTGTATTAAGCAAGAGGGCTTATCAGCGTTTATATGAATAAGGACTGAGGTTATGGCATATCTTGAGCACTGGGTATCTGACCGATGTAGTTACCGCTATAAAATATGGTGGACAGGGTGGGAAACGCAATGTGGCCAGAATACATTGTATCTTCCTCCACGAAGAAATGAAGCCGAAAATTCGTAAAATATGATTTAAAGTTGAAAATCAGGCATCCAACGAAATTTTAATTTGAAAAAAAGATATTCTTCGAGAAAACGAGGTAAATTTACTCAGTAAATTTTCGAGACTGCTTTCTCTGTTCATCTTCAGACTAGATTGAATGTGCAACGAACACTTGAAACTTCAGACGTGCAGAAAATGTTAGTAATCATTTGAAATGAGCGTTGATTTGCAGCTATGCTTTATGTTAGTCTTTCTTGCTCGGTTTTTTCTCTTCCATCTTTCTTCAAGAGGCTTGTACATCCCATCTAACTCAATTTGTCGGTTGATGCATGAATCATCGGAGTATATGAGCTCAAGAGATTCTCGGCCTTTTGGGGGGGGGGGGGGCAAACTCTGGCGATGCGTGTTTTGTTCCATTGATCAACCAGCATATCGAGTTAGGTGGAATGTGCAAACCTCGCAAATAAAGATGGAGAAAGGTGCCGAGCGAGACGGACTGACATAAAGCACAAATGAAAATCAGCGCTCACTTCAAATGACTACTGACTTTTTCTGAACGTTTGAGTCTTTAATTGTTTGTTGCACATTCTCTTTAATCTGAGGACGAACTGGGAAGTGTACTGAGTAAACTTAACTTGTTGTCCACAGAACGTCTTTTCCGCAAATGATTTAACGTGGTAACTACCAGCAGTCTTGCTTTCGATTAGCATTTGGCCATGATATATCTAACAAAAAGATTGGATTAGCCGAACTGCCGGCGTTATTTTCCACGGCCTATATGCATGCCCGTGTTCTTCCGCGTTTTCCAAAGAAAATGCTACTGTCTGTGAATGAGCCTGGCGGACTGATGACAATGGCCCTTTAAACTCGTCAGACGAAAACCTTTCTAGTTTTATCACTTTTCACCGACATTGTGTTTTTCGCTGATATTCAGACACTAGTCTTTTTTGCGATTGTATTCACGTCGTGTCCACTCAGTGTTAAAGTTATGTTTTAGCTAACAATAGACTGAAAAAACTATTCCCTTGCGTCTATAAACGCGCGCGCGCCAGACATATTTTTAAATATTTGGACACGGATTAGAGTCCACATAGAAAGTTAAATGACAGCCTACTAAAAATTTTGGCATAAACTGCAAAAGTTTCAACAAAAAGCATCAAAGAATAAAGCGGTTATGGCTTAATCAAGCGAATAAGATTATTCTCACGCTGTCACACCTAGTTTCGGACATGTAAATATCTATCTTCACGTACCATCTTCATGTACTAATTTGCATTCCTAAAATAACGTATAGATATGAGCATACTCGGTGTTATATACGAATAAGAATCGGAAGCAAACCCGCAAAATAACTTTTATATGTAAGGTATTATTCTTCTACTTTAGATTGCAAAAAGAATTGAAAGATATTTTTGGATCACCTTATAAAATCAATTGCCAATAGAAGTGAATATGCAAGTTCCAGGAAGCATTTCAGAAGAAGAAGATGAAACCACTGGAAAAGGCGTTTTATTTTCCTCACGTTTCAGATTCTGTCGAGAGTGTTTAATCATAGGTACTTGTAGGATAGTCTGAGACATGCGAAGAACTTTCTTTCATAATCCGCATGCTTATCAGATGCTGAGTGCAATTTTTGTCAATCGATGAAGAAATTCATTCTCTGAGCTCTTTGCCAACACCAGAAAGCAAGCTCTTTGGAATAGGCATTCTGTCTGTAAATCAACACTGCCTGTGTTTGTGTGGCTATCGGAACCCTGTGCCTTGACAGCTGGGTTTACCAGGACGTCTGCCGATGTCACTTAGTTAATCATGAACTCGAAACGAAGTGTACATGAAGAGGTAAGGATGACCTGTGTGGCCACCTAAGTCAACTTTACACAAGTGGCCGAACGAGAAATTTCAGACGGAGTAAATATTCCCGTATCCTAGTCCTAATACTAACCCCAACATTAACTAAACGTTGACCCTGACCTTAACTTCCTACTTTAATCTTATTCCACGCTTAACTCTAACTCTCACCTTAATTCTAGACCTAATTCACCCGACATTTGGCGCAAAGCCACGCCAATTATGACTTATGCGGCCACGCAAGTCCTTTTCACTCATAAAAGTTGGAACAACATTGTTAAGCATGAGTTATTTAAATTTCTGACTTAAAACATAGATCATAGATTCGAGGATGAAAGTTAAATCATAAACCGTGCAAAAAAGCATTCAGAACTTGCCTACTGCGCCATTTGTGCAAATGCTAGTTGTTGTCCAATGTTAAAAGACAAACAAAACTGGTCACATGCAATGTACCATCCACAGGTGTTTCCGGTTTTCCGTGAAAGCATCATTTTTATAGCCTCAATGACATTCACTGTGCATTGTTCTGCTCTTTAAATAACGGGGGCGTAGACTTTACTGTGCATTTTGGTTATTTATTCAGAATTGTTTTTGATTTACTTGGAAAATATGGTGAAGGTTGACAGTAGTAGTTTACCAGCTGTAAGCGATTAGAAACATATTTACAAATTTTGTTAGTTACTGAAGGGTTTATATATTAGATTGTTTATCTCATGAAATGTCGTGCTATAGTCAATCGATGTCAGCACACGCGGCGTGCCCCAAACTATTATAGCAGAAAGTTTGAGAACAATAATCAAAAACGACATAGGTTGGTTGACAAATTACTATTTACTAACATAAAAGTATTTAATTTTAACAAAAATCTCAAAACTAATGTAATGGCTATATGAAGAATCACTGAGTCAATGTAAAATGTAACTGGTTTTAGGCAGGGGGTGTCAAAAAAGGACAAATTAATGCAGAATAAGTACCAATACAAAAGGGTAATATTTGTCGTAGCTTCCATTAATGTTTAAATGGCATTAAGCCTGTCAGCAGTAGATGTGGCCAACTTATCGATATTTGTTTGTGCAATATGGGTATTGAGAATATAATCCACTTTTCACGCATGCAAGGGCTCGTCTTGGCTTTATGCCAATGGCTTTTGACAATTGCAAAACGATTTTCCATTGGATTTGTGCCCGGGCTGTTGGCAGGAATACAAATAGATTGCCTCAGGTTTACTCATCTGAACCGATCTCTTTGCTAGTAGACAGCATTTGGCGCCTAAAGTTAACTCAATGAACAAAATGCGCAACCCTAAATGTGTGTTAAAACCCCACTGAAATTTTGATCTTTAAACTTCAGCAGATGTACAATCTACTGTAAAAAGCGTGCTGAGATGAGTGTGGAGGCTTTCGAATAGATTTTTATTCGACCAACATGGGCATGAAAAAGAGAGCTAGATTACTGTTGTGATTGATGGTCATGAGTATTTCGGTAGGACGCAAAAAAAGTGGGTATGGCGCAAGAGTGAACTTGTAGAAGAAAACGAAATTATGAAATCGATACTCATGTGATGGTGTGTAGTGTGGCCAAATGGGAAAATCCATCTCTAAGCGAATCCATGAAAATCAGCTGGCAGTGAAGAGACGTGAAAATTTGTCCCAGGTGGCCAGGCAGAGCCTTGATATGGGACACAACTTCGCATGGAACAAAACGCGGACTTTGCCCCTCTAGATAAGGCTGAAATTATCTTGAGGCCATGCACTCTGATGACTCAAGCATCAACCCGTATATCGAGTTAAATGCCGTGTAAAAAATCTCAGCGTAAACTGAAACAGACGATATCCGATCAATAAAAACTGACGCAAGCGACAGCCACCAGTTAGCGCTCACACCAACTGACTACTGATGTTTAAGCACATTTGAAATTTAACTGTTCTTTACACATCTTCTAAAGTTTGACGATAATCTGGGAAACAGCGTCGAAAATTTACGCATTAAAATTACTTTGTTTTCCTAAAGAAGGTAATTGCCTTCAAATTATATATCTTGAGATGCCAGCCTTCCAGTGCATACTCATGGGTATAGTTACAAATAAGCAAAACTGACTACTAGTTGATGAACATTCACCGACCGCTAACGAAACTCATCTGTCCCGCTCTGCCTCGGGCCTCGGTAGAGGCTCTGACAGCCATAGCAGCTGGTAGGATAGGCAGCTAGTATTGCTGGCAAAGCTCAGTGGTTAGGGCGTTTGCTTTTGAGCGGAAAGGTTGCAAGTTCGGGGCTCGGGTGAGGCACTACTTATTGCTGGGTATAACTGGTTGACGAGGTCTAGTAAGCCAGAAATGGCCAGTCCCGTCTCCCTTGTCTTTGCCAGCAATACTATCTGCCTAAATATGACTATGTTAACAAAGCTGATGTAATATTCAGTAACCGGGAGGCCTATACTCCTCTCGATGAAGGCCCAATAAAAGTACAAGTAGCAGCTATCAAGTAAAATATTAATGAGCTCGTTCTTCTGAAGGTCAGCTGAAGGCAGGCTGATGAGGCTTGCTGCTTCCCTATCGCACATGCATACCAAAAAGTGCATACAGCGTATGCCCGCTGAGGATAAACTACTGAACATTTAGTTGAATATTTCTACAAGCACATGGCACAACTAATTCGTGGATCTGAACCCTCACACATTCCTTCACAGGCTCCTTGATTTAAAAGTAGTGAATAGTGAATATAGCTGACCTTTTGACGTCAATGGCCTGTTTTCTCCAAAACTACATGATTTAGTTGGATGTTTACAGGAAAAACCTCTGGAGATTTCAGCGCAGCGTTTTCTGGAACTGCTCAAACTTAGTCTAAAGAATATCAGTCAATTCAACAAAATGAATTGCAGTCAGGTTCAAAACACCCTATTGGGCTGAGCAATACCAGGACTTCTCATCTAACTAATATTGCAGCGACTAGCAGAAGAGGTTTTTCAGACACCCAAGCTACAACTGTGGCCATCTTTGTCACCATAAAAGACTGCGAAGTTGGATGGTTGTGGTAGAGGCTGATGCATGCCTTCCCAGCCATGCATTTTACTCCTGAAGAGGCAGTCGGATACCGCCTGCCACTTCTATCCGTGCGTATACGAAGTCTAACTGATGAAAGCCTCGCAAAAATTGTTGGTGGGAAATTCTCTAATGTTGAGATTATCCTAAATTATAGGAGCAACCACACTACAGTTGAAAAGCTAAGTTGCTCCGAACTCTGGTCTACCAGGCCTACAGCTATTATCATAGCGACGGACGTTTAAGCATTTGAAGCTGGCTAATAAGTGTTAATAAGCCTGAAATTGCCATTCTAGTCTCCCTTGTCTTAATCGATAATGTATTCCTTCCTATAATATGCTTGCCTTTGAGCAACTGCTGCCGAGTTTCGAGAGCGAGCCCCAAGGTCCAACGGGGTGACTGAGTTCAATACCGATCGGTGAGCGTCAATTTGTTATTACGTCTGTACATTTTCGATCGAAATTGGCAAGGCAAGGAGTCTATGATGCTGTGGTTAGAGTGTTCGACTTCTAGCCAACAAGGTTGTGGGTATGAGCCTTGGAAGTCACTTCCTGTGGGGTTCGGTATGGCTGGCTGACGATTGATCATAAGTCAAAAATGGTCAGTTCCGTCTCCTCTGTCTTGGTCGATTATGTATTTCTGCACAAATATATATATGATGGATTTGCACTAACCGATTGGGTTATCCAATGTGGCCGTCCCTTTGAAACTCAGAACTAAACCTAGAACTTTTGCAGGCACTTACATGCTTACAAGCATTGATACGGAACGGGAGACTGAAATTGTAGCATCCGAACAGTGTTTGTACTCGGAGCACTACGATCATCAGGTCGAAATCTCACATTTTACGTAAAAGGCTCAAGGTACCGGAATGAGGGAGTAATGGTGCATAGAACTCTGAGTTGATATCTCAGGCAGCAGTGGCCATTGGCGAAGGCGGGGTTGGTGTTCAATCCGTCCAGACATGCCTGAGAGAGAGACAGATAGAGTGAGACAGTGGTGGCAACTGCTCTTTAACTTAGTTGACCCAATTGTGAAAAAACTCGCGGCATTTGGCGGGATTTGAAGTCGCATAGGAGAGTGGCCTTCTAGCAAAGCCAACGCTCTACCCACTTGAGCTACGAATGTCGCGCTTCACACCGTGGGTTTAATCATACTTGGATCGATATTACCCGCCCAACTTTGCCGCTCACATGGAATCAACCAATGCGAGAGCAATTTGACTGCCCAAGCAGGATTTCCTAAGCAATCATCTAGAATCCACCAGAATGACTACTAGGCTGACTTAATTATTAAGTTGGTTTGGCAGATTTAGTTCATTTAGTTATCCCAATTGTGCTCTTTAACTATCGTGGAACATGCTCAGTTGGTGTCCAATTGGTGTGCTGCATTATCCGATGAAATTTTGTGTATAGTCACCTATGCTGCATCGGCGTGCTGCTGCTGGCGTGTTCAAGCGGCCCTTGGGCGGCAATGACTAGTTGGATGCGTGCGTGTTCGCGAGTGGGAGTCAGCCAAGGGTCTGCAGGTAAACAATTCGGTAACACGCTCACTCCGAAGTTGCATGACCGTGAGTCAGTAAGCGGTGAAAAAGGAAATTCCACACAAAACGAACATTCATGAGTGGACTACGCCATGCGGTTTTGTGAGTGGTATTGCTGAAGTTTGAAAAAGAACCCTAAAAGGTCCTTTTTCAACTCAACGGCCACTCATCTGCTCATCTTTTTAATAGTGAGCGGATGAATTTTCATTTCAGTTCTCTCGGTCAACCTCTTCCCAAAGAGGAACACGTTCAAGACCAAACTGGACATGCACCAAACATTTTACCCACTGAAGGCAATCTGACTCATGAGGGAGAGTATTACACGTACTTATAACACATACTTAGTAACTACTCTTGCTAAGCGAGTAGACATGTTTTATAACTATTTAGAATCCATCTGCTTTTCGCTCTTCGCTTGCAAACATGTCATTGAAGTATTTTTTCATTTTTCTTTTCTTTCCACGTATTCTAGCCACTTTGTTACTAATAGAAAGCTCAAAGACCTTCGTCTATCTTTCCTTTAGTAGACTGATACTGATAATCATTAATCTCGCTTTTACGAAAGCGAGCTCCGGTAAGCTTGTCTGCTGCAACGGACGTTTAACAACGTTTTCGGAAATCCTGTCAACGGAAATCCGCGGCTCGAACTGAAGGAGTTGGAAAGACAGATTGGGCTGCGTTACATAGAGGCCACGGTTTTAACGCGACGGAAAATATATTACTTGACAGGTCTCACTTCAGTAACCCATTGCTTTTACTTATTTCAGTTTACTTGACCATCAACTACTAAATCCACGTCAGTCACATCCTCATTACCGGTTTGTTGGTAATTTGAATCACATTGACTTAGTAAATGGACTCTGGAAGAGGAGAACATGACCAACCAAGACTAAGAAATCCGGGATGGTCACTTCTGGATTATTAGCCATCATCAGCAAGCCATTACCCAACCGCAGGTGCTGCATCACCCGAGGGTCGAACCCGTGACCCACTTATTAAAAGTGCAACACTACAACCATTGAGTCATGCGCCTGTGGTCTTCCCGGTTTAGACCGGGGGATAATCACATTGATTACTTAAATTGTTATCCTCTGAATCCATGATTGAAACATCTTTCAACTACCTCGGGTGTCACGATCTACAAGGGTTGGAATAAGTGGGCATCACTATGCTCTATACACAGACGTCAGACTCGAATAACAGAAAGATGGATAACGTTAAGGCATGTTATCCCATTCCGTAAACACTAACTCTTGGATCCTGTTATACGAAGACGGGGTAACTTTACTTTTATGGATGAAACATAATGGCAGGAAGGTAACCGAATATATATGGTATAAGGTCAAAACTAATAATATTTCCGTCAAAAAGCTTTTCTTGCAGTCATGTAAGGTCACGGAATTAAGCATGTGGAGTCAAGTATAACAAAAAGCAACCAGCAATAGAGGACCATAGTTTGACTAAACCACCACTGACAAATGTGTCTGAGGTCAGGTTCCAACTGTACATTCAGCCAAAGGGAATTGATAAGCAGCAAAGTATAATCAGTGTCGGATACTGGCTAAATATAACTCGCACATATAAATCGTAAAGTAAGCACTACAGGAATGCGCATAGGGGGCAGTCTTATTACTAATTCATTTTTTTATTATTCCTTTTACACGTTTGGTAGCAAATTAAGTCTTCTATAAATGTAACAGTTAAAGAAGAATTATGGTTCAGTTCCCAAACATATTTAGTTCGCGAGTAGCATTGGACCTTTCTAATGGTATGCTGGATACGTTTCATGTACTTTAAATACGACATGTATATGAACTATTTAGAAGACATCATCCAGGAATCATAACACTTTGCAATTAGTGCTGACTAAGTTGTAGACTTTTTAAGCCATTATAATACACAGACAGATACGACCCTCTATCAGTATAAATCTCCTAGCTTTGAAATTCCTTATAAGTACAAATGTTTTATAAACGAGAATGGGGCCATTTTTGAAGTAGCAAATTTCGAACGGACATAAGTTCGTACCAACAAATTGGACGAAATAATATCTTTAATTCATCGTTTCTATAAATAAATTTGAATTTCAAAGGCCTTCGACCATCAGGATGAAAGGTTCATACTGCTTAAGTAGCTATTCTTCACCGAGTACACATTTTTCAGGCTAACGAAAAGAAGCTTAATGAAACCGATAAATCAGATAAATTAGTTCTAAGGTACAAATTCTACCCCCGTGTACATGATTTACTATACGATCAATAAATCCAATTGCACTATATGTGCATTTTAAAAGTACTGGCTAGAAGGGTGATCCATGAACGAGGTTCGGGCGTTCGTAGACGAATGGTGGTGGTAAATAAAGAACCTCCCCAGCTAACGATAATTCTTGCATTAAATTGCTAACTTGCCAAGATGTACTGTACCAAGAAACTCAAAGCAACGATGGAAGATCTTAAGGAACCAAGGAGCCGACGTATTACAAGACAAACTGTGTGTTGGCGAATTCACTCACAGTCCACCGAGTACCGTCTATTCATAGGCACCGAGCTTAGAATGGTAGACGGAATTCTTACGTACATGCGAAAGATGGCGCTTTAACTTGGGGAGGAACCTGGAAAAAGTTCGAACCGAAAGCAAGCTCGAAACCGAAGGGTCAGCAGTCACATGCGACCTCACGGAGAGTGCTCCGTCGGTCCAAGCGAAATGCATCAAGCAACGCCTACTCAATTGAAATTAGTAGGCAATTTTCTGTTTTTAAATGGTATTTAATATTATAATGAAGTTAAATAATGATTGGGTCTTGAACAGTCCAAAGATCGAAAGTGGGTGACAATTTCAACCTACAGGAAGGTTGATGAGGGCAATAAACCGGACGTAGCAGGCAGCGACAGGGGTACAAATAATTTTCGCCATGGCTTTTTGGCCTGCAGATGATTTCACAGGCCGTGAAATGGATCCCTCGGCCTACATTTCGCACGCGTTCAAAGTCGAGGCAAGAATGCGTGAGCTGCTACCAAGGAAAGCTTGTCCGTCCTTCACTCTGTGAGTTCTGGCTCCTGCAGTCTCGTGATAACCCGTTCGCCGGTTTCACCACAAAGACAGTCGATACGCTGGGTAAATAAATAACTGGTTCCAGGGGGCGCTTTCCCATCTTCTATTCATTTACCTGTGTTTCATATATTTTTGACCATTCAGCATACTTTTGGGCGAGAAGTGCTTAAATCAGCACGTCGTTGAGAATCCTTTTTCCTATCGGCAGGCATCAAAGTACGCTCATCTAGACTCAAATACTCTGCCGAGATGCCTCTTGTATAAGTCTCCAGTCAACGCTTAGTAAGGTTGATAAATGGCCCTGCAAAACTTACACAAAACCGTTCGGGTTCTAATCCAGGATTGCCACCTACGTTTGCGCAAGTACACAGCAAAAATCAAGGGTGGCAGTCAAATGCTCAACAACCCTCGCAGAAGTGCTGACAAATGATTTTCATCCTACCATACCTTTCAACGCCAGACTCATTCGAGATGCACGTGCTGCCAAAATGACGCAGAAATTAATCAAATTGAACGCAAAGAATGTCAGAGTCTGGCACGCCAATATCGTTCACAATCTGTCTTCCAAACAACTGAGAGGAGTGCAAACAGTAATCCTGACTTCATCGTGGCTGCGGAATCTATCATTCGCGAAGCTCCAATTCCGGACGAAAGCCGAAATCTGTTATGACAGCGAATATCCTTCAGACTGATGTCCCACAAAAAAATGCAATACGCTCTGGAAGTCAGAAAACGAAGCACTACGAACACTGGAGGCCGACAAAAACATTGTCCTACTTCTAGCCGACGAAGGATAGTCGACAGGTATTCTAAACAAGGAGGAATATGTCAATAAGGTTGAACACTTTTGGGTGATAGAACTGTCTATATACCTCGGGAACATGGCGTGATGAAGACCCTACTAAGCGCCATCAACAAGGAAGTCTTCGTCAATCTTCGGAAGTCAAAGGCAATAACACACATTGTTTGGCAAAAGATGCAACCAAAGGATACGGCGCTTGCGCGATTCTATGGTCACCCAAACCACAAAACTCCCTAAAACCGATCGTGTTCTCCAGAGGCACTCAACATTTGGCCTAGCCAATTGGCAATTCCGAATTCTCAAATTTCTAGCCCAGGGCTGTTCAATGACCGTCCACTTAGATGAATAATTCATGCAAAGGCTGCAGAGTATCCGATTAACAAATTCTGAAATGATTTATCGTTCTTTGTGACCTTACTTTTCACTTCGATAATGCAATACCTTGCAGTTCAAACAGTTCCTACCCGTGTTAGAATAGAATTCCAAAGAAGTGGACAGAAAGTTCAAAATAAGACATATGGTTGAACTTTGAAGCACTGCTTGAGCACGTTTTTACGTTCAATGGAACCGTATACGAAAAAGTAAGAGATATAACAAAGGAGTCTCTGTTGTTCGGCCTAATTGCTGAGGCAGTAGTAAGACGACTGGATGCGCTGGCTTTTGACCGCTATCACCCAGGCTAGCCACCATGTCCCATCATTAGTCGAGACAAGGTTAGGGACTTCACAGATAATTTGAACTCAATCGTCCTCGACATCCAGTTCACGATGGAGGAAGAAAACGACCGCTAGTTTTTGTTTTTCGATGTGCTACTTCGAAGAAAAACGGTAAGGACCTCAAAACCACAGTTTAGAAGAAAGTAACGAATAACTCGCGTGTTCTGAGTTACCTAAGCAACCATCCCGTCTCACACAAACGCAGCTGCGTGCGAACGCTATATCGCCAAGTAGGAACCTGCTGCAGCGTGCCAGCCGGCAAGAAGGCCGTGGTCCAGTTTCATAGTTAAGTTCTCAGCCGGACTACTTACAGCCAAATAAAATTTCATTTGAGAAGAAGCGTATATTGCTGCTCTATTGAGACAGATAACTCCTTAGGCATATTCAGGAAAAGGTATCAAATTAATCGGATTTGAGAGTTTTGAAGGAGCGAACACTGTCGCTCATGGAACGTAAGTATACACGTGGGGAGCCCATCGCGATCATCATCAGAATGCTTAGGATTGAAGCAAGGAGTGAGCGTTTTTACATTGCCACCGAGCTTTTTCGAGCTATATTTATCACCAGTTGCTATAAATTATTTTTGCTCTATAACAAGTGGTTATTCAAAGTTATTAGAAGCAAGCTAGTTACCGGAGAACGTATCATAGCTATGGCGATGTGCAAAGTATAGCGAGGCGCGGAATATCGAAAGCAGAAAATCAAATGGAAGGACGAACTTATGTTCACGATTTTTGCATTCAGGTTGAGAGTGAAGCTACTTAGGAGACGAGGCTGCCTGCATATGGCGACACTGGGAGGTGAAATCTTAATCCATGTTATTCCGGAAAATTGGTTAAGAGAATAGACTTGAATATAATTTAACCAAATGGAAATTTGAACAAGGCGAAGATCACGAGATTAGTTAATCTCGTAATCTAACCTCGGGATCTCAGCTTGTCTTCCTTGCCTTGTTTATAATTTATACACAGATAGTCTGGACGCATGCAAGGAATATCCCCGAATGTGGTTTACTCCGGCCGAGGAAAAAACGAACTGAACAATAAGTGATCGACGCCGGTGTTTATAAAAGTTGACAAACATTTAAAAAACCACCAACAGAACAGCTGTTAAGACACATGTCATTTTAAATTTTTAAAACGGGGGAGTGAAAGCAAGTGTAAGAAAATAAATCTAGGGTGTATATATCACTAGAATTTTACTAGGCTGAAAATTAGGCGGATAAGTTAAGATATTGGCAGCTTGGCGCAGGTGTAAGGCGATGCCTAGGAGTTGATATCGTTGCAAATAGCCACCGATTTCTCTGGTTTTACGCACAGTTTTGTAGAGTCTTGTGCTTCTGTATCTGCACCATACGTTTCAGGGTGCTTCTAAATGATATCTTTATGTGTGTCGGGGTCTTCGTGGCGTGTGTTGTGGTGTATCACTGTATTTTTGTCTTGTAAATCCTCTTCTGAGCATATTTTATCTGTTCTTAGTCATATCAGCTGCTCTATCAGCGACTGCAGACTATGTTTACTTGCAGTTGCTGGAACCACGAGTCACTGACTCCCTTTACAACTTATCGACGGCAAAAATTGGCTCTGAGCTAGTATTTTCAGTTTCTCTCTAAATCTTTAGAATTATACATTCTTTCACACGAAGTTGGTTCCAACAGTACCGCCCAGTGCATGCTCGCCAATTGAAAATTCGTTTGAGGTGAGCAACAACATTGCGTTTGCAATCCGCGGGTAACTCGTTATTCAAATGCCTTAACACTGTATAGAGGCTGTAGTTTTGTCACAAAGGCAGTTTATGCGCAAGCTGCTGGTGCAGTAGCCTTCATAGCTTACGACTATGTGAATACGTCTTCCTGGACTTTGAGCATGATTCAGGATGAGACGTCCCGGCAAATTACCATACCGTGTGCATTTATGCGAGGTCGCTTTGCGTACGTTTTCCGAGTTTTATCCTGTTTCCTCTTCTGTTTTCATCAAAGTTGTTCGTGTATATTTGGATTGCGTGTTGTCATTTTTGCCTCTCACGTGCTAAACCCCGGGGTGTATGTACACTTTTGAGGCAACTTGATTTTTAATGGATAAGGAAGAAGACTTGTCGAGCACCGGATCAATAGATTTATTTTCCTGAGCTTTCGAACTCTTGCAGGAGTCTTTCTTTAGAGGTGAGAAGTAGCAAAAAACAAGGGTAATTATAGTGGCCATAGGCCAATCAACTGTCAGAAATAATCGAGTAGTCAGGGCGTTAGAAACAGCTATAAAAAGGGATGGGGGCAGTTAGCTGTCAGTAGAATCCTGCAAGACGAAAGCTCAGGACAATAAATCTATTGAACCGGTGCTCGAAAAGTTTTCTTCCTTACCCATGCAGATACCTGGAACGCGAACCTTTTCATTGATTTTTTAAAATTTTTACTGAGACTGACGTCGATGAACTGTTTCGCTATTTCTTCCATTCAGTTTTACCTTCTTTATGATTTATTGGCCTTCTTGTTTTATATGCATCATTAATAGTTTTTACCTCTCGGAGAATTTTTTTACTTATTTTGCCTTTAGTCTAGAAATCCTTACGGGGCTGGAAGCGTCTGGTTTGAAATACGCAATAGTCAACTTCCCCGTAAACCATGTTGGGGCGTCCATTGCCGTCGTGCATCACAGGCCTTGGACGCTGTGGTGAGATCCGCAGGGGATCAGTCAACGCCTCAATTCACCCTTTCACGGATCTTAGTCCTACTGACTTTATTAACCGACAATTATTTTTTTATTTTATTCTCAACCTCCAAGCTTATGTGAAGCCACTGTTTTAGGTATGGTTCTGTGTTAATGTCGCTGAGTAATGAATTGTTTTATATGCTTAACCTGTTCTTCATATGTAGTTTTTGTTGGTCTGCGTTCATCACCGATAGAATATTGTTCCAGCCTTTAAAATGGAGTACTATCCCTATCGATCTTGTGCTGCAGTCTCAGTGGTTACTCAGGAAACGCATAAATGAGATCCTCAAGGAATTATAGGCCTTTTTTATTAACGAGCGCCCATTCGACAGCGTAGAAAATTCACTTCAGCAGATCCCGGCTTCTCATCTTTGAGATGTGGTCGCTCCATCACCATTATTAAGACACTGAACGGGTCAGTCAATTTCATTACCTGTGTGTTTAAAATTTTCTCCTGCAATTTAAGTTGTTGGGCTTACTTTTTGGTTTTGGTGAAATTCCAAGTTGTTTGCGCTCTGAATGAGCGTTGTCAGGACGACAGTCCTTTGCATTATACTGTGGTGTTGATGCTAACACGGGGTACCGGTCTAAGGGTCATGGTCTGAATGGTGTTAGGTTTTGGGTTACAAGGTTTATACATCTCAGGTTGTACATCCCACTTAAAATAAGTGCCTCACAGCATCAAGACTCTGACTGTTAATGGTGTTTCCTGGCACTTCGTATTCAGCTGTTAGTGCTGGTAAAAACATAAAGACCGCCTTCACATCCGTTTGCCAACTGGAGAACCTCTGATGCTGACACGTTTTCTGTGACACCATTGCTGAGTTTTTGCGGTTTTCTAACTTCCGAGACATCTCTTTTTCTTCGGGATGTTCTGGACTCTGCCATTGTTCAGTGCTGTAGGCCTTTGTAGGATCAATAACGGTGGTGTGGAACTTGCCGGGTCTTCCGTTGGCATTCTATCTGTCGCTTGTTCCGTGGTGTTTCTGCTGTTCGTATTTTCTACCTGGGAGACCATCCCTCCAGCGCACTAATTTTGTTAGCAGTATTAGACAAAACTTTTCGCGGCCCTTGGTTGTCTTTTTGCTTTTAGAGGTGCCAGTTGTAACGTTCTTTAAGTCCTGTAGACTTTGTCTGCATGTCGCGTTGAATATTGAAGTCAGATTGTCAAGAAATTTGATAGATTCTGTCAATGGACATTAATTGGAATCGGCGCCTCAAGTTTTACCGCCGGATACTGGCTTCGTCGTTTGCTGCCTTCTTTGCAGGGTATGGCCATCCAATGTTGTTTGTTTTCATTGCACGGCTTCCTCGTGGACGGAAAATGGGTAACTAATACCTCCTTAAGTGTTTGACTCCACTCCAGAAAGACAGGCTCATCTTGGGCAAAGGCAGTGTTTTCTAGCTCCTGTAGGACCGGTTCTGCCATTAAAACGGAAATCGCGGAGCCCCTTGACGTTTCTTTTATCTATCTGTCAGCTTTTTGTAGGCGAAGTACGCTTGGGCCAAATTCAAACAGCCTGATGAGGTGTTCAATTTTGAGTAAACTCCGATCCTCGTTTTATGTCTCTTCAAGTCTTGTGCACAAGAATTCTTGCTCTGAATTCGGCGGGATGGATGTGAATAGTGAAGTCATCTTGAAACAGACCGCAATTTCGTCCGACCTCGACGCCTTTCGAGGAGTTAATAGACTGGTCAAACAGGGATAGTTGGAGGAACTTCAGTTTTGTTTACATCCACTTTTTCGAGTTATATGTAGGACTGCCTTTTAAAGAAACACTTTGTCTTATTGGGACATTTGTCTTATTTATCTTTGCCAAACCATCGAATCGAGCTATAGCGACATTAGTTACTTTTGTTTGACGCTGCTTATTCTCTATGATCACCTTCTTGCGTCGGCAGTATCTAGGTCAGTCGATCTGATCCTGCTTTGGCTCGTAAGTTCAGTGCTGCTCTGCAAAGTTTTGGCCATCAAGAAGAGCCTCGATTTTCTCATTGTAGTCCTTTCGGTTCATCACGACAGTCGATTGACCCTCACTAGCGGGTAGAATGATCATTTTTTGCTGTCTCACCCATCGATTCTCCTTCTTTTCAATCGCTTCCTGGGACTCGCATGTTCGCTTGTATTGTTGATAATTTTGTCGTCTTTCCTCAGTTCCTTCATAGCTTTTGACTTGCTTTGCGAACTGCGTCGGATTAGTTTGTGCGTTATCAGCAAGTAGGTAGCACGCCGGGCGGAATGGTCATCTGAAGGCGTTTATAAGCCGATGTCTACGCAGTCGGTCCCGGAAGAGCCAGACTGTATGGCACTTTCTGCCATACATCCTCATGAGCGTCTCAGAAGCGACTGAGTACATTGTTGAAAGTGCACACTGGCCCAAAGCTGCACTGCGCAGCAGGATGATGAAAATCAAAGACCGACTGAAACCCAAAGGGTAATCTGGGAAAGTGTATAGCATCTCATGCCTAAGCTGTCCAGGTAGCTACATAGGTCACACTGAACGCGTGTTCGTATCGCGCATACATGAACATAAGTTGAATGTACTAAGGGTCCGTGAATTACCGCAATTTACTACTCATACCTACGAAGTCGGCTATTAGTTCAACTTCGTAGTCATCAATCAACAAGACGAAACGCGAACTAATTAACACCTAGTCCTTGGATGAAAACTAATCAATCGATTTTCTCCGGCGAACAGAGCTCTACGAAGTCATCTCCAGACTTACTTAATTGATAATTGATTGGCCTGCACCCCCAATACTTTTCACCTTTGTTGTTGCTGCTGGCCCTGATGACCAACTACACGAGTTCGAAAGATCAGAATGATCAACAAATTATTAGAATGGTTTGCCATATTTGAACAACTCAATTGGTCCTTTGTGAAAAATTCACGGCCTCGGTGGGATTAGAACCCGCACAGCAGGGAAGGCTTTCTTACAACCAACGCTCAACCACTGAGCTACGCAGGCACGCCGAAGCTTTAAATTTAATCAAACTTGGACCGATTTTGCCACCCAACCTACTGCCTGTATGGTACATAGCAACAAGCTGGCTGCCCAGGCAGGATTTCCTAAGCAATCATCTAGAATCCACCAAAATGACTACTAGGCTCACTTACTTATTAGGAGGGTTTGGCAGATTTGAATAACTTGCCAATGCAAGCGAACAGGTAAGTCCCAGGAAGTAATTGAGAAGAAGACGACTCGATTGCTGGGACAATGCTTTAATTCACCTGACGTTTCAATATCCATCGCGGATTCGTCATCAGAAACATACTCATAGAGGAACAACAGATAGGGTAGCACATGCACAGGAGTTTGTAAGATTTATAGGATACAGTAATTACTGCAAACATACGACGACAATTAACCATAATTGCCTTCTTGAGTGTTCGTGGTCTGTTGAGCGGCATGCGGGCTCTGACCTGCTGACCTTTCATCACCCGTGGTGGACTCGGGCGTGATTATTGCCTGGTCACCTGGCCCTCCGGTACTAGTATAGGATGAGCCGGTGGTTTGTCCGTTCCCCAAGTGGCGATTTGCTTTGGCCAAATTGTGTCTCAGCACCAAATATGCATTGGGCAAATCGTTGTACTTGTTGATGGATTGGGGGCCCGTGAACCATAACTCAAGTAATTCTCGGCTCACCCGATTGTCCATTCTTGCGAGAATTTCGGCCTCATCAAATTTGAATATGTCGCCGATTCTCGTCGGATGAGCCGCAACTTGAGAATTGGCATGGTACCTTCGTCGTCATTGAACGAGATCAGCTGCTCACGTTCAAATGACGTCTCAACAAAGCATTCCCGGACCTCCAATTTACGATGGAGGAGGAAGAGAAAGACCAGCTGGCCTTCCTTGATGTCCTCGTCTGTCGCAAAGATTGTAGTGGCCTTAAGACTTCAGTATTCAGGAAAGCGACAAACACAATGCAAGTACTGAATTACAACAGCAACTACCCAAGCAGCCACAAACGCAATTGCGTCAGGACGCTCTGTCGGCATGTTGAGACGCACTGCAGCGAACAAGAAGATAAAGTTGCCGAGGTACAATACCTTCGACGCGTGTTCAGAGAAAATGGCTACTCGTGCAACTTCGTCAAACGGTGCCTACTCAAACGAGATGGGCAGCAAAGTCGCACCAACCCCAAAATTTGGCGAGCGATCCCGTACGTCAAAAACGTCTCGGAGGCTATCGGCCGTCTTCTCACAGCACTTGGATTTTGAGTCGTACACAGGCCGGAGCAACAATAAGGCGTCGGATAATGAAACCGTAAGACCCACTGTCACGACAAGGAACATTTGGAGTCGTCTACAGGATCTGGTGCAGTTGCGGGCAAAGCAACTATGTCGGAGAAACAGGTAGGCTTCTCAAGACGCGAATTGCCGAACACGTGGCAGCAGTGCGGCGAAATGATGCCAATTCTCAAGTTGCGACTCATTCGACGAGACCCGGCCACATTCAAATTTGATGAGGCCGAAATTCTCGCAAGAGGAGACAATCGGGTGAGCCGAGAATTACTTGAGTCATGGTTCACGGACCCCCAATCCATATATGGTGCTGAGACTCAATTTGGCCGAAACAAGTCGCCGCTTGGGGAGCGGACAGGCTACCGGCTCATCCTATACCAGTACCGGAGGGCCGGATGACCCAGCAATCATCACGCCCGAGCCCATCACGCGTGATGAAGGGTCAGCAGGTCAGAGCCCGCATGCCGCTCAACAGACCACGAACACTCAAGAAGGCAATTATGGTTAATTGTCGTCATATGTTTGCAGTAATTACTGTATCGTATAAATACAGCAAGCTCATGTGCTTGTGCTACTCTATCTGCTATTGCTCTCTGACTATGTCTCTGATGACGAATCTGCGATGGATATTGAAACGTCAGGGGAATAAAATTATTGTCTCAGCGATCGAGTCGTCTTCTTCTCAGATTTAAATAATTCAACTGACCCAATTGTGATAAATTCGCTGTAGGCTGGGCGGGAAATCAACCCAAGTGTGGTTAATTACAGTGCTTCAGTGTGCCTTTGTGGCTCAATGGTAGAGAGTTGGCTGTAAGAAAGCCTTCCCTGCTGTGTGGTTTCGAATTCCACTGAGGCCGCAAATTTTTCACAATTAGGTCAGTTGAATCAGTAAGTTGTTCTGGCGTTTGAACAGTCACCTATTTTGCTTATGCGAACACCTGGAACTGGAACCTTCGCATTTGTTCGCCACGTATTATTATTTTTTGATTTCTGGATGTGCTACCTCTGCCTTTGGTTTCATGAGTTATCCTGTTGTTTAGGAGCTGCGTATCCGTTACAACTAGTCCCCATCTAAGCCTACTGCCGGAGGTGACTTTGGCGTGTTCGTATTAGTCAATAGGGTGCATGCATTTCCGTGTTTTTATCGAATAACCACACAGCTAGTTTATATGGGCCTCTCTTAGCTGCATGTTGCCGTTTTGAGTATTTGTTTATATATTCCATCAATGATACGATGCCGTATCACAATGTCTGCGTGGGTGAAGTTGTCTATCCGAGCTGAAGCTGCCCCGCTTGCTGTCTCTGCAACGCTGACAGTGATAGCCCCCCGCGCTACAGTGTTCCTTTCAACTGGCTTCATGACCTCTTCTACCCTCTAATTTAATGCCTGACTTGAGAAAAAGTGTCTTCAAATTTTCACTAATTGCCACAGGTGGCCCATCTCCTTTGCTTACCCGCTGTTCTCACTCCGTAAAGCTTAAGTCACACACCGAAAATCACTTTGCATTCTTTCTACACACTGAAGTGTTGACGAACTTTGAGCAAGTTGCTTGCTGAAAACCCTGTCTTAGTGTCGTTTTTGGGCTCGAGAGCATTAACAGAAGCACTGAACCAAAAAGCCTTATAGGAGCCCTGTGTCCATAGCTGGATAAAAAGCGCAGAGAAACCTTGTCTGCCAACTACAAAACGTGGCAAGATTTCAAAAGGATATAGTGAAGTGTAACGAGTAGGTATTTTACGGGTCTACGGTTACATAAGTAAGAGCACGTGAAAGAGTAATCTCATTCCCCTAGTAAAAAACTACTGAAGACCTGAGTTTTAATATACCTACCAAATACTTACTCAATATGCCTTCCTTTAAGTTTCAGGAAAGACAGGTTTATTTCCTCCTGAATTTAATGAAAATTGAAATTTGTCCTCCTATTGGTGGAACTTAACGAAAAAAATCAAAGTCAGGCTACTGACCATTTGAAAGTAGTTTTTTTCTTATAAGTTGATGAAATTTTTCGGCCTCTTTAATCATTTTTGCCCGAAATTTTTACTATCGGCCGTCCTAACACTGTTATGGCTAGAGCTGACAGAATATTCTCTCCCAATCTAAAATTTTTAGACACCAAACGGAACTGTTCTGCAAACTAGGTCTACTTGGAAGACTAAAGGATGTAAACCTCTTAATAAAAAGTGAGATTACCAGGCTGAACGACCTTTTTATTAGTTAGATTTTTACTTCATCTACATCTCACTGGTCAACGCAATACACTAGCGCATATCGATGCTGACTTAGACTTAGACTGTTTAACTGCAAACTTCATTCGCACTCCCACCGACTCCCATCTTTCGACAAACGGTATTTCCTTATTACCACGTGTCTTTACTCCTGTGTCTGTGGCAAAAGTGATGAAACATCTTAAAAAGGTTCGAGATTCAACGACTGCTGGGCCAGATGGTATCCTACCGTTTCTCTTGAAATCCTGCTCTTTTAATTAAGCCCCTGAATTGACAACTCCTCCGTTGTAGAATCTAAGATTCCCGACAACTGGCTATAAAAAAGGATCACTCCCATCCCGAAAAAAAACCTCTTCTTTGGGTCCCAATTCCTTTTGTCCAATGGCCTGCTTTTTCTGAAGTACTAAATATTGTAGAATGATTTGCCTTGGATATAATTGTGCAGTTTCCTCCTATTTTTCCGATTCCTTACGATTTATGCATAAGGGTACGCGTAGTACACCAGACGCTGTTGCTCTAGTAGTCCATTCTGCTCTACAAGGCTTACGTAAGTGCTGCCGTGCATACGCATGTGCTTTTCTTGACATCTCCTCAGTCTTCAATACGATCCCACGCCGTCTTCTTAACAAAGCTTCCCGGCTGGGCTGTATCTTGGCTTGAGGACTTCTTCACTTCCCGCACCCAATTTCTTCAGTGTGACAAGCAAAAATCCATGGTCCTTCTCAAAAACTGTGGGGTTTTCCAAGGAGCTTTATCATTTCTTTACCTCTTCTCGTTCCATATTGACAACCTACGATCACCAGAAGAATGCCTGTTTGTTAAATATGCTGGTTATATGATTGTTGGCTTTCCTCTCAAAAGTACTGAGGGATGGTCCGAACCACGTCTTAGTATGGTCGTCAGCAAATGGTCTTCTACTGAACGACCGGAAGTCAGTCCAGTGTGTTTTTCGACTACTAACTTCTCCCTGAAACCATTGACATTCTACCCAATGAGGTATGTTCTTTTCCGCATACTCGCAGGAAATCGAAAGTGTCCTACAGGATCACCACGTGAAGATGATAAATTTTGTAAGCTCATATTCCCATATATTACGCTTATTGCTTATTAATAATAATACATTATATATTTAAGGCCCAAGCGGCCCTTTCATTACAAACTTAGTGCTATCGTGGAAAGAAAAAAACACAAAATTGGTAATCAGAGCTGCGCAAGCAACTGTATGACAACAGGAATTAGTGGTATGGTACGCGTGGTAAGATTGTAAGTTAGATCCGATTAACAGCGAACTCTATTATAAAATAATGATCTGGGCAGTAAAAAAACTCTTACATCGGTGGCTGAGTTCAGCGCGTCACCGATTTCCAAAAAAATATAGGAGAAAGAACTGCCTTAATAGGTAGCATGGTATGACACGATGCAGTTAGATGGGATCCTGTAGTTGAGGGTTCGGGACGCTTATTGACATGGGGAAAATAATACAGTGGTAAGTTAAGAAGGGGTCATCCCGGACAACAGGATCGCACCGAGGAGAAGGCAGTAGAAGTCAAGGCAACAACAGCGAGCTGCGACCCACCAGACTCCAGAGTATACCACCGAGTCCCCATTATCACTAGTACTACCAGTTTTGCTGAAATTGCCCTATTCCTTTTCAACTGACTTAGACTGGCCTACTGTATCTACCTGATACTGTATTGTCGTACTGCTGTCCTGTGGAATAGTACTTGTAGTGTGCTCTCAGCTTACTGTATTTATCATTTCTACTTTTAATGGTACTTTCACTCTCACACTATCAGTTAAATAGAAAAAACACTGCCGCTACCAGTACTATCTGTATAACTAAATAATAAAAAATAAATATATTTTATATTTTAGGCCCGAAGGGCCTCGTCATTGCAAACTTAATGCTGTGGAAAAAAAATACAAAGTTGATAAATGCTGCTCTCCGTGGACAACCACATAGGCAGTGAGAGCATTTAGCACTGCTGGCAGATAAAATTAATACCCACCAACATATCGTCATTTTAAAATAGTAGTCAACACTCTCTGAAAACGCATGGTGAACTAAGGAGGAAGCAGTAAAAAAACTCCTACCATTAAAACGGGGGCAGAGTTCAGCGGACCCTCGCTTAAAAAGAAAACAAAACGTAGGAGAAAAAACTGCTTCTGCAAAATTAACGAGGTTGGTTGATAGGATTGATTGCAGTGCAATGAGACAGGACTGTTGATGAGAAGGTATGAGGGTTGGAAATGCTTCTTGTCAATTGGAGAAATCATTTGGCAGCAGAGGCTGTCGTTCACCATTGTAACACCGCCCTACTGGCTTCATGATCAACCATCAAGGAGGTGAGACCGGAGGAGGCCATCGCGGACAACAAGGTCGACAAGATGAGGGAACGGCAGGGGTCACGTGATCATCGCAGAAACGCCGGAGATGCGAACTTGTGGACTGCGGAGTCTAGCGACGAGCTGGCGAAAAAAGCAGAACCGCCGTAAGCACGATTAGAGACCACGAAGCCCATCGTCTGGGTTTTAAAACGCGAAACGGAGAACGGCAATGATGACTGGACAGAGTCAGAGACGAAACATCGTTGCAAATATCACTATATAGAGGAAGAAATAGACACATATGGAAAACAATGTAATATAAATATAACCACCTCATATACCAGGAGGACCTATTTCAAAGTCCAAAAGTTGTGTGTTTGGGAAGGAGATGGATAACAAGGACTTTTTGCCTTCCGAAGTTAAGTGTTTACGTAATTTGACTTTAGAAACTGCTACGTTAGACGACACCCTAATTTCGAGGGGAATATTATTCCAGAGGAAGGCATATTTGGAGGCAAATAAGTGAGAATGGTTCGACGTGGAGCTAAATGGGGATGCAATAATCCTGGAGGAATTACGAGTAGCATAAGGTCTATCTGCGGGAATAAGAGCATCAATTTGTGAGAGGCTAGGGATAGAGTTAACGGGAAAAAGGAAGCAGAGGCCCGTTTCGAGTCTTCTGACCCAAAGAAATGTCATGTTCACTAACTGACATCTCTCCGTACGAGAAATAGTGGATCGAGGAAGAGCGAATATTTTGCGAGTGAACATCCTCTGTACATTTTCAACCTTACCGCGGTCAGAAGCATTCATTAGACCAAAGAGGGGACAGTAATATTCTAGGATGGGTAGAACATACATGCGATAAAGTTTTAACTTTATTTCCACGAGGGAGAAATTATGTGACATAAAACCACATATCTGTGCAGCCTTCGCAGATATTCGATCCGCATGAGGTGAAAATGCTAGTTTATTTATAATACAATAATATTTTTATTATGCCAGTTTACAGGTTATTGTAAAGAGTTGGTACTGCACCTCTTGGGCGCCTTCCAACACCTCGAAGACTGGAAAAACCCTAAAACAAACTCCCTATGTTGCAGCCAGTATTGATTTTGTTTCAGGTTTTTTTGTTTTGTCAATACTGGGCGTGATAGAAAGGGTGTTTCAAGTGAAAAAAACCTGCCTGCAAAGGTATGATACAAACGGAATAAATGTACAGTTGTAAGCTGAGTTGACTCATCAGCAGGAGAAATGTTGCAGATCGTTTAAGGACATTAGTTCGAGACGGAGAGGGTTGGCACAAGAACACAGTGTTCTCAGTCTTCCTTCAATGGTTGTCGGCAAAAGTTGCGCACTATTGGCTAAGGGGTTAGCAGACTGTGGGCTGCTGCTTCAGCAGCATTATCTTCATCATGAAACCTGGCGGGGTTCAAAGTCCACGAACGCCATCAGAGTGAAAGAGTGATTCCACCGAGTCAGCATCCGAAATTCGTGAAAGTTGTCCTGAATGTAGAAAACTAGTTATAGCTCTCTTAAACATAGGATAGCTTAGACCTAAGTCTTTTATGGTGGATCGTTCTAAAAGTGGAGTATTTTGAATGACTAGTGGACGAGGAAGCTTGGCGGGACTGAAACACATGAAACTACTTTTGGATGAAGAGATCACCATCTGCCAGGAAGCACCCCAACGTGAGAATGTAAGTAGGTCCGCATTTATTTTATCAACGCATATATTGGCTGTGTCCTTAGAAATTGAGTATATGCATTTGAGGTCATCTGCATAAATGAGATTGTGTGAATTTTTCAGAACAGTCGACGTTTCATTTATATATAGAATAAAGAGTAAAGGACCTAATACAATGCCTTGAAAAACACCACTCGTAATCAGCTGAGCAGTGGAGTTACTACTACCTACTAAAACCTTTCTGACTGTGGTTAGCAAGTATGAGCCGATGAAGTCGAGGAGAGGGGGACGGATGTCACTGGCTTCCAATTTAACTAGAAGCCGTCTGTGCGGTACCTTGTCAAAGGCTTTGCTCAGGTCAAAGTAGATGACAACTACGGATTGCCGCTCGTTACGGAGGGAAGTGACGTGGTTAAGAAAAGCTAAGTGACACGTCTCGCATGATCTTCCGGGTAGAAAACCATGCTTCGAGTCACTTAAGAGCTTATTTTTTAGGCAAAAATCAAGAAGTTGATCAAAAATTTTCTTCTCCAGAAGTTTATAGATGTATATTTTTCAATTCCTCCTTTTGCGGAGAACCTACGACGAAACAGTCGTGCAACCGATTTTGCAGAGTTTGACTCGCTCAGGGCGCAAGATTCCCTGTGCTGGTCACGCGCAAGATGAATCTTGGACGCTAATTCGAAGATCTCGGCGATCCTTAGCTGCACAGACAGTGAACTACTAGATCGATATTTCAGCCACTTCCTCAATTTCTATAGTCGGGGCAAAAGAAAATCAGGGACGGTAGATTCTGGTGTGTAGGGTTTCGCAATTTTAGTGGGCACAAATTCCAGCATTTTATTAGAAATGACCGACATGAGTTCAGAAAGATATGCAGCGTCGGTAATGGAGGAGAGGCTCTGCCAATCTAATGAGTCAAGAAAATTGGTGATTGAGCTAATATATGCGAGGTTATACGCATGATAGGTACGACTAGCACTAGCCTTTTCCGTAGAAGGAAGCGAAAGGCAACAGTGAATTAATGTGTGATCACTTTGGGAGATGTCCTGCTTAAAGTCAACGAAGAGGGGAGCAATACCATATGTGAAAATCAGATCAAGGATGTGATTCTGTCTTGTTTGGGAACTAACCAGTTGAAACCAGTTCGAAAAATTAATGGTATCTAGGAAAGGTTGAAATCTAGGTGGACAATATTTTGAAAGCCAGTCGATTTCAGGAAAATTAAAATCTCCAGCAATAATTTTAACTTCAAAAGTGGATTCTGAAACAAACTTGAATATCTCACACAAATTTGCATCTTCTTCAGATGAAGAGTTAGGAGGATTATATACATATCCGATAATCGCCTTTTGCCGGGGCGACAGGATAATAGAAGCGAAACAGTAATTTCCAGAGAAGGACGTGCTTTTTAGATAAAACGGAAAGTGCCTAAATGACGTTCTAATATAGAGAAGACAACCACCACCACGCTTGCTAATGCGATCTTGACGATAGAGATCATACTCGTCTATGATAAGGGAGGAGTCAGAAATGATTGGATGGGTCCAAGATTCTGTTATGCATATAATATTGGGCATCATCACGAAAGTGATAGCTCGAAGTTGAGCCTTTTAATTTATAACGGACCCGGCATTAAGCACTATGACATCTAGTTTGTTTTGAGTGGCAGGACTATGGCTATCGTTATTCATAAAAAAGAATTTGGAGGTGCATAGGCAAACTGTAGGCCATTGTTATTTGGGGAATAAGTACTGACGGGTATAGAGCTATTTGTATATGGGTAGCCAATAATGGATTGCTGATAAGGTCTGATATATCTAGGGACCTCACTTTCTGGCATGGGAAAATGAGGAGAGGATGGACCAAAATAAGCTTCTGGGCCATTTAGGAGGAATGGGGGGAGGCTAGAAGGCATGCAGAAGTTTGCGGGTTTGGGTGGATGAGGGTGGGTAAAGGAATTGAGAGGGGAAACGGTGATATAAAATTAGTGTTGGGGCCATTTGCGTAAGGACTAGTAGTTCTCATCAATGAATATCCTGTACGGCAACTCCAATTCGATTTAAAACTACACCAGTTTGGGTTACTGCCGTGCAAATCAAATTTTTCGTGGTTCAGGCCCGACGTGTTCGATAACGCATTATACGGAGAATAATATGACTCGCACGGTCAAGGGATGAGCTAGGTTGTGGTTGGGAAGCGGTCGGCCTAAACGCTTTCGACGGTATTGGTGACATTATTGATGAGCTTGTTGCAAAGTTAAAGGCAACAGAATTGATCGATCGTTTGACAAACAATGAATTCAGACTAATTGTAATTGCAGTATATGGTGCAGCGGCGGGGCTTGCAGGTCCCGACATCGAGAGGGATGGGCTAATTGGTGCACTCATGTTTTGGGCCTATGAATAGACATTCGGGAGGCAGGGATAGCAGGTGTACTGACGTTAGCGGGTGTATTACCAGATATCCGGGGTGCAGGATTAGCATGTGCATTGATGCTATCGGAACTACGACCAGACTTATGAACAGTAGGTGGAGAAGTCATTGGTCTATTTGACTGGAGAGCCGCATTTCTTCGCTCCATCGGTGTAAGATCTCGGCACAGCAAACTTTTAGTCGTGTCCAAATATCGAGAACTGCGACCTCGTTGTGCAAAGATTGAGTCCACCTTGATCGGTGAAAACAATTTACCTAGTATGGGCGGATTCTTGCTATGCGATTGGAGGCGCTTTGCTTCCGCAATTTTTTAGTTGAACCCGCCCGAGCGTTTTGAAGTATAAAGTTATTAATACGCTTTTGTCTATCAAAAGCTTCCGTGGTTATTAGATGCACGAGGGAGTCTAGCTTTTTGCAGTCTTGTGAATGAACATTGGATAACTGACCTTCAAAGAGGTTCCCTAGAATTGACAAAACAGATCCAAACTTCAGCATGAAGACATTACAGTTCTGTAATGCAGATAAATCAATTTGCTTAGCCTTTTCAATGGGCTGTATGTTGGTATCAAGGCATTGGCTAGTAGGTGTGGTCAGGCACCGCTTGGGTCTGGGGGCTGATATCCTACGACGAGGTGTAATTTTGTTCTCATAATTTGATGGAAATATGATTTAAATGTGAGAAGGTCTAGAAAAACTCAGCCTATAGGATTTTACCACGATTGTTAAAAGCCCTTCAAAATTGTTAAATAAACTTCATTAATTATTACGTTCAGAAAAAACCAGTTAATCTGATTTTCAGACTGACTTACGACAAATAATCAGCGCTTACTTAACAATACTGCAGCTATTTGTTAATAATCACTTTAAATTTATTGGTAACAATATATTCAATATTGGAAATGACTCAGCTTTTGAAGGTCTCGAGAATATTCAGATCCTGATGATTTGGTTTCAAAGCCCTAGTCGTAATTTCGAGGGCAGAAGTCGCAAGATTGATGCAACGTAATCACCCCCGCTAAAACGGCTAAAAGCCTCTTGAGTTCAGTAGAGTCAATTTACGAACACCAAGTTGAGCGTCTAATCAACTCCACCACGAAGACATAGGATGACAGTAATCAAAATCGGTTATTAACAGTCAAAAAGCAATCCACTTTTCAATTTGATTCATTAACGGTCTGTTGTGAAAAGATGGTGACAGAAACAATTGAAAATATGTGCGATACAGCTTTGGAAGACGGGAAGGAATGTTCGCCAGTGCCTGCATTCGAAATTCCGACATCATCGCAACAAGGAAAAAAGTCACACCACTGCCCGGATTCGAACCCTGAGCCCCTCGCATAGAAGTCGAGCGTCTATCTTTCCTCACCATCACAGGATGCAGTGATAGATTCCAAATTCCATTACTTACTACAGAAACTCGATCTAGAAGTTCTTTGAAATCTCCTCCTGCCAAGCGAACTATTAGTCGTAAAAGTTTAAGTGATGAAACTAACGAAGATGAAGCCTCCGTATCATATTTTACCCTTTTGAACAAATTAATAAACCTTGAGAAGGTAGTTACTAGTCTTAGAGTGGAGATGGAGGAGCTGAAATTTTTTTCTCGATTTCTCACTCGTGAGGAGAAACTGGCGATGCGTGAACTTGAGCGAGGAAACCTAACGTACGGAGAAGCAAAATCCTTCGCTGAAGTGTCTAGCCACAAAAATGATTCGGCAGCCAGGGTGCTTGACGGAGTTGGTAGTCTGCCATGGACAGGGGAAACGTTCGACCCACTGGCTTCTCAGAGAACGAAGAAGCGCTCTCGGGCTCCCAAAAAAGGCCAACCAAGTCTAAGTGCTAATATAATTTGGCCGAGCTTGAACACGAGCCAAACAAAAAAGGGCACCTTCGCAGGCCAAAACGAACAGGAGCGCTGAACCTCGAAGCGAATCTGTCCTAAAAAACCCTAGAGAAGCAGAAGGGGACGACCGTCGGAAGGTGACTGCCACTCGTATAAACTGCATAGTCATAAAAGGCATGACAGAAGGTACTTCCGATACCCCGAAATCAAGATTAGAAGAGGACAGGAAGTTATTTGAAGAATATCTGAAATTCCTCCTAAAGGGTGGGGAGAAAGTCGAAGTTCTAATAGAATTCCGAATGGGCCGTTCAACAGACTCAAAAGATGAACAACGCCAACCAAGACCACTGAAGGTTGTTCTGAAGAGTGAGGCTGAGGTCCAGCTATTGTTAAGCAGGAAACCAATACTTAGATACTCACACCCGACGGTTTTTTTAGCGGGATTTTTTCCCCGCGGAGCGGGAGAAATGGAGGTTGCTAAAAGTAGAACTCCACAGGAGATGCGAACTCAGCGAGAGCAATCTTTGAATTCTGAACGGGCAGATCGTCCATGTCCAGAGGTCACTCTTCTGGAGAAAGCCGATAACACTAACAGCCTAGTCGGGATGGACAACAGTCCGTCTCCATCAGCAACGACAGCTCCCTGCATGCAATCTCACGCAAGAGGCAACCGCCTGCATAAAGTGGTGACTAAGTCTAAATTGAGCTTTCTTTGCACTTATGCCCAAAGTCTTCCCTCAAAAATTAAGAAACTCAAGGCAGTACTTTCGGAGCGGAAACCCGATGAAGTTGCCATAACGTAAACATGGCTAAAAACAAAAATCGCAGATTCGGAGATTTAGATTCCAGCATACCAGCTTTTCCGCAAAGACCGCCAAAACCGACAAGGGGGTGAGGTTGTCGTGTATGTCAGAACTAAAATCTCTGTTGAAGAAAGAGAACACACTGTAGCCCTGAAGTATGAGTCCGTCTGCTTAAAGATCAAGAAGGCGAATTCACAGAACCTTGAATTCCTGGCCATTTACCGGCCACCAAACATTCTCAGTGGAGCCGACGACTCGCTCCTTGGTCTGGTGAAAGAAGCTGCTAGCCACCAGGAAGTTCTCATCGTTGGTGACTTCAACGCCCTTGCAATTAAATGGAACAACCTGACAGTTGAGGCGGCGTCTACTTCCTTTAGTTCCAAGTTAATGGATCTCACGCTTGACCTGTCTCTTGTTCATAACCTTAAGGGCATAACCAGATTTCGAGAAAACCAGCGGGCTACTTGTTTGGATCTCATTTTCACGAAGGATTCATCCTACATAGATGAAGTGCATTCAAGTGCTCCGCTCGGTAAGAGTGACCATACGACGCTAATGTGGGATATCTCACTCCATACTCAACGGCTAAGGAAGACGGAGGACCAGCCAAACATATGGAAGGCAGATCTCAATTCAATGAAGAATGCACTATCGTCCGTTAATTGGGACTGCCTACTCAAGGGGGATCCGGAGGAGGATTGGAGATCACTCAAGAGAGTTGCATTAGATCTGCTTAAGCGCATTTGTCCGGTCAAGGAGCACAAGACGACTAGTCGTTCAGCCTGGTTGACGAGAGAGCTTAACAGGCAACTGAAGCAGAAGAATAGGAAATGGAAGTTATTCAGGAAATCTGGGTCGCCAGTACACCTCGAGGAATTCCGAAGCCAAAGATATGCAGTAAAAAAATCAATTCGCCAGCACAGGAAAAACTATGAATCAAGAATCCTCCAACAGGCCGAAGAAAAGCCCAAAATTCTATTCCGCTATATTAACAGTAGATTAAAAAACAAGGATCCTGTCGCAGTACTTAAGAATGATGATGGCGGAGAATTCGTTGAGAATGACGAGAAAGCCGAGTACTGTAGCCGGTTCTGTGCCTCGATATTCACTAGGGTAACTTAGCTTTCTTTTGATAATGCCAACAGTGCTGCTGTAAACGCCGGTCTGGCACTTCATTGTGTATTATCTCCAACATCTGTTGTTGAGAGGGAGCTGCAGAACCTCAAAGAAGCAAAGTCATCCGGTCCAGACAATATACCAGCCAAGTTCTTGAAAGAATTGGCAAGCGAACTCTAAGAACCCCTAGCATATATCTTTCGTTCTTCATTTGAACTAGGAAAACTGCCATCTGAATGGAAAATGGCAAATATTTACCCGATATACAAGGGCGGAACCCGCACGAAGGTCAACAATTACCGGCCCGTCAGCCTAACTTACATTTGCTGTAAGGTGATGGAAACGATAATTAAGAAGACGACAATGAAGTTCTTGGAGGAGAACAACCTACTGTCAGGGCTCCAACACGGCTTCAGAAAGAACCATTCTTGCCTTTCCAGCCTTCTACTCTCCACTGAGCAGTGGACTCGCGCACTGGATGAAGATGGTAAGGTTGACGTCATCTATATGGACTTCAAAAAGGCAGTCGACAGCGTCCCACATAAGCGTCTAATGTATAAATTATCAGAAATTGGCATAAGAGGAAACCTACTGGCATGCATCACTGATTTTCTCACAGGGTGATCGCAAACTGTGTACATCGGTGACTCAAAGTCAAACCCTACATCTGTGCTGAGTGGCATCCCCCAAGGCTCTGTCTTAGGGCCACTGCTCTTCCTTATCTATATCAACGACTGCGTCAACGACCTGGGTTGCAGCGCTATCATGTTTGCCGACGACGTCAAACTCTGTAGAGCCACCAGGTCTGACGCCGATAGGAAAGCGCTTCAAGAGAGTCTCAATCGACTTAGCTGCTGGTCTGCTCGTTGGCTTTTAAACTTCAACATTAGTAAGTGTGTGGTTTTAAGACTCCGTATTTGAAGGACTGATGAGGAGAACGATGCCTTCCAATACCTCCTCGATGGGCACCCACTTTCAGATGTGAACGAACAAAATGATCTCGGTGTTCTTATAAATTCCTCACTTAAACCATCTACTCAGTGTGTAAAGGCAGCTAAACGCGCAACACAGGTGCTGTTTGCGATTAGGCAGGGATTCGTTAACATTGACAAGGAGCTCTTCAGGAAAACCTACGGAGCGTTTGCTCGGTCCCACTTGAAGTATGCTGTCCAGGCCTGGCGTCCGTGGTTCAAGAAGTATTACCTGCACCTGGAACGAGTGCAGGCGAGTGCTACGAAGATGGTCAAGAATCTTGATCATCTGCCTTATGAAGACAGACTGACCGAACTTGATCTTTTCCCTCTCAATTATAGGCAACTCCGCGGGGACCTCATACAAACCTACCGTATTGTTAGAGGCCAAGACTGCGCCCTAGAATTTGATGATTTCTTCGAATTGTCTCGGACTGACCATCTGCGAGGTCATCCTTTTAAACTACAGAGGAAACCGGCCCGTATCAACGTTCGTCGAAACGCCTTCTCTCAGAGGGTGGAACGGACTCCCGGAAGATGTGGTCCTCTCAGATACTGTTGACATTTTTAAACACAAACTTGATTCTCATTTGCTGAGAAACTGTGGCAGATATAATGAACAAAGTGTCAGTAACAGCACCTTGCAACTGGCTCACACTTTTCCCTGATGTTAAGCCTACATTTTTATTATGTACTATTGTTACGGTGGACCTATTATGGGATTTTAGTTATGAATAAGGAGCTCAAGGGCGAAAGCCATCTTCCCTTAATAAAGTGACTTTAAGTGACTTAGCTCTTCCATCTCTACACTAAGTCTATTAACCACCAACTCAAGTTTCATAAATTTGTAAAGAAGGGTAAAATGTGATATGCAGGCTTCATCTTTATGAGATTCATCTCTTAAACTTTTAAGACTTTTAGTTCGCTTGGCAGGAGGACTTTTCAATAAGCTTCGTGACCGATCTTTTATATTTGATGACTGAATTTGCTCTTTACGGCTGTACGCTTTTATAGCTCCATTCGTTAGCCATTTGACTTCCACCCGAGGCCTCTGCGGTTCGATTCCCGGCCCCGCTGGCAGCCTTGTAGGATTATCGAGAGCAATAGTTTCTACTTCCATTTTAGTTGCAAACGAAACGATTAAATTCAAAATGTTAAATTTTCCTTTGTAACTGTGACGTAGTGTGTTGACTAATATTCAAAATAGCGAAAATCTTTCGACGGTGTGTAGTGTATTGCAAATATTTGAAGCAGATTTAGTAAACAATACGCCTAATTGCTTAGAAGCACTTTCAAATATGTATAAACAATATACAGGATATTCAGGAACGACTCAGTCGTTTGTAGGTCTTTGAAAGAGATGAAACGAAGGAAGATTAGTGAAATATAGGGAGGGAGGTACAGTTCGAACAGCTGGTATTCGTGTGGCTGGCTTGCAGGAGGCACGTTAATGCCACCAGTGCCGATTGGGAGGAGGAACGGTCATCTCATGTCCGCGTGGGCCACTGGGTCTGTGTGCTGGTAGGAGGAAAGTTATCAGCTACGTGTGCATCAGCATGTTTTAGGAAATTGGTCATCTCGACTACTTGGGAGGAAGCCTGGTTGGCTGCGTTGAACCTAAACGGCAAATCAGTTTGCCTTGTTAGTGTTCGCAACGGTAGGGTCCGAACAGCTGGTCTCTCTCGGCTGCGAATAGGACGCATGCACGCCATGATCGATGCAGTCTGTCTGGCCAATAAATTTCGATGCAACCAGACAATGTCCCTTCTCGCTGCCGTTGGCATGCCTGCTGCTAAAACCCCACTTGGATTACGGCTGGCTCTCCTGCTGGTTATTAGCGCTGAGTGACCTCGTCTGTTGCGTCAAGCGTTAGGAGGGCGTCAGTCAGACAAGACCACTATAGCATTACTAGTCTTGTCTGACTAAAGTCTGGCTAGATACCTACTATAAGTGAATAAGGGTAGACAGTGCATTAGTACCCGCGCAACGTCTACTGACGAAAAATACTAAGTTAGGCAGTGTTTCTGGCTGCGGCCTACAGCATCTCCCTGCTCGGTTATCTTGATTTCGTCTTGTCACCATCTGGTGCGGTTGAGAAGGCTTAGATTGAAGTGGATGGCGGCGCGTCTACTTTCCCTATACATGACCACAGTCACTGTCCTTGCTCTCGGGCAAATGTTAGACATTTTCGTTTGCGATGGTCGAACTGACAAACAACCTTGGTGTTATTCTGGCATCTAAGCTCTCAGTTACTCTTCATGTTCAATTTCAATATATTTAAGACAAGAGGCCCAAGACCCGGAGCAGTCTCTTCAAAGGTAGTTCAAGACAGAAAAATAAACTCAAACAGGACGGTGATCCTTGAAAGGAAGTTGGAACCGCTGACAGGTTGAGTAGATGTTGTCATCGATGACCATAAGAAAAAAAGGCATCAAGGTGTCTTTAGAAACTGGGAACCGACATTGCTTAGACAATATCCTCACTCAGGGAATTCCAGTCTTTGATGACCCGACGGGAAAACCGGTAATTCTGAGGCAGATGGTCTGAGCGTTGCTGGACTAGGCGAAAGGAGTGGCTTCGGGGGCAAGTGTCGTAATTTCGAATGATGATCCAATCCAACTCTGGGTAATGTTTGAGCACAACCAAGTGGAACAGAAAAATTATATCCCCTCGACGTCGCCAATACTCCAAAGAAGACAATTATAAACTGCGAAGACGTGCTTCATAGGGAAGTCCACGGATTTGTGGGACCATCCTAGAACCCAGTCGTTGCACCGATTCAAGTGCCAGCATTTCTCCTGCATAGCCAGGAAAGTAGGCCAGGCCCGCAAACTCAATGACAAGCCGAACATAGATGGAGAACAGCTTTTTAAATATGACTGGAGACCACAAAGAGAATTTCCTGCTCAACATCCATAAGCGCCGAAACCCAGCCACACGAATTTTGGCTGTGTGACAGTTTGTTTTCAAATTGTCTTGTATCATGACTCCAAGGTTGCGGAATTCCGTGACTTGTCGGAGTGGGACACCATTGAGCTAGTATGGTAAGACGACCTCAGTAGATCCAATTGTCATGAACGCCGATTTCGCAGCATTGACCGGCAAATGGTTACTAGAAGCCCAAGAGGCTAACTGGATAAGGTCCTGTTGCAGGGTGATTATTTCGTTGGCACCTGTGACATCACGCCATATTATAATGTCATCGGCGTACAATACGAACGGAGAGGAAAGGCATTGTTTCAGATCCTGAACATAGATAGAGAACAAGGTGGGGTCAAGAATTGATCCTTGAGGAACCCCAGATGATGCGACCTCGGCAGGAGACAATACACCTCCTACACTGACACTCCAAGTCCTATCACTAAAATATGACCGGATCCAGTTTAGGATGTTGCCACCAATACCAAGAGTTGCTAACTAGTTTACGATCGGTTGGTAAGAAACCAGGTCAAACGCTTTACTGAAGTCGATTAATACAATGTGCGTTGGGAACCCCCTATCTTTCGATTCGGCCCAAGACTCACGGGCAAATATCAGGTTTGTCGCACAAGATTTTACGTGCGTAAAACCGTGTTGCTCTTTAATCCAACCGTTGGTTTGGTCCAGAAAATTGTCAATCTCTTGTTTTGTGAGGGTTTCGAGAACCTTCACTAAAACCGAGGTGAGAGTTACTGACCTATAATTGGAGGTAAGCGATTTATCACCGGATTTATAAAACGGTTTCATGACACCAAACTACCAATCTTGAGGAAAAGTGGTCGTACTGATGGACGTTTGAAAAATATCCATGACATAAGGGAACCGCTTCTGGAGGCGCTACAGATTAACCGACTCAAATAAACACTTAAGGGAGTATAAGCAACAACGTACCGTTTGTAATAGAGAAGCTACTAAACTGCGCAAGAAATACGAGTTGAACATATTATACAAGTCGCTGGAACACCCCAAGATATTGTACGGTTACATTCGAAGCACCAAGAGATCTCAGGAACTGATCCCTGCCCTGAGATGAGCCGATGGGCAACTGATGACTGAAGACCAGATGAAAGCCTCCCTCCTCTCCGATTTCTTTGAATCCGTTTAAACCCGAGAACTAACAACTTTTGCTGACGGTAGGTCCGCTCATCGACCGAGGACTGCACCCCTGCTCTCCTACTCATTGCCCAAAATCGAGGACTTAGAGTTTTTACACAACACTGTCAGGGCCGAATTACTCCAACTTAAGCCTGCCAAATTACCAGGGCCGGAAAACATTCCTGCACTAGCACTACGAGAATTAGCTAACGAACTATGCAAACCCCTGGCTGCCATCTTCCAGAAATCTTTTGACGAAGGCGAACTCCCAGAAGAATGGAAGTGGGCAAACGTCACCCCCATCTATAAGGGAGGTTCGCGACTTGATTGCGCAAATTACCGTCCTGTCAGTCTAACTTGCATCGCGTGCAAAGTAATGGAGCACATTATTAAGAAGCATTTCATATATTTCCTCAAAAGCAACAAAATACTATGTAATGGACATCACGGCTTTCGCCCGGGACGCTCTTGCCTCACGAGTGCTCTTTACTCACAGGAGAAGTGGACAAAGGCCGCTGATAAAGGCTATCAAATTGATGTTATATTCTTCAACTTCAAAAAGGCCTTCGATATTGTACCACACAGGCTTCTTTTGCTGAAGATTTGGGACGTGGGAATCCAAGGAAAAATGTATAAATGGATCGTAGTTTCTTGTCCCTCAGAGAACAGAGGATCGTTGTCGGAAACTCAACCTCAGAATGGACAATGGTCGAGAGTGGTGTACCACAAGGCTCAGTTTTGGGTCCGCTGCTATTCCTGATTTACGTAAACGACTGTCTCAATGAGCTTGATTGCCCAGCTGTCATGTTTGCGGATGACATAAAAATATGAGCTGAAATTAGGTGCGCTGACGACGCAAAGAGACTACAGTCGAACATCGATAAACTGGTTATCTGGTCGTCCACGTGGCTTCTTAACTTTAATGTATCCAAGTGTCTTGTTCTACACAAAAGCCCGGGGCGAAAAGTGCCACCGAAACACAGTTATTTAATCAATGGTACCACATTAAACGAGGTTGAGACACACAAAGATCTAGGTATATGGACAACCGCGAACTTGATGCAAACAGAGCACTGTAAAACGTCCGTCCAGAAGGCAACTAGTACCCTGCACTGGATCAGACGAGCGCTCAAAATCTTTCCACCTGAACTCTTCGGAAAAATATTTGGCACCTTTGTGAGACCACATCTTGAATACGGAATGCCAGTCTGGACACCGTGGTTGTAGAAAGATGTGGAGCTTCTTGAACAAGTGCAACGCAGGACGACAAAGATGGTCGACGGTCTCAGGGACTTACCATATCAGAAGAGATTGATAAAACTTGACCTTTTTCCTTTGTCTTACAGGAACGTTCTGTGCAGCCTGCTCTGGACATTTCGGATAATCCGGGGCCACATTTCCTCCCTAAAATTGGAGGATTTCTTCCAATTAGCCACCACTACTCACATGCGTGGCCATCCTTACAAGATCACAGACGAACGCACCCGATTAGACCTCCGAAAATATTTCTTCAGTCAACGCGTGGTCCGGCCTTGGAACTTGCTACCAACCGAGACGGTTTCCGCTGACACATTTGCGGAATTTAAAAGAAGACTTGATGTGATTTTATTTGACAAAAGGCGACTTTTACAACAAGATTTCGTACTGCCAGCACTGTGAACAATTTTTCTGGCTTTAGACCGTTTTCATTCTTTTCCGTGAAAATTCACTCGAAAGTCTGTTATGATATCGTATCTGCTCCTCCCCCCCCCCCGACTGCACATTAACTGTAAGAATAACCTTGTTTGCGTTACATTAATAGGGTCCTCAAGGGTATTTCTTGCCTGTTACCCTTAAAATATACATATATAAACATCTGGAGAAGATAATTTTTAATCAAATTTTTGATTTTTGCCTAAAAAATAAGCTCATAAGTGACTCGAAGCATGGTTTTCTACCCGGAAGATCATGCGAGACGTGTCACTTAGCTTTTCTTAACCACGTCACTTCCCTCCGTAACGAGCAGCAATCCGTGGTTGTTATCTTCTTTGACCTGAGCAAAGCCTTCGACAAGGTACCGCACAGACGGCTTCTGATAAAATTGGAAGCCATTGGCATCCGTCCCCCTCTCCTCGACTTCATCGGTTCCTACTTGTCTAAACGCAGCCAGAAGGTCCTAGTAGGTAATAGTTATTCCACTTCTCAGCTGATTACGAGTGGCGTTTTTCAAGGCACTGTCTTGGGTCCTTTACTCTTCATTCTATACATAAACGAAATTTCGACTGTTCTAAAAAATTCACACAATATCCTTTATGCAGACGACCTCAAATGCATATACTCATTTTCCAAGGACACGGCAAGTATATGCGTTGATAAAATAAATGCGGACCTACTTACACTCTCACGTTGGAGTGCTACCTGGCAGATGGAATTCTCTCCAGCCAAATGTTCATGTGTTTCAGTCCCGCCAAGCTTCCTCGTCCCCTTGTCTTTCAAAATACTCCACTTTCAGAACGATCCACTATAAAAGACTTAGGTCTAAGCTACACAAATAAACGAGCATTGTCGCTTCATGCGGATCGAATATCTGCGAAGGCTGCACAGATATGTGGTTTTATATCACACAATTTCTTCCTGCTGGTAATAAAGTTAAAAGTTTATTGCATGTATGTTCTACCCATCCTAGAATACTGCTGTCCCCTCCTTAGTCTAATGAATGCTTCGGACCGGGGTAAGATTGAAAATGTACAGAGGGTATTTACTCGCAAAATATTCGCCCTTCCTCGATCCATTCTTTCTTATACGGAGAGATTTCAGTTTGCGAACATGACATTTCTTTGGGTCAGAAGACTCAAAGCGGGCCTCTGTTTCTTCTTTCGCGTTAACTCTACCCCTTATCTTCCACGAATCAACGCTCTCATTACCGCAGATGTCGATTTGAAAGATAAGATCTGGTGAAGTCAGTAAGTGGACTACGAAATCCTATAGTCTCTAGTTTGGCTAGGAGCCTCCTGTGAGGAACTTTATCAAATGCTTTACTAAGGTCAAAATCGATAACACCCACAGGTAGATGATCATTACGAAGAGAAGTAAGTAGATTTAGAAAAGATATTTGGCATGTTTTACAAGATCGGTCTGATAAAAAGCCATGCTGTGAGGACCTGAGAATGTTATTATTGATGCAGAAATCTGTAATTTTTTTGGCAATAAGTTTTTCAAAGAGTTTAGCCAGAGAGGGCGTTTTATGAACACCGCGATAATTGTGCATATCTGATCGGGAACCAGATTTAAATACGGTAATTATAATAGAAGTTTTCCAGTAGTCCGGGAAAAAGCCATGCTCAAGAAACACTGAAAATAACTTACTCAGTAAGGGCGGGAAATCTCTTAATTGTTTGATGAGTGAGTTTGGAATGTTATCAGTTCCTACCGAATGTGAATTTTTAAGACGACTTATTTCTTTTTGAATACAAGCGGGTGAGAAATTAAGGGTACTGAGATTTGAATCACACAGCAGGGGGATTATAGGAGTGGGGCTAGTTTCGATGGTAAAGAACTTGGCGAAAAATGAATTTAGCAATGCTGCTTTCTCCAAATCCTCTGTAACAAAATGATTGTTGCCATTGAGTAAGGGTGGAATGACTTTCTGAAGCTTATCCGACGACCGAAGACGGAATTCTTGAGCAACTGATCTGGAAGAATTCGCATCACTTAATGCTGTGGCCTCTCTACGCCTATCTCGTGCAAGCCTTATTTTAAGCGCTGATTCAAATATTTGCGCTGTTCTTAAGTGAATTGATAAAGAGCTATTAGATGTATCCTTAAGTTGTTTTTGTAATTTCTTGAGTCTATTTTGGAGAAAATGTGGCACAGTAGAAGAAGCTGAATTTGATTTAAAAATCTCAAGTGGGGTAAGAGCCTGAATATTTTCTGTAAGGTTTTGCAAAAGCTCCTGGAAGAAGTAGGGATTGTTAGTTGAAAATATGCTATGCCAATCAAGGGTAGTTACGAAATCATTTACTAATTTATGGATTACGTTACCAGAGTCGAGGTTATTGCATTTTACATCGGGCTTTTTAGAAAGAGAGACCGGAAAACAACAGTAAATTAAGGCATGGTCACTTGCGAAAATATCACGATGAAAATTCATAAAAAGAGGGTGGACATCATTTGTAAAAATTAAATCTCATATGTTGTCATTTCTGGTCACTGAACTGACCGAAGAGGCTACGCAGGGTGAAAATTATCTCGTATATTATATCGAGTAATAAAAACTATTTCTTGCTGGAAATTGATAAAGTACCAAATTTGTAGATATTATTCAGTATTTACGCAATAGATTACTTGCTTTTTACGTGAATCTACCGGAACTAGAATGAAGCTATGTCGGTGAAACAGTATAAAAATGTATATTTTGACCTATCGGTAAAAAAGAAAACAACCGGTATGTGCAGTTGCTAAAGGGTTCGATATACAAATAAATAACAACAATTAAGCTAGTAAATTCAGCAAGTAACGAGAAAATCTGATAAAAATATCTATTTTACTTAGCTTTGAAAGATAAGTTGCACGCCTTGACCTCACTAGAAGAGTTTTTTGGGGGGAGGCGAGAAGACATGTAGAAGTTAGCAGTTTTATGTGGTAGAGGATGGGTAAAGGATCTGATAGGGGAGAAACGGTGACATAAAATTAGTGTTGGGGCCGCTCGCGTAAGGACTAGTGGTCTTAATCAGTGAATGTCCTGTACGGCAACTCCGATTAGATTTAAAACTATACCAGTTTGGGTTAATGCCGTGCAAATTAAATTTTTCGTGGTTCGTGCCCGGCATGTTTAATAACGCATTATACGGGGGAATAATATGACTCCCACGGTCTAAAGAGGAGCTAGGTTGTGGTGGGGAAGCGCTCGGCCTTAACGCTTTCGACGGTGTTGGCGACATTCTTGATGAACTGGTTGCCGAGTTAGAGGCAGCGGAATTTATCGATCGTTGGACAGAGAATGTATTTAGACTAGTATTAATCGTAGTAGATGACGGAGCGGCGGGCCTTGACGGCCGCGACATCAAGAGGGATGGGCTAACTGGTGCACTGATGTTTATGGACCTATGACTAGGCATTCGGGAGGTAGAGATAGCAGGTGTACTGACGGTTATGGAACTATGAATAGACATCTGGGAGGCAGGGATAACGGGTGCACTGACGTTAGTGGGTGTATGGCCATGTATGCGGGGGGAAGGATTAGCGAGTGCATTTACCCTATCGGGACTACGAACAGATTTAGGAATAGGAGGCTGAGAAGTCATTGGTCTATTGGATTGGAGAGCCGTATTTCTTCGCTCCATTGGTGTAAGATCTCGACAGAGGGAACTTTTAGTCATTTCTAAATATCGGGAAATGCGACCTCGTTGAGCAAAGAGTGAGTCCACCTCGATCAATGAAAACAATTTAACTAGGATTAGCGGGTTTTCTCTACGCGATTTGAGGTGCTTTGCTTCTGTAATTTTGTAGTTGAAACCACCCCAACATAGAAAATCTTTCGCAATATCCAAAGGGCGACTTAATATGGAGGCATTTTTAGCATAAAGTTAAAGCTTTGCTTTTGTCACTCAAAAGCTTCCGTGGTTATAAGATGGACGAGGGAGTCTAAATTTTTACAATCTTGCGAGGGCACATCTGATAACTTGCCATCAAACAGATTGCCTAGTATTGATAAAACAGAACCAAACTTCATCATGAAGTCATTACAGTTCTGTAATGCAGATAAATCAATTTGCTTAGCCTTGACAATGGGCTGCATGTTGATATCAAGGCATTGACTAATAGGCGTGGTCAGGCACCGCTTGGGTCTGGGAGCAGATATCTTACGATGAGTTATAACTTTCGTTCTCATAATTTTGATAAAAATCTGCTTTAAATGTAAGATGATTTATAAAAATTCAGCCTACATAATTTTACCGCAGCTGGTTGTTAAAATCTCTTAAGATTGCTGAACAAACTGCATTAGTAATTACGTTCAGAAAAAAACAGAACTATCAGCCCCATCCAGACATAATGAATTATTATCATCAATTGTGTTTTATAACTGGGTGCAAATAATAAGCAAACCAACCAGGGGAAACACTATACTCGATGTTATTCTCACCAATGATATCTGGGCCTTATGTACGCACTACGAAAGCTTAACCTTTGATAGTGATCATAAGACAATAATAGCAGTGCTCCCTTTTAACATTAAAATAAGACCTGATCCTAGTTACACTTCTATAAACCCCAAAAATCTTGACATTGAATCTATGAATAACTACATAAGGTCATTGGATTGGAGCTCTTTCCTCCTAACAGCATCCCCTCTAGAAGCTGTAAACATATTATATGCCACCCTTAATTTAATTCCAGATACCCTTATTGACGAGAGATCCATGATAGATGATAGATAGATAGATAGATAGAGAGCTATATTTTGATGATAATATCAAAATTTTCAGCAAAAAAGTGGCTCCATTCACGGAGAGTAAAAATAAGATCAATTATGGGGTTCAAAAAGCTCAAGAGTAAACGGTCAAAGATAACAAAATGCTCGAAGTAAGAAGTCGACACGGTTACCACATCTGTTATGGAGACAGGTCTGCCTTCAGCTTCTCAATTTCCATTTCTTCACACGTGAGGAATCGTGCTAAGAATGGGAGTACCGAGTACTGGTAGGCCGATGTACGGCAGGTCATATGACGGAAGCTTCGGCGCATGGTACGAGAAGATTTCGCAGCCATTAATTCAGAGTGGAGAGGGTGAGCGACCTCACTTAGAATACGGTCCACGAAATTCTTGACCGATTTAAAATGTCGCTGTATGATGAGGTCAGCTAAAAAAACATAGGAATAACCGGCAGCTGAAGAGAGCATGCGGAGAATACGTTTAATAACAAGCAAGTCTTTCTTGAGTTGTGCTGGAAAAGTAACTGGAGAGCAATAAAGAATAAGAGGGAGGATACAGGCATCTATAAAACGCCAGATGAGAGCTTGTGGGGTGCGATATGAACGCAAGCGGCGGATATAATACAAAAGTTTGCGGATTTTTATAAAAAGGTCTTCAATATGAAGAGTAAATGAGAGGTTGGAAGCAACTGTTACACCAAGGTATCGGAAGGAGGATACATTGTTAGGCAGAAAGTCAATGGTTTCAGGGCTGGTAGGGGGTCGCAGCCGAAAAATGCACTGGACTGACTTCTGCTCATTAAGTAAAAGGCCATTTTCTGACGACCATGCTGTGACATGGTCCAGTCCATCCTTCAGTGTTTGGAGATGGGTCTGGCTTTTGAGAGGATGGCCGACAACCATATCGTCAGCGTATTTGGCAAACAAACATGCGTTTGGAGATCGTAGGTCATCAGTATGGAGGAAAAAAAGATGAGGGGATAATATAGACCCCTGCAGAACTCCACAATTGTTGGGAAGGACCGTCGATTTTCGCTTCCCGGTCTGAACGAATTGAATGCGGGAAGAAAAATAGTCCCTTAGCCATGAGACAACCCAGCCAGGAGAGCCACATGCAGAGGTTTTACTAAGAAGAAGATGGCGCGGGATCGTGTTGAAGGCTGAGGAATAGTCAAGAAAAGCACACGCGTAAGCACGGCATCCCTTATCCAAGTCCCTAAGAGCAGAGTGGACTACTAAAGCAACTGCATCTAGTGTACTACGCCTCGCCTTATACGCAAACTGCAAGGGATCAGAAAAATTGGATGAAAACGGCTTAATGATGTCCAAAGCGACTCGTTCTGTAAGTTTGAGAAGTGCAGAAGAGCAGGCGATTGGGCGAAAGGATTTGGGACCTGTTGAAGTGGTTTTTTTCGGGATAGGAGTGATTTTCACCGAACGCCAACCGTCAGGAATCTTGGACTCCATGAAAGATAAATTAATAAGATGTGCCAAGACAGGAGCTTATTGAAAAGAGCAAGATTTAAGGAGAAATGGGGAGACGCCATCTGGTCCGGCAGCTGTTGTACCTTTAACCTTGTTTAGGTGTTTCATCACTGTTGCCACAGACACTGGAGAAAAATCACTCGGTGGTAACGAAATATAATTTGTCGGGAGATAGGACTCGGTGGGAGTATGGATGAAGTTTGAGTTTAAGCTGTCTAGGTCAGCGTCAACATGTGCCAGCGTATTGCGTTGACCAGTGAGACGTTTAAGACTTTTCCATATTTCGGATGAAGAGAGAGGAGACGAAGATGTAGAAGAAGTAAATAACTGACTAACAAAAAGGTCATTTAGTCTTGCGATCTCGCGTTTTATAAGGGCATTAACGTCCTTCAATCTTTCTCGTAAACCTAGTTTGTAGAACAGTTCCTTGTGTCTTCTCAAAGTTTTTAAGTGGGGAGAAGATATTCGGTCTGGTCTAACCATGACCGTGTCAAAAGGACAACAAATGTTAAAAATTCCGTTGAGAAATGTTGTAAGATAACTCGAACACGACTCGACATTCCTGTTTTCGAGAAAGATGGAAATGCATTCAGATATACAAGTCTGAAGCAAGGAAATATTATGTGGGGACGTGTCACGAATGTGTAATTTCCTCTCGGGCGTTACTAATAGCCCTTTGTTGGTCTAAGAATAGATTTTTGGTTGACAGAGCAGTACGGAATGGTCTGAGCCTGCCAATGGAGCTCTTTTTTTTACAGCAAAAAGCTTTGGATAGTTAGTCAGGATATGATCGAGTGGGGCGTCATCTCGTGTATTGAAATTAACTAAGTCACTAAATCCTAACAATATGAGGGGACGTAGATTGTTAGGATTTAGTGA
>JAYGXS010000001.1:36932832-37000308 GCA_036362985.1 Ligula intestinalis | reverse complement strand
AATGGAGCTCTATTTTTTACAGCAAAAAGCTTTGGATAGTTAGTCAGTATATGATCGAGTGGGGCGTCATCTCGTGTATTGAAATTAACTAAGTCACTAAATCCTAACAATATGAGGGGACGTAGATTTACTCGATTGAAGTCCCCACATAAAATAATTGCATGCTCGCAAGACAGTGCGGCAAGCTTTTGGGAAAGAAAATCGAAAAAGTGGGTAAGGGCATCTTGACAGGTGGAAGGGGGTATGTAAATACTAACATAAATGATGCCTTTTGAGTTGTGTAAAAATTTAGGCCTACAAACTACTGCAATAACGTCTATGTGGTCTTCGGAGTAAGAAAAAAGGGACTTACAGTTTGTGCACCATTGCTGGTTTACAAAAACTGCTACTCCGCCACCTCTGCTGATTGATCGGGATTTTCTGTCCGAACGAAAACAGCAATACGCTGGAGGTGTGATGAGCTGCGACTCTATATCCCTATTGAGCCAGGTCTCTTGAAGACAGATTACACCGCACTTACTGTGTTCCTGTTTCAACATAAGTGCATCCAATTCGAGACTTTTATTGAAAATAGACCTGCAGTTAGTGGACATTAGACCCGGAAGAGACATTGAGGCTAATGGTTGACGCTTCATAGCTTGTTTCCAACCGCATCGGTGCTTACGCGATCGTATTGCATTCCATTGGATAACATTTGGTGCTGGTGTACTGCAGGTTCTGCAAATTAATCCAAAAGTACATGAATGTTCGTTATGAATTTCCGTCGATAGAATATTTGTCCTTCGAGCATTCAAAAACGTACGAGTGTACAGCAGAGATGACCTCATGTCCAGAAATGCAGAAAAACAAAGTAGAGAAGTAGACAGTCTGGTATACACTAATAAATTCCCGCGTGAATGGAGAGCAAAAAAAAAACTGGCAGCTCAAATTCGAAACCCCCATGTAAGAAATCACTAATTCCAAACTTCCTTTCCAAACGGCTAAAAAACTTAAAAAACAACTCCACGACCCATGTATTAGTTATCTATCTACGCTCAGACGCATTACAGAGATTCACGAGTTAGCCCAGAACATTGAAACAAATAAGACGATAGCAGCAGAAAATCGGGCAATCGAGTGCCCAGAAGGGACAGCCCAAATCTTCAGGAAACCAATAAATAATCATCAAAAACAAGGCCCCCAAATCATGCTTGATGACCAAGGAATAGTAATAACAAATGACAACCAAAAAGCAAATCTTTTTAACGAGTATTTCTCAACCAACTATTCAGTCGAGGAAGAACCAATCCCCCAACCAACAGAAATGATGGCACTATTATTAATAGAGATATTGTTTAACGAAGAAACTGTAGAGAAAGCTATCCGCCAACTGTCCCATTCCACATCATATGGAACGGATAGAATCCCTCATTGCATACTGAGACATATGACATATGCCCCATTACTTCTGTCTAACCTTTTGTCGTTACTGCAGTCAAATGGTACTTATCCAGAAATATGGAAAAAAACATGTATCACCCCAATTCACAAAAACTGAAATCGTTCCAATGCCCAAAATTATCGTGGTGTTCACCAAACATCGGTTTTAGCAAAAATCTTAGAAAAAATAATTTATAACCAAATGTTAGACCATCTGACGAATGTAAATCTCAAACCTCCCTCTCAACATGCCTTTTTACCTAAAAAGTCATGTCAGTCCTGCCATCTCACTTTCTTGGAATTCGTCTCCAGAAATCGAGATGATGGGAACACGGTAGCTACAATTTACTTTGAGCTAAAAAATCTTTTGACAAAGTTCCCCATAAAAGACTGATTGTGAAGCTAGTGAGTCACGGGATTCGGCCCACCCCTCCTTGATTTCCTTAAATCCTATCTTCAAAACCGATTCCAAGTAGTACAACTTCGAAATATAGTATCAGAACCAGCTCATATAAGCAGTGTTCCCCTCTTATTTCTCATTTACATTCATGAGTTATCCACGATATCAACCTCTGCTAAAACATTTTTATATGCAGCTGACTTAAAACTCGCATATGCCTATAAGAAAAATTCGATAAGTAGTGTGCATAGAACAAGTGAATTAGACCTTCAAAAACTAAACGACTGGAGTGTTCAGTGGCAAATGCCGTTTTCACCAACAAAATGTCATCTCATGATTTTTGGACCACTAAAACTTCCCCCATAATATTTAGTGGTCAATAAATAAAAGAGCTAACATCTTTAAAAGGTTTAGGTCTTAGCTATTCTAATACTCTTGACTTATCCCCACATGTTGAACAAATCGCACCAAAAGCAAATCGACTATGTGGCTTCATAAGTAAAAATTTCACATTAATTACACTTAAGACTAAACTTTACTAAATGTACGTTTTACCTATTCTAGATTACTGCTCAATATTTTTCGGTACCATGTCATCAGATGACAGACAGAAACTAGAAAAAATCCAGCGAAGGTTTACCAGAGTTCTGTGTAAACGCGATGACACCCGAGACTCCTATTCAATAATGTACAATAGATATGGTCTTAAACCCCTCTGGCAAAGGCGACTCCAAAATGGTTTAACTTTCCCATTCAAAGTGACACATAATCAGAACATCCTTAGCAATAATATGTTAACAAATCAAAACGGTTCCCGTCCCACTAGAAACAACTAGCATACAATTCATAACGCTAAAGCTAGGGCGGCCCAGCGATCAAATTTCTACACCATAAGATATGCGATCATATGGAATGCCCTACCCAACGATATTCGCAAAAGCCACAGTTTAGCCGAATTTAGAAGTAAGGCCAAGCAGTTCTTCTCAAATGACATGACGCATATATTTCTGAACAAAATAGGACACTTTGCTAACCAGTTCTTTGACGTCCAATTCGGACCAAAAGGGATTTAACGGTCCAGGAGAGTTCCCGCACATTTTGGAGAAAACTGGCCACTGCTGGAGGCTTTCCAGTCGACGGTTTCCAACGCTGATAAAATCAAAGCTTAAGCAAAATCGTGCCTTGCCTCCTTTTCCAATCCGTAAAAATAAACAAAAACAAAAACAAAAACTAAGAACAATTTATCTATTCCAATATTCTTCGACTAACATCTCAATGTTTATAAAAATTATTAGGAAAGAAAATAATTTTCTCTTCAACTATACTAAAATATATATTGTTTCCTCTTATAATGTATCAGAAGTATCAATACTAATAATTTAAATCTCAATCTCACTTAGATATTCGACAAACGAAAGGCCAAGTGTCTTCTGCCGATGCACTTGAATGACGATGGCGCTTCGCAGCTGCCTCGACCCACCTCAGACACCTGCAACGTCCCATCTAATTATCAAACTAGTGCCAATGGACAACGATTGTAATCTCCATATCGAGCAGACCCATATATTTGGAAGATGCGATGTCCTCAACTGATTTTTTCGCCTTCAAACTGACCGCGGCTAAGTATCCCTCAGTTAAAGGAAATGACAGTTTTTCCAGACTCCAAGTATTCTTACTATAAAACCGTAATACGTACAATGTATAGCTATTTTATTTTATGTTTTTCTAGATTTTTTCCCTAGAAGTCAGGTTTTTTTCACTCAAAACAAACTCCTCATTTCACACATTATTGACCTGACCTGACCAAAACAAATACAATAGTCACTGCGAAAGAAGGTGTTTGGGTTAGGTTTTTTCCTGCCTTACGGTGTTTTTGATGGCACCAAAGATGTGCTTTACAAATAAACCTTATTAGTTGATATGATTTTCAGATTATGACTTACGACAAATAATCAGAGAGAACTTAACAAATACTGTAGCTATTTTTTTAATAAGCACTTGAAATTTATTTGAAAAAGTGAATTCAATATTGGGAACCAACTCAGCCTTTGAAGGTCTTGAGAATATTCTGATCTTGACGATTTCTTTTACTAGGCCGCAAATTTGCTGGTTTGAAGAGGTTGCGTTCGGTTTAAATAGGTTGCGTCCCGGTAGAATTGGTTGGAGAACAAAATCTTCTTAAATTCCGACTTAAAAAGATGGTTCACGCAAGAACAATAATTCCACAGGCGCAGAAAAAATTGTTTATGAACGATTGCAGCCACAATATCCTAGATCGTAATTGATGGGGGATATCGATGTAGAAATATTCTAGGAGTGGGGAAATATTGACTGTGATCTTGTAGGCTCAGGATTGAAAATGTACAGAGGGTATTTACTCGCAAAATATTCGCCCTTCCTCGATCCAATCTTTCTTATACGGAGAGATTTCAGTTCGCGAACATGACATTTCTTTGGGTCAGAAGACTCGAAGCGGGCCTCTGTTTCTTCTTTCGCGTTAACTCTACCCCTTATCTTCCACGAATCAACGCTCTCATTACCGCAGATAGACCTTATGCCACTCATAATTCCTCCAGGATTATTGCACCCCGCTTAAGCTCCACTTCGAACCATTCTCACTTCTTTGCCTCCAAATATGTCTTCCTTTGGAATAACATTCCCCTCGAAATTAGGCTGTCGTCTATCTTAGCAGGTATAAAGTCAAATAACGTAAACACTTAACTTCGGAAGATATAAAGTCCTTTTTATCCGTCTCCTTCCCAAACACACAACTTTTGGACTTTGAAAAGGGTCCCCTTGGTATCTGAGGTGGTTATGTTTATCTAACATTTTTTCCATATATGTCTATTTATTCCTCCTTTCAGTGATACTTGCAACGATGTTTCGTCCACTTCTCTGTCAATTCATCATAGCCGTTTTCTCCATTCGCCGTTTTACAGCCCTGACGATAGGCTTCGTGGTCTTTAGTCATGCTCGTGGCGGTTCTGCTATTTTCGCCAGCTCGTCGCTGGACTCCGCAGTCTACAAGGTCACATCTCCGGTGTTTCGTTGATGATCAAGTGACCTCTGCCGTTCACTCTCTCATCGACCCTGTTATCCCCGATGGCCTCCTTCGGTCTCACCTCCCCGATAGTTGATCATGAAGCCAGTCGGGTTGTGTTACAATGGTGAACGACAGCCTCTACTGCAATATGATTTCTCCAATTACAAGAAGTGTTTCCAACCCCCATACGTTCTCATCAACAGTCCTGTCCCATTTGCACTACAATCAATCCTCTCAACCATCCCCTTAATTTTTTGAAGCAGTTTTTTTCTCCTACGTTTTGTTTTTTTAAGAAGGGGTTCGCTGAAATCCGCCCTAGCTTAAATGGTAGGATATTTTTTTCACTGCTTCCTCCTTAGTTCACCATGCGTTGACTACTATTTTAAAATGACGATATGTTGGTGAATATGAATTAATCTACCAACACTACTAAACGCTCCCGCTGTCTATGTGGTTGTTTCGTGGAGAGCAGTATTTATCAACTTTCTATTAAATTCACCACAGCACTAAGTTTGCAATGACAAGGCCCTCCGGGACTAAAATACACAAATTTATTTATTTATTTACTATAAAAGCATGTCAATGCTTGCTGCTTCCTAATTTTCTCTGAAGATGGTCTCTTGTGTGAAGCCTAAAGCTCGGAATAATACAATTGCCTTTCCAGTGATTGCGTCTTCTTTTTGACGACAGGCACCTGGAGCATGCATATTTGCTTCGATTCGTGATGAAACTGTGTACCTGTTGCATTTCCACCGATGCTTTGGGTCTGTTCTTTCCACAGCGTTTTTCTTTGTACCTTTGGAAATTGAATTTTTGATTAAGTTGCCTATCAACGGTTGGAACTGTTGCCGACAAAGAGAATGAGACTTCAATAGTTATATGCCTTAATATCAGCTAACTGGATTGCTAGGCCCAATAACTGAGCTCTGGTCAGCTCTGGTCAAGCGCTGTAGCACTTGGGACACGAAATAAAGTTCCATTTGTTGTCTTTGGAACTCTTCCAACAGATGGCAATTGTCAGACGAAATATGTGCAAAACGGGCTCAATATCTATAGTGGAATTGCGTTTGCTGATTAGGTTATTTGGCATGCTCGTCCTGTCGCTCCTTAAGCCTGACGACGGCCAGTAGAACAGAACTCACTCTCGCAGTCTTTTTTATTTGAAATCGTTCTGGTATTTATTTTTTGTCAAAAAACTAGATTGGACTCTAAGGCACAGCAAAACAAGTATATTCCGTGAATAAATCTGCGAATGCACCTCTATTGGAGTTAGTTTACTTGACAAAAAACTTATAGGACAACTGGTCTGGGCTTTGGTAGTGTACCTGTGGAGTTAAATGACAATGACAAAGGAGCCCACCCTCGAACGCCACGTTATCCGATCCCGGGTATGGACCTGGCTGGCTGACGACGGCCTATATACCAGAAGTGGCCACCACAGTCTCCTATACCTTTGGCAGTTTTCTTTTCCAACTGAAACCTATTTGTGCCATAAACTACAATGAAACACGCAATCCTGACATGCCTTAATGATATTCAACTGACTATGGTCTCCAGCTCCACCAAAGTCTGTGCTAACGTATTTGAACACGACAGCTATCTTCTGTAATCCAGTAGTAGGAGGAGTCAACTGACAAAGTCCAAGTGTGGTCTTTTTTAAATCTCAGAGGTGGATCTACAATATAGGTAGCTGTTCTCGGGAAACAGCCTGATGTGGTCAGAAAACTTTGGTATATCGTTATCATCTGATCAATAGGAACCTTTATTGATGGCAATCCTATGCTTATTTATTCTCTGGCTTTTGGGGTCCGGGTGGGGAGTGCAGATGCGGTTGGTGGGCAGATACTCGTCGATAAGTCAATTTCACCTACCTTCTGACCACGCCACCTAAAAAATGTGCAGGCCGTTTTAGTAAAGTTCCGGTGAACGGAGTTGACCGCCGATGGGTATGGCAGGAATTTTGGACACGTAAAATCAACCGTAAGAAACCAGTTCCGCCGTAACCAATGTCTCTGGTCCGATCAAAGCCTTCGTCCGCGGCCGCAGGCAACCAGGAGGGAAGGATGGCAGGTTAGTAGCGCCAATTTGAACGCTGACTTGACTATGAGAACGCAAAAGTAAATTTGAAAAGTGAAATCTGCGGTTTGGTTGTGGCTTGTTGGAGATGAGACAAGCTAAGGGGAAACATCTCCAAATCAACAGTCAAATACAACAAGAACCGTGATATGGTTTGCTGTTGGTTTAGTGGAATTTCAAGCCAAGCACAAGAATATGATTGTTCCGCTGTTGACTCTGGTATGTGAGATGTGAGGGGTGAGATATAGGGCAGTAGGATACTCACTTGACCGAACGGCGTATTGGGTTTGGGTGTATAGACCAACCGGGAAAATAACACCCGAAAAGCAATCAGAATGACAGGCAGTTGGGACGAAGGTTGGAGACAGTTAACCTGAACGAGTGGTGCGAATGTAACGGAAAGGGCGGATATGGAGTAGGATGACCCAATGGCCAAGGGCGACCTGTGGCAAGCATTGACGTGAAGAAATTTGGGATTTTACTAGAAGGCGATAGTTAGAAGCTACAAAGATGTGGTTCCAACTCGAAGGCTGACAGTGGTTGTTAGCGTATGTGTATGGACGGACAGAGGTTGGCTAGGTGGAGACGCGGGGAAAGCCGCAAGACATCCGATGGTAGAGCCACGCGAGAAGCCAAAGAGATTACCCAACGACTGAAAGCAGAATGTTTCATCGGGAAAGTGACATTTAAGATCAATAGCATGCTCGTGGTAACTGAATAGAGGAAATTGCCGATAGAAATATTGACAAGGATGAGTAGGACAATGAAAGCTGGAAAGAATTGCTGCTTACCATAAGGAAAGCTGAGCGTGGCATTTCGGGAAAGATAACGTCGGTGAAGGTTAGTAGTAAACGGGTCCAGTGTTCGTGGACCGACCGAGATTTCGGAGGAGAGAACTGGCCTGACAGAGGCCATATTTACGCACGGACCAATTCGCCTAAGTTGGCAAATGTGAATACTCAAGCGGCCGACCGGCAGCAAGCTGCCCATAGGTAGGGTATGCGCGTGAACTCGCGAATCGTTTTGCTAAATGTGCATCGACGGTGGAGAAGGAAGTCCGGAGGTAGACTTCTCTCACCCAAAAGGAGGAACTGATTTACAATTCTCGAGCAGGACAGCGAGTGGAAATATTGTAGGTACAGACAAATAAATTGGAAATAGGATACAAATCGGGCTCCTGAACAGATGCAAGTATTAAGGCTTATTATTATAGTTTAAATTAACTACAATTTGGGTGAAAGATTCAAAAATAATACGGGGCACCATTGCATAACATTATTTTGTCAGTTTTTCAATAAGGTATGTATTTGTTAGTGCTTTACATTGCGAATTTAGTATCTATATAATTGCATGTGGGTGTTGGCTATGCTTTATTGGTCCCCCAATTATTATTTCCCTCACAATATTCAGAATAATCCTTAATTGCTGATGTAGTTCTTGTAAGAATAGGCTCATATCAAAAGTTTACGTGACTTTTTGCATTCAGCTGTACACATTTTAGGGCTTGAGATACATTTTTTGTAATAGGCCGTCACAGCACGATGGCCATATTCTAGAATATTGTAGAATAAATCTCCTGGATCACTAGATGTCTATTGCAGACAGGCCCCTCTTCCTGGTCCAGCTTTGTGGTCCCACAAATGTACGCACAAAACACAGGCGCTTATACGATTCTATTTTTCTGCCTTGGTGACTTTCTCTCACTCTTTCTTTATCGCGCCAGAGGGTGCACCGGGGGACGCCGTTGTCAGAAAATATGCGCAGTTCCCAGCGTGCTTGTTTTCTTGGCAGTTACGGCCAGCTAGGCGTTTCCTGACTGTTGGGAAAGCTTTCTGGGGTCATCTGCGCCAACCCTATCCTTTCCAATGTTCCCACGCCCCGGTGCGCTCCGCACTCGCAGCTTGTGCGCAGCGTGCGCACTCGCCATCAAAGGGCTTACGTCGACGGCTGTGCAAGAGACAGCCCTCGTATCTATTCGTTTCGTCACGCACACTTTAGTATCTTACCGTTACGGTGGATAATCATTTCATTGGCGTCTGACGCCGGCCACTTGAAATATTTTCTGGGCGACTTCTGATAGGAGTCAGTCCTTCACAAAGCTATCATCAGACTGACCATAGGGGCTAGCCTTCGTGGCGTGTGATGTTATTCGTGGTTATGATGGCCACTTGAGGGGTAAGGATAACGATGAACGGCGCACATTAGTGTCCACGGTAGAATATATCCCAATAGTGTCAACTGCAGCAAGTACGTGCAATAGTTGTCTGTGTGATTCATTTAAAATTCTGAAGTCACTCGTTTCAGTAACTCACATTGCCCGTGAATTGTTCGCTCGCTATCACGGACTTCAACTTCCGTGTGCATTAGTTTATATTATGTTTTGACTATGTTTGCGAGTTAAGATAACATGCCAAAAGCCTTCGTGCCCAGTTTAATGAGTACAACGGTTCAGCCAAATCGGAGTGATGGGCGATTGTTCTATCACTACTAACATTAACGTTGTGGGATTCTTGCTATCCTGTTTTTTTCTATTATATTTCACTAACTGGAGACAAATGGTTCTAAAGAATATTCGCAGCTATCTTTGCGGCGACATCAATTAAACTGATTTCTCAATCATTACGAAATTCCATACTGTCTCTCGAAAAAAAAGAGACAAAGACGATAGTGACTGTTAAAACTTATTAAATGACGGGCAGCATTTGCGCTCCTCTACTAACTCTATTGCCTGTGACTCTGAAGTCCACTCAATGCCTTGCTAACCGCGAAGACGTCGGATAGCCTGCAAATAGGTCTAGTCTTCAGGAGGTTGTTTCTGCCAGCCTAGTTTATGTGAAATAGTAGTGTGCATTCGTACCTTGTGTGGAATAGTGTCTTTCCTCAATGTTTCCAAATGTGTTTGCCTTCTATCTATTGGGGGCTGTTCATATCGGGCAAAAATTAGCTTGGTCAATAGCCAGCACCTCAGATAAACGATTACAAGAATCTATTAATTAATATTATGGACACTGAAGCACCTGCATTTGTGGCTATGATCTGCGTCACATCACCTGCATTCTTTTTGCTTGTGGTCGAATTTTTTCAGTAAGTCTCCCCTTGTACATATCACTCCTTAGATTTTTCATCCCAAGAGCAGTGGTATAGAAAACACGTTAGAAGCCATTTTAGATCAATCAGAGGTGATTGACCAGGCAAAGCAGTCAGTTGCTCCCGCCAGTAAAAAAGGATCATCCAACAGCATAAAAGAGCTATCTTCGTTTTAATCACCCTACTAGTAGCTAGATAATCTGCGAGAGTACACAAAAAGGTAGATAAGGTCCTGTTCTGACACCGCTTTTCGACACACTCTCTACCCACCAAACGCTGTTATGCGTATTAATTTTTTCTCGATTCGCATCGCACGGGTGGCCTGACAGTGCAACGCTAAAGTTCGGACTTCCGGCGCCCCATGTGCACTGTGCTCTACCTATTATTCTGATAATTTGGTCGATATTGTATTTGGCCTGTGCTAACTATGGTTTACACGAGTATTCGAGAACTCCACGATCGAGGTACTTAATTACCTTCATCTTCCTTAACTGAGGACACCTGCGTGTTCAGTTATTATGGTGACTATTAGGTAGTTTGTTCTCGCTGGAGTCTGTAACTCTGGGGTTCTGCTGGTGGTTATGCGTTCGGCATCGGCTTGGGACGCGATCGTAATCGGCTCGTCACTCTGTGACCTGGATTGCGTTTGCTGTCTGCTTCAGTTCCACACATTAGACAAAAGTTAAGGTTGTCTTTTGCCGACTGTTTGCCCACAAAATTTAATCCGTTCGTGCGACCTTTTATCCCAGTTTTGAATACTTGGCCAGCAGTTCTTTTACAAGATTCCGAAACTCAGTATTAACAGCACTTTTCCTGTTTTCTTCAGCCATACCGGAAATTAAGTTGTAACTGACACAGCAAGTATCGATGGTCTGCATCACCTCCGGTGAAATATAACTAGTTGTAAAACTAGTTGACCTTTGGATTGAAAATAACAACTGGAGCCTTGTTTACTGTCATTGGGCAGTTGGTGTGTCAAATTGTGACCATCGACGACCATCCGTTGCTGATAGTCTGACGATGTATGATAACCGTGAATGGGTTTTCAGTTATTTAGTTGACAGCCATCCTGACCATGAGGTTGAAGTCTGACCATCCGTAACCTTGACTCACCGTGTTGCTTGCCGGCACAGCAGAGGATAAGGTTGTTCTGATACTGTTAACTTCTCAAAATGTGCAGTAAAAGGGCAATACCCACTAGATTTATCCCTTACTGTGTTCTTGGGGCACATTTTAATTTCTCCGAGATGATCCTTTTCTGCTTACTTGTTAGGCCTCTTTTCGTTTTAGAAAAATGATTACGGCTCCCTACAAAACTCCTCGAACCCTTCTGATTTCCATGGTCTGTATGCTTGTGCTGCCGATATTTTCATACTTCGCTGCTAAACAAATCCTTGGAAGTGAGTTTCGTAGTCAATCCCATTTCATTACTTCTACCACTCATAGATACGTTTCACTTCACGGACAACTCGACGTACATATGTTCGGCCGTCATTGCCGTTTTGGCAGTCCACGCCGTCCTTATATGCGTAATATGGGCTGCCTACAAAGAGGAACAGATAAAACAGATAGCTGACGAGAAAGTGGACTAGTGGCCTACCTTGTCGTCAACAGATAAAAACTTCCACACTGCGCTTTTTGGCGATTTTCTACGACAGTTCTGATTCATATCTCTGTTTGTAACGCTGCACACCCTTGTGGTAGTTAATCGATCTGTCCTTCATCTTTATTGTACGAATACGCACTAAATAACGGCCCAGACAGGGCTACCAAATGTTATTTTCCAATGTCACTTTGTCAAAACAAGCTGTACACATTCTTCTCCTTATAATTAGCCTTCTGTTCAGTTTAACTGGTACTAAGAAATAGCTTTTACACTCGACGTTTAGGTGACCTGCACAATGTCTGTCCGCTTTGCTCGTGAAACTTGGTGCTTTCATCTTTCGACAGGGGAGTGCGCCTAATTGTTTCGTTCGTTCTGGTAGCTAGTGATCTGGCTGCTTTCTTCGTTTATAGTCTTTCTTCCTGTCTTGCTGACACGTTATTGGAGATTTAAATGGCTACGACTTCCTCACCTGAGGGTCTATCATAGTCCCACAAAATCAACTTTGAACTAATTTCATAAGTCAGCGTTTTATCTAAGTGGGCTTAATGTGCGCTTCTTTGTTGCCAAGCATTTGCCCGGGCACTCACGCATGAACGAAAAGTACCATCTCACGGAGAAGAAGTTAGTTTTGTATGAAACGGATGACTTCTGGGGGCCTGTATGCACAGAAAATTTCAAATAAACTTCTGGCAACCGGTCTGAACATACTATTATTCTCCAAAAGGCGATACACTTAGCAGCACACTCCACAGTCCTTGTCTAATGCTTCTGGTGAGTGCCAGGTAAACTGCTCTAGAATATTTTTTATCCGATGCTTCGATCCACGAAAGTTTATCGACCGTATTACCTAAAGACTGCTCAATTTTCTGTACGTTGTGGATGTCGGCTATTTGTCAGCATTCTACGTTTCAGGAACTTAATTTCTTCGGATAACTTACCAACAGGAAAAGCAACGATTCCCCTTTATTCGCAGCCGTAACATCTGACTGACATTCCCCGCACTTTTTGCAGATAACTGAAATGGCTGGACTGGGCCACAAACTTCTGGCTGTGGGTCCGGTACCAGTCAGACTAAGCTTATGGTTCCTTTGCTCATTATGTGATAGTCGATAATGTGGCCATGTTATTTCGTCGTCTGTACATGTTGGAAAGCCCGCAATTTGTCCGCGACTAACATATCGTGTTTTTCGGCCAGCTTAAAGTCCTGAAATTACATTTGCCCGACCTAGCTTGTATTGTTCGGTAGCCCAATATAACGATAGTACTCATCTGCTGCTATTCCAACATGCAGTCAGTATTTGGCAGCCCTACTTGATTTAAATTCAACTCATGGACAATTTTTTTTCTCGTACACTTTTTATCGTCCAACACCTGTCACTGGAAAACTGGCGTTCAATGTTTTAATCATCCTAAACGATCCTTGCGAATCGGACGTAAAATGGCGAAACGACTAAAATTGAAATAACAGAAATCGTCTTTCCTGAAAATGATAAAGTAGTTTCGAAGATCACAAGCTCAGTGAATTGGTATAGGTTTGAATCGTCAAAGTAATTGTAACTGTTCAAGCTAGAGTCCCGGTGGACACCTCGGTTGTTAAAAATTGCAGCCGTGGACAATCGTTTTGATAGCTAAAGACAGTGTGGGTTATGAGCACCTGATTTATTTAGCTCTGAAACGTTTGGGTCATTCAGATGTATTTAGTCGAGTTGATGCGAGACTTCGCGTCAAATTTTCCCACTGGGATTGCAGATGTCTGGTGATGGAAGGCTTAGGTCACTGGTACCCTTAAAATTGTCAAGCTACTGTCGCCACCCAATGGTGAATACTACTGTTCGCCGAGATGTCCATACAGTCCTCATTTTTCGTTATATTCCCAAAGGCTAACTCAAAAAGACAGCTTACTTTGGTCACTTACTCCTCCCCCCAATTTGAGGTTGATAGCGCCAGTGCTGCAGCTTGTAAAAGGGACTACAAAACACGGTCCGACCTTTGACAGTCCGACCGACGATATTCACCGTGTGTCCAACAGAAGGTAGGCGCAGGTATGGTGACTTACACATGAATTAATCTATAGTGATAGAAGGTTTGCATAGCATCTACCGCACTCTCATCTCTCTCATCCACCTGAATTGGGTGTTAAGACAAAGTTACCAAGATCAGGATCGGACGCAATAGTCACCAAGGTTGAATAGCCCGTCTATGCTTGCTACTGTTAGGGCGGAGCTTTACTCACGATGCGAGACCACCGATTCACCCACACACCTGTTCCGTGTAACATGGACCGGGTTTTCACAAACAAAGAAGGTGCGACTACCTAAATCCCAAATGAGTGGGAGTGCCATATAGGCCACATTTCGAAGAAGCCATTGTTGCCTGTTCCTCGTTCCCCCTGCTGCATACGACAAGGTCTAGGTTTTCTCAGTAAGCTGAATATTTTGTCGACTCAAACACAGATTAGAATATCTCAAATATGAGATGCACTATTGGCGGTGATTGCCATATCGCTAAATATTTTCGTTTGCTTTTATAATATCTTCGATTTGTGAAAAGTCCTGAAACTTTGGAACTGACATCAAGGTCTATACACAGGACCGCCTTCACATCGTTGTGAGTCTGGTTTTGTCAGAGTCCAGTAGGTACAAAATCTTCCGTGAATCTGTTTATGTACTAACCCCGTCGGACATGTAATAATTTTGGTTAGTTAAATGGAGATCTTCTACACTAATTATTTAATGGTCTGCTTTTGCAAGTTTTCACTCAAAAGTTTGAATTCGGCAGAATATGGATCTTTGTGAGGACTGCTAAGTGACTGCTTACTGAGGTCACTTAGCTAGCGTGTTTATGTTCGCAGCCAAGAACTGCTAAAAAATTTCGTCAACCTACCGGCTAAAAAAACGACATTACGGAGAACGTGACTGACTCAGTCGTTTAGTTTCGGCCAAGAAATTTTTAGAAACCTACTCTTATGCATTTTTCTCCTCTTGGTGCCTGCTTGTCAGGCTAGTGTGGTTTACCAATTAAATTATTATCAATGAGTCTTCCTAGACACCTTGTTCACTCCTTCCTCTCTGAAACTACAGCAATTCAAAAATAAAAATTTGATTCTGCTTGACGACTTACTTCTTTTATTTTAAAGCCTTATCCTTCTTGCCAACCTGCTTGAACGAATTGTCACTTAACTCCTCCAAGCCCGATGGCTGCACAGCATTCTCGAAGAGTTGTTGTCACTGGCCTGGGCTTAGTAACCTGCCTGGGAGCTGGCGTGCAGAACAATTGGACGAGTCTTCTCAAAAATGAGTGCGGTATCCGCAGGTTAACAGGTAATGCATGTAACGCTCGGGGCTCGTTATTTGTTAGGTACTCCAAATTTGTTTAAAATGCAAGATGGCGCGTTTGCCGCCTTCAGGTGAGGATCTTCTTGGTCCCTGCCACATAGCCGGCACGCTACCCCCAGACGTGCTGGAACCGGTAGTGAACCGTATTGTGGAGCAACAGGCCGCTCTGAGCGGTGTCGAGGGGCAGCTAGATCGAAAGGCCATGTCACGGACGAGTTTGCTGGCGCTTGTTGCCGCACATGAAGCCCTACAACAGTCTGGCTGGCTGCCTGCCCCTAACCAGCCTTCACCGCGCAACTTCGCCACTGAGGACGAAGCCAGTTTCAGAGCAGGTGCGCGACTGTGAATACATTCTTTTGTGCTCGTGAATTTGTATCTTCTTGTATCGCCACGCCAGCCAGTGATTTGAGCCAGTCGCGCCCGCTTTCGCTGTCCACCGGGCGGGCGTCTTAGACACTTCTTCTTCTTCAAATCATAAAGTTTTACAAGCTGCCCTTCAGGGTGATTAGGAACAGTTAAACTTTACTATTCTTCCCACTTCCGCTCCCCCAAATTTTGCAATCGGAAGCGGTTCCGATTGTTAGTAATCAATGTTGAGGCTACCGGCTGGTTCACGATCGATAAAGAATAGGTGATCGATTGAAATGCTGACTGTTGGCGCCAACTGCTTGCACTACTGCAAGCAATACGCCTTTATCAACTGCTGACTGATGTTATCGTTTCCTTGGGGTTTATTTTTCAAAAGACCACAAATCAACCCCTTCGAGAGCACTATGTGTCATGTGCAGGTACTCTTCTGTTCGCGGGTGACACACAAGTGAATGTGGGGAAAGATATGATCCAGAAAGGTGCGATAATAACTTTGTATCCCAATTGACGCGCAAGTCAGCAGTGCGTGTTCAACAGAGTGCTTAGGTGGCTTGGAAGGCTGCCAACTGACACTTATACCAGACCCCCCTCCCCCATTAGCCGGTTTGTGTTGCGTTTTAGCGGCTGATCAGTGGACTGGACGCTGATTCCTTATTACCCGCTGCTAGTGTAAATCCCTGTTTGTTTGCCTCCTACGTGGGCCGCGTGTTAGATGCGCTGGACCAACACGGTGGCCAGATCAAGGTACGGCTGGCAGTCTTCGGGTTGCACGCATGGGCGCTTGGAGCGTGATGGCACGCATATGGGCGACTTAGGTCACGCCAGCCACCTGCGCTTGATCTCGCTTCCGATCCTTTTGACTCTATAGTGAGATAGATGCCTCGCAAGTCTACTAGCACTTAAAACCACTTCAGGCGCAAGTCATCGCCCCTGCACCACTCCACTGTGAAGCACATGATGGACAAAGTTGAACTCGACGGTCAAACAATCGTGCTGGTTGTACTTTTTGCTTTCAAAGAACTAAGGCTTTGTTTCTTGTTAATCGAATATGGCACTACACCCCCCCCCCTCTAGGATCATACTCGACCGCAGAGTAAAAGTCTACTTCAAATTGTTAAGTTTTTACAAGCTTCTCTTCAGACCGATTGAGGAAAGCTCTACTTTAAGAATTTCCCCGCCTCCGCTCCCCCAAATTTTGCAATTAAGAGTGGCTTCGATTGTTAGTAGTCAACTGTGAGGCTGCCGGCTAGTTATCGATCGATAACAAGTGGGTGGATGATAGGAAGGTTGGCTGAAACTGAATTGATGCCAACTGCTTGCATTGCTGGAAGTAGTGCTCCTGAATGGACTGCTGACTGATCCCATCGTTTCCTTTGGGTTTATTTTTCACAAAACCACCACTCAACCCCTCCGAGAGCATTATGTGTCACGTGCAGGTACTCTTCTGTTCGTAGGTGACACATAAGTGAGTGTGGAGAGAGATATGAGTCAGGAAGGTGCAAAAATAACTCTGATTGTAATCCTATTGACGAGAAAGTCCGCAGTACGTGTTCGGCACAGTATTTGTACTTTTCGCTTTCGACGAACCAAGTTTTTGTCCAATTTTAACCAACTAAGGCACGATACCACCCTAGGGTCATACTCGACTGCAACGTGAGTCTGTGTTATAACCTTCTGTGTTCCTGTGTCAACACCGTTTATGTCCCCCAGTTACGTGTTAGGAAGAGAAGGTAGAAGAGGATAACAGATAATACTTTACTGTTACTAGTTCTGCTTGTACATCAGCGTTGTCTTCTATGTGTCCGTCAGCAACGTTTCTTCTGTCGTCCGTCTCGTCTCGGCAGCTTGTCCTGTGTCCCCAGCAGCAGAATGTCGGGTCGTCGATAGCATGCATCGGAAACAGAGTGCGCCGTGGCGTCGTATTTTAGGACCAACAGCCTTTGTTCCCTATTGGCCCCTCTGCATGCAGCCATCATGGGGTGTCCACGGGATGACAAGTCGCGCCCTCAGTGACGTGCGCACGTGCATGTATCCTTTCGTGGCCCTTTACCTCAGAACCTGGCCGGCGACTGTTCTTGCGTCCTCGGGTGTTGGCCTTTGGAGGTTGCTCTCTTTGCTCGCTCTGCATGCACTGGTAGCCTGTTCGAGTCCTTTGTTCTCGTGTCCTCAGGACCGTCCGAGCTATGGCTAGGCCGTCCTAACAATATGTCGTCACTGTTAGATAAATCTGCTTAAATAGCCTCTATATAGTGAACTAAACTAACTAAACAAAACTAAGTAAAATAAAAGCTAAACTAAAACTAAAATTAAACCAAAAAACTAAGCATTAAACTAAAACTTAAAGTAACCAGAGGACTAGGGGCTCAAAGTATCTGAAGTGGGCGGCCAACTTAACCTTATCCAACTACCTTCAGGCCCTGTCCCGAATAGGAAGAGAAGTGGAATGCCAGTACCTAGAGCGTTGTATTCTGCACCGAATTGTTTTGAGAACGGGTTAGCATAAACTGGCAGCGGACTTGGTACAGGTCCGGCGCTGTGAGCGTAGGCCTCCCGAATGAGACATGTGTGGGGAGGTCGTCACAGCGCCTTGAGCGAGCTCATGCCTGCGTCGGCCTTTAAGTTCATTGGTCACTTCTGAAAGCTGTGATTGGCCGATATCCAGACTGCCAGTAGTAAGCGCGCAGTGTGGCGCAATATTGCAATAGGCGCACGAAGTAGGGCCACTACAAAGTAAACTCAAGGGCTCCTTTGGAAGGGGTAGGAGTACGAAACCAACGAAGCCATGCCGATTTCCTCTTGAGGTTCTAATGCGGACGTTTGGGCGACCTCAAGTTCATCCTTTTTGTTCTGTTGGGGACATCTATAACACCGTGGTCTGGTTGCTTCAGATTTTGTCTGTGACTACTGGGTCTTTTCTGATAATCCTGCAGTTTTTGTCCTGTCTACTTTACCCCTTTAATGACACAACGGAAACATGTGAACTGAACACCGTTGTTTTGCTGTCAGTAATTGTCATTTGCAAGTTTGCTTAATTAAATGCGAAAATCTGTGAGATCTGTCGTTCGAACCTTTACGCCATTGATTTAGTGGTTGTGTTTACGGCAGTTGTCGCGTTTGTTATTACTTGTCCTTTGTGCACCTAAATCAAAACATGCGTGTTGTACTTTTGATTGGTTCTCTACGGCGTTCTAGTGACGAGGGGTGAATGGGCTTATTTCAGTCCCTTAGTAACAAGGCAATAGACCTCAGTAGAGTTAATCCGACCGTACTAATTTTAAGCATCAGTGGATGGAAAAGGGCCAAACTTTTCTCTGAGCAAGAAAATATGGCTTTGAAAGTAGGCACGTGAGATTATTGTAGTGTTTTATTGGCGAAGTCTTCTTTATTATCCAACACTTCGAGATGTTGTTTGACGTGGAAGCTAAGAGGGAAAATCTGAGGCTAGTAAACAGTTAGATTAGCAGTTGAGTATAACGTGGCGATAATTTTGCTAGAATGAGTGTATGCTTTAGTTTCCTGTGTTTTTATTGACTCTGCTTACCGTACGTGTGGGAAACCACGCTTATTTACCGTCTTCAAATTAACGCAGTATCTTCTGCATTTATTGGTTGCATCAAGCCCCATTATTTATGACTTCGCATAATTTTTTGCTAACGTGGTTGGTTGGTAAGGCTACATACGCAAAAACACGCTAGTCTTTCACTGCAATTTCCGCATCGTTACCTCTACACCTTATCTTCTCGGTAACCCCCCCTTCCCCCCCCCCCCCACAGGAACTTACTTCAGTGCGGGCCTCGAGGGTGTTGAGGAGATTGTGAAATCCCTATGTCTCACGCAAAAGAAGGGCTACAAGGGCATGGGTGCACATGTTCTGCCTCGAACCTTGTCCAACATGCCCGTAGGTCACCTAAGTCGGGCTTGGGGCCTTCGAGGACCCACCATGTCCGTCAATACTGCCTGTGCCTCGGGCCTGCACTCGGTTGGAGAGGCCTACAGAATGAGTAGGTTTCATTTACATGCAGCATTTCTGCTTGCTAACCCCTGATTTCTGTTTGTTGTATAGTTCATTGGCGTTCAGTCTGTTTGCTCATGACAATGCACTCTTGTTGCTTCTAGTTTTCTTGATGTTTTGTCATTTGCGTTTTTTTACGGGAAGAGCACGCCATAACTAACACGTACTTATAATTTACCCAGGCATTGTTGCTACTTAATGGAATTGAGTAGCTCAAATTGCTTTACTAGAACGTTTTGTGCACTTATCATCGAGGTGTGCAAGGTAGTCTAGAGTAAATTTACTACATTTGGGCAAAAAAATCAGCTTCCACGTAGACTGCGAATATCGCTGTTGTAATTGGGTAATTATATCTTCCTATTCACGTGCATTGGCTTGGTGATTCGTTTTCGTTTCAATTGCATCAGGTTAGGCTGAGTGCACATGTTACAAAATATCTGCATTCGGTCTATCCGAAAAACAATATCAGGCTTTCGCATAAACTAGAAGGCAGGCATCCCATGAAATGTAATTTCAAGGAAAGGCGTCCACCACGATGTGATGCAAATTGCACCTACCAATTAGCGCCAACACTTGACGACTATATAAATGCACCAGTACTTTGAAATGTCAATTGTTTTTTGCACTTTTTTCTCAAGTCTGATGACAACCTGAGGATCCAGTGTCGAAAATTTACTGAATAAATTGCATCATTTTCTTCAAGGACGCCTTCCTTAACATATAAGGTTTGCTTTAGATGGAATTTTGTAACACTTTCTCGGTGTTCAGTTTGTGCCGACTGGAGAGGTGCAATTTGTGTCATCACGGGGGCCGGTCAGACCAAGCCTAATCGCAGCTGTATGTTCGTAAGGTCTTCAGTGACCTTTCAGTTTTGCAAACGAATCGTTTGTAAACGAATAGCCTCTTTTACTGTCTATTTTGTGTCAGTTGATAACCGAGCAGCAATGGAGTGGTGATTCCATGGCTGGGTTGTCGTGCGTGTGTGGAAAAATGTTTACTAGAGGACCAGCATGCAAGAGTTTCTGAATGCTCGTAAAAATTCGCAAATTCTATTTAATCCTTTCGCCAGAAAACATATAAAAATCTTTGCTAAGGACATTTAAACTGCAATTTTTAAGGTTCAACCTCGGTTTGTATATCAATAATTATGTTGAATATTGTAACCTTCTGTAAAGTAAACAAATTCTTTTTGCCTTGAGTTTCTGGGTAAAGAGTGCGTTTTCTGTACACGATAGTTTATTGTGCATGTCCTGTCCCCCTTTACCGTTTGCTAGATTTCTTTAATAATTTGGGGCAACATTTTCAAGCATCCTTAGTGAACGCCTCATAGCAGCCAACATCTAAACTCGTATCGCAGTCCATGTTTTGGGCATGTTTGTCACTCAGCTTTGCGAGACCATTTCCTAGAAATCTCTGACTTGTTTGTTTTCTTACTAATTTAATTATCTTTACAGTGCGGCCTGTTAAGGTTTGCTCTCTGTCCTCTAGTTCAGTACGGAGAAGCTGATATGGTGCTTGCTGGCGGTTGTGAGGCCAGTGTCTTGCCCTGGACATTGGCGGCCTTCTCACGCATTCGGGCCCTCGCTCTGGGCTATAATGATCAACCAGAGCTCGCCTCGCGACCCTTCGACAGTAAACGCCAGGGTTTTGTCATGTCGGAGGGGGCCGGTGCCCTGGTGCTCGAGGCCTGGCCCACGCCTTCCCACCTGCGCACCGCTCTCCACGGACGCAGCCCGGCTCACCAGCCGCTGGCGGAAATTGTGGGCTTTGGACGATCCGGTACTATTCGAGTTTTGAACCGTCACGTTTCTCTCCTTCTACTGTCATCTTCTTCCTAACCTCTGCAGTCGGTCGCCTGTTAATCTTACTGACTCTAGCTTACGCCCCAGCTATGGTAGATTAGCTACCCCATTAAAGATTAGCTGAAATTGCAAAATGTGTTTTCAATCGGAAAATGTTACTTGATTATGGTTGTATGTATTCATTCAAGTGCTGCATAGTCCCAACATATTTGCATCACGCCAGAATATCTGCTTTCTAATGAGCCTCTTTTTGGCCGCGTGTAAAAATGTAAATTTTAGAAGTCACTACTTAGGTAGAATGATTTTTCCTTTCATTTTCGATACCCTATAAGGTCAACTCGTCTTGGAAAACTATTTTTTTCGTTCATCATCAGGCCAATACACGGACATGGAGAATAAAACATTCAGTTATGCGCAGTTCTTATATGGTTCTCGTGGCACAACAGGGGGTGCTTAATCATTTCTTCGTTCACTCGTCTCATGCACGTCTGAATCAGCGACTTGAGGACGCTGGTGTGCGGAATACGGGGGAGAAAGGACATTCTCACTGTAGGCCGTTTGGAGTCTGTTTGTCAGATACGCGGCTTGCGTTTGGCTGTTCTCTGTGACTTCGAGCGGCGTGCGATTCCCGCCTGTAGTCGGCCGAGGGAGACCTACCGCTTGCTCTAAGGTGTTTCCAAAGCAGAGAGGGTGTTTTGCTAAACGGATTGCCACTGCCCCAGATGTGGCTAGCACTCGTTTGCCTAGTCCTATAGAGTAGTGCGTTGGTATATGACCGGAAAGGCCTCTCTCGCGTCACCTTGGTGGTTCGTATCGCTTTGGTGTGCAAACACTGAATTTGAAATCAGTTTATTTCCTCCTTTCCATAGCCAAGCCGGTATGTGTTCGCGTATCATCTTCTCCAGACGTCTCGTTGTTCGGCCAATATATCTCACTGCACATGAGCAGATGAAGGAATAAATGCACATGGATGCGGCCTGTAACGGTAGTCGGTCTCTACCCTCCATCAATTTATAGAGAACTTGCACGAAAGAATTGTTTCTTCTATTCATTTGGTAGCGAATTGTTCCTTCAAAAGTCTAACTTGAAGGAAGGATAGTTGTCGTTTTAAAAAGTTTCTTGTTATGAGATTAAGATTGTGAGTTGTCCATCCCTAAAGCATATTATCAACCCATTTATTAATGCTGCTTTTAGAGTGTACAGTATGGTCCATATATACTGTCCAATGTTATGAGTCCACAATAACGGCTTCTTAGTAGGGCATATATATGTATATGATTTTCCCTATATGCGAGGTGAAGAAAATGCATACAATTTATGTGGAGATTCTCACTGAGTAGGTTTTGCAGACGGCTAAAAAAAGTTCGTTCAGAAGCCGGCATCGTGACGTGACTGCAATTTCTGAGGATTATGCTGCACGTTAGTTAATCTAAAGACCGCACTTAATTAATCATTTCTGGTTTAAAAAACGTTTTATAATAGAAACAAATATGCGTGCCCCCCACGCTGTATAGGTTGGCGTGGGTATTGTTCATCGTCCGACAGCTAAAATGCGTTCACGAGTCATGCAAATAAAAGACCCATTGGATGCATGTAAGCAGTCTGGCGTCGCTTATGAGGTGCCATGTTGCGACTGTTCTTGCCATTATACAGGGCAGACCAGACCAGACGACGACTTAGCTCGCGAATAACGTAGCACAAACGGACAGTGCGGAGAGGTGAATCACTGTCCCAGATCGCTACCCGCACTCTGGACGAAGGCCATGAATTCAACTTCCAGGGCACACGGATAATGGCACGCGCCGCTAATAAGACGGGGTGAGAACTACTGGCGGCCTGGGTATCAGACTCCAACTTCATCAACATGCATGTGAATATGCCGCCGTTATTTTGCCATCCATGCTAGCGACCGGAAACTATGACCCAGTTCCTGTTCAAGCACGCAGCCAGCCACTTCATGTTCACACGTTATAACTCTAGAGATGCGCACAGGGAAGACAAGGTAAGATGACGTGAGCATGGACGCGGCGTGCGCAAAGACCAATCATAAGTGCCACCCCTCACCTCCATTTACGCGTAGCCAACGTTTGTTACTTTCTCATTTTCTCTGACGATGGCTTCTCGTGTGGGGCCGAAAGCTCAAAACAATAAAATTGCCGTTCCAGAGATAGCGTCTTCTTCTTTACGGGTTTTATAATTTCAGTTTAAATTCCACGTGGTAACACATATGCTGTACATTAAGTAGAGTTATTTGGGCCTCAAACAGTGATTTTACCTAGGGAATTAATGACAGACTGGATTCACAGGCATTACGCAAATGTCTTTCCCTACCTACTGAGACTTGCGGTTAAGCCTCGACGCGCACTGGACTATCACTGTGATATTGCATAAGCACGTGTGTTGAAATCTCCTTATTTTAATCTCAGCCTGATCGTATTCTCTCATATTTGGCATGTCACTGTGTAAGTATGCGAGTTATAGCCTAAGCTGTATCTATCGGTATTGAAATCATTACCAAATCACAACGTACAGGTTATTATGGAACCAATACAAGCGAACATCTGTGTCCCAGGAAGCAAATGAGAAGGACAATAAGTTTATTCGCCTGACGTTTCGATATCCACGACGGATATCGAAACGTCAGGCCAATAGAACCTTTCTGCTTCTCATGTCTCTGATGACGGATCCGCGACGGATATCGCAACGTCAGGCGAATAAACATATTGTCCCAGCGATCGAGTCTTCTTCTTCTCTTTTATGGAACCTTTTGACCTAGTTTTAGTCTTCTAATGGAATGCGTCTCTTTTGCCGATTATGTTCCTTGTAGCTGACGCATATAATCTCGTCTCTCCGGAGCCCACTGGCAGTGGAGCATTCAGAAGCATGAAGGCTGCCCTAGACGATGCTGGTTTGCACGATATGGATCAGGTAATATTCACTTCTTATGTATGTTGCGTAAAGAAAACTATTTTTCGTCCTCGTATCCGAAAACTTCATCCAGTTGTAAGCTTAAATCTTCGAAGCAAAGTTGTCCTCAACTATCCTTTGTTTTAGTGCTAGACCTTTTTAACAGCCGTTCCGCTGTCTTGTCAGTTTTCTTGTCGTCCTTGCAGACATTTAGCCCAGAAGTGACTCGGCTAGTTAATAACCGTGTGTCATGCTTAAACTACTCTGACTCTCGTTGACAGGCGTTCGCCTCTTCCCCCTAACGAACGTTCATTAGCTGCCCATATTACTCTGACTATTCCTTATCTTTTTTTCAGTTTTTATGCGCCAATTGTAAGATGAATAAGGCCCAATTCTAGGATACTCGTTAATTCTAACGCCTCGTCTATTTGGCTCGTACTTACTGAATCGCGCGACTCTATCTGTTTTTGTTTGTTGGTTTATTGGGTGAGGGTAATAGGCAATGCCTCCGAAAACCCTATTGATTACATGCCGGTGCGTCATATACATATGTACACGTACACGTAAACATGCCAGTACTAAAATAGTATTGGCAAACTGTAAGTAGCATCGTTTTTCCAAATAAGTCTGGTAGTTAGACTTCAGACTTCGAAGGACAACAGGGGGTGCATGTAATTATCCAAGTGTTGTTTGTACAACTGTAGGGAAGTGTCCTCCACAACTGACTGCGGGAGGTTATTCCACTGTGGTATGGGCCATTGTGTGAAGAATTTCGAGCGGAGATTGAGCTTGGACATCTTCGTGCGCAGCCTTATTGTGTGCCCACGGAGATGAGGCGAGAGGTGCCACTGAAACATGTCCTCAAAGCGCAATCCTTTCTCAAGACCGTGTATTATCTTGTAAACTAAGATAAAATCCCCTCTTTGGTGCCTGTAATACAGAGGGAATAAATTTAGGCATTCCAGTCGGTCTAAATTTCTTCCCTCTGTATTACAGGCAACAAAAAGGGGATTTTATCTGTCTTTACAAGATAATACACGGTCTTCAGAAAGGATTGCGCTTCTCATTACGACACCGTGCTCCTTGCATCCTCGAGTGGATTTGGGGCTTTTTTCATGCTCTCTCCACCCAAAAATATCTGGATACTCAGGCAGGAAATACTGACCATCACTGAGATTGATTTTCCCTTTGAGTTGTTCGTTCGATTGAGGGCAAACATCTACCCATGTAAACCTCCAGTTTTGCATTTTCCACTCCTGTGTGTTCGAGTTCATCACGCTTCCTTTTAGACGGACGTTCATGAGGTCTTCCATTTGGAGGCTGGTAATTATCTTTGCGACTTAATCTTCTCATTGACGCATTTAACAGTCTTCAGCGCCTTTACCGCAATCAATACACCCTCTCCTTTTTGTAACACCAGACCCACCGTTAACTCATACAGACTCCTCAGTCGTTTATCCGCCCCTTTGTCCTTCAGTGGTGGCAATAGTATTCTGTATTTTTCACTTATCTCCGCCCCCCCTCTATCTCATCAGTATATACTCATGCATTTTTTAAGGTCGGACATATAAACTGCCATGCTACATCCACACCCCTGGGCGACATGATCGAATTGGCCGCGATCGCCCAGCTGCTGGAGCACTATCCGCGCTCTACATCTGCACCCCGAATAGCCCTGAACTCCATCAAGGGTCACATCGGTCACTGTCTGGGGGCGGCTGGCGCCGTAGAGGCGGTCTACTCCGTTCTGGCCGCCAAGCACGCCAGGGCGGCGCCCAACCGAAACCTCGAGGAGCCAATCAGCCCGCAGGAAGTGAACGTTCTTCTGCAGCCCAATCACGGGCGAAAGGCGGCTGGCCACCAAACTGACCTCCTCTTCACGCGGACATTTCTGCCGAAGCAGAGCAGCGTGACGCTGGACTCGCAAGCCAATGCTCGCCTGATGGTTTTAACCAATTCCTTCGGCTTCGGTGGCACAAATGCTAGCCTTTTATTATCCAACTGGTTGGGTTGATTATGCTTGCTGGCTGGCTGGCTTGGTGTTTCCTAGGGTCCTTTTTGTTTTAGTATACCTCGTGTTGATGTTCCGCTTCTAATTGTGTATTTGCAGAAACTGTATTGTACACTAAAGGTATCTTGTCACATGCTGCCTTATTTTTAGTGATATTGTTTTGTTGTCTTCACGCCCGCGATATAGTTTGTGCATTTTTTTTTATTACCGATGCGGTAAAACAAAATACGGTCAAAACTTTTCTTACTGCTTTTTGAGGGAGAAAAAACTTAAGAAATTGCCAAAAAATTCTGAAAAAATTTCGATTCTCCAAAGTTGCCTTCACCTGACTTTCATCAATTTAAGACAAAAAATTTCAGTTCTGGAAGAGCAATATTTTTAAGTTTTCTCCCTTGGCACGACGCACAAATATTAAAGGGTCGGCTCAGTCATACTAAATAGCGTAGGACATTTGGTAAAGGCTCAATTTAGGTTCTAAACCAGCACGCAAAAGTCCCATTCTTCTGTAATGCAGCATAGATGTTAATATAGTTGGGACATATCAGGAGAAAAAAAATAATTAAAAAAGGAGAGTATATAAAATTAGAAAATAAGAGGAATAATTATTTAAATAACTAAATATGTGCGACTCTATGTCATATCTATAGAGTCACTATAGACATGATATGAAGTTGATATATTCGACGATTGTGTCCTATTGGGCACTGTTGGATCATTTTAATTATTGCACGCAAATATTCGCTTATATAAATTACTTCCTCGGTTGACTGAAGGAGCGAAAGGTCGTGGGAGCTCATTCTACAGGTCCTCTGTTCGTCACGGCAATTCGATGGTCATTGTACGGCAATACACTGACGAAGGTTGCCTTTTGCAGACTGCCTAGCATGAACAGGGCGGTTATGTGATACGTTACTACGGTCATAGCAAGTGTGCAATCCGTGGCCGACCCCGACGTCAGGTGGCGATTGCACTTTGCCCCCACGCCCCAGTGACAGTCGTTCGCTGCGCGCAAATAACAGCAATTATCCCCCCATGTATCTGCCTTCTGATCAACCCCCACAACCTAACCCAATTACCCCTCTACCCCTCCCCCCCTCCCCTGACGCACAAACCTCTACACGCCGACCCCGCCATGCGGGCGACGCTTAAACGATGAGTTGTAATTAGACTGCACTATTTAACCCTGTCCATCTGTATAGTTTTAATTACCCTGCAAATGTTCTGGCCTGATGATGATTTGCTGAAAACATATGTTTGCCAACTTGACTTCTCAATCTACAGTGAATCCACTCATGAGCCTGATGGGCACTTCTAATTCGTTTCACCCTGCCCCCCAAACGCTAATCTTTTGCTCCATGAAGTAGTAGTCATTAAGACTTTCACGTTCCTGTAACTGCCCTGGCTTACCAAAAAGGACTAGATGACGTTTTCCTACCTATGTGTGATTCCACAGCAGGTATTATGTTTTAACTATGCACATTCACCTCCCCATCCAATACGAAGAGAGCAGCAAACAATTCCGTAGGCAACCTACGCAAATTACTGTCCCACATTGGATTGCGACCGCCTCAAAGAATGACCAGGCAATTCAGTTTACGTGAGGACTATTTATTGCCACGCATGGGAGTGGCTATGAAATGGTAGTAAACATTCCATCGGTGGCCGTGACTTAAGGACACAAAATATGCGGTCGACAGAGTAAATGCGACAGCAGCCACTTCCGTCCCAATCCTCCCCGCGGTTTGCTATGGTGACGCAGCTCACTCTGGTAACTTGGCATATTTGCTTTTCTTTGGACAATCGAGTGGACAACTGGTCACAAATTAGAATATCTCTTGTCGTCTGGGAAATGGTTTGTTAAAAAGTAAGCCCAGTGAGGCCGACCTCTGTAAACAGGGGAGAAAGGAGAAGGGGAATAGCGGATATACTTTCGCCGGAAATAGATTGCCAGAGCATAATCCATAAACGACGTAGTCGATAGAACGATCCACTTCACGTCCGACCTTACAGAGATAATCAACAATTGACACATTATCATGAGATTGTTAGCCTGCGGACGGAAGGTGGTCACTATCACTAGCGCGTACTCTCATCCAATCACAGGGTCCGATGGGGGAAAAAGCCAAATTCTGCAACGACCAGGGGTGGTAGTAAGCTCCCGTAATCGCCTATAATTTACCACGTGCGCATCAATAGTTGTCCTTGACCAATTTCGGCTGCCCGAATCAAGCAATCATTTTTAGGGCTAACTTATCGCAGGGACACGTCGGGAGCACCACTGTGATTGGATCACTAACAGTCTATCCGACTTTGATACGTGAAACCTAACTAACAAACATAATAAGGGCTGAAAACTGCAAGAGTTCGAAGGTATGTAAAATATTAATACAATAATTACAATCTTGACTCCTCGTGTACATAGCGATAGAGTTCCAGCGGTATGGTCAATGCGTTCAAACACTAGGATCAGTCAAGGAAAATGAAGTCGAATATACAATTGCAATTTCGGTCTATGCCTATAGACCTTAAATATACTGATATATACCGTGATCAGAAATTAATTTCTCTGGAGATTAAAAAGCTGAGTTTCAAAATCGGTATATCAACCAGAAAGCAGATAGGGAAAGCTGGGCGACCCACTGATGAGCCGGAGCCCTCACAGCTGTGTCAAGCAGCCGCAGAATACCGGCGAAACACTTGTCCGGGCCTTTTAGCAAGTACCTAGGCTGTTAGTATGGTAAGTTACAACGTCAATTTATACTACTAACGACTGTCTGATGGCAGCATGTGTATATTTCACAGGGGTTGACGGGTTTCAACACGAATATACACTTACAATTTCGGTCTACGCCTACAGACCTTAAATATACTGATATATACCGCGATCAGAAATTAATTTCTCTGGAGATTAAAAAGCTGAAAGCGAGAATGTTGAAGGTCAAAACTAGTCTGGGACCTTGTCACACATGACCGCTCTGGCGGCTCCACACGACCTCTTCTTCAATAGTTTTATACGAAATACCCTTTTCTCCCAACTGACGTCATATTTCTTCTTCTTTCACACGGAACCGGGCCAGAATGTTATACCGGCTAGGGTCTTTCCTAATAACTTAAGCTGTCACGATAACTGTACCACTCTTTAACCTTCGACACTGAGGCCTGGCCCGACTAGTCGTCATCACACCTCACATTTCCTTGAAATAGAAAGGTGTTCCCCGATGCTTCTGACTTAAACTGCGACATGTCGAAAAAATTGCGCGCAAACTTGTGTTCGGAGTCCGCAAAGAAAATTAATATTCTGAATGCGTAATGGTGCGTCATTAAACTTTCTGCTCAACGACCAAATTGGCAGATATTTAATCCCAGCTCACCAAAAGCTGGAGTTGTAGAGTAGCTTATAGACTGATGACGACTAATATTGCCTAAGTGGCCAGCATCTCTGGTCTAAAATCCCCACAAGTTAGGGTTAGAGACACAGTGAGACAAGCATTCCTACAACTGGATCCGCGAAGGATCCTTCGAAAATAAGATTTCAGTGGCCATGCAACGTTTCGCTCCCTCAGTTGTCTGAGTATGACTGCAGGAAGAATAATATTGTGTACTGCTTGCATGCACCGTGCTGAGCCTCCTTTAGTCCTTTGGTTCTGCCGCACATGCATGTGACACCTGGTAGACAGAAGCTCGTACAAGGTCATCAACTGTACGTAATTTCCTCATCGGCCGTCCATAGGATTTGGCAAATCACGAGGGGGGGGGGAAGGTGACCGGTCCCAAAAATCCATCATGATAAATCAACCTATTTCTCCCTGTAACCCTTATGATGTGTTAGACTGTATGACCCACTATACATTGTGGTATTGATTGTTTCCTGCCAATTTATTTAATTGTAATATGAATAGATGATAGAAGTATACAGACGGGCTCCAGAAAACAGTTTAGAAGACGATGCGATCACTGGACCAGTAAGTTTATTGAATTGATGCTTCTGAGTTAAAGTGCAAAACGTCAGGCCAATAAATTTTCTTTTTCCAGGGATTGCATCTTCTTCTGAATTTCAGCATAGTCACTCAAATAAATATTATACTGGATAGGAGAACTGTAAAGTACGACAGACCGCTAAAAGTGCCTTCACACATTAAATAAGGGAAATTTTTTATCTACGTAACTGTACATATATCCTTTTAAAGCTTCCTTCGTTACTATTCTTTGTAGATGAAGAAATATCCGATGGGATTCTAAGCTTGTGCATGAGCATGCTAAGCATTGCTCACAGTCGCCAGTTGACCGAAGCGACGCAAAAATACAGCTGCAATTTACCACTTTAGAACGTACAATTTGATCTTGTGAACTCCTTGGTCGGAGGGTATTTTCTAAAAACGATTCAACTGAAAGTTCCTCAGTCAAAAACAAGTAGGGATTCGGCCATAGGCTTCTGTGAATCAACTCTAACATAAGAAGTGAGCAAAAAATACAGATATATTTCTAGTAAACAGGCATTTTGTACACTGACAAGTTTGACGTTTTCATTACCTCACGAATCTTCGAACTGGGCTTACTTCAGTGCATCTAGATACACTTTGCCTTCTTCCCGCTCCACTTCGATGTAACGACGACTGAAGGCTGGCACACGAGACCAGAGCCCGGGGTTTTGCGGTGACTCCGGAAGGCCGAGTGGTGTCAACTGACGGGTAGCTTCCGAGGTGGCGTGCCTTTTGCCATACAGGGGATGACTGTAAGGAAATTCATTCAGAGGGGCCTCGAATTGTTGGCGGTATTGACGGCTGTCTACCTTGGAACGACCGCGACGAGCAGTTATCTCCAGGCAAAAGAGAAAAATCAGGGCGGCTGTTAAAATTCCCCTCATTTTTTGGCTACACAATGCAACAGTGATTTCTCTGTCATGTCACCGGCAGCATCTGCACTCTATCGATCCCGTTGGACATTAGCGTGCACTTACCGGTGCAACCGCAATTAATCGACCGGCAAAAGGCCTATCGACAGGGAAGCATCATTTCGAAATGCGCACTTCGTCCAGGCCTCGCGTTAGCAACATAGGTAGTACAATCGGGGCTGAACGGGTGGAATGCGCTGTAAGTGGCATTGAAGTAGAGCACTGAAGACCGCTGCCGCAGTGTACGATGTCAACTGCCTGTCGACTTCACTCTCTCCCCAACCTTCAGCATCAGACCACCGTCCAAGCTGGGTAGTTGTCTGTTGAAGAATGGGCGCAGTGACTGATAGAGTCGGAGAACCTGTCTGCGCGTCCAACAGCACAACCTGACCCCCTTGGCATACACTCTCATATACCAGGATTAACATTATCAAAAGGCTAGAAGGAGCCACCGCCGAGCACTGGAAACAAGAGAGACTGTTGGAGTGTTCGTCGCCGTAGAACTGGATGTCTTCCCCAGGATGGTGGATTGCGTCCTGAGATGACGAAGCAAGCCAACGCATACACGAAAGGTGCGTTGACATTGCGAACAGTTGGAAGGGCTTAAGCGTTAGTAACTTTCGTCCGTTAAGCAGGTGATTTGTTGGCCGTCATTTTCGCCTTGGCGTTGGTGATCCAACTGACTTCGTTGATAGCGGCGGTGACTTTCACTGTTCTTCTCCAAGCAGATCGTTCCTGCGTGAGTTCCACTTACCTTGGCGTGTTGATGGTAGGGCAATTTAGGCATTATTCAGGCTGTCGTTATAGCGCATCTTTTGTTCTCCTTGGCAGCGAGTAGCCATGGCGGTATCACCGTAAACCAGCCGCTTGGGTAGTCGTTAGTCCTCCATCCAAACCAGGTGGCCGTTTCACCGCAGCTTTGTCTGCCTCAGCATGGTGTGGATTCTGAATATTCCCGTCCTCTCTACGAATTCTGTGTCCGGGCTCCTGTCCTGCCGTCTCGGCTTCAGGAGTTGAGGGAAGCTTGATTCGCGTAGAGGGTCCAGGCTTCTAGTCTGTGCAAGGTTGCCATGAGGGCGACGACCTTGCACTCCTTCAGGTTGTTGGACAGTTGAGGTGGGCATAGCAGTTCCGCACGGAGGCTTGAAGCCGGTCGAAGGCCTGGCTGACTTTGCAGATCCGGTGAGCAATCTCGTCGTCGACTCTGGTGTCGCGAGATATCGTGCTACCAAGATAGGCAGAGTTTTACACAGTTTTGTGCTCGTCACCGTTTATATTGATCCGTAGAACAGTGCAATCGATACCGGGTTGATGCATAACTATCGTTTTTCCCATGTTTGCGGTAAGTTCGAAAATGGCGCAAGTGGTAGCAAATAATTCTTTACTCCTCTGTCCGCTTCTGTCGTGGTTTTTAAAACACAGTCACGCAGTAGGTCGTGGATTGTGGCCGTGGAAACGTGCGTGGGGGCCTGCATACGTCGGATATTGAGGAGGTGTGCGTACTTCTGATGTGGATCACGGGACGCTCCTTGCGGCATAAAACATGAGAATGAAACGGAAAGCGTGAGGACACAGTCCTGCTGCACTCCGTTTGTCATTGTGAAGGCTTCGGATACCGCCTCGTTGTCTGTAACGCGTGCCATCGTACCGTCGTGAAGCTGACGTAACAGTTGGGTGCTCAAGACAACCAAATTTCTTAATGTCTTCCCACAGTTAATCGCAACTTACCACGTCGAAAACTTTTGTCAGGTCCAAAAAGTTCGTATAAAGGTGGGATACGCGTCTCATGGCCGTTCTCTTGTTACTGTCGTGCGGCAAAGAGCATGTTGGTGGTTCCGCGATAAGGACGAAAACCACAATGGCTTTCCGTTAGGCGTCCTTCTTCCAGGTGCTTGTCTAGGTGGTTTAGGAGAACACAAGTGAAGATTTGTCCGGCGATATTGAGCAGCGAGGTTCTTTGATGAATGTCATAGAGGTGACGGTTCCCTTTCCGATTGAAGAGCTAGAAGATTTTGGCGTCCTTGAAGTCCTGAAAGGCTTGACCTTGGTGCCACATTTCCTGGAATAACGTGATTAAGTGGCTTCCGTGTTTGTAAATCACAGCAGGAATCGCTTCTGAGCTGGATGCTTTCCCGTTGTAGAGTTTATACACGGGCCTGATGGCTTCCTGGTATGACTATCGTCATGAGCAACAAGAACAGCACTACCACCATTCACTCAGCCTCTACCGGTCTATCCTACCCTCACTATCAGCGCACATGCACATCACCCATCAGCCTGGTCAATCACTTGCAAAGCAATCGCATAGAGACTGATGTTTAGTGGCTTCTTGCAGCTACTTGGAACCCGAGATCAGCCGCTGACGCATGGCACCTTTGGCCTGCGCGCCCACAGCCACCTGGGGCCAGGCGCTAACTCGCTGGCCATGGCCGTGTGCCCACGCTAGCCAGCTTTCGCCTATTTCAAGGTCGTACCACGACCGCCAGTCTAGACATTAGCCGCATGACTGGCTGCCGTAAAAAAGCATGCGCCGATGATTCCTGCTGTTCTCGTCAGTCCGAAACTGACGCCCTGGCAGCCGGAACGCAGTCATCCGATAGTAAGAAAATTCTTTTCATCCATTCTCTTATCCTTCTGCAGAATACACTATTCCTAACAATTTGGCTTTCCCGCCGTCTTCTCTCCACACCTAAAGAAACCATGGGCCTTGAAGATCGCAGCTGTTAGGGTAAAACTGCTTAGCTTTAATTTTTGTCGATAGATGAACCAGTGCCTGGGTCCATGACATACAGTCACCACACCCGTCTCAGCTGTCTACGCTTGGTCCCTTCTGGTTCTATTAGGCCATATATGCCTCCATTAAAACCTGCGCTAGAACATCGCCAGCTGGTACGTAAGTGTTTCGGGCACCGGGAACAGATGGATGAGGGAAGAAAGAGGGTTTTAGATGCAGCGCAGGTCTATTATCACGTAAAACTAATCCACACACAAGTCACCGTCCATGCAAAACCTTGCTGTGGAGCGCACGGTCGACTTCTTCGGAAGCAACGGTCGAAACGTCGTTCGGCACGGCGGCCTAGACTGAATGAGTTGGGATTGAACCTCGCACCCCCTGTCCTCTTGTTGTGTTAAAGTCCAGGTCAACTGTAGGTTGTGACCAGATGGTGTATGATGAGATGTGAGCTCAGGAGGCCCAAACTGTGTGAGCTGGGATTCATGCTGCCACTGCCCTTGGATGTTGGTAGCACGCTTAGGTGCAGGCTCGGGCAGCGGCCTTTATGGCACTCCTATCGCAGGAGGTGAAGTTGAAGTAAGTTAAACCCTAGCAACTGCGATCTTCCAGGCCATGGTTCCTCAGCAGAGAAGAAGTCGGGAGAGGCCAGAGTAGTAGAAACAGTAAACTGCCAATAGTAGCGAATACTCGAGTCCCAGGAAGCAGTTCAGAAGATGAAGATGCGATCACTGGAATAAGAGTTTTATTTGCCGTAGGGATTCCGTAGGGAATCCGAAACGTCAGGCAAATAAAACTCTTGTTCCAGTGATCGCATCTTCGTCTTCTAAACAGTATACTGTGTACACAAAGGAAGGGAGAATAGGTGGAAGGAGAATGACTTGGGAGCACACGACCAGGCAGGAAAGCCAGTCGGCCCAAGTGCTGCTTGAGAGCAGTCAGGCCAGTGGACAGAGAGAGCAATTCACGCGTGCAGGCTTTATATTCGTCGCCGGCCTAGAAGGCATCTCTGCGGCAACTGTGATTGGCTGTTTCCAGACGTCGAGAACCGCAGTTGTGAGATCCTAGCGGAGTTCACTTCGACGCGAGCTAGTCACTACACTCCCACTCCATGGGATGTGAATTAGGCATGGTGGCTCTGGTTGCCAGCGTCTGGTGTCACCTTCGGCCTTCTTGACTCTGTCCTGACATCGGATTCGGGCGGCTGAGGGGACAGAGTGTGTGGTAGATGCAACACACTGCAACCAAACAGTAATCCATGCGCATATCTCCGTCACTGCACCACTACCAAGCTGTGGAGCATACAATAGACATCCTCGTAATGAACCTATCGCAGGGGGTACGTAAGTGAAACCCTAGCAACTACGGTCTTCAGACCATGGTTACTGAGTAGAGAAGAAGTCGTTAGAGGCCAGAGTAGGAGGAATAGTAGATTGAAGAATAATCAGGAAGAAATTTGGCATTGGAGAACACGACCAGCTAAGAGGCTAGTCATGTCCCAAGTGCCCATTTGACAGTGAGTAGAGGGAGAAATTCATGAGTGCAGGCTTGTTATTCTTTGCGGCGCCAGACAGCAAATTTGTGGCAACTGTGATTGGCTATTCACAGATGTCGAGATCAAGGGCTCCTGGACTTCAGGAAATTTCACTTTGGCGCGAGCTAGTCACCACACTGGCTGTGCATACTTGGCTGCATAATCAATCATGTGTGATTAAAATCACGGATCCCGATGGGCGCCTCATAACTCAGTTGGCTAAAACGTGCGCCATACTAAAGTCTTCCCCGTACCGCCGTGGTTTCGAATCCTACCGAGGCTGCCGACTTTTTCACGATTGGGTCAAAGGAATTTCCGAAATTTTGATAATAATGCCTTACGAGAATGAGAAAATTCAAGGTTGCTTCAGGCAAAGCTGGATCATATTATTTCTCAAAAAATTAACATATAATTCATTTCTGGACATTCTTTCTAGGATATATAACTTAAGTCCTACAAGGGTGAAAACCAATGGGAATAATACTTATAAATTAAGTAATGACTAGTTCACGGGTGTGCTTTGCACAAGTAACCGGCTCCTCAGCATTGGTTATAAGTTTAATTGATGTAGGGTTCGATTATAGCCAGCGCTGCGATCCATTTCATTTCAGACATTGTAACTGACGGATGATTAATTTTCTCAAAGCAATCAACTGCAAGAGCTGATTCGACTAAATATTTCTACAGCGTAGCATAATTAATGAGTCTAAGACCCAAAGCATGCGTACCTCAGCTCATCCAAGGACCTAGGGGAAGATGTCGATATTCCCAGTTCTAGTGCCCGATGCAGTTCAAAAATAAATTGATATACCGCTGTCCCATCTCGGCAGTTGTACGCATTTCACTCCTAAGAAAAAAGCAGAGCGCAAAAAAATTAACTGCCTAAATGAATGGTTGCTGAGTTTTAACCTCTAGAAATGTGTCATACTGCAGCTCAAAACGACGAAAGAGGGGGCTAGTGGAGCTGCTTATAAATAATGACTTAGCGAAATGTCACTGAACAAAAACATCTTGGAATCACCATTTCCCATCCCTGTCTCAAGGCGATCAAAAAGGAAACCGGAATATTGCTGGTCATTAAAGGGAGGTTCAAAGATCTCAATGAGAAAGGATTTGGACAAGTATACGGAGTCCTCATCCCTTCGCAACTGCAATATGGTATTCACGCAAAATAGACTATAAAATGTTGGAAAAGGTTCGAAGTAAAGCGACGAAAATTTTAAAGGCCCAAATATTTGTCCTTATACATGCAGAATTCATGCGCTTGATCTTTTTCCCTTTGAATGCAGACAAATCCGAGGAAACTGCCCACAGATCTACTAGATTGTGAGAAATTGGGACTGTGTCCTGCGCCTTGTCAGTTTCTTTGCATTTGCCACAACAAAAAACCTGTATATTTACTGGAATATCTACCAAAAAAACACAATGAATGCTTGGGGACCTAGGAATAAACCACACCTCTCAGAGTTGTGTCATGCAACGGCAGAATACCGGCGAAGCCCGCGCCAGGGCCTTTACCTAGTACCTGTGCTGTCTGTATGGTAAATAATCACGCACACTATTTAACTGAGGTTGTAATACCTTCGCTATTTTTCAGCAAGATTAGTGTCAAGTTTGAAGTTAGGGAAAGAATAAGGGTCATCGGTAAAGAAGGCTTAGAAATAAGTTTTTGATTAGTGTGAAGGTTTAAATTAAGGTTATTTTTAAGTTAAGGACGGGAAAGTGTAATTTATGCAATTAACGTGCATTACGGTATCATTTAGGAAATCTTTTATGATCGATTCTCAAGCTACTTTATGCTGTTATAACGCTCAGGCAATTTTACCTATTTAAAAGTAAACACAGCTAAATATCTAGGCGGAAAATTACGCCCATGATAATAAAATGCCGCAGCTTACAACATCGAAGGGTGCGGAACTTTAGCCTAGGTAAGTGTTCTGAAACAAACGATCTCCACCGAGTATGTTTGTTAGGAGTGTAGCCTGACCAAAAGCTAGCAACCCTGAGGGCTCTGTTGAGGCGTCATACCTGCCACCGACTGCAACAATGATTCCTTTGTCAACATAAGGACCACCTTCAAGGTCATATGCCTTCGCGGGGGTTGCGCCCACGTGATGACCTAAGCCTCTGGAGAGGAAACAGACGCACGCAAGCCTACGCACCTGCTAACTGCTCGCGTGAACTTTTCCAAAGCGCCCAGTGATGCCAAAATCGAACGCGTATGGCAACCCCCTATAAGCCACTGCCACCTCTCAGACAGTGAGTTGCAACTGGGACTACGTGGACACCGTTAGTCCGCCCCCAATGCGAGGACACAAAGGCACCCTGGCGATAAACCGGCAACAACAGCCACCCGAGAAACCAACTCCGGTTTTTGTACACAATAAATCCTCCTCTGGGTGGATTCCAAAATTATGCCCTTCTTATTGTGTTCTTCCTTGGGGATTCCAACGGACGTAATTAGACGGTGACATCACTGAAGTCTCCGTTATAACAATGCCCACTTAAGTCAAACTGATGTCATGATGCGCATGTTAGAATTCCAGTCCTGTTAAAAGAGAAAAAAGAACAACTAAAACTTAGTGAAAAGACGCCATAGTGCACGCACATGGCATGCAAAAACAAAAAAGGTCTATTTTATGTAACTGCGCAATTTACGAAATCAAAACCGGACTCATGTGCACCCTTCTCTTGCCGGCATCCAGCGTACTCTCGTCGTTGAACGTTATTCAGAGCTACCCAGTGTGCCTACACGGAGCATGTCGCCTACAAGGACAGTTCTAACACTTGTTCTCTTGCTGAGTCTGATCGAACAGAGATGCCGTGGAATTCCCAGTCTCTCACGGGTGCGTACGGTGGGACCGGAACCAAAGATGTGGCATTACAAAGGTCTCAGTGCAAGTTCCAGGGCGGACATGCCACCAGGACTTAGCGATGATCCGCTTAACCCGGGTCTCTGGGCACGCCATCCAGCCATCAGTCGACATTATCATCACAAACCATTTCTAATGCTCTCGTGAAGAACAAAGGAAGTGCACCTTTATTTACGACATCGGACCAGGAGCCCCGTCAGATGCTTGATCCTTTTTGCGTTTTCGCCGATGAATTCAAAACAAATGTTGTAGTTTGGGCATTCACTTTGTTCGAAGTTCAGAATTTCTCATTGGCAGTTCATTGGGTTTCAAGTTTCGTGGGTAGTTTGAGGTAAGCTGGGAATTATGACAACAGGGTTTGCGTAAAAATACAAGTTTTGGGCAAGCTATGCCCTAGTCAATTCCCTCCAACCGTCCTTCGGGTCTCAACCAGGTGAATTATTTTTGGTTCCTTTTGCAGGTCCCTACTTAAAAATTATTTTCTCTTGACAAAAATAGAAATCGATGGTTCAAGCTTTGGTCTGAACCTTTAGCATGCGCATTTGAGCCTTGAAAATGCGCGCGATTTAGTGTCCTATGAGGGGGAGACATACTCGTAAATTTAACGGTGGGACGCACTCCAAAGACTATGGGGCAAGTTGTCGTGGGTCAGAGAGAAGCAGAATCTATCAAGACTGCTCCTGCAGGAGAGAGATGAGGAGGCAGGAGGCAGAGAAAGCGGACTATCGCCGCTACGATCTTCCGGCCTTGGTTCCCTGTGGGCAGAGAGAAAGTGAGATACCAGGTGGAAGGAATAGTTTATTCTGTACAGAGGAAGTGAAGAATAGGTAGGAGAAAGTTGACTGACGAACGAGCGTGCATCCGCTCCCGAGCGGGGTGGTATCTGAATTTGGGGAGCGTGACAACCATCACAGTATCCAAAAGAACGGTCTCTGCTTAAGTTAGCCTCGGTCAGACAGATTGGGGTTCGCCTACAAGTGTGCCCATGCTAGCAGTCGCGAGAAGCAAGAGGTTGAGCCTTGGGGCAGTTTGCGGCACCTGTGTTTGGTTATCCTATAGGCAATCACGGGAAGTCATGCATGTCGTGGCATGCGAGGTGTAAGGCGTATCGCAGGGGGTTAAGTAAGTTAAACCCAACAGCTGCGATCTTCAGACCATGGTTACTTAGTGCAGAAGAGAAGTTCGTAAAGGCCAGAGTAGTGGGAAGAATGCATTGTGTGCACAAAGGAAAGGAGAGTACATTGACTCGGGAGAGCCCGTACGCTCAGGAGATCAACCGGATCCCAAGTGACTGTTTGAGAGAACTCGGGGCAATAGACAGAGAGGGAGAGCACTTTCAGTGGCTAGGTCGGTCTGTGATTGGTTGGACAGCGTGTGGGTGGACAGCGTGTTGGGTGGTCCACGTCACGCGTGCTAGTAAGTCTAGCGACCGAACTGACCTTAAGCTCCAGACAGATTGAGGTCACGACGGGAAAGCCGGACATCGGACGGGCGACGACCCACTACGGGCGCTATAGAGTCCGTACAGACGCAGTGATTTTAAACATCATCAGGGCGTCAGCAACGTAAATGGGACAATTATGGAGGATGTGAGCCCAATTAACTGTGACGGATGTCTGGCCATGACTGTACTTAATTGCACAAGGCTCTGTACGCCTTAAAAAATAAATTCATTGTTACAGTTTTTTGAAAAACTATGCTATTTAGTGCATTAGTACTAGTTAAGTGGCAATATACACAAGAAAGCAAAGTGAGCCTATGTGGTGAAAAATAAGACTAACTGAATATGCGCTGGCAGCACTGAATAGCCTGCTATATGTTCTGGTGACAGAACTAAACTGGAACTTATTGGCGAAAGACAAAAATAATGCCATGAGTCGCTACGCTGCGATGTTTCTATGCATTGACTACTATTCATTAAGGCAAGTATATTGGCATGTTTGTTTACGATAGCTCTAGTGGTGTGTTTGGGCGCTAGAGACCTTGGCAAGTGTTAGTGTTATACCGCCTAGTGGTATGTGTGAAATGGAAGACAGGTAGGATATCAGGGAACAAGCTCACTGCAACAGTTTCTGCGTGTAAATCAACTTTTCAGTCCTGCTGTTAGCGGCCATCGTATTAAAGAACAGTTGGTCCGCCTTGTCTATTATCATTAGTCCATCCCGTAAGCGCTCTATGTTGGCAGCCGTCGCTTGGTGTTGGTCCCCTTAAGGTTGCGCATGACCTGACAGCGCCCCTACGTGTCTGTGCGTGTGACTCATTGTGCATGCACGCTTTCGCCTACTGGGTTTTCGTTGCCAGAACGGCTAGAGTGGTAACTCGTGCTCTGTGCCGCCCTAACAGTAATAATTAAACAAAAACGCCACAATATGTGGTTGCGTAATAACCCCGATGCGGGTACGTATCGACAGTTTGACCGTTGCGTGACTTATTTTATAGTGATGACATGTACAGTAAATCATGAAATCCAAGGATTTTTACAAGTTAATCCCTGTTACTCAAATGCAGCCGAAGCTGCGGCCCCAAAAGTCTTACAACAATAAACTAATGGTCGTTCTTTTAAAATAGGGCATGTTGTGATTTATGAATAGGAATATAACCTTTCCGAAAAAGTGGAAATCGGGCGCACTAGGTTAACTTAAGTTCTACTTGTAGAGGATGCCTTTTTATACAAAACCACCGACTTAAATGTAAAACTACGTTGGAAAATAATCATTTTATTAAGTTTTCATATAAATTTGCTTCCATATTACGTGGAATGTAATCTATGTATGTTACCGAACAGCCCAAATTTCGAGTACATATTCGAATATGTTTTAACGAGAATTTCTAGTTTTTTTTTTCATTTATGCATTGTCTTAGTTACGTTTGGACTAAAGCAACCACAATTACCCTTGACTTGGCCCATTGGGAGATCATAGGAGTAAGATATTTCGTAAGCTCACGCGTATAAATGCCGGTCAGTGAATAATTAATTGAAATTTAATTGTCACCTGCGATTACAAGCGTACCATTTTTGTACATTAAGAGTAATTGCCTTTAGCCAAATATATTTGTAATTATTTTTGGATTTGGGTTACGAAAGGTTCAGATTTTCCTCGAAATTCTAATTATGACTTTTAAATTTTCACTGGCTTCAGCCAATTGACCATAAATAATGATTATACTCTCTGCGCTTACCAAAACCTTCAAAATAAGATAAAGCTTAAAAGCTTTTGCGTAAATAACCAGCTTTTAAACATTTTTCTTATGCAGCTGTCTTTGTATGTCATAGTTTCAGAACCACCCAATCATGTGAACTCACTGCCGAAAAAAATGATGGCTACTACATAATTCACAAATGAATATCCTTAGGATTTATTTGAAAAATTCTGCAAAACGTTAACTCTTGAAAAAAAGCTTTACTTATATATAGTGGTGTCTGATGTCTGCGTACTTTAATTTTTTTGATGATCACGTCAAGATCAGAATGAGAAATTTTGTCCATTGGATTGATTTTCCAAACAATAACAATTTTCAATAATAATAACTATTGATTTTCCTAACAATAAGGAATATCTCTTCTGTTATAAATGAAAGAGCTTAATGTTTTATCTAAAACGGAACAGTTTTTAGCATACTTGTTTCCTTTTTGACTCAGTTCTACAATAATAAATGCAAAGCATAGTAGCAGTAATATCAACGGCGATTTTTGAGAAAACTGTTTCGCAATGTCCCCTGAAAACTCTGTCAAATGTTTGTTATGTTGACTGTCTCCAACTCCATATCGATTGTACAATTAATTTGGTTGCCATATACTAATAGAGTTTTCAAACGCATTCCTTGTCTGTAACCCCTCAAATATAAAAGATAAATTTAAGATGGAGCATAGCAAAGAACAACCTTAAATGTTTATCACTCAATTTTATGGCACAAAACTTGGCAGATTTGCAAAACATAATTTTTTTAAGATTATTTTGCTCCTCTTTTCCCAAAATTAACGTGTTATCTCCTAATTATACTAACCTCAATTTCATAAACGCAAAACAAAATTTTCCGCTTTGTGAACAGATATAATTAAAAAGTTTCTGCTCTTCGTTAATTTTTTATCGAGTGACATGCACACACAAGAAGTTATTGTCCGCAACGTTTAATAGCTGGATGTCGCCTATTTTTGCCTCTTTTTTCTCCCAGTATTCTGATCTGAACGGAATTAAATTCTAGTAAACAGCATTTTGCGCCTCAAGTCAATAAGTCAAGGCAATTCAAGTGAACGTTTAATCCTCCAATTCCCAACCTTTCATCAGATATGTAATCTACTGTACACTCAAATTCTGTTCCATCCTATCTTCCCTCATCTGCTGAGGCTGGGTGGCAAGACAAATTGGGACATAAAGAGGTGGGTTTCGGGACAATGGTGCAGAAAGTTTTAAATCCCATTTACGCGAACGACATCCAACCTGGCCTTGGCAGACAGAAGTAGCGGGAGCTAAGGGCAAGTGGCGTCGAAGCAGCTGTGGTTATTTGTGACCTTGTTGCAGAAAGTAGCAGTAGTTACTGATCGGAAAAGATTTCGCAGGCGCTTGTCATCTGCTTCCTGGGACTTAAAGGTGTCGTCTTGTTTAATAAGGAAGGAGAATGTGACGGACACGGCATCTGTCCTAAAAGACTTGAGTAAGCTGAATTCGGAAATTACAGGAGTAGCTAAAACCAGAGCACTGGACGCCAGCGTTTGGCAAATGCTAAAATAAAATATTGAACGGTGATGCCATAACCACATCGTCATTAAATCCCAGAAGCACACCTATTCCCGGTCCCTATGTGCTACTAATAAGCCTCCATAGGGGAATAAAACTAGGACGAATTCGGTCAAGCTTTAAGTTTCCTAAACCCAAGCTGACCCACAGAGAAGCTTGCAGTGAAAATAGAACTCATGAGACACCACATAAGGTTATTCGTATTATAAGAAACGTCATTTATTTAAGAAAATGGGGAACAAAGTATTTCCGGCAAGGGCCGGACAACTTTGGACGTAAATTCTTATTTTTAGATGGACTACTGGACGGCGTATGTCTTGATTATATTTTAGTCAAAGGTCTGTCTGAATATAGTCACCTTGATACCCTATATATAGTGTTAACATCTTTAGGAGACGCCGGTTTCAAAATCAGGATAGATGAATGTACTTTCTTTGCTGATTAAGTGGAATACGTGGACTTTAAGGAAGATAAAGCTGGTCTCTATCTACTTGACCGTAAGCTCAAAACCTGAAGCTGGCTCCGTTTCCCAACAATATCAGTCAATTACGTTCATTCCTAGGGTTGGTTGCCCACCTTAGTTGCTTTATGAATCAATCTGCTACATTTCTGAAGACTTTTTATCAATTTCCTCAAAATAGTCGTTGCTGAAACTAGTCGGGCTTCAAAGAACGTGCCTTTTAACAGGCAAATGCGGCCCTCACCTCATCCTCTTTCCTGATTCATTACGACCCCAAAACGTCTAACGTGCCGAAATGCGATGCGTCCCCGTACGGCCTGGGTTCAGTTCTCATGCACCAGAATGTCTTCTGGTGTGGAGACGCCGAGTGCCTTTGCATCAAGAACTATGTCAAAGGTCAAAACAAAACTAGCTGCAACCGGTCGATGAGAAGTTTTCCCATCTTTCTGCTATCCATGCCAGTGTAGCGACCTTGTACTCTAACAACCGCATGTCTCACATGTCTGGCTTTCGTGTGCGCCGCCGCGTGCGCGCCAGCCGTGGCAAGGCCGGGACTTGTCTGGCCTCACTAACGAATCACTCCTCAAGGCCACACCCAGTGCACAAACTGTGGGGGAGTTTTTTACGCCCAGTCACTTCCAGAGCCGACGACTTACTGTTTGGTTGCAGACACCCCTGGACCCGGTGATTGACTTGCCAGACTGAGCCTCTGGACTCCGTCCCACTCATGGCTGGACTCACTAGTCTGGGAGTCACTTTCATGGTACTTACATTATTTGCTTGTTCCACCCATGTAAATGCCCCTTGACACTATGGCATTTCATGCCTTATCATATTAACTAGCTTATAAATGTTGGGATACGTTTCATCGTCTAATATCTGGCTGGACCACATCGTTTCCCACACCAGCACTAGCGTACGGACCGGAGATCCACCGACTCCGCAAAGCGGTGCTGAATTCAACAATATCGCCTTGAGAGGCTCGGCGCGTATCCGCAAACCAGTCCAAGGTTTTAAGGACCAAATTTATTCTAACATTTGTTAACGCTTGGTTTTTTACATTAACCGTATTCTCCCCCTTTCTGAGGCTGTCCACTTTAGGGTGGAGGGACGCAGTGTATGAAGCATGTAGTGTCGGGACGTCATGCCACAAGCACACGACAAGCCACCATTTAAAGTCACGGACGCACATTTCCCATTTCTGTGTTCTGACTGGCCATCCTTCAGCCTATTTTATTTACCCTACACCATATACCCCACCGTATCAACATGACTGCCGACTTGAACTGTTTCACGTTCTCAGTGCATGTCCTGCTTACAAGGGGCTTTCTGTTTTGCATACGTAACATTCATTATTCACAGCTTACCGCAAACTTCCCATGTAACATGAAACCAACTGAATTGTCAATGGAAAAATCTGAATTTCGAACAATGTGCATGCCCAAGTCATAACATATTTTGGATTCAACGGCGAAAACACAAAAAGATCAAGTATCCGAAATGCTTCGTGTCCCATTACCTGAGAGCATTAGGAAAAGTTGTTGACGATATTTTCGGCTGGGGGCTGGATGGCGTGCCCAGAGGCCGGGATTAAATAGATCATCGGTAAGTCCTGGTGGCATGTCCGCCCTGGAACTTTCACTGAGACCTTTGTAATGCCTCAGTTCTAGTTCTGGCTCAACCGTAGGGACCACTGAGATATTGGGATTTTCACGGCTTCTCATTTCGGTCAGACTCGATAATAGAAAAAGTATTAGAATTATCCGCGAAGACGACATGCTCCCCGGTGTGTAAGCACGCTTGGTGCCTTCTCAAAGCAATAAACGGTGAGAGTATGCAGGAGGCCGTCAAGCGAATGGTGCACAGACTCAGGGTTTCGATTTTGTAAATTACGCAGTTACAAAGGTCAAACCTCTTTTGTTTGAGGCATGTCACAGCAGTCTTAGCCCTTGCGGACTGTATGCGTGCGCTATGGAGCGCTTTTAGTGTCTTCCAACATGTAATTTGATCGGTTTATGGGAATTAAAAACATATAATTGACCATAAGTACAGCTGTATTTGAAATAGTGCTTGAACTCCACTAGGTGCAGGAATTAGGAACATCAACATTTCTCACTATGTATTTCGATATGCCGTAGGGATTCCTTACATGTGGCCGCGTAGAGTTTAGTATACATAACTACCTACTTACTACTTTATAGTACGCTTGTTTGGTTTTATTATTTTATATAATCGTGGATTGCAGTACGTCTCGCACATTATTTCGACGGCTTTTCTTGTGTAGATATCAGCACTCAACACTCCATTGCACTCCACTTACAGAAGTCCTTAGCGATATGCTTCTCATACCTTATTTTTCTCTGGTTTTTTATGTACAAACTCAGCATTTAATACTCTTTGCACTTCCCTCAAGGAAATATTTACGAATTGTTGCCGAATATGCCTAGCAATGTGTTAACCTTAATGATAACCCTATGCCAAACCTTCACTTTAATTCAAACCTTTTTTCAAACCCTAACTTACTGATAACCTGAACTTTAATCCTAACGCAAACCTGAGCACTAATCTCCCTGAGAAAAAGCCAGAACCCCCGAGTAGGTGGGGCATTGTTCCTCTTCCCGTGACTTGTCCTTATCGACATTACAGCCTCCTTTAAATAACCTGCGTAACTATTAACCATGCTGGCAGCACAGGTATTAGCTAAAAGCCCAAACACGTATCACACCGGTATTCTGCCGCGGCATGAAATAGCTGCTAGAGGTTCAGCTCATCAGTGGGTCCCTTCAGGATTCCCTATGTGCTTTATGGCATTATAGCTTTATAATTTCCGTAGAAATTAAGCTGATAGTGGCAAAACACGTGTCTGGACTTTTAGCTAGTACTTGTACTGGCAGTAGGATAAATAATTGTGTTGGCAATACTTCTGGCTGTTTGTGGGGGACTAAGTTGTTCCATACAGAGAACGTACTGTGCAGCCGAACTTGTGTTCCTCACTCCAACTAAAAGCCTTCCAGTAAACAATGTTAAATATCGACAAATAGTCATCCGGTTTAGGTGGTATGTATGTGAAAGCCATTTTTTGAGGTAAAAGTGTATTCATGTGCAGCTGAGGGGTAAAGTTTAAGCCAATATTTTATTCTTAACTGTTTCTGTTATTTCCGCCATTATAACATTCTCAGGAAGTCCATTCCATGAACCAAAAAATCCCAGCAAAACATGGGTATCTAAGTGAGATAAGGCTTTTTGAAGTTTTAGACAATTTTCACGCAGGTTCTTTGTCGTGGCCCATGAGAAGAAAGCGTCAAGGTGCAGGGTGAAGCCCCGGTTCTTCACAATCCGATAGGTCTGTAGGAGATCTCCTTGGATATGTCTGTACCCAAACAAAAAATAGAGAAAACGCATGAAGTCTGTATGTTTAGTATACAGCATTTGGGCTTTTCCCTATTTTTCTCTTTATTTTCTGAATCTTTTCCAGCCACTTATAATCTTCTTTCAGCCTCGGACGCCACGCCTCCATTCTAGATTTCAGTTACGAACGGATTAAGACTCCGTTTACTCAGCTTTCAATCTATTGAGAAATTAATTTCTATTTACGGTATATATCAGTATATTTAAGGTCTTCAGACGCAGACCGAAATTATAAGCGTATATTTGGGTTCAAAACCCGTCAACCACTGCGAAATATCCACTTGCTGCTGACAGGCAGACTTTAATAGTACAAATTACTGTTGTAACTTACCATACTAACAGACTTGGTACTAGCTAAAAAGCCCAGACACCTGTTGCGCTTACATCAATTTAAAATACTTAAGTCTGTCTGTCGGCATCAAGGAAATATTTCGCAGTGGTTGACGGGTTTCAACTCAAATATACACTTACAATTTCGGTCTATGCCTATAGACCTTACGTATACTGATACATGGCGCAAACAGAAATTATTTTCTCAAGAGATTAAAAAGCTGAACTTTCAAAACCGATATGTCAACCAGAAAGCAGGCAGGGAAAGCTAGGGGACCCACTGATGAGTCGGACCCCTCGCATCTGTGTAAAGCAGCGGCAGAATACTGGCAAAACACGTGTCTGGGCCTTTTAGCTAGTACCTAGGCTGTTAGTATGATAACTTACACCTTCGTATACTTTTCGAAATACTTTCTACTTATGAAAGTCCTTGTAATGGTGAACAGAACCCTGATTGTCATTTTGGCTGCTGTGAGGCAATGAGAGGACGGTTGCGTTGATTTCATATATGCTTTATTATAAACTTACTACGGCTTTGCATAACACATAGGATAACGTTTTATCTCAGTTGCCAAAGACTGTGTTCCTATTTTACTGGCTTGAAACTATTAGGATACTTCTATCTTACATTTCAGGATATACTTTAGATGTGAAAATGTTGATTTCAAGGTCTTTTATTCAGGTACATTTGACAGACACTTTTAAGTGCTGGTGAGCATCTCCAGTAGCCCTTTCTTCTTTTTGGGTTGCAGTCAGCGGTGGGGGGTGGCTGAACGAGTGGTTCTCGGTGTAGCCGCGGTAGCCGCGGTAGCTGGGTCAAGAAGGGGTAGGGGCGAACGGACAGCTGGCTCGCCACCGCAAAGTCACTCCACGGTGGTCTCCATGTGAAAATGTGAAATATGAAAATCGAAAAAAGGGGCCGAAACTGGGGGGAGTATTCAGTCGTGTGCAATCGAGGAAGGAGGGCGGCCAGCGTTCGAAGGAGGAAGGGGACAGCCTTCGGAAGAGTGTAAACAGTCGTTTGTAGGTTGGACGGGAGTTTCACTGGAGAAGGGATGTGGAACATTCCAAACTTTTTCAGCCGGAAATAATATTTGGTTTCACTTAGGGTTTGGATTTCGCAATGGTTTTATCACCATAGGATGGCAGCTGCTTGTATTTGTTAGGACTCTTCTTGTTGGGACAGCTCGGACGCGAGTTATCAGTCGGGCAATCCCGAGAGTAACTGAACAGAGGGACCTGATTAATGGCCGGTTCATGCAGTTACAAGCTACCTTCAAAGGGTGGACTTAAGGCCAGGACAAAGGAGGCACGCGCGAGCGAAACTGCCCCGGGGCCGAGTTGCTGCTATCAGTGAGGTCACGCTTAGGACAGATGCACAGACGCGCGTAAGCGAGCGCGCGCACGATCACTCCTGGAGAGCCAATGGCGAGCAATGACTACTGGCCCTTAAATATGCTGCCACCACTGAAGGCGGCCACTCTGGTGCTAAAGATGCTGCCAACGACCCAAGAGTCTGTTGCCCTAGACGAGAGACTGCTGCCGAGACGAGATCGAAAACAGGACACAAGCTGCTGGACACACAGGAAACAGGGCTGATGTACTAGTACAACTGACAGTAAAGAACTGGCTGTTATCCTGTTCTGCCTTCTCCTCCTAACACGTAACTGTGGGACATAACCAGTGTTGACACAGGGACACACTGGGTTATAACAGTGGCGACGCAGGTGAGATTAACCAAGGACATAACCGGTGTTGACACAGGAACACATTAGTTTATAACGCTTCTTTTGGAGCTGGGTTTACTCACTTATCTCTCAAAAGGCAACGAACTCTGGTCAACTGATTCCGCATATCGGCATTTTGTCCTTCTCAAGTTACTTGAGTGAACACTGCGATCTTCAAGACCGACTTCATAGGGGAACAGAAGAAGTGGGACGCCAGATTAATGGAATAGGGTACTCTTTAAAGGGTTAGTGGAGAACAGAAAGGAGGAGGTTGCTAGCCGGACAAGCGCACGTCAATCGCCGCGAGGCTGGCGTCCGAAGTGTGAGAGCGCGAAAGTCATCACAGTGCCTCCAGGAGGACCTATGAGTCAGCCTCAGGGAGATGATTTGCCGGACCGAATTAAGGTCAGCAGACACTGCACGCATGTTCAAGCAGTCATGAGAGGCAAGAGGTTGAGCGTTGTTCTCGAACTTGGGCCTCTACAACCTCAATATGCTTGCTCGCTTGTGTATTCGAAGGTTTTTTCAATTCAAATACAGGCGTACCTGCTTTTTTGTGCAACATTACTACATAGAAGAGTACTAATAATTGGCCTATTTCCCCTTTTATTAACCGTGATAGCTCCAAGTTCATTTGTACGATCGCCCTCAGAAAGCAGATTCGGAAGCTTATCATCGCTTCCACCTACACGGGATCGCACACGGCCAAATAATTAACTAGTTTAATATGTGAACTTTTTTGACTTTTATTAGTTTTTTGTTAACTGGGTTCTAGTCGGAAAGCAGAGCAGGCACAGATTCCTTCTAGCTTGACTGATTTTTGCCTGTCAATAAGGCTTCGATCGATCGATATTCTGCGTTTGGTATGCTAAGTGCATACCAAATTCCAAATAGATCGATAGAGAGAGCGGCGTTGCCGATTGAGATCTAAGACGTCGTTGTTTCATTCTGCAGCCGAAAATGAGAAGAATTGTAGCTCTTGTCACGATTTTACTTCTCTCTCTGGAGCTAACTGCTGGTGACTTTGAATCCAAGGTAGATAACTATCACTGCTTCTTACGATGCTAGGATCCCCTGAATGAATTTCCATTTCATCATCCAATGTACGGCAAGAGGCATTTCTCGTCCGAAGCCACCCGTGAACTCACACCGCCGGGACTTCCAGAAACACCGCAAAACCCTGGACTTTGGTCTCGTGTGGGGGCACCCAGCCGTCCTTATATCAAAAACAGAGAGGATTCGGAACGAATGTGATGTGATTAGCCTTGGTACTACTAATTTGACCTTCAGCGAGTACTTGTGAGGTAAGGAATCCTCAACCTTGCCGATGTACTTTGTGCCTGTTTACCGGAAATAAACTATTATGTTTTTTTTCTTTCCATCATATTTAATGAAATTATGCCGCATACATACATGACTTAATCTCTATTTACTTTGGAATTTGAAAAATGCGTTTGAAACTTTTTGAGAAGCTGCCCACGTATTGCGGATAAAATGTTTGATAAACAAGTTCACAAGAACACCGTTTTGTAACTGCGTCATTACGCAGTAAACTGCAGGCTTTTTGGCATATATACGGTCTGAGAAATGAGCAACCCATCAATCAACTGAACAGAAGTTATGTTTTAAGCTCGTGACTTCGATTAGATTGGCTGCTTTACTAATGACCCGGTTTTTTACATTTTAAACATGGAAAAGAAATGGCATGTTCTTGCACAACGTTAGAACGTCGTCAGGTTTTTACCTACGAAAAAATAATAGCAAAATAATATTGGGAGTTATTCATGTCCAGTCAGGTTGACAAACACCTTCGCTCATTTGAAGCAGGAGAACACGTAACCTCCGCTCGTGAAATCTGATGGGACAGCTACTTGAGATAAGACCTTGACATTGGGCATGCATCCAATTCCCAGCCAAGTTACATCCGGGCGCTGTTTACGAAAACTTCACGCAGCATCCGATCGACTTGCACTTACTTCCAGTTGACCCTGACGGCCTCTCAATGGTCCCCAAACAATATTTTAGACGCCCTCTTGCCAGTGCTAACGTGTGCTTGCCAATTTTTGTCTGGAACGGCCGTGTTGTCGTCGGCTTCCGTTGCTTTCCGCACAAGCGAATCGGCAATCGTCAATAACAAATGCCACCGGTTTGGAATTCTGTCACCCTAAGCTGAATTGTCGTCTTACGTCATAGCGGAATGCTAGAAAACTAGAATTAGTAAATGTTTTATCGTCCTCTCAAATAAAATAGTTTGATACACGGCTCCACAAAGTTTCATTAACGAAGTACTTGTTCTCGTTGATGAACGTTTACCGACCGCTAACGGACCCCACGTGTCCCGCTCTGCTTTGTGTCTCATTTCTCGGGCCCTCGTTTATCAACGAGTGTCAATATCTCCCGAGCTAAACCCGCAAAACAACGAACCCGTGGCCCAATGGTAAGAGCTTCAGATTCTGAACGAAAGAGTCGCGAGTTTGAGCCTCAGTGGACGCACCACCTGCGGTTGGATATAGCTGGCTCCCGACGGCTAATAAGCCAGAAATGGCCATCCCAGTTTCCCTTATCTTTACCGGCAATACTATCTGCCTAAGTAAGTGTTCTAACAAAGGGAAACATTTTTACCGACATTTGATTCCATCAGATCATACGCCTCCATCAACTAGGGGCCTGATTTAATTATATTTGTTAGCTCATTAAATTTTAACCAAAATTAACATGGGTTTTTCCATCCGAAAAGATCAAATAAATGAGGTTTTAAATTGATTATCATGCAGAATAAACTCAAGATATGTCGCTAAGATCATCATGTCAGCATTTGTATTGACCTTTTTTCGGCACAAACCAAACTCTAGAAAGGGGTACTTAGTTGCTAGGACTGTATCGCATTGATTTTGGATGCCCTTATAAATTCGAAGATACTTGGTCGAATACATGCGTAGAATTGTCGTTGTTGGTAGTAAATTAAGTCTTCTTCCAAGTGTGTACTTGATGCAAGATACCTTTTGATTTGAAATTTTGTAATTATTAGATTTCTAAGAAAGTGAAAAGCGTACTCAAAAAATATAATATAGGTGCATCTTAATTCTGCTTATTAAGCATACAACACTGTCCAGGTTATGAGCACTATATGCTGTCTTTTTAACGGCGTAGCGAAATGCGTTATCTAACTTGGACGGACTACAAACGGCACCTTGGTTGGAAACCCAGAATTTAGCTTAAGGGCACGTCAAGTTTAACAACTATTAGGCCCTGAAAGTGACGATCTAATTTGAAAGTCCTTGGTTTTTACAATAACAACATGTCTACTTATTTCATTTAGGTAGGCACTCTATATCAGATTTACAATTCTGTTGAGTTACAGGGGTATTCATTTATATAGACCCCTGTATGCATTTATATAGACCCCTATATGCATTTATATAGACCACTGTATGCATTCATATAGACCCCTGTATGCATTGTAATATTTTTGTCGGACACCAAGGCAATTGCATTCGCATACATTCTCTGGATGTTCATGAGTGTGGGTGCATTTCTTTCTACAGGCACCAATGAACACCGCTTTCTCGAGTAATTGATTTTTTTCATGATTCTTGAAACGGTGGACTGTGACGTCGGCACCTGCAGGATCCCCAATTCCTGAACGATTCCTCTCTCGGTCATCTCGTTTTGAGCATTGAACATCTCAGCAACAAGCTGCATAGCTGTTTTTGATGTTTGCTTTGGCCTTCTCTTCTCAATATTGAGCAGAACATCCCTCTGAAGAGGATAGGCGAGACACTCAATTTGTCTTATTCGACAGTCAAAAGAATTGCAAAAAAAAACTGAACAAGAATAAAAATTACGAGCAAGATTTCAAAACTGCTTATGAGAAGAAAAGGCCGCAACAAACATCGAAAACAACTGAGCAGCTTGTTGCTGAGATGTTCAATGCTCAAAACGAGATGACCGAGAGAGAAATCGTTCAGGAATTGGGAATCCTGCAGGTGCCAACGTCACAGTCCACCGTTTCAAGAATCATGAAAAAAAATTACTCGAGAAAGCGGTTGTCATTGGTGCCTGTAGAAAGAAATAAACCCACACTCATAAACATCCGGAGAATTTATGCGAATGCAATTGCCTTGGTGCCCGACGAAAATATTACAATGCAAACAGGGGTCTATATAAATACATGCAAAGGTCTATATAAATGCATACAGGGGTGTATATAAATGAATACAGGGGTCTATATAAATGCAAACATGGGTCTATATAAATGCATACAAGGGTCTTTATAAATGAGTACCCCTGTAAGTTAAGCGCTTAAGAGACAGGTTAGGGTTAAGTTTAAAGAAAAGGGCCCGTGTTCGGGTTACGATTGCCTGCCGCGACTGTTTTTTTCCCAACAAGACCTGTTTTCTGTCCGTTCACACGTCCAGGCTCTGCATATTTTATGAATTGAGGCAAATTTTCGCATCCCAGGTACGCGTACATATAGAGAAGTAGAAGGCGTTTCGATCACCGGAATCATGCCTTTACTTGTCTGAGCTCTCGGGCTCTTTCTAGAGTCCATCGTCAGAGATAAAAAGCGTACACGAAAGACAAGCCACAGTTATAGGACACAGGGACCAATCAACTGTTATGAGGGGAGGGGGAAGGGGGGAGAGGGCACAGTCAACCGATAGTGCCATCATTCCGGAGATGCCTGCGCAGCGCGACGTATGCCGGCGCCAGATCTATAAATCGATTGACTGAGTTCTCATCTGAGGCCCAGGCTTCAATCAATTCGCGGCCCATTTTGTTGCTGTCTTGCGCGATTACCCTCGCAGCTGCGAAATTAAACTCGTGACCGGTCTCGTAGATATGGGCGGCCACTTGCGATGATGCGTCACCCCATTGTACCGCCTGCTTATGTTCACGTGTGCGCGAACCAAGCATACGCCCTGTCTGTCCTGTGTAGTTTCGGGGACAATTTAGACATTGTATGCGATACATGACGCCTGACTTTTCACTGGGATTTAAACGGTCCGTGATTCGCATAATTCGGCTGCGCATGGTAGCCTTGGGACGGTGTGCAATTCCGGCGCCTAGTCCCGTAGCAATGCGTTCGGTCGCTTCCGATACATCCTTGATGTATGGCAGCGCATACCATAGCGTACGGGTTGGTTTTAGTTGGGTCTTCGGAGGGTGAGCTCGTAGGCATCGGCTTATGAAGGCCTTCGGATAGCCATTCCGCATAAACTGAGCGCAGAGTTATCGGGCCTCACGTGCTTTTTCTTCCGGATTACTGCAATGAGTCTGGATTCGCTTGAAGAGCGTTTTTACGCACCTTTTATTTGTGAGCCACCGGATGGTTGCTGCGGAAATTGAGAAGCTGTGTAGTGTTCATCGCCTTCCTGTAGACCGTTGTTTGGGTTCTGCCGTCGGAAGTTCGCATGACGAGGACATCGAGGAAGGGTAGCTGCTGATCCCTTTTTTCTTCCCTCGTGAATTGTATAGCTGGGAAGATGGAGTTGAGAAGTTATGTTAATTCTGCAGCATTTTCATTTTGACGATAACAAACGTGTCGTCAACGTAACGGCACCAAAAGATCGAGAGCTGTTGGCTGAAGGCAATCTTTTCCAGATCTTGCAGGGCCAGTTCTGCTATTAAGCCTGACCTTGGAGAGCCCACCGGAGTCCCTCTGATCTGCTCAAATGTCTCTCCTGCAAAGGTGAAGTATGCCTTTTGGCAGAATTCGAACAGCCTCATGAGGTGTTCGATTTTGATCAAACTCTGGGTTTCGTCGTACAGCTCGTCGAGTTTCCTGCGTAAGACGTCTCGTGCCAAATCTGGTGGAATAGATGTGAATAATGATGTCACGTTAAAGGAGACCATCATTTCGTCCGATTGAATTCTTCGGCCATGAAGGTCTGCCAGGAATTGGGAGGCTAAACGAACTGAGGCATCAGAGTTTTCTTGGAGAAAATTTAGTTTGAATTGTCCCCGAAACTACACAGGACAGACAGGGCGTATGCTTGGTTCGCGCACACGTGAACATAAGCGGCGGTACAACGGGGTGACGCATCATCGCAAGTGGCCGCCCATACCTACGAGACCTTTCACGAGTTTAATTTCGCAGCTGCGAGGGTAATCGCGCACGACAGCAACAAAATGGGCCGCGAATTGATTGAAGCCTGGGCCTCAGATGAGAACTCAGTCAATCTATTTATAGATCTGGCGCCGGCATACGTCGCGCTGCGCAGGCATCTCCGGAATGATGGCACTATCGGTTGACTGTGCCCTCTCCCCCCTTCCCCCTCCCCTCATAACAGTTGGTTGGTCCCTGTGTCCTATAACTGTGGCTTGTCTTTCGTGTACGCCTTTTATCTCTGACGATGGACTCTATGAAGAACCCGAGAGCTCAGTCAAGTAAAAGCATGATTCCGGTGATCGCAACGCCTTCTACTTCTCTATCTGTTTATTTTATTTTGCCTGTCTGTTCCAGCACCTCCTTAGGGCAATGAAAGAAACTTGTGTTAGAAATGCGAGTATTCTTCATGCCTTCCGCACGCTGTTTATTGCCACATACTGATAATAATAACGTTATCCCCATTCCCGTTTTACCGGAGTCTTTGAGCTCGATTTGTTCGGTGTAAGTAGCTTACATCGATGGCAAAAAATTTTGATCAGTATCAATATATTTGAGGGAGATGTACGTGGGTTGCCTTTTTCTCATGCCCAAAATTTAAATTCTACCAAGTGAGTACGAATAAAGATATCTGTGTGAACTAATTCTATAAAATACGTTTGAGTTTATAGGGCTACCAAAAACCAATTGGAAATGTAGACTATTTGAGTAGTTATTTTACAAGCCGGCATGTTGATGTGACTGAAATATGTTGAGATTATAATACAGGATAAGTAACATTACAAACATACTCAAGAAATCTTTCTCATTCGAAAATGCATTGCAGAATTTCGTTTGGAACTTCATAAGAGAGCACATCCACTGTAGTTAAACTTGAAACAGTCGGAAGCAAAGTTCTATAGTGTAACTGCCAATAAATCAGTCGGTCGAAGAGGATAGGCAGAAAGTAACGGCGAGTATAGTAGTTAGTCATTTAGGTGAAAAAATGGACTAATTTGAACTTCCAAGGCCCAAGAATTAACAATGTATTTAGTTGAGCGAGGCAGCACCACAGTTCATTGTGAGAGAAAACAATCGAAGATGCACGCGATAATCCTTTAACTCCACGAAAAAGATTATCATCGCACGACCAACTGAACACTGATATATTATTCGCAAAGCGTATCCAATTCACTTCACAGACAGATCCGGGGCAGACTTTGGAAGTTATTTTATTACAGATCCAGAGCACTTCAACCTCACACTTCGTCCTTTAAGCACCTAGAGTTCCCAAGCAGCGTGCGATAAGACTGAGGGTTCGACCGACGAAAACCGCGAGATCCTACGCCGGCCATGCTCTGCTGAAAAGAGGAAAATCAATGCGGTCAGAAGCAGACTTCAAAGCAGTGGCTGATAACGCTAAAAAGCCCATATACGCGGACCACACACGACCTGGCCCCCAACTGCACAACTACCAAGCTACATTCTGGGGTGCGTAGACCTAACGCATTCGAGTACCCTACTCACATTGCTGAGTATGATCCTATTTAAGTTTGAAGTCACAACCGTTAAGTGTTGGGAAAGATCCGAAGAGGGCTGAATTGTTTGTAATGGGTTCTGGGTCGACTTCTCCCGTTTTGCTCTCTTCCTCTTGCACAAGGAATCACTGAACCAGGTCAATTAGGAATAAGATCTGGGTGCACTGATTGACACGTCCCGACGGTGTTGTCTAACACAGACTCCGATCTCTTGTATGAGGTGTCAAAAAGCGCATATTAACAGGGATCCATTGTAGACTAACGTTGGTTCCAGACAGAGACTGAGCTATTCCGTTAACAGATAAAATTTCCAGCCACGACCCTTAGCGCGTCATGGAATTCTATGATGAGTAGACAGATTTATTATGGTGAATTCTTCAGTACCGGAATCCTCTCTCCTCCCTCTTTCCTGCACCGGTGGTCTGTCCAATCGCTTGGACCACCGGTGATAGGATCACTTACCTGGCGTTAGCCTCCGTCTAACGCGTCCCACATTCACGTATGGAAAATTCAAGGGACTCACGCAAACTCGTCGCGATCCGACAAAATCATAATTAGGCTGACAGTTGACAGCTACAGCACACTCGCCCTTCTGTAGCCATACGCAAACAAGAGAGTGATTGACATCGCTGATTCTAATCAAGAGAGGGCGGTCACAGAGTAGCTTTAATGACATGATCACCTCACTAAGCTTTGGAACGCCAGTTACAGCCCTCAGATGCCACAGTACAAAGAACAGTTGTGACATTGGGCTGACCATTTCGGATCTGTTATCCGTCGTCAGTCGGAAAGATGTGGGATTCTAGACCAGCTCCTTTAACCTCGGGCATTAGGTCAAACGACTAAATCTACGAACCACCTGCATAATAACTTGTCTCCCCACGACTGACCGAAAGAGCTCCGAATAAGGTTTTTCATGGAAGCAAATGTGACAGTAGAAGTCAGAAGCACGTAGGGGGGGGGGGGCATGTTTATTGTCAAAATAAAAGGCAAGGGGTTCCATGATGACTAGTTGAGTTGGAATTGGTTGTCTAAGGCAAACTTATAAAAAAGGTTAAGGCAAATAGCGGGGAATACAGCCAGCGAAAAAAGAGAACGGGGATAAAATGAGGGTCCGCCCAGGATGCAGCATTCGCACAGGCGCCGAGAACTAGTTTTTCAGAGGGTGCTCCAGCCGATACATTAATTATCGGTGACCAATCATGTTCATCCACTACGGAGATATTGCACAAGGAGGCCTGAAGTCCAAAAAAATAGGAATATTAACTACGAAGATCCAAAGAATATGAAATAGTTATTTCTTGACAACAAGCCAACGAGCAGAAGGGTTTAGAAGACTCCGCATATTTGTATTTGTGTGAATTACTTCAGATGGAAGTGGTGTAACTACCAGCAAGCAGGCTCTTCTAAGAGAGTTTCTGGGAGCGGAAAAAATTTGGCCGCTGGAGTAGTGGCGGCAGACATCTAGAACTGTCAACATCCTCGGTATGAGCAATTACACACACCTTGACCCCCGATAGTATTGAAGTAAGCTAGAGGAAACAGGTTAAGAGTTAACTCGGTCACCCAACTTAGATACCCCTAGTCTTTTGCCTACTTTTAGTTTTATTGGCTTAGTTTAGTTTTCAGTTTACTATTTTTTTGTTGGTTTAATTATATGTTCAGCTTTGTCAGATACTGCCAACGTTAGGCAAATATATTTATATAACTACAACATACAGTAGTCGCCGGTTATTAAGCCCACGGTTAATAGACCCAGCCACGTAATAAGCCCAAATCAGCTTGGGACGGAATTTTAAATAGCAAAATCCGCCGGCAAATAAGCCCAGTCGCCGACTACAAAGCCCAGTTTGCCAACAGGATAGAGTGAGATTCTCATCTGTCTGCGTGCACAACGCGGTCTACAGGAATCAGATTTCACAAAATTCGACGATTTCTGGTGCCTGGAGAAGGACATCAAAGAGCGAGTTAAGTTTCTCCCAAAACAACTGACTCTAGACCTTTTTTTAAACGTGTCGCAAATCATTTTTTGTTTTTGTTATTGCGTAAAATACAGCCAAACAGCATTCTTTTCTTGTACATAATCAAGCTCTACACATAATACAGAACGTATGTAATGTAAAGTGCCTATCCTGTGTTTGCTAACCAAGAACTAGGACTCTCCGGTTATTACGCCCGCCGCTTATTAAGCCCAGTTTGGTCTGGGCCCGAGGTGGGCTTAATAGCCAGCGACTACTGTACTAAAATAACTAAACTAAAAGTAAAATTAAACTAAACTACACTGACACCACTGGTCCCGCGAAACAGAATTCTTAGCCTAGGGGGTATCAAACGGGGGCGACCAACGTAACTTTTACCGAAGAAGCAGTCTCGGGGATAGTTTTATGATATAGTAGTATTCCGGCTAAAGCAGGCAACCCTAGAATAAATATTTCTGGCTTATTGGCCGTCATCAGCTAGGAGTAGCCAAATCTAGTTTAGCCGCTGAAATTGCTGCCACACTCGAGTTTCGAATTCGCGTCTCGCCGGTTAGAGGCAAACGTCCTAACTGTTGAGCCACGAGACGTGAATTCGAAACTCGAGTTTGGCAGCAATTTCCGCGGCTACAGTAGAGTTGGCTACCCCTAGCTGATGACGGCCAATAAGCCAGCAATAGCTATTCCAGGGTTGCCTGCCTTTGCCGGAATACTACTACTATAACATAAAGATATGTAACTGAAACTCAAATAGTAACATTAAAATTAGTAGCCTTGCAAAAACATGCACTCGGTTGGTCCGAAATCGCAAGGCACCTGCCAGGATGGGTACATCTTGAAAAAAAGGATCGGTGTACAATCAAATACTATAGTTTAACTTTCCATTTGGTTCGTGAAACCACCATTCAAGCTATATACACCGAGATAATATCAACACTTTGGAATTGTGGTATGGAAAACGTCCAAAATTTGGATGTACTGATAGATCGTATCGACAGACTGCAGTGCACAGAGATGCAGCCAACAATTTAACGCCCTTCACGTCTAAAACAAAACTTGCAAGTAGAGGCACTTCGATGCTGGCAAACGTGTTTGTATCGTTTGCCTGGCATCTAACAATGGACAGATCACGCGGCCGTCCCACACATTAGAAACCGGTGTCTCCATTTTAAAGCTTCTGGTAAGAATGAGCCATTTTCAGATGGATGTAGATAATTGGGAAGAAGACGACTCCATCGCTGGGACAATAGACCCTACCTGATGTAGATAATATTTCTTCACTGTAATGATCTGGTTAAGGAGGATTATGGTTCAAGTCTGGGAGGCCAAAGTTCCCCATAGAAGTGAGTTGATACAGCCCTCAGTTCGTTTCTCTACATCCCAGAAAAAGAGAGGCCAACATCATTGACAAACTTCGCCTGAAAAAGCAGCTAGCACGACCATTTACCATGAGAATAAAAGTGATCTGTTTAGAGGAATGATCCCATCTAGTCCTCTTCACCTTGTGCGGGGTTTCATTGTAAGCGCCCTCAGAAATTGACGATCACCAGATTACTAGATCTCAACATTACACTTTACTGGACAGAGATGGAACCAAGAGTCATGGGGGGCTGACGAGCTCATCACCAAACCCGCCGAACGTATCTGTGCGCAATTGTGAGGCCGCAGAAGTTTCAATCGAAGCCAAAAAAGTGCGCCTATTCGAGATCGGTTGCAAATACTGGCACGCGCGGAAGGGGTATTCCAGTCCTCACTGTTAGCAAAAAACCAACCCTCACTAGCCTTAAATACTAAGACGAAGCTGATGTCAGTTCTGGATCGTAGGCAGCACTGTGCGAAGTCCTCACAATCTTCGATGTAGGGTCTTTGATTACTCGAATAGCACTAGAATTGGAAGTGGGACCATACTGTCGGTAGAGGCACGTCGCACAAACTGGATGCACCTATTCTGCAACTGCGAGCCATGAGCCATATGATACGGGGTTCTGCTAATAATGGTGAAGTTCAAAGCGCCGACATTTCGATCGGATAGGAATACAGATATACCATCACAATATTTTGGCTTAAGACCACTTTTAACACCAAATTTTAGGGGTAAGACTTTCACAGCCTTATAAAAAGCTTGTTAGCTATTCCGTTTTTGCACCAGTTACCGGGTTCATTCCCGAAAAGAGGTGCACAGTATATTTGTTTCAGATTGTACGGTTTTCTGTTGACTAATGTATATACTGTGTTGGGTGGAATTTAAAGTTATTTAATTCACTAAAACAAGGTGGTATAAGTATGACTTTCTCATTTACTACAGCTCGTTCGAATTGTCACTTAATTTAAAAGATTGCATCCGTAAAACCCCTTTTTAGCAGCAGTCCCGTACTAAAGGCGTTCTGAAACCAAAGTGCTGGGGGGAGGGGACATACATATCTGGATCTAACCCCTATTTTATAGAGGATGAAGAGGTTGGCCGGAAACCGGGTCGACTCTTTTATTGCGCGCAGGTGTAGTAAGCAATAAAGCCCTGGGTGATAAACTGGACGGGCGGATTACCTCACAGAAGTTCAGACACGACGGACACAGGACGGCACCCGACACCGTGAGATTGTAGCCAGGAATGCAGACGTCAAACCTCTGTTCCACTTCCGCCTTAGGACAGGGAACCTCAAGCCCACCGGCGAGCTGAATAATGAGTCCACCCTCATCCGGTGAACAGCGGTACTGTGAGAGAGAGAAAAAGAACTAGGTCAAGCCTCAAAAAGACTACTTCTTTAGTTGGAAAAAATACCAGAACAAGCATGAGTACAGTCATTCTACAGGGAGACTTTCAAAAACAACGCGACATATATTGTGTTACTATAATGGGGCTGAGGACTCAACAGAATTAAAGTATCAAGCTGTTGAGCTTGCGGAGTTTTTCACTCTGCAACAAGGCAAGGTTACAGGTGGACCCATTCTCTACCAATAGTGACCTCTTGTCTGACCTACCGTGAAACAGGCAGCGCCGATAACAGGTGGATGAAAGACAGTCTTGTTATCAGTCAGTCTCCAGTTTGGGGATGTGGAGAAGCACCTTGCATGTTGGTCGTAGACTTCAAGATTGTAATTCTCAGCTAAAGAGGCTGGCGAGTGTGATGTACAGGGTTTTAGGGTCAATTCACTAGGGTCGAATGTAAGGAATTTTAACCAAAGAAGGCATACAGAATTAAAACGCGAAAAACCGACTCACGAAATGCGTTCCGAGGATCCGTGCAGACTGACGATCTGCTAGTCGAACTTTGCTGCAGCTCCCATGTTATTTCCTAGTAAACAGAGTACTTGATCACACAACTCAGTGCTATAAGGTCCAAGGGAGTTAAGATAGAAAAGACTTTTGGGCAACATTCTCATATTTCGAGGTACTTAGATATCGCTAGCCCCATCATTGTGTCTTAAGAGAGCGGTGTTCTATGGGATTCTATGATTGGGCCATGTCACAGAAAAGAAAAATCAATTAAAAATTTAGCGTATAAAAGCAGAATTAATTATCTAACTAACCAGAAATTTGCGCACGATAAGAAAAATGACAACTTAAAGTAGTGGGAAGTAAGATCTACGGAAGAAAGTTACTTGCAAATAGGCCACAAACTAATATCGACTCTAAATCGAAATGTAGAGATTAAAATAAAACCATGACAGATAGGCTTATCCCCGTTTTTAACTCACAATAGTCTCTCGTGCATTTGGACAGATAATGCAGTACGATAAGCCGTAAAGCAACCATGCGTGCCTTAAAAAAACTAAATTGAGTTAAAAATTAAGCTAACTAAAATTAAACTTAACTAAAACTAATAAAAACTAAAAGTACACACAGGAAGCTAAAGACTTCCGGGGCTTTGAGCGTGGTAATAAATATAACTACGCCTACGAAATTACATGTAGTAGACATATAAGTTTATATACTAAAGGACATCGGCATTTGAGAATGCCACCAAGGCATGCTTTCTGATCTTAGTATGGGTTCATTTTACTGATCGGTTTAGACAGCATCATAAGAGTGCAGGTAACGAGGAACAATTAGCCATGTAAGACGGACGCCAGAGTTCGATTGCATATTACACCAAAAGGCTGACAGGGGGGTTGGATGACTTAATAGGATAGTTGAGTTCGTCCAAAGGACTGAATGGATGAAATTACTGCTTATACAATTTGGCTCCAAATGGCTTCCTGCCTTTTTCGCGGTCAGAGAAGAAAGAATTGGAACCGAAGCGTGTGTAGTGTGGATTTTAATCAAAGAAGAGTAGAGAGACTAACAAGGTCGTTGTGAGACAAGCGATTTTTTCGACCACCCACAGTCAAAGTAGAACAATTACGTCAGGTTGTAGATGAGCCACGACTTCGGAATTTTAGACTGAACACTTCCCAGATTGTTTATATCGGGGGCATGTATCTAAATACCTCGTCAGCGTTAGATGCAACAGAACCGCGTTAGCCAACCTCCCCATGCTGCAATACCGACTGTAGGCGTTCAGGTTTGTCAGAGTTCCACTCTAGGTCCACACAAGCCGTCGTACAACGAAGATCGATCAATAATTGAGGAGTATAATCGGTAATACTTCATGTAGCAGGGATTGGTGTAAAGTACATAAGCCCAGGGGCTAATCTATCTTCTGGGCAGGCTATTGATAAAATAATGCCATCCCAACGGAGGGACATTATACTAGCTTAAAGACGTTATGAATTTTCTGAAGCCTGAATTCAACCAAATTCGAATCCAAGAATACATTCGGGATGTTATCAACGCAGGGTTTGAAGTAATGAAAGTCATCTTACCAGGGAGGGAAGTTAGCAGAGTGCAAGACAAGTACCAAGCTATAGAACCAATGGGTCCCTGTAACTCTTCAGCAGCATATATTCGACACGTCCTGAGTCAATTTAGACTTTAAAATTAGTATTAAAAAAGGTTTGCATAAGATGGGGAAGTAACTAAAGACTACGTTTGCGAACACGTACCTGTAGAAAGGGGCAGAAGTTAGCCATCTCTACCTTCCCACCAAGATTGCTATCTCTCTCTCTTTCTGCAGACTGTAACGGCGAAAGTTTGCAGACGGAATTTGGTGGAAAAGAAACGTTGAACGGGCTGGGGGACGTAAAGTAGGTATACTCCGGTGGTAGGGACTTTACGTGGCGGACTAGATTGCAATACCCAAAACTGTCACCGTCTGGTAGGCAGCTCACGTGAACGGGACTTGCAGGTCTGGCCAATTGTGAGTCGTAGCAGAATGGTGCAGTGCTCCGTCTTCTAGAAAAAAAACATTATGAGCAGGGATTGAGTGGCAAGGAGGGAGCAGATAACAGAAAGACTGCGAAGACAAGCAACCAACTCACGCAGGTTCTATTGGTGGCTCAACTACAAAAGGCGCCCGTACATACCAAGCTCGAAGATTCATGAATTGCATATACTCTGCGGACTGAGTAATGTCTTTGTACTAATAGATGGATTTTCACCGATCGCGTTACGACGTTCGACTTCTAATCAGCAGAGGGTTGAGTATAGCTGGTTGATGAGGGCTAATAAGCCAAAAACGCTCATTCCAGTTCCCCTTATCCTTGTTGGTCATGTCATAGTAGGTTGTTTTGGATTTAAGTAGCCAGAAATAAAAAATGTTTGGGGGTTGATCTATCCTAGGTGACAAAGAGAACGACAAGTAGAAACATTGGACCGACTTGCTGAATATTTCCTGCGGGCAGGACCGTGCACTTCTGAGACTGACCAAAATTTCCGAAGAGATGATAATCAAGGCGACTGGTGAAAAGAACTGATAAAATTTTCTTTATTTGTAAAGTGATCTTACTTCGAAGGTCCAAAGCGGCACAGTAGGCAAAACTTACTTTTTCACTTGCTCAGACATGAATTCGAAGCAACTTCCCGTTGCAAAAAGGCAGCCACGTCGAAACCCCCAGTGTAAGTCGTCAGCTGACGAATAATTGGCCAGGTACCAACTAAGGTGAGAAACGAGAAAGAATCGGAAACAGAGACCAACAGAAGAGGTTTCAGTAGAGTTCATTGTTATTAAGGGAAACATAAGCGAACACCTTTAAACGCCGGATAAAAATCATCCAACTTCTATAAAACTATTTTACTTGTAGTCGAAGATCGAAAAATTAGCAAAATGAAGCAACGTTTTCCAATAAAAAAATGCACTGAAGATGTCGTTAGACGTTTCGGCAAACACACCTCGGTCAGTTGCAGAAGATATCTACAAGATCTCAAAATGGGTTGTATAAAGGAACAATTTTCAGCAACTTACCCTGTATCCTCCATTAGGGCCAATGTTAACTTCGATAGTCGGAAGTTGTTTGTATAGGTGGGCGTCATTAACTCATTCTTTAAAAGAGAACAATTATGGCTGGTGAGAAAGACGCGTTGAACACGTTGGGTAGGAAACAAGAGCACTGAATGTGGCAATAAGATCTAACAGTCCCGGAACAGAGGCCTCAGTCACCTTGTCACTCTCCTTCGTATTCAGATCAATTCAGCTACCCTAGTGTCCTCCAGCTGGCATACCAGCGAATCAGGGATCAAGGCAAAGCAACGTGATCCTAAAAATGTTTCTCTCTTGAGGTTCGGTCGTAATTAATAATACTTAATAACAATACTTATTTAAACAATACTGTCCAGAGTTCTGGCATGCGAATTGGTCCTAGCCAAGGTAGCTGTTGGATGCATGCAGCAAGCATCTGCACTCACAGTAGCCTACACGAGGCGAACGCACACAGGATAGCCAATCAATCAATAATCCAAAATGTAAACTGCATGCAGCCGCTGAGTCACAGCCAACCGTGCCAGTAGCCAAGCCAGGACAGAAGCTGATTGGCTCGATGGACCTAGCTTACACTCGTTTGTTGCTCTCTCTTTCCCTCTCTTGTCTCTAAGGTCAGGGACAACATGCTCAACATCTAACCTAAGTGAAGAATGCACTGCTCTCAAGGCTTTAAGGACAGATTCAATGAGTGGGATGGTGGATAAAGCGTCTTACCCTTCTTAAAACTTACCCCCAAAAGTCGAGTCTCCCAGTGAGAGAGAGAAACGCCTGACAGGTGATGATCTTCCAGCTCGACCCCTTCTAATGAAGGGCAATCAAAATACTCCCTCGCGACCCGCTGTAAATAAACAATAATATCAGAAAGGGCACTGGGGGAAACAACTGCATTGCCGGTCTGTCATAATATTCAGCTAAATAACTAGTACATCAAGAATGAGGTGGGGACGCGAGAGACTATAGAAGCTTTAAAATAAAGGTAAGCCACCTTGTGAAGACAAATCATATCTAGCTCGGAATATCCGGCAACATCTACTTAAAAGCATTCAGAATAACAGAGCTGCTTTGGCGGAGAGGCTAAATAGGCAGGGGCTCATAGAAGTACCCAAACGATGATAATTGACTTGAAGCAAGGGTTTGCCGCAAAACTTAACCCGTTCGACACGAGCGTCTGCAACCAGCATTTAGATTTCAAGGAATATTAGGGACCCCACAAAAGGTCCGCAAGCTGGGATAAGCGGAAGGTCCACATTTCGCTCTCGTTTCCATCTTCAGAGTACCGAGCATACTCTTCCGTAGACCTTGAGTAAAATTGCCTCGCCGCCAACTTCATGTTATACCTGTGCTCACTAAACGTGCGTTCGCCTGACTGGTGGCCGCTGATTAATTCCGACCTTTTTGCCTTCGACCAATGGAGGGTCCGCTGGGAAATAATTTTGGAAATTATTAACTGCATGACATGGAGGTGGGTGACTGGGACATTTTTTAGAATCAGAAAGGAAATTTCTATGAACGCTTTAGTCGAAGACGATCAATTTCCGTGGATTAACCACGCAAATGTCCATTCTACAAATGCGTGATATATATAATGGCAAAGATGTTATACCGCAATCCCGAATCGTCCAACCCTCCCCCCTCTCTACTAATAGTGAACGACTTTATGCGAATAAAAAATAAAAATAAATTATAAAAAGTAAGTTTGTGTAATTTGGACATACCAAATTTATTTGAAAAGTGAGAAATTTCAAAAAACGTCAAAAATCCTTGCAGCTGAGTAAGCCTAAGTTCTAGATGTAGAGAAATCCTAACCATACAAAAAATGTGAAAATAAAACAGCACAAGTAGAAAACCATTTGAAAATAATCCTTTAGTTAAGTTTGCACTTGAATATCCTCTAATAATAACTGCACTGTCCAGCATGGCATTTAGGCAGCAAAATGGTTTTCTTCGAAATAGGCTAGGCAGCACTTTAGTTGCTCACAACTGATCCGCTTAACTTCCTTTAGCATGTTTTATGAGGGCGGACACATGCTGTACGTGTAAATGCAGGACGTTATTAATGGGAAATTTTGCCTATCCAGGGTAGTGCACGCTTCACCTGCTAGCCCACAGTGGATGACGGTAAAACTGCACGACATGCACAAACCTTGTGCTCACAACTATCCTGGTTTTCAAGACACTCACATATTCTAGTCGTGACTGGCAATAGAGGAAGTGGTATGCATTAACTAGGCAAAAGAGGGGAGAAAATGCATGCAAAAACGGCTAAGCATACCAAAACTGTCGGAGTCTGTAGTAGGTATGCCATTTTGGGAAAGACACCGCGGGAACTTGTCCAGTTTCGAACCACTGTCTTTATGACCCTTTCGCTCCACTTATAGATGCCTCTAAAAACGACACGCCGGGCAGTTGAGAGAAAGTTGGCAAAAATAACAATAATAATAATAAGACGAAGAAGAAGAACTAGTGAAAGGAAACGTACCGACTTTGGTCAAACCAGCCCAGACTTGGGTTTGGTGGAAAAACGTGACGGGGCGTCAATGGTTCCCCTGTAGGACCGCGAAAAAAGGCGTAAAGACTGCTTGAAAATCCCTACAAGATTAGAATGAAGTGTCGGGAGGTTACAAGGAGCCCCTAGCGAAAAATAAGCGATTGTGGGGCAGAACTGAATACGGGGAATTTGAGACGGGGAAAAACGGGAGACGGGGTTGATGCTGACTGTGATGATAGTAGAAGGGGGCGAGGGGTTGAGGAGGAGGGGGAAGGTGGTGGTGGTAGTGGTGGTGGTGGTGGTGGTGGTGGTGGTGGTGGTGGTGGTGGTGGT
>JAYGXS010000001.1:36874407-36932822 GCA_036362985.1 Ligula intestinalis | reverse complement strand
GTGGTGGTGGTGGTGGTGGTGGTGGTGGTGGTGGTGGTGGTGGTGGTGGTGGTGGTGGTGGTGGTGGTGAGGGGGGGGATGAGCAAGGGCAGGAGGAAGAGAGGAAACAACTGCTGGCTGTGTACTTACCAGTATGTGGAGTATTTCATGCCTGACAAAATATGCCAACTCCAAGGTCTGTGCATGCTTGCGAAGAAGTTCACGCGGACAGAAGTTAATGAATCCGGAAATAGGCCTAACGGTTGTAAGGAACTAACGACACTAAACTACCTGTCGGCCTGACTCTCCTGTTGACAGTGTGCAGCGTAGCCAATTGACGCCTCACTTTTATCACACCGCCTGGAGGAGAGAGCTGATATGTAGATACGGAAGTTGGGACCACCGGCCTGTGGTGGTACGTCAGATGGCGCCAAATGCGCGCTTGAGGCATTACGACAGGGCTGACAGAGAGTAAAGAGGAATTCAGTTAACGTGCGCACTTACGTTTAGATGTTCTTGGGGCACGCGCACCGGCCCACAACGAGTAATCGGCGCACAATCTTGAGCACAAAATGACAGCCAGCCATTCTTGCTGTTGTTGTCTTTTTGCGCAAAACCCACCCTTCCGTCGATGCACTGCCTGCAGGGAGAAGCTGGAGGAGTCGGGTGGATGCAAAATACCTGTCCAGTTTGACATTTACGAAATCAGTGGAGGTAAGCGAAAGCGTCATCTGCCAAAACTGCACGGCCGGCTCGATAATTTGAGTCTACAGAAGACATTGGCTGTAAGCGGAAGAAGGAAAAATTCACAACCTCAAGGACATTGCTGAATGGAAGGGCCCGAAAGGAAGCATCTAAATGCACGGCAAAAAGCAGCGGACGGTGTGTGGATCGTCGCGGGCGAGTGGGAGCAAAGGCAACAAGCGGCACGTAGCGCACCACCTCCGAGTCCGGAGGTCCCAGACTGGAGCAGACTGCCCGGATGCACGTTATGTTCGTTATGAATAACCAGAACAGTAAAAGTAAGACGTTCATCTATAAGGATAAACGGGTGAGTATATTGACTCATTTAGAAACTGGAATCTCTCCATATAAATATACGCTTAAAAATCAAAGTCGCACTCACCTGCATGAGGAATACACGTACGGGTGCAGCGCAATGAGATCGACGGTTTTCGTCCGAGGTATCATTTGTTCCAATATTTTCGACACTTAAAAACCAAAATGACACTTCAAATATAATTTAAAGAGGGCAGGTTTAGATATTTTGCCATCTACCGTCAAACGTCGGATGCGTCAGTACCTGCGGTTTCAGCTCAACAGCTGATGACGGCAAATAAGCGAGAAAATGTTCACTGTCATTTTTCCTCATCGGTGACAGATTTAAATTACTAACTGGTTATCACCGTGCAACAGTCTGCTATGTGTCTGTACTTGGAGCCCCAAAACATAAGGAAATTGTCTGATAGTCCACTTTGCAATTAAGAGAGACCGGTGAACTTCAATCCCACTTTATATGCTATCTCATCTGGAAAGTCCTTCGGAGCCTTATTTTACTTAATTAGTAGGCGGACTATAGAAAGCTCTGGCACAAATAAACATTGAAGAGCCCCGAAAACGAAATTCCCAAGATTTTCAGCCTGTTCTAGGAATATTTTAGGTAGTGAGCTTCCGGGCAGTAGCCAGCGGCCTTTCGAGTTTAGGGCAGTAGAAACTACGGATGTCCCAACTCTAAGCTAAGGCAGGCGAGCACTGGCGGGCTTGAAAGACGGGCACACTAAGCAGGCTATAAGAATATGAAAAAGAATAGTTCCAGCACTTAATCGTCCGCAATTTACGGGCATTCGAAGGACTCTAAGAAGCTGAAGTAGTTGTTATTAGACGAGGAGTGACTTAAACAAGTGTGTGAAAGTTGACCAGACAAAACGTCAGACAGGATGGAATATCGCGAAAATCAGCACAGACTGTGTCATTCTCAGACACCTTAGCGCACACTAGTTTGGCGGTTGAAGTAGTTCATTTCCAGAAGTAGACAGCAAGGAGTGTACCCTTGGTGAAGGTGACGTTCATGGCGTGCTGTGCAGTGGAGTCAAGCAACTAGTGCCAACGAATTGCAGCTAACGCTGAGACATAAAAAAGCTCTAATCAAACCATCAAGAGGATAAAAAGCAAACATTTCCGGACTACATTTATTTATCTGGCTATCCAGGGTAATTAAAGGTTACTGTATATGTGTGTGGGGGGTGGAATGTGGTAAAACAGTGAAATTAAATTCATTAGTCTACTGACGAAGCCTCTTAACAAACTATTGGAATACGAACTTTCAGCGGCTAGAATTTAATCTGACTGAGCATATGTAGAAATATTAAGGCTAAAACAGTCAGTCAGACAGGATTTCCAGTCCCATTGGAGTGTCTGAAAATTGCCTTGATCCAAACTCGCAGCGAAGGATTCAGGTGAAACGTGCTAAAGCGTACCCTTCTTGGTTAGGGTATTCGCTTTTTGATTTTCACTAGTTTCCTTTTTAATGAAGAGAGCACTATGCCGTCGGGTTTCGGAGACAAACACTTGTTTCGACTGGGGGTGGGCACTTTTCGCTGATATGCACTGAGACAAATTCGGGTTGGACGTCGAATTGTAAGCGGCAGCCGCGACCTCGTAAGTTAGGCTGTTCTTATCTATCCACAGCAAATTTGAAAGAAATATAACCCATAAATAGAAGTTTTATGCCGACTCCGACCCACTAGTGGACCAAGGCCAATTGATATTTGATTATACGTGCAACTTTTATGGTTGAATTAGTCGTGCCACAAGCCATTGCCCGTAGCATGACCGGAGCGTTTTGCGCAGACGCAGCAGCAATACGTAATTACGTAGTATTCGGTAGTCTTGTTAGTTGCGCCGGCAGCGTCCGTTTGAGTAAGTGAGCGCATTGACGTCTGTGCAACTGCACTGACTCCAAATATGGCCAGTCAAGCAGTCCCCCTTCATGAGCACTGCTGTATTTCGCAGCCTAATCGATGCGGGCGGCTATGATTCCGGTTGTGAGAGGCCCTTGAGGCGCCTCCGCGACTGGAGCGTCTTGAGTGGGCATGTGCGTTCACGTTTCGTGAGAAAATTAATACCAGGGATGGGAAGTTATTTTGGGGAAGATAAAACGGTCTACGAGCCGCAACTTTGGCCTGTTGGCTTCATACGAAGTGGCAGCGCCTAGACAAGTTCTAATACGGTATACAGTGGATCATAGGAGGACTCCCAACAGTCCTAGATTACTTGACATATACTCATCCACTGTAAATAACTCCAGAATATGCACGTTCTTATTCGTACTTGTTCGGCCGAACTATGTTCTGCCATTCACGTGAGTGACCTCCATTGAACGCGGAGTGGGCTTTTACAACAACTAAAGCTTGAATGTAGGACAGACTTCTTCCATCGCCATCGACCTATTAAGTAGCCAGCAGAGGGTGAAGAACGCATAACTGTTAGACATAATCTATTATGTCTTGTATAGAAGACAGAGTGGACTGTTTCAGTAACTATTCGGTGATAAATAACGGTTTCCGTGTATGAACGCCTAGTACACGATAGGAAGGCTGGGAACGATAAACATCCCGCACGTTGGCAAGGTGCTGCAAACCCAATTTCCGTGTATGGCGTCCAATCTCGACATTCCGATATACCTTCTACATGGACAAGACTGACATTTCGATATTCATATCTCAACATATGGAAAAACCAGATATATTGACGTCGATATACCCTTGCTACTGGGGAGTGGGAGGAAGGCTTCGTCCCTGGTGGATTCATACCGGTGTGAATTCACCCAAGCTTAAAGTTTAACCTAAACTCAGTCCGTCGACTAACCAACCAGGATCCAAATGATAAAAATACGACAGAGAAATGTACCGTCGGAATAGGAGTCCTAGTAGCAACTAGATATCTAATAGACGCACGTTCACAGGCTAGTGCTAGATATACGCGATGCTGTAACGTAATTCGTTGCCGCAATAATGCAATCTGACATCTGATTGGTTGACCACTTTAAGCGCATTGCGACATTCGCCTGCGCGCGTAACCACATTATTTGACGTGCGTGGCGTGCAACGTGTATGCGTACTGCAACTACTGCCTGACAAATCCACTGCTATTACATAATATTTCTGTTGTTATTCCCTTTAATATTTCTTATCTTTACGGTTTTTGCTAACAATGTTTAAGGGTGAATCCAGGACTACGCGAAAACGCCGTTTGAAGAAGTATTTGGAGAAGGAAATGTTGGCTGTGGAAGAGGCCATGAAGAAGAGAGCGGTAGCCAAATATATGGTCGTAAATGCAGAACTAGAGAGCCCAAGCGTCTCTGATAGTGAATTAAGTGATTATATTCCGGAGTCGTTGTCCACAGTAAGTGATGATGATTGGGTTCTTACAGGAGACGAGGAGGAGGACGAGGAAGCGATCGAAGAGGCTGTTAGCACTAACTAATACTTTGCATTTGCGAACAGTGTTCTGAACCCTACAACGCACAGTCCCTATAGTGAGTGGTTCACGAGCACTGCAGGATGGAAGTGGTCACAGAGATAGGTGGATCATCCATGATCCAAATACCTCCATAACTAAATCCCTTTTTTCCTGTGCGATTGTAGATACCACTATGTTCCACCGAGAACCCTCTCAACGCCAAAAGAAGTGCGGCATCTACGGCGAGGATTTTGTAGTAGGCACCAGTAAGGCATCCATTAACACTATTCTGCTTCTTAGGAAACAGACCCAGATGAGGTGTTTGAGAAAAGCGAAGACACTCTGCCCACTGGCGGGGACTTTATTGAACCCATCAGTGGCAACAAGAGGCCTAGGATGACGATCCCAGCATACGACTCTTGTGCAACATGCTTTCTCAGCAAATGGACGAGGACAGAGAGAGGCTTAATCGCCTAGAATACATGCTGGGAAAAGTGCTGTCACGGCCGCGGCAGCTCGAGGCGCTGATTCGTCAGCAGCCAAAGGCCCTCACATCGGTTGACTCTACCGTCATTCAGGATCCCGTCAAAAAACCGCTCCGGACAGCTGCCGACTTCCGGAAACTAAATGCCCAGTTAACGGATGATAAATTCCGTAAAGACTTGGTAAGCAGCACATTTGGTTAAATTTACTTTTCTTAGATTACCTATCTGAATGGACTGGGCGGAACTAAGCTTGATGCTTTCGTCAAGCGGATTTTCGCCGCAGTTTTCGACAATGAAATGAGTTTACACGTGAATTTAAAGGGGGAAAAAGTGTAAACTTTCTCTTGAGAAATCCTCATTTTACAAGTTATTTACGGGTAGGTCTCCTAATACATTAGTGCATTGCACGCCTTCAAAATGCATCTGCGCCAAATGGTAAATCTACGTATACATACTTAACGTTTACATTACTTCTAGAAAGAACGGCGGGCCCATCAGAGGAAGTCCAGGACCAACAATAAGAAAATGAAACCCGCGCTGACGCTAAGATTACTTGTACATTTTTCTTTTTATAGTATTTTTATAAACTTTTCTTTTAATATTACAAACCGTCTTCCGCCTTATGATTATTTTGAATGAGGGGGGCTTTAAACGTAATAAATTAGTCGTTCTGCCAAGCGAAAGCCGCCTTAAGGCCGATCGCTATGTATGGCAGAACGCGAGGGCAAGTTGTGTGGCGAGACGTGATTTTGATGTAAATGGGGGGACGTATGTCAAGTGACATTACTGCTGGAGAAAGTGGTGCTAATATCCTTATGCGAAGGTCTCCGCGGTCTACCCTACTTGGCTATCTGCGTACCGTGATTACCCGCTGGCGATCTTATCAGCCAGACCTGCCGGTCTAAACGGTCACCCTTGGTTCGACCCAAAGCGGACTGTCGACGATCTGGACGGATGCCTCTGTTTTTCCAGTTCCGTGGCGGACTCTGCAATCAGCAAGGAAGAATCAGGACGTGGCTTCTACACGGTGATGATCCTGGGAACCTTTGCAATGCCCCCCCCCAGTGGGAACTCCCTTTTTTCACCTAAATCCCACGCATTCCCCCCACAAGGGCGACAGTTTTTCTCCTAAAAATCCCTGAGGAGTTTTTTCACTGTCTGCTCCTATTTTCATCCTATGATTCAGGACAACTGGCCTCGCCAACAGTCTAAGCAACAAATTTTTTGCTACCACTGCACATATGTACAAATAGGGCACTCAAAGGAATTTTTCCTACATACCCTCAATATACTGATACTGATACTCTATAAATAGAAATTAGATAGATAGCTAAAAAGGGGTCCAAAATAGACTACGAATAGATATTAGAATCTCTATGGATAGAGATTCTGTAGAACTTCCATAGTATGCACGTACGTGCATACTAGCCTAATTAGAGTTAAGCATATATGCGATATCGCATGCGAAGATTATTATAATTCGCATGCGCTAAATCATATTTCAACGCTTGCAAAATGTCGTTTTTGTTTATGAAAGAGCTTATGCGTCCGAATAATGTTATGAGTTGAAACGGCACGAGTGACAAGTAACCTACACGAGATCACATTTAATTCGGATGGTTGTCGGAAATATGAACAAAGCGCCAAATGTGCTGCACGCATTGGTTGGCGGTCTTCACAACACTGTTTTTAGTGTACTTTTCTAACATTTTTTGAAGAAAGTGCAATCCTGGAACGGGGGTATATAACTGAATAAAACAGTTGTTGTCAGGATTCTGCCCGGTGGGTTTTCATGTCTAAACGTGATCCTTGGAAGAAATTGTTGATTATATGAGGGGATTAGAACGACCTGAGAGGGACTTATGTCGTGACATTGCCCGCCGTCAGGAGATTAAACGTTGCCCTCAGAAAGGGATGAATGAAGAGTGGAGTTTTAAATCGGTGTCAGAGTCTAAGGAAAAACGAAAAGATTGATCAAATGGGATGTCACTGGGATGATGTTTTGGGTGCATTAATATACCCAAATCATTGCTATTAGGGGCATCCGAGTTTCAATTGTAACTCGGATACCCCTAATAGCAATGTTCCGGAACCAGAGGGTAAAATTGTTCCAGTGGGACTTAAGGATAGAGGCGAATAGCCTTTGGTCCTTCTGCGCCGTGATTACATATATAGGCGGTATTCCGTGCGATGACTGGGAAGTTTACAAGCCGTCATCGAAATCGATGGTCGAACACACACACAAGCCTCCCCCCTCCACCTGAGAAAAACCCTACGCGCTCGCACGCCTCTTACATTTGCTCCTTCCCTCCTTAAATACGGCGCCTGGATCGATGTCTTGCTTTGACATCTTTTGCCGGCGTATGCCTAGGGCGAATAACCCGTGTTGAGATCACACTAAATGCGTCCAAATAGGGGAGGTCTGGGGGTAAAGTAGCAGTGGGGCTTGACCGAGCCTGCTCAGAGTGCACTTCATGCACGTAGTCGCCCCCTACTCCCCTGCTCCTCTACCACCAGACCCCACCCCCGCCACCTATTTGAATGCATTTAGTGTGATCTGAACACGGATTTTTCGCCCAAGGCATTCACCGGCAAAAGTTTCCAAAGCAAGATATCGATCCAGGCGTCGTATTTAAGGAGGGGAGAGGGATCAAATGAAGGAGACCATGTTCGCATTGTGCCTCGTTTGCAGAATGGCTTTGCGGGATTAAACAATCATTAGGATCTTGACTGTGCGTTCCTGTCCATTTTTGCTGGACAGAAAGGAGAGGAATTGGTTTTGCCATATGATGCTTGGGAAAGGATGGGCAGCGTTAAACCTACTTTAACTGTGGACACCTTCAGTAATTTGGGTAGTATATCATCTGGGCCTGGCGATTTCGACTCATTCCGTGCCTAAAGCACATTGCGGACAGTCACATAGGCAAAATATACAGTCGCAACCATTGGAGATCTCTAGTAGTCGTATTCGGGAGTGGTAAATTCGCTTCCACCAGCAAAGATGTTTTAAAAAAAATTGTGAAAGTTATCCAGCTTTTGCTCCATCCCAACTTATCCCTAGGTCTTCGCTTGCCTTACATAAGAATGGGGTCTCGGTTTTTTTAGCTCCTTCTTATATAATTGTGGAACAACTTTGGATTTTCCACCACATGTTTCAGTATGTCTTTTCGAAATCTTCCCGTCTTCTGAATATGTATTGTTTGAAAAGTTTCTTGGGTGTTTTGTATGCTCTTATGTCCACATGATTTCTTTTCAGGGCTGATTTCCTGCACAATGTCCGCTTTTAATGTACTCTTTTTCGATGCCTGAGTTAACCACTTGGGTCTATAATTGAGCCTCCCTGTGAAATAACGTGGTGGTTTCTGATGAGAATTTCCAATAACTCCCTGCACACATTCTCGATCCTCCATCGCATTGCCTGAAAAAGCTGATTCCCATTTATTTTGCCGATTCGGGGTTTCGTTTTATAGACGTCACCATGCCAAATCTTTCTTCCTTCTTTAGTGGGCTCTGCAGATACCGAGGAGGTTGGATGACCATATTGAAGTACGGCTGGTTCAATTCGACCTACGGTAGGTAGAAATTACGCACCACCAACGTTTTCCAGGCAATTTGACTGCACCCTCTTACGCACCCCTTTGAAAATAAGACGTGCTGAGTGGGAAATGACCTGAGTGTTGTGCGCAATAAACGTCGGTCATTAGCTTGTTCTGGATGCATGCGTATATTTAACTCCAGTCAATGAGCGGTGCATCAAGATTGTCGTTAGAATACCATTAGAACTTCAAATCTAGGGAGATAGTTTCAGTACTGCATGAAAACTTTTCGAGGTACTGATTAATCATAGGGCCACCAAATGTTAATAGGAGTTGTTATCATGGTTTTTCTGGTTTATATACTCTCTTTGCTAACCAATGGGAGTTTTTGTTACAGGTTCGTGGTCTTTTTGTTCCTTCTACAACCCTTTACCTACGGTTCTACGGTTCAGTAAAACGATTCCAAACGGTTTTAATTTATTTCCTGCTGTGCAATTATCTTGTAGTCAACACATATTAACTGCTAACTAATCAAGCATTAAACCTGTAAACACAAATCCCGTACGACACTTTGACTGGGAGGATTTTGCCACTGGACGGCCCTACAATGAACGCCTACCCTTTCCTGTTTTTTGTTGCGGACACAAGTGGTCCATCTTTTACGTTGTTGGGCACTCGTACTTATCGAAACAACTGAAATCCTGGAAGTGTCTATTCGTGATCTTCCATGTTCTCAGACAATTAAGTTTCTGTCAAAGAGTTAACGTCGGGGGAAATGTTATCTTGTGTGCATTCAGTTAATTTAACTTGGACACTGTCGTCTGTATGTTAATGTAAACAAATATGAATTTCGGCTTTTTGTGAGAGAGTGGATTGTGGTATAGACTGAACCCCCATTGAAGGAATCAGTTATGTGCTTCTCGAATTGCTCTCCTCCAACCTATCAGAGGATCGCTGCGTAGTATTGTCGTTCCTCCCATTCTGTTACCTGATTCTTAGTTCACAAAACTTACTGTCAGTTTTTTCATTCACTCTGTCGCTGTGTACTTCAACTGGAAGAAATGCGGTGTTGGGTATCTTAGATTCCAACTCCTCGTGAAATAATAGGTCTGACATCTCATTGATTAGGTAATACCAACTTGAGTGGTTGGGATCGTGGATGTTCTGATATCTCCATTGAGCACTTTCCAAGTCGAAAAAACCCTAAAGAGAGAACTTGATTGGAAGTGTGCAGAAGCGGAAGTCCTTGAGTGTTCTATATACAACAAATTAAGGGAGACAAACGTATGTCAACGATGTCCCTTGAACCGATAAGATTCTCTCCTGAGGCAGTGGCCAGTTCCATTGGCTGTTGGCTCAGTGATTCAATGTAGCTAAAAATTCAAATAATCCAATGACTGTCTAGCTCAAAGTGTTAGCTCGCGCATAGGCCGATCGATAGCCTATCATGGACGTGGCTATGGTTTGCAAAATACTGCTTGCGAAGGCTCTTGTTAGGCCACCTTAATAGCGCTGACATTTCCTTATCGTGCAGCAGAAGCTAATTAAGGAGACATTGGAAGAGCCGTAGATCTGTCCAGCTTCGCTTTTTTGGGAGAACTGACAGCAGATCGAGAAAATCCCTAATTATCAGGCATTTCCTACTGTCTGGCGAACCTCTGAATATCGTAGTGGGCTCAAACCTGGAAAAAGGTAGCATGTGGTTGCCATGATCAGCCGATGGAATAGTCCACATTTTAACACAGTCATACTTCGTCCCTGTTTCGTTTTTGTTATAGCTGTCTTTTGACAAATCATGAGCTGGTTTAGTCTGTAGAAGGCTGATTTTTTTACCTATAGGTCTTATCATTATAACTGTATTGGTTTATAGGCTTCCTATGTTCATATAAATCTCAAGGTCGTTTTTTCTACATATGAAAGGGACCAACAGCCCTTTTGTTTTAATGCACATTTGTAATTTTCAATTTTTAGTGGCGATCGTGGAGACGACGCGTGAGACAGTGCCTGACGGCAGCCAGTCCGGAGCCTTGAAGAACGCGTCTGAGGAGCACCAGCTCTTTTCGTCTTCAGAGGAACATTAATGATTATTATTCTTGTCGTAATTAAATAAACGTTCAGACAATACGGATCCCTTCGCGTTGTGTATGTGATCGCTTGTGGACGGCTATATATTGTATATAACCATGACCCATCAGACTTCTGACTCTGAAGGTTCCCAGGCACCAAGCCAGACGGTAGAAACAACTCAGTTACAAGGATCGTCAACGGAAACACCAGTAAAGGCAGAGGGCGAGGCAGTCGCGGGGAAAAAGGAGAAACCAGGTGCGCCTATTACACTGGTGGCAGCCCAGACGGCGGACCCCGCCCCTAATTGTCCCAGCCCATTTCCCCCTTCTTTCCGCCCTTATGATGGTCGTCGAGACTTCACTAGCTGGCTGGAACTCTGTAAATTCCATCTCAACCGTGTCTCAGCAAGCCAACGGAGCGAATGCCTCCTTTCGCATCTCGTAGTGGACCAACTGTTGAAGGCACTCAGGAGGGGCTATAGCTCGACCACACCGTTCGATTTTCTATGTGACCAGCTTTGTAAACTTTTCGAACCCCCATTGGAAATTGAAGAGGCCGTCCATCAATTAATCCACCGTCGCCGACGTTCAGGCGAAGACCCCCAGACGTTCTCTGATGATCTTCGACGGCTAGCTTCCGCCGCTTACCCATCCCTTTCCGCCGCCCACAAGGACTGCGTCATCCTTTACCACTTTAAGACAAGCCTTAATTCGTAGGAGGTTTACTATTCTCTTCGACACAACCCGCCGGGTGATCTGGAAGGCGCCATCCAGAGGGCCAAGGAGCTGTTATTACCCGACAAGCTGCGGCCTCCCACAAATCGTCCTGGATTTACTTACAATGCCTCGTACGCCAACCGCCAACGGGAAGGTTCCCTTTCCTCACCTTCGCCGCATTTTCCGAACGCTCGTTTTTCGCGAGGTAGACCCAGACCTTCCTTCAATCCTAATCTACGAGGTGGACGTGACCCTAACTCCGGTATTCATTTTGTTCCTGTTTGCCTCATTGATGCCGCTAAACCTTTACCGTTTTATACTACTGTCCACATTAATCAGCTTCCTTATCGAGCTCTCCTTGACACTGGCGCTACAGTTTCTTAATTCGGTCCGATATTTTATCACCTTCTCAATTTCGCCTTATTGATTCTCTTTCTCCCCTACCTAGCCCATTGACGGCCAACGGCCAAAGTTTACACATCGTAGGATCCATTTACCTGTCTTTAGACTTCCCCTTTGGGACCAAACACCACCGTCTCCTAGTTAGCCCTGCTCTGACTTGGGACATCTTGCTAGGTGTCGACTTTCTCGCTAAATTTAATTGCTCACTAGATATCTGTTCATGATCATTACGTTTTGGCTTTGCTACTTCCTCTACGCCGTTAGACCCAGCCCCACCTTTCGATGACGAGATTTGCGCAGTCATCGAGGCTGCCGTCGCTCTATCACCGAATAACATAGAAGATCTCATATCCCTATATTCTGCTCTGGACACTCCTACCCGTGTGCAACTACATGCCCTCCTGAGACTGTTCCCTGAGGTTTTCGCTTGGGATGACCATTCCCTTGGACGTTCTTCCATCATTCGTCACGCCATCGATACCGGCTCCGCAAAACCAGTGTGGCAACCGCCCCGGCGGATACCCCCACATTTTCAGCAGCAAGTCCAGGAGATGATTACAATGATGTTGGAAAATCGCGTCATCCGTCCGTCTCACTCACCATGGGCCTCTCCGGTTACGCTAGTACCCAAGAAAGATGGTAAACTACGTCTATGCATAGACTACCACCGCCTTAACGCACTCACAGTCTGCGACTCATTCCCGCTACGCCGCATTGACGTCACTCTCGACGCGCTGGCAGGGGCGCGTTGGTTTACCACCCTAGATCTGAAGTCAGGTTACTGGCAAGTGGAGGTGGAACCCAAAGAAAGAGCCAAAACGGCCTTCATCATCCCACAAGGAATTTTCGAATTTGAGACTATGCCCTTTGGCCTCTGCAACGCCGCAGCCACATTTCAACGTCTAATGCAATCCATCCTCTCCCACCTTTATCCCCAATGTTTCCTTATCTATCTCGACGACGTGATCGTTTTCGGCAAGTCCGTCACCGAACACAACGCTAACCTGCAGGCAGTTCTCGCCGCCCTCCGTGATGCCGAGTTGCGCCTTAACCCCCTGAAATGTTCGTTCCTGCGAGCTAAAGTAACTTATTTAGGCCACGAAGTTAACCGTGATGGCATCAGAGCCTCACCCGAGAAAGTCAAGGCCATTCTGACTTGGCCCACTCCGACTTCAGCTACAGACGTGCGCAGCTTTGTAGGCCTCGCATCCTACTATAGACGATTTATATGCGGCTTCTCAGAAATTGCGCGGCCCCTGTTTATCCTTACGGAGAAAAACCGCCCATTTCAGTGGTCCGAAGCTGCCCAAGCGGCCTTCGACGAACTCAAGGCCCGCCTCACAACCGCCCCGGTTTTAATGCTGCCTAATGTTCTCCCTGATGCGCCCGATTTTATCCTCGATACAGACGCCAGCTGTTCCGCTATCGGTGGCATCTTATCTCAACCTGACGAGACAGGAGTCGAACGGCCCATATGCTTTGCCAATAGGACCCTCACAAGGACCGAACGTAAATACTCCGTCTACAAACGCGAGCTTTTAGCCTTAGTCACCTTCGTTAAGCGTTTTAAAACCTACCTGATTGGCCGCCATTTCATCATCCGGTCGGAACATAAAGCCCTTCAGAGTTTACAGAACACGAAGGATGCAGACGGGCAATTGGCACGATGGCAAGATACCCTTCAATAATTCAACTATTCTTGCCACTTCCGGCCCGGTAGCAAACACACCAACGCGGACGCTCTATCCCGACATCCACCAGACTCCAGCGAGGCTCCGATGTCACTCTTAGCAAACTCAGTCTCTGCTCTTATCATTAGCGAACCTACGCGGTACCATTGGGCGACCGCCCAGAGCACCGATCCCGATACTGCCATAATTTATGACCGTATACTCCATGGCAAACCTCGACCCATGGACAATGATCTCCGCGGCTCTTCTGAGACCGCCAGAATTCTTCGCAATCATTGGTCCCAACTCTTCATGGAAAATGAACTCCTCTTCCTTAAGGAAGGCATCCACATGCCCCCTCGGTTAGTAGTCCCCGACAGCCTCGTCAGCACGGTTCTAACGGACTTACACCAAGACCTGGGTCACGTCGGCCAGGCTAAAACTGAGGCTGCGGCTCGCCATAGATTCTGGTGGCCCTACCTTCGGGAACAGGTCGCCACCTTCTGCAACACGTGCCCTACTTGCACAAGCTTTAAAGGTCCTAACCCCCGACCTCGAGCACCTCTCCAACCCATGGCTACCGGATCCCCCTTCGAGCGAGTCGGCATTGACGTGATGGGACCTTTACCCTTCACCGACAGCCATAACCGGTACATCCTCGTCATGGTTGACTATTTTACCAAGTGGGCAGAAGCCGTGCCCTTACCCCGCCAAGATGCAGCTATTGTTGCCGACGCCTTTCTGTCCACTTGGGTCTATCGCTTTGGCGCACCCCTGTCCCTTCACTCAGACTGTGGCGCCAACTTCCAGAGCAAACTCGTACATGACGTCTGCGACGTACTTCGCATCCACAGGACCCACACCACACCGGCTCACCCGGAAGGAAATGGACAGACTAAACGGACAAATCGTACTATTACCAACCTCCTGAAAACCCTAGCCAAATCGCACGACCGCAGGAATTGGGACCTAAAACTACCCTATGCCATGATGCCCTATCGCGCCACTCTCCACTCATCCACGGGGTATTCCCCCTTCTTCTTACTCACTGGTCGTCATCTCCGACTACCCTCCGACTCCCTACTCCCATTGCATACGTCCGACGGTTCGTCCCCAGATGCGTACGCTTCTCAACTGCAAGAAACCCTCCACCTGGCACATAATCTTGCCCGTTCCCATCTTCACACCCCATATGCACGACAGAAATCCTACTTCGACCAAAACGTTCACGGTACCCCACATTCCCCTGGCGACTACGTCCTCCGTCGACGCGCCAGACCCCCCGTGGGGATACCCTCCAAGCTTTTCTGCTCGTGGGAAGGTCCGTTCGTTGTCGTAGAAGCCATCCCCCCTCCACCTATCGCATCCGCGACGCCCGTGACCCTTCCGGCCCTATATCTACCGTTCATTTTGACAAGCTGACACCCTACACGGGTCCCCTCCCTAGCGCTGACGTAACTTCTCCCGTTACGCCATCGACTTCCGCGGGACCCCCACCCCCCTCGACCCCGACTCCCTCCATAACCTACCCCCCCCATTTAGTTCCCCAACTGGGCGCGGAGGTAGAGATAGGTACCCCTGATCCCTGCGGATCTGCGGACAGAGCTCCCTCTTGGCGGGGGGGGGGGCGTGTAAGGGTCCAACCGCCCTTTTGTTTTAATGCACATTTGTAATTTGTAATTTTTAGTGGCGGTCGTGGAGACGACGCGTGAGACAGTGCCTGACGGCAGCCAGTCCGGAGCCTTGAAGAACGCGTCTGAGGAGCACCAGCTCTTTTCGTCTTCAGAGGAACATTAATGATTATTATTCTTGTCGTAATTAAATAAACGTTCATACAATACGGATTCCTTCGCGTTGTGTATGTGATCGCTTGTGGACGGCTATATATTGTATATAACCATGACCCATCAGACTTCTGACTCTGAAGGTTCCCAGGCACCAAGCCAGACGGTAGAAACAACTCAGTTACAAGGATCGTCAACGGAAACACCAGTGAAGGCAGAGGGCGAGGCAATCGCGGGGAATAAGGAGAAACCAAATGCGCCTATTGCACATTACCTCCTTACCCATTTGTTTCTGTCCAGTAAAACAGTTACATATGACTTTTATTTATTTTCCATCAAGCTCTTAACACGCACTGCATATGAATTAACTGCCTTTTAATAAAATATTGAACTTTTAACCATGAATTCCATCAGGCATTTGGAATATAAGATATTTGCCATTGGGTCGCACTATGATGCATTTCTACCACATTGTCTACAGCGGGTATGTGCAACTTCCCGCAATAAGACCGTTATATCGACTAGCCAGTTCATTGACTAAGTGCAAGCACCGTCTTTCAACTGTAAACGCCTAGTTTGTTGTTCGACAAACCGTCAGCGATTCTGAGTTTCGTGCATCACTCGTTTTTACATTTATCTGGACGGACCCAGACTCAAAGCGTAGTTTGCGATCTGTCAAATGCCCGCTAGTTCGCTCATCTGTATATTTTGCTGGTTTTGACGAAATAGCGGGGATTCTCGTAGTAAAACCTCTATCTCCTTGATCTCACCTCTGAATTATGTTTCTGTTTTGGCAATGATCTAGGGGTTTCTTTCTGAAACTAGCACAAAGAACATGCATACATATTTTGGGATGCAAACTCTTCATCGGAAGAATAATTTAACCATTTTTGTTTATATATATGATGCTCGAACGTAGTGCTGTCAACAAAACGAAGGTTTCCTAAATCCAAGCGAAGAAATTGTAAACTGGAAAAGCATATATTATGAGAAAAATGAGCTGTACAAGGGCTGTATCACTCGCCAGCTGCCAGTTGTCAACACACTAGTTGTGTTTTTTAAAGTGATCGCGGTTTAAAAGCTTTGTCTGCGTTATTTTTGCTCTTTCGTCTGCACAGCCAATCAGTTAAAGCGGGACGTATCGTTTGGCATCGAGCGTATGCCCCTACGAGGGGGTGAGTCGATCGATAGCATTAAAAAGGTCGATGCGGAATAATAACAGTAACACCTAGAAATAAAAATATGGCTATGTGACTGGGCTCGTTATGCACTTGTAGTGGCTTTATCGCTACAAATATATAAAACGTCTTAGCAAATACGCGATGAAAACTTTCAAGGGTACACTAACTGCTAATAAGGGATTTACCAGTCTATTCTAGTGGAAAAGTTGTAAAGTCCAGTAAAGAGATTGACGATGAAGATTAGAAATGATACAACTCACTTAGATCCTTCACGATCCTAGTCGGCAGTAGTCAAGTAGTCGACTTGCCAAAGGATAACTGTGCGAGGACTGGATCCAAGTTCGTTGGGCTGTGAGTTGCAAAATGGGGAGGAAACTCGTTTGCAACTTGTCGCTGGATTCTCCTGGAGCCCGAGAGTGATCACCAGATAGGTGTCGTTGAAGGGCAAAATAAACAGCGGCAGGTGAGGAGGGAATTGAGCTGTGGAGAGTGATTAGCAAGATAGTTGCTAGCACGCGTCAAAACCGAAAGTGTGAGAAAAAGTGTTGTATTTTGTTTTTAACAAACTTGGTTATTGATAAATTTAAACAACACGTAAGTAGGGCCAAGAGCCTACATAACTCCCCCACCAGAGCGTTGGTGGGTTACAAACGCTCGACAAAAGAGGATGTACAAAAAGGTTAAACCACAAAGTCTCGCAAGTTGGTAGGAAAGCGAACATGTCTACCAGAACGAGTGGAAGGGGGGGGATGAGTGGGAGTGGTTAGAGGGGTGGGGGTAGGTTCGGATGGTAAGGATGGCGGTGGGCCGGGGGCTGCAGGTGGAGTGCAGGGTGAAGGTGCCCCGAAAGTGGACGGATCAGGTGATAGAGGAGTGCATTCAACGTAGGCCGGCTTTAGTCTGTCGATGGAGACTGTATCAGTAGCATCAGCCCTTTGAATGACGAAATATTTGTCTTTCCGTTCAAGTACTTTGAAGGGGCCATCGTATGGTGGGCAAAGGGACTTGCGAACTGCGCCGTGCCGGATAAACACGAATGGGGTTGTGTGCAAGTCGTCGTGCACGAAAACGCGTCGAGGTGTCGCGCGGGTGGGGGTTGGGCGTAGTGCGGCCATGCGTTGCTGCAGCTGTTGCACGAAGGTGTTCGTGGCGTCAGGGGTGACGGAGGAAGACTGCACGAGCTCACCAGGTAAACGGAGGGATGTGCCGTAAACAAGAGCGGCGGCAGTGCACTGAATGTCTTCCTTAACAGCCGAGCGAATGCCGAGGAGGACGAACGGCAGGTTGTCGCTCCAGTTGTGCGGGGCAGGTTGAGACATCAACGCGGACTTCAACTGACGGTGAAGGCGTTCCACGAGGCCGTTGGATGCTGGGTGGTAGGCAGTGGTGGTGATATGCGAGCACCCAAGCAGTTTGGTGAATTCGCGGAAGAGTGCAGATGTGAACTGACTTCCGCGGTCAGTGGTGAGTGTAGCTGGAACACCGAAGTTGGCTATCCAGTGAGTAAGGAAAACCATGGCAATATTCTCTGCCGAGGTATCCGAGATGGGAACGGCAATGGGCCATCGTGTGAAACGATCGACAGCAGTCAGAATGTGCGTGAAACCGCGAGATGGGGGTAACGGTCCGACTAAATCCATGTGGACGTGTTGAAAACGGGCGTCGGGAACCGCGAACGTGCTGGGAGGTGAAACGGTGTGTCGCTGGACCTTATTCTTTTGACAGGCTAAGCACTGCCTGGTCCAGGTAGCAATGTCGGTGTTCATCTTTGGCCAGACGAAACGGGCTGCGATGAGTTTGCGGCCGGCACGAACACCGGGGTGGGATAGCGAATGTAAGTGGTCGAAAACAACCTTCCGGTAGGATTGGGGTACTACAGGACGAGGGGTACCTGTAGAAAAATCACACACGATAGAGCCTGGTGCCGCGGGGAGCGGAGCCTCCCGCAGCTGAAGCACAGAAGACGCAAGCATTTCAATGATGGAGTCATCAAGCGCCTGCGCTTCCGCAAGCTTCGCCAGATCTAACGTGGTGATAAGAGCGTTGACCTCAGGACGGGACAAGGCATCAGCAACAACATTCTCATCACCGCGGACGTAGCGTATGTCTGAGGTGAATTGAGAGATGTAATCAAGGTGACGTACTTCGCGCGGCGAATACCGATCTGGCTTAGCATTGAGGGCGTAAGTGAGAGGTTTGTGATCCGTGTGGACCTGAAAATCTCTCCCCTCGAGCAGGTGTCGAAAATGACGGATGGCCAGGTAAATGGCGAGAAGTTCACGCGAGAAAGTACTATAGCGAGTCTGCGCCGGCTGAAGCTTCTGAGAGAAAAAAGCTAGCGGCTGCAACTGTCCGTGGACATGTTGCTGCAGAACTGCGCCTACGGCAATGTTGGAGGCATCGGTGGTCAGAATAAGTTGTGTATCAGCTCCGGTGCTCAGATGATGAAGCAGGGTGGCGTCCGCGAGTGCTTTCTTGGCTGCCTCGAATACTTCAAGAGCACTGTGTGAAAGTTCAAGCGACTTGGTCTTTGACTTCAAAAGATCCGTCAAAGGTGCCAGGATGGCGGCGCAATTTGGTATGAAACGCCGGTAGTAGTTGATTAGGCCGATGAAACGGCGAAGCTGGGTTATGGACTTCGGAGCTGGAAAAGACAACACGCTTTGCACCTTGTCTGGGAGGGGTGTGATCCCGTTTTGGTCAAGACGATGGCCAAGAAAAACCAGAGAAGTGACGCCAAAAAGGCACTTATCGACGTTGAGCTGTAGACCATTTTGTTGAAAACGATCGAAAACTTGGCGTAAGTGTTCAACATGTTCTTCGGGTGACGAGCTGGCGACAAGGATGTCGTCGATGTACACGAACGTGAAGGAAAGACCGCGCAAAATGTCATCGACAAAACGCTGAAACGTTTGGGCCGCATTCCGCAAACCAAAGGGCATGCGAAGGAATTCAAACAGGCCGAATGGAGTCGTGACGGCGGTTTTAGGGATGTCCTCCTCCGCGACCGGTATTTGGTGATATGCTCGCACGAGGTCAATCTTGGAAAAAATCGTCTTTCCAGCCAACATGTGAGAAAAGTCATGAATATGGGGAATCGGGTACCGGTCCGGGACTGTAGCTCGATTGAGAGCACGATAATCACCGCATGGCCGCCAATCATCAGATGACTTTTTGGGAACCATGTGCAGTGGTGAAGCCCATGGACTGGACGAAGGACGGATAATCCCCAAATTCAACATGTGCTCGAATTCGTTCTTCGCGATTTGTAGCTTCTCGGGATGAAGTCTACGCGGATGAGCATGGATCGGTCTGCCGGTGGTAGTGATATGATGGCGGACAGCGTGTTGAACCTGCTCCGTAAACTGACAAGGCTTAGAGAGGGAAGAATAATCCCTCAAGATGTCAGAGAATGGCGGGCTTGGCACGGCCAAGTGGATGCCAGCGGAAAGCTCACGCGAAACTAACCCGACAGTAAACAGCTGAGTGGCAGGATCTAGCAACTTCTGATGTTTGAGGTCGACTATGAGGCTGAAGTGGGATAGGAAATCCGCTCCAATGATAGGCGACCGGACGTCGGCCTGGATGAAAACCCATTGGAAACGGCGACGTAGCCCAAGGTCTAAAGTTAGGGACCGTTGACCGAACGTGGCGATAGAAGTGTTGTTAGCAGCCTGCAGTGTAAACTGCGATGGCTGGAGATGATGACGACGAGGGGGCGGTACAACGCTAACTTCTGCACCTGTGTCGATCAAGAAACGGAATCCTGTGGACTTGTCGGTCACGTAAAACAGGCGACTGTGTCCGGAGTGGCCAGCACCAGTCGTCGCCATTACTGGCTGGCAGCGCCGTTTCCCGAACGTGAACGTCGAGCATAATAACAAGGCGGGACGCATTTAATAGCATCCGGGCCGAATGTTCGGTGGTACCAGCAGACTTTGTCGTCTGCACGCTCTTTTGAGTTAGAGCGGTTGCGGCTTGTAGAGGGACGACCGGTTTGAAGCCGGTTGAAGGTGGAACACATCGTGCTCACTTGAGAGCACAATAACCTCACAGTATCTTTAAGATCCTGCAGGTCGTCATCTCTGTGGTCTGTAACGTCTCGCATCAGTTGAGTGGGTGAAGTAGACCGTGAGGATGAGGTACCAAGCGATTTAGTGGACTTTCGCTGTGTACGGCTGTCAGGTTTACGGTCGGATCGTGAGGCCGAAACCTGGGAGACGGCATGCTGAGGTACTGAGGTCGAGGCTTGGTTTACGGCGTACGAACTAGTACCGGGGTAACATTGTTGGATGCGGTCTGCGTGCTCCGCGAGTTTGGTCAGCGGAACATCATCATCGAGTAGGGCGAGTACTTGTTGCATTGAATGGGGTAATTTATCCATCCAAATGCGACGAAAAATAGAATCATCTAAGGTGCGACCAGCAAGCAGGTGACGCATGTGGCGCATTAGAGCAGAGGGGGTTTGGTCGCCAAGTTCGACGTTGCTGAGGAGTTGACGAAGTTTGCTGTCGGCAGATTGTGCCGTACGTTCGAGAATAGCCTTTTTTAAGCTAGAGTACGGTTTGACTTTAGGGATAGGATCAAGGAGATCCTGAACGGCGAAAGCGATGTCGAACGGTAAGTACTGCACGACGTACGCGTAACGCGAACGCTCGCCAGTAATCTGACGTGAGGCGAAAACAGCTTCGATCTGTTTGAACCAGACTGTCGGGTCGCGCACTTCGTAAGGTGGAAGCTTAATAGATATCTGAAAAGCCTGCGGCTCGTCGTGAGCAGATGGTGCACACGAGTTGTTAGAACCAGCATCATCGTCATCGCAATCGTGAAATGGGTGGTATTCGTCGCCCATGGTGAAAAATTTATGAACGGCAGATTCAAACGGCAAAAAAAGGTGAATGGAATAAATAATAAGACGTGGATAACAATAGAAACGGGGTCACCAAATTTGTAGTGGCTTTATCGCTACAAATATATAAAACGTCTTAGCAAATACGCGATGAAAACTTTCAAGGGTACACTAACTGCTAATAAGGGATTTACCAGTCTATTCTAGTGGAAAAGTTGTAAAGTCCAGTAAAGAGATTGACGATGAAGATTAGAAATGATACAACTCACTTAGATCCTTCACGATCCTAGTCGGCAGTAGTCAAGTAGTCGACTTGCCAAAGGATAACTGTGCGAGGACTGGATCCAAGTTCGTTGGGCTGTGAGTTGCAAAATGGGGAGGAAACTCGTTTGCAACTTGTCGCTGGATTCTCCTGGAGCCCGAGAGTGATCACCAGATAGGTGTCGTTGAAGGGCAAAATAAACAGCGGCAGGTGAGGAGGGAATTGAGCTGTGGAGAGTGATTAGCAAGATAGTTGCTAGCACGCGTCAAAACCGAAAGTGTGAGAAAAAGTGTTGTATTTTGTTTTTAACAAACTTGGTTATTGATAAATTTAAACAACACGTAAGTAGGGCCAAGAGCCTACACACTCGACCCTAAAAATCCTTGCATAGATATAAACTATGCTTTCGGTCAAAAATAGGATAAAAACGAATACCATTCCAAAGAAATACAAGAGATATCCATTCCACGCAGTGTAATATCACCCAGTTAGTGTCCGAAGTGTTGCTTGTACTTGCTGCATTTGTCATTACGCAGAATTATCTCCAACTGGACACTGACAAAGTAGCACTCATGGACTGCTGCAAACTGAAATAAAAACCACTCTCCCCGTAGAAAGATTTCTCCTATTCCTTCTAACACTTCCGTACTTGACTTCTTAGATTTATTCGGCTGCTCGTTAAATTGTTTCCATCAGCGCAGCCATCCTACCTCGTGCACAACGCCGAAGATTTAAGGAGGAACATTGCCAGAAAGCAGTGCTTAGAAAGTTTCCAGACGCAGAGCGAATGGAAACGCACTATGTGCCCACGCGTTCACAGACTAGCAGTAACTTCTCTCGTTCAGATGTAGAAGACAGCTAGCGAGATTGCCGATACTGACGTTGGTCCGATCATTCTAAGTGGCGATAATCGTTCTCCCCGTGGACACCTGAATATGAAGTAAACGGTTGCGGTTCACAAGGTGTGTCATTAACATATGAAATGTGTGGAACAAGCTGATGTCTACAGCAAACACCTAGGCGGAATTAAACGAATGCTGAAGTTTTACATGGAAGTGAATCCGGGCGTAGAAAATGAGAGTTTGCGTACAGAAATAGCTTTATTGGTGTTTTGACAGTTTGCAGATAATAGCACACGTTACTCTCCGTCCTTATTTATCATTTGGAGCGAACCAGTAGTTGGACGCATATTATATCGCATCTAGAAAGGCATATTAAGTTTCCTGTTGATTTATGTGCTCATTTTTTGTTATTGGCTCGTTTTGAATTAACGTTTTCACGGGCTTCGTTCGATGTTTTGCTCATCCTCCGTGTCCCCGACGCTTTAAGCCAGCATTTTTCGTGGTTTTCTGCAATCTTAGGTGGTTACTTAAGTGCTTCTAAAATTCCACACGCAAGTCTCTTGAATGTGTGTTGGTTCGCTTCCTAATGCAGTCTGAGCTATTTTCAGTTTGGAGTTCGCATCATTTAAGTGCTGCATCTATAATAACATCCTCATTGGATCCCAATGTAGTCTTTCGTAACATAAAGGCTTTTGTTCGAACTTGCAGACCAAGAAATATTTACCTTGATCTCTCTGAACAATCTACAAGAAAACATCGTTTTTCCCGTTTGAACTCAGACGAAGAAAAAAATATCCAAAAATTAAAACATCAGTAAAATTTTTCATAACTGCTAAGTGAGTTTGAATAATGGATTTACATAATATTATAAGAAATATTCTTCTAATCCTGGACTGATTGCATAGTTTTCTGTACTCCGGTTATTATTTAACTGCGCTGTGTGCATTTCAAGTTGGCGCCTGCCTTGGGTCCGCTTTATCAATCTTGTCCCCCGTACATTGTTTCGTAATTTATTGTGAAATCCAGCCGTCCATTTCCCCCTCCCGTATGTGTCTCTTTTATGTTACTATCTTTTTAGCATCCAAAACGTGCTCTGTATCTTTCAAAATAAGCTGTCAAAATTCTGGACAAAGTTGGAAGACTCGCCAGTACTTGTATAGACTCGGCGAGCGAATCTGACGCACCGTTTAATAAACCATTTCGAGCGCGTTCGCTCCGGACCTCTGATACGTCTTGTACGAATCAGAAATGTCAGTCTCAGCCTACTGCTCGTTCTCAACTGACTACAGGTACCGAAGCCATTCGTAGGGAGGTCCTCTCGTAAGTCGTTTATTTCCTCTCAACCTTGCTCCAGAATCCTAAATAAAGTTACTGCGGAAAATTTTACCAGTTTATCTCAGCATATTCTAAATATAAATGTTGAATCGCCTGAGGCCCTTGATCTCATTGTTCAACTGGTAGGATCTTTTTATATCTATATTTTAACTCTGGTTTTAGATCTTTCAGAAAGCTGCCAATGAACCGACTTTTACTTCACTTTACGCCGACTTTTGCCTGATTTTGTCTGAAAAGGCACGTAATTTCGAAGTTGATAATCAACACACAGTAAGAGTATATTCATTCTAGTCCCCAGACTTTTAAAATACTTCTGCTAGAACGTTGCGAAGATGAATTTACCAAGAGGGATAAAATTGACCCCTCGGACAGCAGTGCCAGAAGACGTTATCTCGGAGGAGTGCGCTTTATCGCAGAGCTTGGGCGCAATGGCACAGTACCCGAAAAAGTCCTTCACGACTGTGTCAAGATTTTGTTGTCCCGAAAGTCCAAAATCAGACAACCTTCAGAACTCCACGATCCGTCATCACAGTCTGCAGTGGGATCTGATGTCAGTAAAGGTAAGTGTACCTCGAGTTAATATTCCAATGTAGTTTACAGCTATGAAGAGGTAGTGTTGTTAAGATTGAATTTGCATTTAGCCAAATTATGTTGTTGCCACTGTGTTCCTCTTCGTACCCAACCCTTCAACTTTTTGCCTCGGGCGTCCAAACTTCGTGGCTTTAGATTCGACATTAACTTATTTACGGCACTCGGTTCTATGCCAGTTCTTTCATTTCCCTTTTTATTCGTTCCAATGACTTAAAACTAGAAATAAAGTTCAGGCCTAACTTTGATCTGTTTTTAAAAAAATACTCTCCCGTTTTCTCTTTATATGAACAGTCGCCTAGCAACTATCTTCGAGGACTCTAGGTGGCACAGCGCGACGAGTAAGAGGCCAACATTGTCTGGTTCGAATGCCAAAAGTAGGGTTTGAGTATTGGTAGCTGATGGATGATAAATCAGAAGTACCATTCCAGTCTCCTCTGCTTTTGTGGCTACTCATTTTAACACACATATTCATAAGTCTGAATGGGGACGCGCGTATCAAGTACATCCCCAAAGTAGACCAACCTCAAATAGATGATTACAGTCATCGGCTAAGATTGCGTTTTTTCTTCCTTGAATAGGACACTCGTTGGAAAGCGATCGGTTGTCTCTGGACATGGAATGCTTGTGCCAATTCCTGAAAGTTGTTGGCCAGCACATGGACACAGAAAAGGCTCGTTATTTGATGGACCAATACTTTGAGCGGATGCGCTGCATACTGGAGCGCGGGACGCCGGGTCAAAAAAGTCGGCTGGGCGATATAAAGGCTGTGGAAACTTCATCTCGTCCCTCGACGAAGGGGAAATCTGCGGGAAACAAATTTCTTCCTCTAGATACCCGAATTCGTTTCATGATGAAGGATGTCATAGAGCTCCGCCAAAACCATTGGGTTCCGCGTTACACCGGACAGCAAACCGAGTCCACCAAACCCAAACTTCTTTCTGAAATTCGAAGGGAACTGGAAGCGGTATGTCCTTATTTTTAACATCCTAGAATTCGTGTCCATTTTTATGCGTCTACATTTATTTCATGATCGGTAAATGCGGGCTTTTAAATTAGCGCCTCGTAACTGTAAGATTTTACTGTCATCCGATTCAAGACATAATTGATGCCTATCTGCTGATTGTGCTTAATGAGGGTAACGCACCCCATAATTGCCGGAGACATAGAATCTTGTGCTAGTGCTCTGATGTAGTTGAAGTTTTACATGGGATGTTTCACTATCCTTTTCACTTTTAATCTCAAAGTACGTTTCACCTGTCTACTTTTGGGAAGCTTAGTATAGCTAGCGCATTTGCAGTCGCCTTTTATCTTCGATGTATAACTATTCTTAACAGCTATTTTTTTACAGAAAACGGGAACTGCCCTAGAGCCATCACGCAGTGAGCGGTCTCCAGCCCACCGAGACGTGCCAGGTAGTGGTTATCACCCTTCGGATGGTAGTTCGCCTCCTTTCGGCCTTACCGGACTCGCCTCGTCCAGATCCAGCGAACTCTGGGGAACGAGTGCTGAGTCAGACTGGATGAAGCTCAACCAACTGAGCAAAGCTCTGTGTTCTCAACGCAAAGAATTAGATTTGTTTGGCAGCTCCCCTCCCAACAACGGAAACTACGCCTATTTAAAGGAGCGTTCGCGGCAATCTTTTAACAGCCGAAATTCGAGGAACGTTACTCCGATCACCGGCACCGCTTCCCTTCTCTCGAACAATTCCGGAGCTGTAGGCGGTAGTAGTAGTTTTCGACGTGACAACGGTGATGACTACCGAAAGGTAATGAATGGCGGAACCGGCGGTGCACGAGCTTTCAACGCCAGTCGAATGGGTGAGGCGTTTGCTCGATTCACTGGGCGTGATTTTGAAACGGTCAGCAACGGCAGTAGTGCAAACAGTGGTAGCAATGGTGTTTGGACTCGTGGAATCGTTCTCCGTGGCAATTCCAACAATCAAATGACAGACGATAGTGCCATGCTGCCACGTTTTCAGCGACGGACTACCGGAGACCAGGTTCATAAGCCGGACCAAACGGGTGTGCACTGCATATCTAGTTCAAGCTACTTTGAGGTGGGACATTTGGTTTACATAATCCTTTGCAATCATTGTGATGAATGTGTCTTGGCTAAAGCCGGACTGGGAAATCTTATATTCTGCCTTTTTTACGAGTTACAGTGAACTGAAATCAATTATTTTGCATTAAGCTATAGCGTTTAGAGTCAGCTTGATAGTTGGTTCGACTATTGTAATTTATGAAGAAACACTGACTAGGGGTTTGATTAGCTTCTGTCCTTCTCTTACTGTTTCCTTTTTTGGAGATGCTTCTTGGTGTCTTTCGGGCAATTTGCATTCCTTCAATAACCACTCCCTTTGTGAAATACCGTGTCATTTCCGTCAACTAGCGATTATTTTTGCGAAGTTTTTAGTTTCTTATTTGATCCGAAGAACAATTTTGTCATTCTTGGCATCCTAATTGTGTACGATCCGGCGATGTTACTGTATGATCCGACCGACAGACGTTATCCTAGACCAATCAACAAGTGGTAAATTATCGATTGGCAACAGTTGCTGTTTTTGCCCGATCACTAAAGTACCTTTAGCTGCACAATTTATGCTTATCTTAACCTATCTCCACCACCAGGCCAGATGACGGATCACTATGACCACCGTCTTTTTGACGTACTTGCTTAAGCCCATGAATTAGCAGACCTGCTCAGGCTTACGCAGACCCTTTAAGTCAACTTCCAATTAGTGGACAGTTTTTTTGTTTTTCTCCAAGGCACGGTCTGCTCTCATCCCGCTGTATCTCGATTTCAAGTCATCTGAAAGATTTAGGGAGAATTTTAGCCGTACTATGTTGGGTAGGTTGAGCGTAATATGTGCTATCTGTAGTTGAGCTCCAATACGTGGTCCGATCACCAAACGTCCTCTGGATGTGAAGCGTTCTATGTACAATATTCCCGGATCCCCTGCTTAATCAACACACTGGAGGTGCTCTCGGATACTCAAGTATGCTGGTCTACGTTTGAAATCCACTCTAAGGCGTACAGTCGTGCTAGTTGGTTGCAGACATCCTACGACATCGGCATTCTGACACGGCATTTCAGCGCTCGTCTTCTTCTGTAGTTAAAGTCACCTCACGACCTCTTATCACTGTATTTCTTGATTGGCTTCTTTGTAGCCTGACTATCTTTCCCCAAAGGCCGTAAGCGGTTCCCACAAATCACCCATTGACTCTTTTACCAATTCCCTAATGGGTCAGGGTGCCAGTTCAGGCTCAGAGGGAACGACAAGACCGGCCTCTCACGACAGCTTTAACTCGGTTCACACAACTGCTGGTACTGGTCGTCCGTTATCCACTGTCCAGTACAATACGGTCTCTCCCGCACATGGCAATCGATGGAATGGTCAAACTGACAGCCTTTCGGCGGCGGCGAGGCGACCGGCAAGTAACTCGAATCATCCTCCTGCGAGCTCTCAAGCGATACCTAGCAAGTCCGTACCACAAGATGACAATAAGGAGGTCTCAAAAACTATCGTAAGTTATAGATGTGTGCTCTTCCCCTATCGACCAACTATACACAAATGTTTTATCTCAAAAGGTGTTTGCACGATATTTTTAACATAACATCCTAGGTCTAACCTTAGATTTAAAATCCTTGTCATATCCACAGGGAACCTCGTTATCTGACCACCAAAAACTGAACCGTAGTCATAAGTATCTTACTTGACACGCCTAACGGCTCTCTGATGTCCTTCTCGTCCATATAATCTGATTTTGTAGGTGGGCTTTCTTTTATGCTAAGTCTTTCGCCGGCGCATATGCACCAAAGCGCACAGTTGTATCCTCTTCAGCAATTGCATTCTTGTTCCCGCATATTTCACCCTTGCTCCTTTCATTATCGCGCCGCCAGCTCCCGGATTGCTAGTTTACTTTGTTTTCATATTTATGTCTCCCATGCACGGTCAGGTGCTATGTTTCAGTTTTCCCAACTGTCATAATTATTTTCAAACTTGCATTTCAGCTTTCTCTGCTGGAGTCGGCAACTGATGTCGCGACTGCTACCGCTGCTCTGAAAGAAAAGAATCTCGCCTCACGCTTCAGCAAGGACGTCCTTCTGAAACTCCTGCTAAAATTCTGCAGTGATTGTGAGTTCACTTCAAACGCTTTTTCCGTATGTCATAATACGAGGTTCCCTGTGTGTCTTACTGTTTTTTTTACTCTCCTTTTATTTATCAGGCAGCAGCCCCTTGTACTTAGACCAAAAGGGCAAATTCTCGGCCTGCCTTCTGGTTTCTGTCCTTTCCGAGATACGCAACTCGAGCAGCGACCTCGGGACAACAGCTTCTGCCTCCGGGCTGAGCACTCGTCAACTTGCAGACGAAGCCAAGCCCTCCCAGGCGTCTCTGCCGAACTCTCTGAACTCTGCCTGGCTGAAGGTCGTCCAGAGCCTGTCTTCGACTTCCATCAAAACATCTCTGGCCTTTGTTGTAGCTAGGCTCGTATTGGCCGGTCTTTTGAGTCTGGAGGAAATGGCCGCGCCGCTCACGGCAGGCCGTCACTACCCGCTCTTTCTGTTGGTGTTGCAACAACTCTCGCAGATGCTGGAGTCTGATGCTACGCCCGGGTCCTTCCTATCCGCGTCCTACGTGGAGGATGGCGATTTTATTCCGGTCTGCGGCGAGGGTCCGCTTTGTGATGTCTTCAAGTATTCCAAAGAGGAACGCAAGCGCTTTCTGGCCGAACACTTTAAAAACAGCAAGATTGACATGGGAAGGATGTTGCCAGGCAGGTTTTCCATTCCGTTTCTAGTCAACTTATACATGAGGTCAACAAGATTTAGGTTTAAGTTTGTCTTTAAAGGACATTCGAGGTGACCCCAATTCGTAACTGCCCCACAAACGACTATTTTAACAGGCGAAAAGTTGGCCCCTGGCAGGTTTAAGATTTTTCCGATTTTTTCGCCCACTTTTACACATCTATCGGGGATTACGTTCTAACTGCCAATTTCTGACTCCTTTCAGTCCCTCGTTCTTCCCATTTAACCGGCCTCGACTAGTTGAGGGAGTCAAACCGACAGATAGGTAAAAGTATAGCTCTAATTCTCACCTATGTCGCAAAGTTTTGGGCACTATTTTATTGGAGATCTGGCGCTTCCTCCTCTTCCCCTGTGAAACTCGGCCATACACGTATACATTTGCAAAATATTCGTCTTCCACTGTCTTCATCCCGCCTTAAGTGTCGGCTTCCTTCACGTTTATACCGATCAGCTTCATGCGTCGCCTGTTTTTATTAGGCAGGATCCAGGGCACAATTTAAAACATAAGCTTTTGCGCTTCTCACCTGTGAATAATGCTCTTTGTCCATGTTGTAGTTGGCAGTCAGGCGCCGGATCGCATGCTGGCTGTACTGGAGGAACGTTCGTTGACATTTCTAGTGCCTGGTCTCCAAGTGGCCGAGGAATTGTCTCGTCTCCTCTTGTCAAATCTTGACGCGACTGTAGATCGACCGGCCGATAAAGGTGCCTCGACTTTACAACCTCCAGCCCTCTCACCACAGTTTGCTGTCCGACTGGAAGCATACATAGAGGAAACAGAGGGTAACGTCACGGCGGACTTTGTACACAGCCTTATGGCCACCGTATTCGAGCGCATTCTGCGACTCGGCGTTGGGATATTGGGTGCTTCAGCCCCGGCTGAGGACCTCATGGGCCTTGAAAAGCAAGCCTGGAAACAACTGGCTGATGCCAACCTCAGAGCTTGCTTCAAAGACTCACCAAGTCACCAGCTGGACGCTCTTCATGCCTTGCAGATATTTTGGAGTGACAAAGCCCAACCGAAAGGTATCGTGCAGGCCTACGATGAAGTAATTTTGTTGTTTTCTCATCTCCTCTCCTCTTATCTAACATTCCTGTCTGATCTTCAGGTTTCCTTCTTCGTTGCTTCGTAAATATGTATTACATGGATCTGGTTGACGAAGCCACCTTTTTGACGTGGAAGGAGGAAGTAGATCAAAATTACCCTGCTAAGGGTCAAGCCCTCTTCGAGGTAATATGCTGCCTTCCTGCTATCCATTACTGTGTATTTAATGTGTATGTTCCTTCACTCATCTCCACCCTGTGTTCTCGACGCCTAGGTGATTCGGTGGTTATTGTGGTTGGAAACGGCTGAAGAGGAAGAAGAGAACGAGGAAGCGGTGGACAATACTGAGTCAACCGACCAGTCAAAGGAGAGGGATGTGGAGTCCCCGCAACAGAATGAATCTACTATGCCCAGCGAAACATCCACAAACCAAGGGTAGAATAATGGTTAATGTTATTATGATCCCATTGCTGCCGTATTGTCAAATACAAACGGTCAATTTGCTTCGTATACACACATGCGTCATGCTCCCATACGCTTTCATACTGTTATTCCGTAGACCATACACACCTGTGCTTGCCTCCTCGAAAAGGGTTGCTGAACCTCCATTACTTTCTTTGTTGTTCTTTCTGTTTTGCAGTCGGTGTGATCAACCTATGGACGCTACTGTTTATTGTGTTTTGCCTCAATCACCGCCATCAACTCCTAATTTCATGGAGTGCATTGTTTCTGAATGCCCATTGCATGCTAATTCTGCGTTCTGTTGCCTCACCAGCTCAACTTTAAGTGGTTAATTAGATGCCTTTGTGTTGGGGTTTTGTCTTCATTGAAGGAAAACGTGCTTCATGTGATTCCGAGAGTAGGAAGAACGTCCTCTAATAGTATCTGCACTTACAGCTCTTCCACTGCCGCCATTTCATGTTCGTCGGTCAATTTTGCGGCCTGTAGTTAGTCGGTCTGACCGCGTGGACCTGGACTCGTCGGCATAACGTCACTTCTGATAGGTTGAGAGGGTCTCTTCCAATTTAGCGTGTTCCGGATGGTACATTGCGAGTTGTAAAGATATCTCATCTAACCAAATTTAATCTACTAATGCTGTCATCGTTCGTTGTTCCTGACCGTAACGTCCACTCGAGGGGCTAAAAAGAAGAGATTAGTATGCGCGTCCATACTGGCAGGTATTTTTGGTCCTCAACTGATTCATAGATTTATCCGGATCTACATAGGTTAACGTTGGGCATTTTGTTGACTGTTGGCGTTAGCTCTCTGAGCTTTGTCGAGAGTGATCCTGACTGCAACCACTTTATGGCACAACCGCCGGTGCTGGTCTCACGTCTTCGTTTCGCTTTTGGCGTCCTACCCACGCGGATGTGATTCATCTCATGCGGATATGTGCCCCTGCAGCAGCGTCATGTTCCAACGTATGGTGTCCGATTTAATATTGCTCTTTTAAGTCTCCATCGTCGCTATTCGAGTTCGCGACCCAGCAGCTGCATCAACCCATGAACAAGAAGTGCAAATGACTAAAAAGTGTCTTTAAAAATCTATCATCGGTGTTATAGAGTCACGTTTTATAAAGATGGCATAACCGGTTCTAGTCAGGTCACACAGAGGCATCTAAGTGTTTCGATGGCACGCGGCGTTCTGTCTTCTTCGTAAGTGTCATCTTCGTTAACAAGTAGGAAAAGTGTCGAGCAACGTGATCGTGTCTATTTATCTTCGAGTACTACTGCAGCTGGCTCGGTCAATTGTTATGCGAGGTTGTCACGGGCTGCGCTGTAATGTCACACGGGCAAAGGAAGGGCTGGTCGCGGTTCTATCAATTGGGGCGTCAACTCTGTCCAGCCTACTTGTGAAGGAAGGGTCCTTATTTGACGCAGTCCTGTCATGACTTGCTAGTCATATCTCCGTCCACACTTTACGAACCGAACGTACAATAGCCAGCGAGGCCTAGCCAAGTACATACTGCCTCGGCATTTCTGTCTCGCGAGCCTTTGGCGCTGTTAAGAGAAAGACCGAAGAACTGCAGCTCCGTCGGCGTGTACAAGAGTAAAATGAGTAATTGCAGACGCCAGCTTTTCTCAAGCTTCCGTTGGCGTAGCTGCTGGCTACCAGGGGTGGGTAGTGGAACGGTCTGCTGTAGATGTTAGCAGGCTCTTGGGTCTGAGGGATAAGCAGTCGCGTGCCAACAACGACAGTGTTACCAGGGTGTGGTCCGAAGCCTGGCACGCTGGCTGGTTTATCAAATGCACAAACATAGATGAAGCTACTGTAGCATGATGGCTGTGAACTGTCATTACATAGGTTTGCTTGCTACGACTGCCTTGTAGTAAGGTTTTTGAGGCCAAGCACTAGAGGGGACAACCTCAAACAAGCAGTGTGAGTGGTTGGTGGGGCCTCGTCTGTATTAAAAACTGTCCAATTAACGACGTATTACGAGCCATACAACGGCGTCCACCGGAACCAACGCGCTCCACAACCCTGTTCCAATGATCGGCTTGAGATTACCAGCAGACGTATTGGTTCGCAACAGCGACCTCCACGGAACAAGCCTCAAACGTTGGTGACACTCGAAAAGTACCAAATTGTTCGCCAAGTTATTGGTAAGCCCTCAAAATTTAGCGATTCTGAGTGCGATATGAATAGCGGCTTTATTGCCCAGAACTCGGCCAACGACGATAGCTGGTGTGAGCACCTTCACTTTCACGAGCAACCAGTTACCCTTCTGAAGGGGAAGTAGCCGATACAATACCCAGACTGCACAACAACAAAGCATCCGGAAAAGATGGTATCATCACTGAAATATACAAATCCTGTGTCGGCACCGACGTCCTGGCTCCACGAAGTGATCGAGCAAGCGTGGAGTGATTAAGTAGTTCCAAACGGTTGGGTTTCGGGCGTCCTCGTACCAGCCTCGAAAAAGGAAGATGAAAAAATGCAAGAACTACCGCAGCATCAGCCTCATTGAAGTTACTACGAAGGTCTCCAATATTGTCTTTCTCCGAAGATTCCAATCTGTGATTCTAGGACGAGGCCCACCCAAGCCGGATTCTCAGCTGGACATGGACGCGTGGACTAGATGTTCGCACGGAGGTGCATTCTTCAATTCCATCATAATTGCCATCAACCGACGACTGTCTGCTTTTCTGACCGCCGCTGCGTTCAATTCCGTCCATTGCGACGAATAATGGAACAAGATGGCGTACCAGCCAGCATCTTTGTCCTGATCAAGGCCTGCCACTATCGTTCCACCACCGCGTGAGTTCTGGTGCACAACAATCTCCACCGTTCGATATCCGGTCTGGTGCTCGAATAAGTTGTATCGCGTTGCCCATTCTGTTCCTCTACAACATTGAATGGATTTTCAGAAGGGCCCTACGCGGTTTTGACAGTGTTTAATTTGCGCCCGGACGTCGGCTGCCTGACCTAGACTACGCTGACGATATCGCCTTACTAGGCTCAAGCTTTTGTGATCTACGGTCTGTGGTGTCACGGATAGGCTAGACTAACGTGGAGGGCATACCATGCCTTATTCGAGTTGCACTCCCAAAATAAATGCCGAGCATGGTGGCACTCGTAGGTGCAGGCTCACACTGTCCCAGCCGTCTGCGCTCGATGCCGCCTCCAGACGTCTTGCTGCTATCTTGACACCGGGCAAAGTTGGGTGAAGGGAGGGAGTGTGCGGTAGGTGCAGCGCAAGTCTATTTTCACTTAAATTTGGCCAAAGTAAATCGCCATTCGGGGAACAGACGGGCCACCACATCATCTAATGCCAACACCGCAAGGCCAGATAGTCATGGCTGACGCGACGAATCAGAACACACCCAGGCTATTTATCGATTTTTTTCTGCACGTTTAAATTTTACGGCGGAATCCTGTGCACACACAAACTGTTTCTGCTACTATTCTGTGACTATGTCTATGAAGATGAATCCACAACGGATTTCAGGCAAATAAACCTAGTGTCCCAGCGATCGAGTTGTCTTCTACTTCTCAATTACTTCCTGGGACTCGCAAGTTTGCTTATATTGGCAATTTTCCCTTCTGAAATTTATTGTAAGGTATCATATTTTAAATGGGCGGAGCGCTCCTGGTCTCTTGTCCTGGGTAGGCGGTCACAAAAGTCATCCTTACCAAAATATAGTTTAGAAAACGAAAATGTGATTGCAGTAGCGTGAAGCTCTTTGTCCTTGTCGTTTTGTGACTTGCATCCAACTCGGAAGACGGCAAGATATAGTTTAGGAGGGGCAGAAAAAGACTGGGTGGTTTGCTTATTGTGACCGACGATGGCCAACATAATCAAAGCTGCTTGTGCGTTTTGATGACGTTTTGGTTGTCTGGTGCTCTCGTGTGAAAGAATAAGTCAATAAAGCACCTGAAGGTGCAGGAACACATTGGACAGGGTAGGCGAACTTATCGATCTCCATGCTTCCGGTAGCAGTTTCAAGTTCGTCCCACGACGGATGTGTATGTATCCAATCAGGCAAACATGTGACGATGGGAACATTTTGGATGCTATGTGTGGATGCTATGGATGCTCGCGACCACTCTCCTCTCGGTTCCCGTACCGCAATGGCTTCGAAGGTGCCTACAAGGATGGTTTAAACTGCAGATGTACACAGTACTTGCAGCATTGGTATGATGATGTTGCCACACAGCTACCTTTCAAGTCATACTCTAGTGTCTACCTACTGTGTCGTGCTCACTAAAAGGTCTATTTGTAGGTGGCTTACCGCACAGTTCTTATAGTCGGTGTTCATAACCAGTATGACTTGTAAAACCTGCTACTAATTACTGTCCCTCAGCTTAGTGCTATTTCGAGATCTCTCAGTATTTATGCTCCTTTGATACTGGATTTAACAAACATTAATCCCTCATCTACTATGTATTAGCACGGCTAGTTGACGACGCCATATTAGCCCCCCTTATCACCGTTAGAATTAGAAATAAAATTTAATTGCCGATGTTACATGTTGCGTCTAGACAACAGCCTCCGATACGTTTTTGACGTATGGGATCGCTTGCCAAATTTTTGGGTCCGTTTGACTTTGTTCTCAATTACTTCCTGGGACTCGCATGTTTGCTTGTATTAGAAACTAATAATCCATACGCAGATCACCGTCCCTGCACCACTATCCTGTGGAGCACACGCTTGGCCTTGCCGGCTGCGATGGTTGAACTGTTAGTGTCACAGGTGAATGAGATCGCTATTTCGGTCAGTTTATCTATAATCGCACGTCGAAAATTTGCAATAAAGTTAGTTCACGTTTCCCAAAGGATCTTTTCTATCAAATTACATTCCTTGGGATGCCCATTTTCAAAAACCGGCGATGCAGAGAGCTCGTGGCTTGATGGTTAGGGCGTTTGGCTCTGATGAAAAAAGTCGCGAGTTCGAGGCTCGAGCGGGGCACTACTTGGGTCTGGATATGACTATTTGACGGTGGCTCATAAGGCGGAAATGGCCATTCCAGTCTCCCTTGCTTTTGCCGGCAATACTATCTGCCTATCACCAGCCGTTACTGCTGCCAGGGCCTTAAGCGGAGCCCAAGACAGAGCGGGACAGATTAGTTCTGTTAGCAGACAGGTGAACATTGATCTTGAGTCTGTTTCGAAACCTGACCCAGGTGGGCAGGGGGGAGAGAAAGCGAGTGCAGTATATGTAGTGTGGGTCCACTATCCCTTCAAATTAGTCCGCGCAAAAGTCACCGTCCTGCACCACCATCCTCTGGAGCACACGCTGGGCCTCGCCGGATGCGACGGTTTAACTGTTGGTGTCACGGGTGAATGAGATCGTTACTTCGGTCGGTTTACCTAAAACCGCACAGAGAACCAAATAAATTTTGAGCTGTTTCCCTGTCCAAGAGAAGGCACCTCCTAGGTGTCAGCTTGAGGCAGTAGACATTTTCAAATAACTGGGGCGAGTTTGCTGCTGAACGGACAAAGCTTGGATAAGATTATCTCCCAAGTCAACATTACTCGTGGGGTTTCTCAATCCTTAAAAGTGTCTATGGATTCGACAGGACATAACCATCGCCTCGAAGATCAGTGTGTGGCGAAAACCCATCTCGTCGGTCCTCTACGGTTGTGAACGCTGGACTTTGCGCGTGGAGAGTGAGCGAAGGCTGGAGGCCTTTGACCTCCGTCGCATGATGATCATGCTTTGAGTGAAGTAAACTGAAGTCTTCTCAAATGAGGCAGTCCGCACTCGCTGTGACAATATCTGGAGGATACGTCAAGGCATTGGAGAAAGACGACTGAGGTGATTAGAGCATGTTCTCTTCGTTCACCTTACTAGCTTGGTGCTATTGCCACTGATCTGACGCCGTTGCCCACTTGAAGACGTCGAGGAGGCGGACACTTCAAGACCTGGCTCAAGACGGTGCGTCACGGAATGAGAGAGGCTCTTGGACCTTGGGTATTCGGTCGTTGGAGAAGAGAATGGACTGAACTGTCCAAATCTGCCGATGCAAATCGTAATGGGTGGAAAGATACAATATGCGGCATTTTCGAGATTGGCTAGCTCAGGAATGATCACAGTGGTACCAAGTAGAATATTATGTGCGAGGAAGAAACTTTACGTACTTTCAAGCTTCTGTGAAAGTTCCTGCAACACTGGTTGGTACAGTCGGCTCATAGTCTGTATTTTGTCGGATCCTCGCACGGCTCGTTCAGGAGGGCCCTCTGGAGGCTGCATTGGACAATAAATTGTGGTTTAAAAATGTGTTGAAGACCGTAAACGCGTATTAGAACAGTATATGAGATCGCATCCATTTCGTTCTCAATAACGTTGACAAACAACCGAATTGGTTTCGAGGCTGCGATCCGCCACTGCTACCATACGCGCCACTCTTGTTAGTAATAACCGTGTTCATGACATATTTCAAGCAACTGCAGTGCGCATGGACAAATGTCACCGGACCTTAGCTTTTAAGCTGTCGAGTGTTATATCACAGAACGATTCGAAAATTCCGCAGGTTTGACTGCGTTAGCGGGTTACAAGACACGTCTACACTCTGTCAGCGAGTCTATGACCACTTTTGCGTTGGACCAATCAGCTGATGTGAACCCTTGTTCTCTTCACGCCTGTCCATTCCCTGTGACATTTAGAGCCACACAGAGTCAACAGTTTCGGGTTTCGTACAGAATAACTCTCAATTACTTTGTCGGCAACACTTCAAAAGCCTTGCAGCAGCCGTCTGGATGAAAAGCACCACCGAACACAGGCCCCATCCCAGTCGCAATTTAAGCATATGATGGGTGCACTCCTCATTGACAAACCTGCTTTGCCGTTTCTTGGAATGTAGCGACTGTGAGGAACCCGGCAAAAATTCAAAGATTCAATTACTGGGCATCTATGCAAGCGCAAGAGAAACAGTCAAACTCGCGAAGACGACGAACATCACTCAATCTCCCGTGTCAGGACTGCAGGCAATAACACGCATGCATGCGTAGCACAGGCATAAAAACAACATGAAAATCTGGACGCGATCTTCATGGTCTGGCAACTGCAGTAAAAGTGCAAGGAAACGTAAACCAGCCAGTCTCCGCATCATCATACCGAAAACTGGATGTATGGAGCGATTTATTCGAACTGAAAGGCACCCGCCCAACGTGTTGATCACGTGTTACATCGAAACGGCCGGCGCGGACACCACTGAAGGTTGGTGGTGTGCTTGCACACCGATATTATCGATTTTTCTGTTGGTAGGCTTGCGATGTCCTTGATTGACTAGCCGCGCTAGTGCACGTATGCGACATTCGGTCGAAACCGATGTTACCGCAGATATTGCGGACGGGTTTCAACCCGAATGAAGTGTACAACTTCGCTGGAAGGACACTAAATCGTGGCGGAGTTAGTCGTGGGGAATTTCCTGACAACTGTGGGCTTTGATCTACCTTGATTTCGGAACCTCGTATGTCAAATAATTCTTGCTGTAATAATCGTCAGTGGGGGGCGAGCGTTTTTTTCCCTGGCCATTGGGTTGTCATAATATAGGCCCAATAAGCCCGCTTCATTCCTTAGAGCAGGTTGTAGGTCACTTTGGTCTGCCCCGGTAAATGATGGACGCCATGAGGCCAAATACCTTGTAATGAGCGAAGTATGCCGCATCGCACAACTAACGCCATGAGACGCAATGGTTAGGGCGTTTGACTCCGATCGAAAGGTCGCGAGTTCGAGCCTCGGGTGGTGCACCACGTGGGATTGGATATGACTGGCTGACGACGGCTAATAATCCAGAAATGGCCATTCCAGTCTCCCTTGTTTTTGCCGGCAATCCTATCTCATCTCAAGTCAAGTTTATAAAGGGAACTATAGGCAAACGCCTTTGAACTCCCTACTCGGGTCGCAGGATTTAGAGTCATGAGTGATAACCACTACTCTGCTACCAGCTGTTATGGCTGTCAAGGCAGAGCGGGACAAATGAGTTCCGTTAGCAGTCAGGTGAACGTTCATCAACGACACTCAGAATTCTAGTATTGTCTCCATATTTAAAACCTAGAAACGAAAAAAAATCGGGCTAGTTAGTTGATTTATCCGCACATGGCCAAGAAGGTGAGAATGTGCTACATTCGAGTATGTAGCAATATACAGAGCAATTTATTTGGCGAATGGACTATGCTGAGAAAAATTAACTAACGGGGATGAGGAGAGCCGAATGTATAGTTAACTCTACTTTGTAAAGTGAAAGTGATAGCGCAACCGCATGCTGACCCTAAACCTCCCTTTTTCAGCGTCGAATTTTTTGTAAGCTCTTTATGTCTTAAATTAAAGTGCTATCAGTCATTGCGTAAAATTCCTTATAACCATAAAACTGCCACCACTAATAAGAGTGCGGCACTTTCACTCAGGTTCGAAAACTTCCAAGAGGACGACGACAGAGAATGCCGGCAGATTGATACAGAACTGTCACGAGCCTAATCTACCCTCATGCGATTAAAAATATCCCTGACATAACAAAACCTTGACATATGAGTCCCGTTAGCGGCCAGGTAGACGTTCACCACTAATAGGGGTGCGGCACTCTCAGCCAGGTTCGAAAACTTCCAAGAGAATGCCAATCGATTGATACGGAACTGTTACGAGCCTAATCTGCCCTCATGCGGTTAATTAAAACCCTGACCACCATCTGTGGCCACAGTCACAAACATGCGCTCGCAAACGGTCCAGATGGTCCACAGACGGGATCTAGCAGATGCCGCTCCCTCTGCCATAATTGGCCGAATTCGGCCTGATAGTTGGTTAACTATTCGGGGTGTTTGAATACCCTACCGCATATGGAGCTTTTTTACTTCGGATAGTCATGGGATAGGTGTGGGCCAACTTTTGATGGAATTCGCTGTATTATCGATATCGTCCAGCCCCACTGATACGTCGTTCGTTTTCAGTTGATTGTTGACCCATTCCGTAAAACGTTTATCAGTTTGACTGATGTCTTTTATTCCCATGAGCAGTAATTTGTAGATCAATTCTTTTGATGAAGACACTGTCGAGTAAATAAGGTTGATATAGAAGACCCTTGTCACTACGATGTTCAGACCCGGTTTCGTAGAAGAAGAGAAGACAGTGAGAGACGAGAGTGGTAGGAAGAGTGTATTCTGTACAGGAGGAGTGGAAAATAGATAGGAGGAAGTCGAATGTAGGATGAACGTAGGTCTGCACCAGAGCTGGGCAGTGCCCTAGACTGGCGGTAGTTAGCCCAGCGGCCACCGCGAGTAGTGTCTGTCTTAGGTAGCCTTGAATGTGATTGGCCAAACCAGGCTGGAGGGCGCGTATGCGCCCCAGTCGCACGAGGCCATAGGTTGAGAGTCGGTGTGTGCGCGCGTTGGCTGCCATGGGGGATTGAACGTTGATGCAGGTCACGATCACCGAGGTCGGGCAACCGGCTGCCATCACGTGACCTCGTGTGTAACCTGCGTACTTTGGAAGGAAATAGGGCTATAGCCACTTTAGTACAACTGTCAATTCATTTGGCGAAAATCCTCTTGCGGTCGCTCTCAGTGCCGTCTCTTACCCATACCACCTTCGTTCGACCTAATTTCCCTTAGCAAGTCGCTGTTTGAGCAGCGCATGATTTGGCATCGAAGAGGATAAAGCTTAATGCCAATAGAAGGAGCTGCATACTTCATGGGCTGGCTGCAGGCGGGAAAATCTCAGGCGCACGTACTTCGCACCGGGGCAAAAAACCTAAAGACGTCGGACAGTCGGCGGAGTGTATGCTCACCGCCACTGCTAGCTGCGTCTAGCACGATCCCTCGCTAAAGTAAACTTTGTCCAGGTGACTCTGAGGCGGTCCTGGGATCAGTCCCTGCGCTGACACCCCTTTTTTGCTGCCAAGCTGCAGGCCTGCATGTGACTGTCCGCCGCGCGTGACTCCTCGTGCCTCTACCTGCAAAGGCTTGCTCGTCCACACTGTCGCTTCTTGGTCGGGTCGATGCCTGGCTTCTTGGCCTAACGAGCCTGACGGCAATCACTGCCGACTATTTCCTGATGAGCTAGAAGACGCTCCCCGATACCGTACCCCGTGCGCAGGGTTACAGAGCACATACACACATCAACTGGCTTATTTACTGGGAGCAGCTCTCTTCTGCTGAGTCCTTTGTTAGCTCGTCCAATCTAGCTGGTCTTACCTGACTTCTCACTTGAGGGAACCTTCTGTAATCGACGATCACTGTTTCGACAGCTCTGTCATCCCTGTCTCTTGATTTGGGAAGCCCCGCGTTGTCGAAGATCGTACCTCGGTAGGCCTTCCGCGCCGGCAGTCGTCCTTGCTGTCTCTACTCCCGTCAATCGCATAGCTCTGCAGTGGTAAATAACTTAAGCAAGGGTAAATTCAGTTTAAGAAGACTAAGCATTCGTCTCATGATAGAATGGACGTGTCCTAGACAGATGATTAGGCGAGCACGATCATCAATGTGCCAGGTCTATCTGCATATAGCCTGTGCCTCCTCAGACCTTGAAGTCACCGAGGACGATGAACAACTCTATTTTCAACAGAAGGGGTGGTTTCGTGTACAGCAATGTCATTATTCCTGTTCTTTTTGAAAAGGACTCCGAAACTGTTTATACTGATATACCTTCTCCAGGCCGGTATTTGCCTCAGCGTAGTCAGACGGACCTGGAAGCCGTTCGGAAGGACTACCTCATGCCTAATTTTAAAGTCTAAATTCACACAGAATTAGAATTGTTTGTCATTACACATTCAGCAGAATGTATGGCAAGCTTTAGCTGTACGCGTCTTGGTTCCGGGGAAAAGTCTACAGTCGGCGCCGCAAGGTCCGAAATTAGGCTGGGGCGTTCGCGGCAATAAAAACGCCTTCCGGTAGGTACGACTGCAACCACACTTTTATTTATCATGCCATTTTAGCGTAAAGAATTAGAGGTTGAAATCATGAGGACGGGACTTACATTGGCTATGCGGCTCATAGCAGAAAAAGCGACATGTTTGGTACAGAAAAAAATGGTTCACTGGCGGCCTCCCGATTTCACCGAAAGTTTGCTCCCTTTGGCCCTGACGATGTTGGCTCCACGCCAAACGCGACTCGCCGCTGCTCGCGGGTCCCCGAATTGTTGTCTGGTTCTGTCCACACGTCGACGCTATAAAACACAGCTCGATAAAATCAGTGCAACGCTCTCTCGCCCTCCCTCCCTCCCTCCCCCGCAAGTGCCCGTAGAGAAAAGCACACACAGAGAGCGAGAGAGAGAAGACATGGGAAAGGAGGGGGTGGGCTGGCTGGCTGATGAAAGGGCGTTTTCTGGCCGTCAAAAAGAGCAGCAGCAGCAGCAGCAACGTGCCTTGTCACGCGCAGCCCGTGCACTCGCCGCCGCCGTGATAAGCCACAGCCCCGCACGCGCGAGCATGCGTGCGGACGTGCATGCGTGCGGCCGTGCGTGCGTCAGCACAGCCGTGAAGTAATAGTCTGCCCCGTCGGGTACGCACGCGTGCTGCTGCTGCTGACAAAGGCAACTTTTTCCCGTCAGCCCTGGTCGCACGCGCTGGGCCTAGGAGGAGATAGCGGATTTTTGCACTAGGTGGTGTTCACACAAATATTAGTTAGCACGGAGCGCGCATGGGAACACAGCACAATCCTGGCTGGATCGCTGCATGATCCAGACGCGGAGGCTTAATTTAGAGCGCCAGCGCCAGCGGCGGTAGACCTGTTCTGCCAACAAAACTCAAAGGCTTACGAAGGCTAGAGTGGCGCCTGTAAACCTATTCTTCGAGAATATGCGAGGCCAAGGTAATTGAATAGAAGACGGGAAAGCGTTCTCTGGGACCAGTTGTTTATTCGCCCGACGTTTCGAACTCTCACGAGAGCCCATTTTCAAGGGATAAAAAGTGTACGGCTCATTGCATATTTACTTCAGATCTGCTGGGAGTGACCTTGAGCTCTGCCATCGATTTGAAAGTGAAGACAGGAGAGCGTTCTCTAGGACCAGTTGTTTATTTGCCCGACGTTTCGAGCTCTCACGTGAGCCCATTGTAAAGAAATGCAAAAATGTACAGCTCATTGCACATTTAGCTCAGCTCTGCTGGGAGTGACCTTGAACTCTGCCATAGATCATCTGTTCGCACAACGCGAGAGAGGCATCCAGAAGATCGATGTGCCCATTAATAGAATCCGCGTGCACGTGCCATGCCTCCTGCAGCAGGCGTGAGGTTCGGTCGACCGAACGACCCAGTATTCGCACGCGTTCGAAGTCGAAGCCGTGCACTAGCGGGGGATGCGTGAGCGGCTGCCAAGGAAAGCTTGTTCTTCTGTCGCACGGCGAGTTCGTGCTCGGGCAGTCTCGTGAGAACTCGTTTGCCAATTTCGTCAAAATAATTGGCTTGACCGCAGAGACCGTCGAGGCGGTAAATGACACTGGATTTTTGGTTAGCGGGTATTGGGTCCCCAGGCTGCATAAGTTACCTGCAGATTATCGCTTCCAGTGTGTGAGCGATACCAATCCCAAATTTGCTGAGCAGTCGAGCAAATTCGACGGATACACCAGCAGCATAAGGTAATTTTCGCCAGCGTGTTGGTTCTGGTTGCGCCATTGGTTTCCTTTGTTTGGCTTGTCACTTGCATTTTTCAAAGAATGCGCCAGGATATCCATTTATCGTGGAAAGTTTTCACAGAAACCAAGCAAAAAAGTATTTTGTGTTTGTTGACTTTATTTTTAAATTTTGAAAAGTTCTACAAAGCTATTTGCTGCTCCTGCGGATGCCGACCTAAAGTCTCTGAAAGAGCAAGTCTCTTATTCAATTCTAGAGTCTTTACAATGAAAATTGGTGGAAGGAAAGCCCAAAAGAAAGTAGCTTATTTGTTCTCCCCCCGCGCAGGATACAGGAGTAGAAACGCCGCCTCATAATTCAGGTGACCTTAACCTATTTTCTGGGGAGTTTACCTAATTTCGTGTCCTAAGTCAAACACGAAGCTTGACCCCAACCCTACCATTAACCCTAACATAAGTTTCCCCAAAATTTGGTGCATAGCCATCCGCATTACAGGGGAGACCCTACTCCCGTTGGGAGGACAGATAAGCTCTTCTTACCATAACTACCTTAGGCGTTTGGGGCAAGTGCATGAAGAGGAAATTTTTGTAGGAATATGATAATTAAGATAGATTTGGCATGATAAGCTTGCGCAACCTTCTTTCAATAGAATAGTCTTAATCATGCGTTAGTAATAATTATCATCGCAAGCGTTTCTGTATATTCAAACATGTTTAGCTGGTGGCATAACCGTAAAAAAGTCGTTGGCCCCGTGACAGCAAGCGAGATTATTGGTTGTAGTAGACCGAACGGGTAAATTAAATCAATGCTTGAAAAATGAATTATCTCGGTGAGGACCTCTTTGGCTGTACTCAAGCCTTCTCCTCTCGGTTACAGATTCAAATTCCACCACTCGGGCCGCGGATATTTTCACAAATTGGCAGCTGGTTAAATTACTGGGGTAGTTTTGTGTGGGGGCCAATACGTGTGTTCTTAGACCTTTTTGTTCAAAATTCATCGTACTCCTCTGGCACTCCAAACCCTGCAGTTTAAAAAACATCTTTTTGCAAGCAGACGTTCTCTATGTGTTTGTTGCTCCAAATTTCCCATTAATAGCAGCCAAAAAGATGGGCTAGGTAGCTAGCGGGGCAGAGTTAATGTCGTTTTATGCTCGCATCGCAAGTTTGTACTTCATTAATTTCCCTGGTTTAGGTGTTCAGCCCGAGGAATTTCTGCATAACTCTCCGACTATATACCCATTTGAACAAGAGATATATCACGAGATTATCAGAATTTATTAACGTCATACAATTTTGCGACCTCTTATGCAACTGCAAACGATCATTGCCTATTAATAAGATAGATTAACTGTCCAATTAAAAATCGATCTCGAGGGGTGAAACTTGATAGCTTAATAGAATAAGAGGTATTAGTCTTAGATGTGGGTGCATGGTGATGGTTAATTAGACAGTTAGCCTATCTTATTAATAGGCAATGAGCATTTGCAGTTGAATAAGAGATCTCGAAATTGCATGACGTCAATAAATTCTGCTAGTCTCGTGTTCAAATTTCTTACGGGGAAATGATGTTTTGTTGAACGCCCGTTGATTTTTTCATGCCAAGCTTCTAATTTGTATCAGCTGCTGAATAAGTCAAGCAGACATTTTTCGTAGTAATGTGTTATTATTATTATTATTTCACCGATTTTTTTGAAAACCCGGGACCTCCTGGGGTTGTAAACCCACGACGCCAAGAGGGAGGCTTCAGTACAGCTGAAGCTCCGACCACCTAAGCTAAAACGCCCCGCCGAGGAGGCCGCGAGTTTAATCACACTTGTGCTGATAGCTGAAGCGTTTCCTGTACTGAAGCATTCCGATTGTCGTCGTGAGTTTTAAACCCCAGGAGGTGCCTGAGTTTTTTCACAATTGGGTCAAATGATTTATTCAACCGTGCCACTCCCTATTAATTTTTTGAAAAAAGTAAAAGTTAAAAATCTGTTGTCACCTCGAAGAAAACTCCCCCTCAGAATAAATTCCCAAAAGGACAGGCTTTTAAATAGCATAGTTGCCTTTAGCGGTGTTCAAATAGGCCTTTTCTTGAGTAGTGACCTCAGTGGTGAAGCCTTCGGCTACCCTTGCACGGAGCACATTGCAAAAAGGAGCCTGTGGGACGGACGCATTATATTTCCTTCCAAGGAATAAATATATGCAATCAGGATTGTAAGTCCTAGAAGAGCGGATCCAGAATATTAAACACAATGTTCTGGAGGCGTGCACAAATACTGAAAACTAGAAATAATATAAAGTGCGGAATACTGCGATACCTGAAAGCTCACTGACTTCGCACAGACGATCATCGTGCGAAGGCTCACCGCTGCCCACGAGTGCACAAGTACTGACCGCCCCCGCCCGTATGTCTAGCTAATCAGCTGTCAAGGCCGACTCACATAAAGGCCAATTCAGACACTGTGGCTTTTCCCGCGGTTACCTCACTTGAAACAACGCTGTGGCCAGTGGTTGCTCTCTCTTCTGGCAGTCTAATTCCTCTTATTTATTCTCAATTTCTTCTGTACAGAATAAAATCTTCCTACCACCCTGGTCTCCCATGAATTTTCTTCTCCTATGGAGCTGGGCCTGAAAACTGCAGTTGTTAGGCTTTAACTTACTCAATCCCCTGCGATAAAGCGTGGTTATTGGTGGCAAAAATAGAATCAGTAGTTGGCAAGGATACGGGAATAGAACCCGCTCGCCGTACGGGTGTCTTGGCACCAAATTCCCGAGGAAATAAGCTTAGAGTTATGGTTAAACTTAGGGTTAGGATTAAGATTAAGAGCAGCGTCACCTGTAGTGTTAGGGTTAAAATAAGGGCTACAGTTTAGGCTTAAGGGCATGGATGACTTGTATGACCACCCAATCAGGGCACGCGATGAGTAAAACCACACTCAGGCGGGTAAATATTCCCACACCTTAACTCTGACACTGACCCTAACATAGAGCTAAACTGTAACCTGAACCCCACCCTAAGCCTAAACGCTCCAGTTGACATGAATCCAAAACTTTACCTTTAACGCTATCCTAACCAAAAAACCTTAAACCTAATCTTAGCCTTCATCTTAATCTTAAAAACTGAGTTCCCTGGAAGATGATGCAAATTCGCGTGTATTCTGGACGGTTCCTGTTTCTGTGTCCCGTTTAGGCGGCTCTACAAGTCATTCCGGTTACTGGTTTGTGTTAAGGCTATTGTTCAGGTCAGGACACGAGAGTATTATTTCTCCCCGGAATTATGCACAGGGCTGTGCTTAGTGCTTGGACGGAACGCTCCTATTTGTCCGTTCCAGTTACAGGGTCATATCAGTAATTCTTTACTCGGTAGCCTTCGGAATCTGCCGATTATTAGACGCCAGCTTAAAACTACAAAAAAAAACTGCAGACGCCAATGCGGTAAGTAATCCATATTATTAACGCGGAAGTCATGGCTGCATCCGGATCGTGTCCTTTAGGTCGCAGGTTCAAAGTACATGGAGGTAGCCGGGTTTTTCACAACTGTTTAGTCAGTCAAACGCTTGAGCAAGTCCTGTCGAACGCGCAGAGGCCACTGCATGCACTCTTTGGTTTCTCAAAAGTCACCGAATATTATGACACGGGAATACGACCAACCCCTCTACCCTAACACTCAACTTGGTCATACCTCTGACACTAAGAGGGAGAAAGAAAAACGCTTTATTTTGAGGTAGCATCGACAATTCTCGGCCAAAAGTGGTTATGTTCACTGAGACTGCAGAATGAATTAATAAAATACGCAAAAATCTAGAGGTCTACTTAAAATACACATCTTTTATGGGGGCAGGTCCAATCTCAGCTTTTGGATTTCAGATTATTTACATGCGAGGTAGCGTGCTAGGCGTGGCAGTAAAGAATTCTGCTATGCAAATGTCTGCTTTCGGAAGCCTCGGCGCAAGGTATGAGAAGACTTTGCAGCCACTAATTCAAAGTGGAGGGGGTGGATAACCTCATCAAGAATTCCATCAGTGAATTGTTTGACTTTTGTCAAGTGTCCTTCTAGTGTAATTACAGTTTAGAAAAACATGAGAAATACCGGCAACTGAAGACAGCATTCAGATAATATGCTGAAAACGAACAAATATTTTTAAAGGGAAACCGGAAAAATAACCCAACAACCGTAGAGAATGAGGAGAAGAATGCAGTCATCCATGAATCACCAGATTTGGGCTTCAGATGTGTGATAGGAACGTAATCGATCGATATAATTTAGTGAAAATGGTTTCAATATGAAGGGAAAATCAAAGATTAGATTTCAGAGTGACGTCAAGTTACTGGAAATAGAATACCTAGTTGGGCAGGATGAGGCTGAGTTTTGAAAGGATGACCAACAACCATAACATCAGCATATTTTATCTACAACCATTCATTTGGCGATCTCAAGTCATCAGTGGGGAGAGAGAAAAGATGAGGGGTTAAGATAGACCTCTGAAGATGTCCGCAGTTGTTGGGAAGGACTTTGACCCTATCATAACACTAATTATTACCCTAACACTAACAGTAATATCCATGAACAGTGTTACAAAATCTCCAATTAGGAGGATTCGTATTTCTGTGTATTCGCCGTCGAATTTCTCGGCCAATCAAAAGCTCAATTCTGAGCAACAATTTTTTAGAAAATGTTGTTCTGAATGTTACTGTAAATCTCCCGCTTCAGCAGGTAAACAAAGACGGGCTAAACAGGTAAAAACATCCACGTGAAAATAACTGATGAATTCGCATTGAGTGTAAAAATTTCCAGCAGAACTCGAGTTCGATTAATCTTAAGTTGCGTTACTTATCTCATCGGCTTTTACTCTCTAGGTAGGACTGGCACAGCAGATTATATTTAACCTCTGTTTTTTTTATCAGAATAAGCTTTCGGAAAATCAAGGTTCTGCAATTCCCTAGATTCTTACCAATTCCGATGCCTCCACAAGGAGCTACCAAAAATGTATAGTAGGAACCCAAATGGAACACTTTACTTTAAAGGTCAATCACCCTAAGGATTTAAAGGTCCCGCGCAAACCACATACTGGCAGATAATTTAAGGACCTTCTACAAACAAAGGTACTTTTCCGGATACATCTCAGGTCATATACCGTCATCAACGACTGGCCAACGTCAGACTAACGGGACCGTGACTCCACTAACTAGATAGCATAAGTGTATTCCAATTATATATTATATCTATTATATTGCAAAGTGCACCATGCCGTTTTGCAAAAAAGCTATAACATGTGCTAGGTTGGCAAAATCCAAAACACTTGATTAATTAAGTTATTTATTGCCAGTTTACAGGCAAGGTCAACATTGGCTTAATAAGTACAGCACCTCTTGGGCGCCTTCCAGAACCTTAAGATAGGATCTCAAGATGCAAACTAAGCAGTTGATTAATGCTGTCTTACAGATGACGGCACATACCTCGGCTTCGAGTTTTTATTTCTTCAGTGCCGTTTTGGACGCTATCCCCATGGTGAGGTGTTCACGTTAAAATCGAACACGATAGGTTGAAAAAAACGTAAGAAGAACAGTTGCTTTGTCTTTGAGAGAAACTTGACGGTAGTAGGAATTAAGCTACGGGAAAACGGGCAGTTTTTTAAATCTCAGAACTTTTGTTACCATCACAAAGCTTTAGATCAGCGTGGTCTGCCTGATTCTCTCCCTTCATCGTGACCTGTTCTGCGGAGTGACCTAAAAGCGCCTCTTCAAATTGGCTACCAATCTGTATGCACCCCGGTCTTACGATAATATACTAGAAACCCCATGCTTTTCGCAGATTGCTACTTTTACCTGACCGATGGGACTTCGCATAACTTGTATCTAAACGTGATTAGTCCTCATTGGAAGTTGGCAAGGTAAGAGCCCCGGATTGAAGAGAGACCCACCAGGAAGCCGCAAGATTCCTATATACTTGTGCCGATAGCACAAAGGGGTGAAACCACATGTGTAGTTGGTACGCACAAAGGGGTTTGTTTCCGCCCAGTATTGAGAAGCGTCAAGGGGGGGGGGTTAAGTGGACCCTAGCATACCTATGAGAAGTTAAATTACTCACAATCGGAATACAAGGGCTTTAAGTTGCGTTGTGTTGCGTCCTCTCACAAAAGGATATCCTGTGCACAAATGTCCTCAATTAAAGAGAGGAGAGTTATAATAGTCACCTAGTGAAATTTCACCTCAAAATATGTTCTACCTCCCGCAGATGCGGTGTGCTTATGTCGCCAAGGTTAGGCGCACCCAATTTAAGGTCTATTTTAAGGGCGGCTGAAATGTACACTGACTATTTCACATTTTAATAATTTTTCCCGGTAAGAATTTAAACCAGGCATAGGCAGCAGGATTTTCACATTTCCTCCTTACCGCCGAAGAAACTGCAAAGTAGCAACACATGTCCAATTGTTTTAAATTTTAGATTTGCGAAAATGGAAAGATACTTTCTCCTCAGGCTAGTAGGCGGAGGTGGTAGAGTACGAGATGCCAGGCATTAGAGACCCCGATCGGGGTCCGTCTTAACACACAAGCGGAGCATGGGAATATTGGTGGAGAGGGGGGGGGTGGGGAGTAGAGTGGACCCAGTGAGGGTTAATCCGAGTCAATATCAGAAGGGGGAAAGCGCGAATGTGTGCTGAGAGTTAAATACAGTGAGTCGACCCCTGGCCATGGTGACCGCGTTGTTTATACGAGGCTACCATAACCCGATGGCAGCTGCCTCTGTGATTGTTAACAGACGCTGGACTAGTGCTTTAGGTTCATCCGATGGGACCTTTTAAATGAAATGAGAACATTTTTTGGGGTCCACCCGATGCCCAGAATCAACAACATGGGCACGATTGGCGCTTCTTATGCTCCTAGCTGCTCCTTTTCCCAGCCACGCCGGCATTTGCTTCTCTTTTCTGTTCGATAGGCGTCAACTCGTGCGATCAATATAACCTGCTCCACAGGGGGCAAGCGAAGGAGTAAATGCCCATTGATATGGTCTGAGCTTGCAACCTATCCAACCAGTTGCTACGAGGAAGATTCGTGAGGCAGCTTGATCAAGGCCTTTTCTTAGGAGTGCACTCACAACGTCGCCTTGAAAGGGGACTTTGAGAAACGGAGCCTTCTCTTTGGCAGTCAGTGTGATGTATTTTTCTCCTTGTTTGATAATATCCTTTGCAATAAACTTGTTTGGATATCTGTTCTCCGAAAGCAGGTTCAGACTTATGTAGGTTCTTCATCTGTGCTATCTGGTCCGTTGTGCCCGAGCAACGAATTTGATTGCGTTCTTGTTGGGAAGCTACGAAACTACCAAGGTCTGTATTACGGTTCAAACAAATTTTTCTTCCGTAGAAACCCTTTCAGCTTTACTGGTCAAAAGATAAAGAGCAAATCTCCCGTTTCCGTCTCCAATGTGAACTTGTTCGATGGATGTGTCTGTAAGACAGCAGGTAAGGAGGCAGCTACGTCGAGTTCTGTGGCAGCAGGTTTTAGCTTATGGATCCGTTCGCTTACTTGAACTTTCTCCAGTTTGTTCAAGATGATATTGGCTAAGGGCGCTCCAAGCAGGGACGCTGTAGCAATGCCATTTATTTTTAAATACAAACGGAGGTCAAAAGGAAACTACTCATTCAATGGGCACCTTATTGCTAGTTACTTCAGTGTGCTTGTTTGAATTTATATTTCCGCTGATTGGTCGATGGGAATTCACAAAAGTAATCAAATATATCGGTGATCAGGACGTATGTAAAAAATAATTAGACGTCTAGCGAGACCATCACCAGGTCATTAACGTTTAGGTCTTCGACTTGGTCAAGGAATTCAAAAGAAGCTCGATGACTACATAGTCCTACCTGGTACTGTACGGGCACGAGTTCCTCCCCTAAGCAGTTCGCTATCACAGTGTACGGAGGGCTTCGCGGTAGAATACTACTCTGCATTCCAAACCAGCACGCGAAGGCCCCATCCTTCTGTAATACAGGACCGGATGTATTAAGAGTATACAGTCTGGGCAATACAAAGGAAAGGAAACACAATTTAAAAAATAATGTTTATAAAGGTAGAAAAAACAGGAATGACTATTTAACTAATCTAAGGCATAAATTGGATCCGACAATGCAAAGGGAGATCGGAATGGCCATTTCTGGCATTTGAGCCGTCATCAACCAGTCACACCCAGTCTCAAGGTTTGGAGCCCCAAGATTCGAACCCAAGACCTTTGGTCATTGAGCTTTCCGCTCTACCATTGCTCTAATTGTGAGCTCTTGAGCGAAGCGGAAATTAATTGTTCCTCTAGCAACTGGGTGAAGCACACATATTCAATCGAATGTTTATTGGCAAAAAGCGCGTCATGATTTAAATGTGCAATTGTGTAAATATCGTGAAATAACTAAATTAAAAATAACAAAATTAAACTAAAAGCAAATAACTAAAGACGCAAACTAAAGTAAGCTAAAATAACTTAACTAAAAAATCTAAAACTAATGTAAAAGTAGCAAAAATAATGATGAACTGAAAACTCAACTTAAATATAAGTTAGTTAAATGAACCAAATAGAAGAAACTAATAGGGGGTTTCCGCGCATGTAAATTGAAGATGTATGCGGTGCTTCGCACCACGAAACATACTAATCTTACTCCAGTGCGGTTAGTTTGACTACGGGTAGTTTGAGCTGCATGACCTCCTAACAATGAAATGTTTTTCGGGAATATCAAGAAACCTAATGAACTATGAAATATCAGTAAGTAAAAATGTGCAACTTTGTCATATCAAGTACAATCTAAGTAAGACATTGAAGTAAACTTATGTGTTTTTATGGCACGCGATGTTTTTTCGAAAAAATCAGATTATTTAAACAATTTCTGGGACCTAAATTAGGATTCCACCGGCTTCGCATACCCACAATCGGAAAAACTGGTAGGTAGTTCTTATGGACCCTCGGTAAACCATAAAGTTGAGCGATATGTGTACTGAGTGTTCACAGTCGGCCTTGGTTCCACATCAATGTGCTAGATGGGCCAGAATTCATCTAAGGTACGCACATGCTCGCCAACTAGTCTTTAGGAATCCTTCACTGGGCATTCACGCAAATTGATACCAAATATTTTCTGTTTTTCTATGAATCTCTAAAGATGTTCTGATGTCTCACCAAACGTATGATTTTTTTAAATATTTGTAAGAATAAGTTAAAATCTCATTCTCTCGTCCTACATCCTTAATGATGCTTAAGATAGCAAGACTGAATTTCGTGACTTTCGGCGCCCCGATAACTGGCAGGTGTATTGTCCGTCCACTGCAAGTCATTGATGACAGTCGTACCTGCCAAATTTGCCTGCCTGCCTGCCTGCATCTGCTAATCTGCGAACCCGCACGTAGGACGCATGCTTTCAAGGCAACACGGGTGTCTTACACTATCACCAGGTGAAGACGAGAGAAAATGGTAGCAAGCTCCTATTCCTATCTGCTCTGCTTATTGCTTACTATTCTGCCCCTGAGACCGTTAAAGGATATAGCAATGATAGTTGACAATGGAGCAGATTGCCCTTCTACTAGATAGATGTCCCCTTAACCTCAAGTTTGAGTAATTTACTGCGATAAGTCAAAAAGTTCGTCCGAAAACGGCAAGTAGCACCATGTTGCATAAAGGCATGACAGAATCCGCGATATTACGCAATAACGTCTTGTTAACCAATAACATGACAGCCTCAGGAATAAAGGTGGGTGTGCGGAAACCAACGAAAACCTTGATGTGCTAGTATCACCATTATCATTAATCCTTCCAGCATCACCAATATTGCTCTATTCCTGTTGCACTGACTTGGACTGCCCTACTGCACCTACCTGATACTGTATTGTCGTACTGCTGGCCGTTAGGGTAGTACTTGTAGTGTGCGCTCACCCTACTGTATTCATCATTTCTACGTTGAATGGTACTTGCACCCTCCCACTATCAGTTAAATAAAAATAAGACTGCCGATACCAGTACTTACAGAATAAAGACCTAGCAGTAGAAACACGGGTCGTAGCAGAAACGATGCGAAATGAGACAGAATCACTTCAGCTGATGTGCTCACATTTCCCATCCGTTATACTTAATTGATAAAAAATAGGATGCATGCCATATCTCTGAATGATTAACACTCTTACGGGAATCTGGTAAGCTTCACTTACTAGCTGACTGCTGGAGAACCACTAGACAGATGATGCTCTGCAATTTCTGAGTTAAAACTAGATATTGTAGAAGTGTAAAATTAGTGGGCGTCAAGCGGTGAAACCGAGGAAAGAATGTTTATCTGGCCTACCTCCCTACTGTAGGAAGCCCACTGTTTACCATATCCACATACACGCCCGCAAAGCATGCTCAACCCAAAGGTAAGTAATAACAGTTCTACCATTTATTGGACCGTCTCTCTATTAAACTTAAATATCAATTTAACTTACTGCTATTAGTAGGTATGGCCACCTCAACATTCACATACTACATCTAACAGCAGTTCCTAGTACTCGTAGTCCGAAACTTGGTAAAATCTGACACAGCTTTGACGGATAGAGGTGAGGGTGCGGAAGACAAGGCTCCGACCACAAACATGTATTACGCAGAAAAGCATAAATCCAGATTGACATGAACCTCAGGGCTGACCCAAGTCAACATAAACCCTGACCTATAGGCTCGATAGATGAAGTTACAACACTACTAGCAATCCGCTAAATTGCCAGTTAATAGCAGCATTGGAAGACGATGCTTTGCCATTATGATCAGACTATCACAAGCTAAGCCTGCAGCTAGCCTTTATACGGCAAAAGTTACTACGTGAGCCATAAAGGTATGGTAGAACTTGTGCTTCTAGTTAATAACGATTTGCCTTAACGCATAAACTATTAATCTACTTAACCCCATACAGATTGGGAGTGCGCACTGGGTGCCGGCTTCCCACAGGCAAACTCAGTCCGTACCATAATATACTAGTTACTGGTCTTAGTAACTATGGGTACTAGAATTAGCAGTTCAGCAAAGGCAAGTACTTATTATAGCAGCAGTATCCTAGTCGTCGTAGTCCAACTCCTAGTTGAAACGGACACAGCCTGGGAAGATAGAGTTGAGAGGGCGGAGTACAAGACAAGCCCTGATGTGCTCAGGTCCTCAAAACTGTAGGTATTCGAAATATCATAAACGCAGATTTCCAACTCCTTGTTGGAAACAAAGGTGGTATAAGCCCCAGCGCTAACTGCAAACCAGGGTCACTTCGGACAAATGCTAGCGTCAGAAATAGTACCACTACTACTAAGACTTGGCTACATCGATAGTCAGTAGAAGTAGAAACGTTAGTAACCGTATCAGTCTCGGCCTCCTTTGGCCTGTCTTCACATCTCCTAAGGATGAATGAGGGCAGATAGTACAGTAGCAACCGCGCAAAGTCTACAGTCACTTAAAAATAAATTAGGCGGTGTTTTGGCTTGCATTGGAGAAAGCAGCCTACGCTGGGCCCCGTTTAGTCTTCGAGGTGCCGGGTGAAGGTATAGAGAGCGGTGGAGCCAACTACGTCCTACTTTCACTTTAAAACTAACCCCTGAGACTGTCACCATCTGTACCAACCTGTTAGTTCACTTGGTGGACCTCATCGAAACCGATGGTCAATCTTACACACAGAAATCCTCCACTGGGCATTCACGCAAACTTATATCCAAGCATTGTTTTTTTCTAGGAATCCTTAAAGATGTTCTCATGTCGCACCAAAGGCATAATTAGCAAAAATAGCTTATGTAGGCCCACTTACATACCCCTCGTCCCAACGTTTTGTCCTGCAAAAACGGTGGTTATAGAGTTTTTGAGGTGAAGAAATAGGATAGGCAGAAAAGGAAATTTTTAGAAGTACGTGTTAAGTGAAAAAAAAAATGCAGTCAAAGTTGCTTCCCGCGGCTGCTGGGAGTAAGTTGTTTCACATGTAAATTGGAGGTGTGCGCGGCGCTTCGCGCCGCGGACTATACTATTCTAGATCCAGAACGATAATTTGCATTTGTTTTCCTACGTATGGCTGCCCGTTGCCCAAATATTTGAACTGATTAGTTAAAGTACCTAAGGGACAACCTCGTTCGCTGCAGTGAAATTGTTGTATTTGTATGCGTTCCTCCATGAAATGCTGAACTGAAAGAGATAGAAAAAAATACGGAAGGCTCAGCAGTGACTTACGTTTCCCTGTAGCCTTTAAAAGTGGAAGCGTCCGAAAAAGTGAGAGTGTTTACCATCAATGTAAAAAGAAGTGAATATTACCTCGAAGTAATTATTTCCTTTTAGGTTACATCAGCACATATTTTCCCGTGGGTAGCAGCAATAAGGCCAGAAGTTAAATACGCATTAAAATGTGCTTTTTCAGGCTCAGTCCCTTTCTTACTGCAAGTTAAAGTATACGGGTTTGATAATACGTAGGTTTATCAGACTTATCACACTTCAATCGGCAAAATTAGGAAATCAAATAAGGAGCAAAAACTGAGACGTCTGGGGGCTGTCTCCGTGGCTCTTTTATGAGGATTTCCACATGTCGCATACGTGCATATCTGAACAGGGTGCCGCCAAGCATTTGCCCTAACTTACTCTTAACTGAATATAGAGGACGAATTTTAAGAGTTATCGTCCACTCACAAAATAAAAGGCTCCGAGTGGGTTCACCGTCACATCAAAGGACAGATTAATCACCCTCGACAAATATAAATTACCGAGATAAAAGGACCTGCCGACTAACCGATGTATCGCCAAACCGGCGCATCTGTCCGGAAGTGAGTGTCGAATTAGACAAAGGCCGCTCTTTTAGTCTTGCAGACAAACGAATATTCGATCATGACCACTTTGCTCGACTAAAAAAATACTGCTAAAGCCAGGAAAGTTCGACTAACAAGGAGTTCTATTCTACCTCAGGCGTTGGAAAACAAAAAACTGCAGAATTTTGCAAATCGGCCTTTCTCATGTTCCAGTTCCTTGAATTATTGTGGACTAAAGTGAAGAGATTTAGGTTGTCTTGCTATAACAATAATGAGTACACCGTGGCTTGCTGAGAAGTCCTGGCTGTGGGGTTTAAATTCCAGTTTAGTCTGTGGGATACAAAGTAGTCCGACCAGATAAAAGATGATAAAACGCATCCCAACGAATAAAAGTTAGTTGGTAATATAAGGCGTTTAGGGCCAGAGTGTTAGGGGTAATTTAATTAAGTGAAGAATGAGTTGAACATGAGTAATGGGTAAGTGACTCCCAGGCGAGTGCAAGTCAATCCATTATCGGGCCGCTCCGGGAGTGTCTGACCGCACTAAGGTCCTTTGTTAACTGACCTTGGGAAGTGATTGGTGGGTTTTCCAGACTCATGCGTGACCTTGACTGGAGCCTTGACACCATCGGGACACGAGAGCTAGACATGTGGGACATGCACGTATTAGAATTCAAGGTCGCTACAAGTCGGTAAATGTGCCTATGATTGGAATATGGTAGGCTGATGGGACCAATCTCGCCAGAAACGGCCATTCATATTTTTCTTGTCTTCTCTGTTGATACTTCCAGCTTTTCGTTTGCTTAGCTCTGGAACTACAAATCCCTTTTCACTGTTTATGTATGGACAGTGCTAAAGGAGCTCTACTAGGTGTAGTGCGGTGTTTTTCATCTTGGATGAGCATGCGAAACGCCCTTAAATAGCTGCTTAATAAATCTGCAATAAACAGCCGGATGCGCTCGAAGCTGTCACGGTGCACTAAGAGCTGTGCCTTGGACGGTTGGCAACTGATGGGGTAACTCGGACCTCGCAGTTACCCCAGTGCGTGTTTTCGGTGCCCGATTATAGGCCTGAGAGTCAGGCTGCAATGGCTGCTTCTTAATGCAGTCTCTATGGCATGACCACCCCGTGGGATCAACTCCAGGCATGTAAGCACGCTTAGGAACAGCTTCGGCCGTGTCAGCCACCTTTTACTCTCCCGTCTCCGGTTTCCTTGACTTATTCACTGTTGTAACAGACGCCTAGGCCGAGATACCATCGCCCAATAAGGCTTTATATGAGTCCCCAAAGGAAGAATATGACAAGAAATGCGCAACGGCATAAATCTTTGTATGTAATAGGTTAAACGTATTTAGAACAACAAACCGTGTTACACGATTTCCAATCAGCTCCTCTCCTGAAATAGTTGCTGGTAGGATTGGCTGCTGACTCGACGGCGGACTGCAATATGAATTAAGAATTATCGACGGCCTGTGTACATTCGCCCGTGTAGACCGATCGATAGCATGCTTGGAGTGCAGCTACGGCTTGCAGGCTACTGCTGGCTAAGGCTGTTGTTAGGCCGTCCTAACAGTCACGACACCGGGTCCACGTGGGAGAGGTGTACAGACTGCAGCAGATGCAGCGCATGTCTATTCTCGCTATAATGTAATTCACGCGCGCAAGTCATTGTCCCTGTGACGTGGTGCTGTGCTACACATGGTAGACCTCGTTGAGACGATCCGTACCGGTGGATTCCATAGGGGCTGTAAGGGTTAATCGACTGCAAGTCAATCGGCGTGCCTTTGCAGCTAAATTAGTACTACAGCCTCCTCTGCTGATGTGGGTTTGAATTCCACAGAGGCCGCAGATTTTTCACAGTTGCATCAGTTGAATTGTAAGGTGATTAACCTAAATTATAAATACGGCAAAAGCAGCTTATATAGCCCCCTCATATACCCCTAGTCCCAGAATTTTGTCCCATAGAAACTGTGCCTATGTGGGCATTGGGGGTGAGGAAATAGGATAGGGAAAAAAGAAAATTTTTTAGAAGTACGTGTTAAGTGAAAAAAATGCAGTCAAAGTTGTTTCCCACGGCTGCTGGGAGTAAGTTGTTTCACATGTAAATTGGAGGTCTAACTCTCAAGCGGTTAGTTGGACCACAGGTAAGTTCAAGTAGACGACGTCTAACCACCAGTTAAAATTTTTGGGAAATTCAAGAAACCTGCAATTTTATAATCGGGTTTTTCCGCAATCCGATAAACGATTGTACAGATTAGGATAATCTGCCGATATAAATCAACAACACTTCTACATACAATAAAATAAAAATGCATGTAGCATTTATGAAAGTATATTCCACTGCGTTTCCTAATTCCCCACCCATAAGATCCTATAACCACCGTTTTCGTAGGAAAACATGCTGGGATTAGGGATTAATGGGTGGGCCTACATAACTTTCTATTGCCGCATACTTCTTTTAAATATTTGTAAGAAAAAGTTCAAATCACATTCTCTCATCCTTCCTCCTTATTGATGCTCAAGAGAGCAAGACTGAATTTTGCGACTTTAGGAGAGCACAATCTTAGCCATCATTTGTCACTGTCAGAATCATACGGAGTAGGGCCCGAAAAGAGTGCCAAAGGGTCATACGCAAACTTTATCTCTCAATCCGGACAGTGAGGT
>JAYGXS010000001.1:36665828-36868141 GCA_036362985.1 Ligula intestinalis | reverse complement strand
ATATCCGTCGGTAGGGGGGAGGGGGTGGCAACACATTAAGACTGGGGCAAGGAGGGTCAGTGTTATGGCTAATAGGGTGAGCTTAAAACTAGAGTTCGAGCTAAAGTTAGGACCTAGAAATAGATGCCGCCTGGAACTTAGCATGGAGGTCACCTATAGTATAGGGTTTACTTATAGTCATGTCCAACCCACTCCCCATTTTCATATTCGGGAACCTATTAAGTGATTTTTCAAGTTTTGGCCATCTCTTAACTATTTTTTTGAGATTTGCTTTCAATCGAGACCCGCAATTGCATGGGTCGATGTCATTCTCTTGCTCCTACTCTCACAGATTTCGACCATCGTTTTCGACTACGTCTACTGTATGCTCCATAGGAGTATGGTACAGAGACGTTGGCATGCGCTAGATTACAGTGAAAGCAGACTTGCGCTGCATTTACTTCACTCAATCTCCCTCTAGTCCCTTCCCTGTGTCTGATGTTAAGAAAAAGTCAAAAATACCGGGAGGGGGCGCAGGTGGCTGGTGCGGCCGAAGCCGCCCCTATGTATGTCGCCACCCCCCCACCAATGTCCGGCATTTGTTATGAAGGCGCAGCCCGAATAACACCTGTAGTGGGTCGATGCCTGCCCGACGTCTGGCCTTCCTGTCATGGCCTCAATCCGTCTAGACCTCAAGGTCGTGGCGGCCGCCAAACTTACTCGCGCGCGAGAGACAGGCCACCCAAGTTGATTTTGACCCACACGCTGTCGAACCATTCACAGGCCGACCTAGCCAACGAACGCTCTTTCTCTCTGTCTTCTGGCCTGACTGCTCTCAAACGGCACTTGGGACCCGGTCAATCTCCTGAGTGGTCGTGTTCTCCTAATTCAGACTTCTTCCATCTGTTCTCCTTTCCTTTGTGCACACAATAAACTCTTCCTACTACTCTGGCCTTCACCGACTTCTCTTCTGCACCAAGTAACCATGGTCTGAAGATCGTAGTTGCTGGGTTTAACTCACTTAACCCCCTGTGATATTGATGACATTCTGACTTCTGATGTGGCCTGCCATCCCTGCGTAGTTTCTGACTTCCCGACCTGTCCCAGCGTAGTTCCCTACGTATTTGGCGGTGAGTTGTGGCGTTGGGCGATGTATCCAAAGAAAAATATATATATGGCTGTTCGGCTACCGTACTGGATAGTCAAAATCATTGTGAACAAGGTGTATATGTAGTGGGTCGTCGCCTGCCCGATGCCTGGCCTTTCTGTCGTGACCTCAATCCGTCTAGACCTCAAGGTCGTTGCGGTCGCCAAGCTTACTGGCGCGCAGGACACCGGCCTCCCACGTTGATTATCTGCCCACAGGCTGTCCAACCAATTAAAGGCCGACCTAGCCAATTAACGCACTCTCTCTCTGTCTACTGGCCTGAATGCTCTCAAACTGACACTTGGACCGCGGCTGGCTCTCCTGGTGGTCGTAGCTTTCCATGTCAAATCCCTGTTCATCTATTCTCCTTTCCTTTGTGTACACAATATACTCTTCCTTCTACTCTGACCTTTACCGACTTCTCCTCAGCACTAAGTAACCATAGTCTAAAGATCGCAGTTGCTGAGTTTGACTCACTTAACCCCCTGCGACGTATACGCATGCCGTGCCCTGAACTGTCACCCGTGTTGGTCCAACGCATCTACCACGTGGCCCGTTTGGGGGACACCACTATCTCACGCAAATCCACAGCCACACGCACACACTTTCAGGTGGTTCTTTCATTTAAAATTCCCTAATTGATGATATTGAAAAATAAACATATTCGCATGAGAACCGCATCCCCCTGAAATTAACATCGATCGCAAGACGCAAGTGGGCATACAACCTGTGCAGGATGGCACGCGGCAGCCACAAATAAGTAGTTGGGTAGCTTAAGTGTCAAAGGCAGGGACATTCAATTGGCCAGTTCTCGCTTATTTGCAGTCAAAAGCCAGTACCTCAGTCCTGGAGTGATGACAACAAAGCCGTCAGAAAGGATCAGCCGAGCATCCATGCTTCCGTCGGTAAAGTTGCCCAAATTTTGTAGCGTCTTCAACCTTTGTGTTCATCCGCCACTGTTCTGGTCAACTCTTGATGACACGCTATGCTCTATTTACCTCTTGTTCATTACATTTAGAACATAAACATTTCCTTTATATGCTCTCTACAACGACAAGTACATCTTATTTTATCGCCATGGATAACATAGTTCAACGTAATCTTCACTGGTCAGGCGAGAAAACGGGCAGTGGCTATAAAACTTGGTCCATCACCCTTTTGTGCCCTAATGGCGGTTGGTAAAATTTTCGTCGTATCTTCTGCCTGGTCTTCACATCTCTGCACCCAGCCTTTCCATCCTTGCCATCAGCTTTACAATGTCAGGTGACAGAACTGGGAACTGAACATGATTAAAACTTCACCCGACGATTATAGTTACACTAAATAGTGAAGGTAATAGCTATTTTTCACTTTTTGAACTTGAGGCTTCTTAAAATTTTTATATTTTGAAGAAGTGGATCCGACAAAGCAAAGGGAGACCGGAATGGCCATTTCTGGCTTATTAGCCGTCATCAGCCAGTCATACCCAATCTCGAGGGTTGGCACCCTAGACAAACAATTAGTACATTTTATATTTCTTTTCAGCTATAAATTCGCTTAAGGTTCTTCATTGGTATTTCAAAGTTTTTTCCATACACCAATGCCAGCTTGCAAATGATAATCGAGGTTTCGCAAATGTAGGCATTTTGCACGAGTAAAGGGCCCAAACTATAGGCCTTCATACAAGTTGAAAAGACGTTAAGATGCTCGCTGGTACAGGAACTTTCTTCCTTCCGATCGGTTACGGAGCTCACTTGTCTCCCATTGTGCTGTGGGACTCGCTTTCGAGCCCCGCTAGCAGTCGCTTAACAGCTAGCGTGCAGTATAAACATAAATACATTGCCGGCAAAGACAAGAGAGACTGGAATGGCTGTTTCTGGTGTATTGGCTGTCATCAGCCAGCCATGCTCAATCCCGGGTAGCGGCTGCTGGCGGGGCCCGAGAGCAAAGCCCAAGGTGAGTGCCTATCTATTTTCGTTTATATTGCCGATCGATACTGTCGTGGCAACGAGCCCGTGGCGCAATGGTTAGAGCGTTTGACTTCTAATTAACAAGGTCGCGGATTGGTGGTTGGCTATGGCTGGCTGATAACGGCTAATAAGCCAGAAGTCTTTGTCGTGAATGTATTTCTGCCTTATCCTTTTCCCAGAGGTCGTGTCTACCTTTCCTCAATTGCTTCCCAGGGCTTGTATTTTGCTTGTAGTGGAAGTCCACACCAGCTTTCCTGCCCACTTATGTGCGGATAATTGCAAATTCAGCGCCATGCAGCAGAATCAACTTCTGTTTCTGGCTGCACACAATTTGGACTGTCAATCAAAACGGAGAAAACGAAAAGTATGCATCAATCAGCACCACTTCACGAGTACAACCCACTCAAGTCCAGAGTGATTGGAACTAGCCTAGTACCTATAGACAAATGCGCTTACCTGGCAGTTAAAATCTCAACAGACATCAAGATAGAGAACAAAAGGACCAGTAGGATCTCGAAAGCCAAACATGCCTTCGGCTGACTTCAAGCCGCCGCCTAGAACCGTCGCGGCATCCCCCTTAACACCAAATAGAAGTTGTCTCGGGTCGCCATCCTGACTGTAACTCTGAATGGGGCGGAAACGTGAATGGTTTCCGAAAGGCCAGCAAGCAAACTGAATTGATTTCATCTCAACGGTCTGCATAGGATACTAAATCTTAGGTGGCTGGACAACATACCGGACATAGGAGTCCTAGTATTGGCATCCTCTGTATCAGAGCCATACTAAATTGGAGTGGCCACGTCGGGAGAATGGACGAGTAGCACCTAACCAATAAGGTATTGACGTCGCTATGGGTGCTCGTAGAGGAGACGAGCAAACGAGTTGTTATGGTGACACCGGAAAGCTAACATACGGGTGTACTAGCACCATATATTGTAAGATATACCCGTTACTACAGTTTCACTTACCTAAAGTGACTTGGTGGCCGAACACTCACTACACCAACCTCCAGTTTGGCAGAGAATGGTCTGCATGCCAGCCATCAAAGTTAGCGCACCAGAGGGCAATCATACTTGATGAAGGAAGAGCCGTCATTGGTGCTCGGTATGCAGTACACTACCGATTGCATCCTCTAAATACTGCAATTCTCTGTGTGAGAATTACTCTTATCTGATGCTGTCACTGAAAGTGAGTTCGAGCTAGAATCCGAAAAGTCAGGTGAATAAAAATTTTCTCCTTGCAATCGTGTCAACTTCTGCTCTGTTCCAGGACATTCGGTCATAATATGGGCCGATTCGGTCATATGCAAATTCTTGAAAATTTTCACTTAACCACCATAGTACAGACCCCGCCCCCTCACCTTGCTCTATCCACACAAAAGGCATTTTGAACGTCGCGAGCGGTGATATACACTGCTTGCTCCATGGAATAGTCACCGCCTCGTAATTTGCGCGTGAAATAACGCATACCGCAAAACCTTCCATTTGTGGATTGAAACCTACTGATCGGTTACGGAACTAACTTGTCCGGTTCTGCCTTTGCGCTCACTCACAAGCCTTACCAGCAGCAGCACAGCTAGTAGGAGTTTAGGCAGGTGGACATTGCCGGAAAAGACAAGAGTGACTAGAATGGTCATTTCTGGCTCACGAGCTGTTACCAGCCAATTGTATGCAAACCCCAGGTGGTGCATCGCCCCAGGCTCGAACCGGTGCTCTTTTGGTTCGAAGTCCAACACTCTTACCCAATCCAACAATGTAAGCATTTGAGAAGAAGAAGAAGACTCGATCGCTAGGACAATATGTTTATTCGCCTGACGTATCGGAAGCAGTCGGCCGCCTTCTCGCACCACTTGGAGTTGGAGTCGCACACAGGCCGGAGGCAACCATAAGGCGTCAGATAATGAAGCCGAAAGACCCACTGCCACGGCAAGAAACATCTGGGGTCGTCTACTGGATCTGGTGCAGTTGCGGTCAAAGCAACTATGTCGGAGAAACTGGCAGACTTCTCAGGACGCGAATTGCCGAACACGCGGCTGCAGTGCGGCGAAATGATGCCAATTCTCAAGTGGCGGCTCATTCGATGAGACCCGACCACACCTTCAAATTTGATGAGGCCGAAATTCTCGCAAGAGGTGACAATCGGGTGAGCCGAGAACTACTTGAGTCATGGTTCACGAACCCCCAATCCATCAACAAGTGCAACGATTTGACCAATCCATATTCAATCCTGAGATTCAATGTGGCCAAAGCAAGCCGTCACTTGAGGAATGGGCAGGCCACCGCCTCATCGTACGACAACATCGGGGAGCCAGACGGCCGAGCAATCATCATGCCCGAGCTCACCGCCCGTGACGAAAGTTCAACAGGTCAGAGCCCGCGTGCCGTCTAACAAGCAGTCCACGCACAAGAAGGCAATTAACGTTAATTGTCGCTGTATGCTTGCAGTAATGACTGTGTCCTATAAATACTGCAAACGTCTGTGCATATTTAACCTTTCTGCTACTCATGTCTCTGATGACGAATCCGCGACGGATATCGAAACTTCAGGCGAATAAACATATTGTCCCAGCGAACAGTCTTCTTCTTCTTCTCAATTGCTTCCTGGGACACGTATGTTCGCTTGTATTGGCAATGTTAGCATTCCCGATCGGAGTCAGCAAGACAGGGACCTCGTGGCTGAATGAGTTACGGTGTTGAACTTTTAACGAACAGGTTTCGGGTTTTGGTTTCGGATGGGTCGTCACTTGGGCTTGGTATGACTGGCTGACGACGGCTAACAAGCCAGAAATGTCCAATCCAGTCTCCCTTGTTTTTGCCAGCAATGTTCATCTGCTTAGGCTATTAGCCACTGTGTGGCTGAAGCGGGGCTGGAGGATGAGTCCCAAGGCAGAGCGCGACAAGGGAGTTACGTTAGCAATCTATGAACGTTAGTCAATGAGTGTCAAAGTCAAAACAGCAAAACTCGACCTGGTCCCCACGTAATGTGCCAGGCTTCCATGGGGGTGTCTCGAAGCTCACGTGCATGAGAGTACTGTAAGGGTTATAGAAGGAAGAGCCCTTGCAGCTTAACTGTCAGTTCTGAGATGAAATGACTTATCCCGTCAGCTGGCAGTCCTCCAAGCCAGGACTGTTACCACGCCGTCCTAGATATAAGCGCTTCAGGTAACTTGCAGTGAGGAGTATGCGCTGAATGCCGTGGAAACATGGTCACCGGGATTTAAATCACTCTTTGTTTCCTCTAACAGGCACTATTCTACTGTCCGAGTCGGTTGGCCAGTTGATGCGGGGACTAGGCACAGTGTCTGATAAAGATAAAGGAGCCATCTGCGCGTACCCCACACACGACGTGGACCTCACACAACCCACCCGGTTTTCACACAAAAGGGGCGGACGGCTCGGAATGTGAATGCCGTAACTCAGGGGTCGGGAACGTATGGTTCGAGAGCCAGCTGTGGCTCTTTTGATAATTGCATCAGATTTGGTTCCTCCAAAATTGAATCCAGAGGCTTATTATACTCACGTTTAATTGAATTCAATCTTAAAATATATTATCTGGTTCTTACTGGAATATATTTCCAAATATTTATTTTCTTGGCTCTCTGAGTCAAAAGGGTTCCCGATCTCAGCCCTAAATTCTACATTGGGAAGGGGTCATTGCAATCTGCGTCTTAGTCCCGAAAGGAATTCAGTTATACCGTCAGCTACCCGCCCTCCAGGCTACGACTCACTGCGTCGTGATATGCGTAAGCATGTCAGATTCATTATGTTGAGGACGGCTTCGATTTGTCGTTGGGATCGAGTCCCTCTGCGTCGACCTCACTCTCTCTTCCCCTGCCAATGCGTCAGTCGTCCATCACTGTGCGTCAGCCATCAGTCCCGAGATTAGACGCAGTGCCTGACGGAACCTGGAGGCCTACGCCTAGACGTGCCCTCGCCCCTCTCCTTCCCCACCTGCACGGTAGTAGTTTTGGGCTGCCGTAGCGCCGCGCAGCCTGATTAATGCGTGTGCTATATGCCACTCAGACCGTCGCTGTTACTCCATGGCCTCTTCAACGCAGCCAGCCAGCCAGCCAGCCAGCAAACACACACGCATACCCTACGCTACACATACACGCGCGCGCACGTACCCGATGCCTCACACCTCAACCCAGCATGCGTCACTCCTGCGTTAATCAGGAGATTCACACTGTGGCAGGGCAGACGAGAGGTCGCGTGGCAGAACGTCCACTACTCACATGCGTGGGAGGTATGGCTGCCACCGCCACCGCCCCCCCCCCCCGCGATTCGCCTGGCAGACGCTGAGGACACCAGGTTATGCGCTGCAAACATAGGCGGCCACTGTCTGTCAGTGGGCCCAATGCCACTTGGTCGAGAAGGCGGGACAGTCGACTGACGCAAGAAAGAGAGAGAGAGTGTGTGTGGGAGTGTGATGATTCGACAGCAGGAAATTTTCCAGAGAAAAAGTTAGGGAAGCAGTGCTCCCTGGAGGACCATTACTGCAGCACAAGAAGGTAACATCGGTCCAGAAGGCAGAGGCAGTAACTGTTACACCGAGTCGAGAGTCAGCCGTTGATGCTGTTACCTGGATGCGAAGGGCCTGAGGGCACTCAGCTGCTCCATCCATGCTCCGCATCGAAAACTGAGTGAGTCAATTATTTTCTCTTCACTTTTACCGACTTGGCGATGTTTATGCCTTACGTACGAGTATAGACGGATTCGTCTCCCCCAGTGGCATTGTCAGTACGACCTAAAAAGGCTCACGAGTAGCTTGCCGAGTGGCCTGAGCTTTGGGTGGCATGGTGCTTTCGAACAGTTCAATTCCGCGTGACATTCTCTGGTGAACATATGTTCTTTTATTTAACAATATCATATGCTCGCACCGGTCAAACTCACCCATCCTTCGAGGCTTTGAATACTTTGGTTGGTTCAACTTCGATTAGTGTGTGTGTTGACGTGGTGACCGTACTCTTTAGCTATTGCTAACCCTGTGCCCCCCTTTTCTTCTGTTGCTTCTGGTGATGAGTACAAGTTTGCATCCGAAACACTGGCCAACAGAGTTTCCTTAGTTTCATAGATTGTTACTTTATGGAACGTTGCAATACTTAAAACTAAACCTTATTATTTTGGCAGTTGAATTGTTTGTGGCCTAAATGTACTCAATTACGCCGACTATACTATGGTCTTTTAATTACTGGTCCGTGCAACAATAAGCACACTTCAGTTATGCCGAATTCCATCTTTTAACCTGGGCATTGCTGAATTTTTTATCGGATAAACAATTTTATGTATCTGGCAGCTGGCCCGTGGACCGCAAAGTTGAATAGACCACAACTTCGCAGTTACGTTCCCACCTTATCGCCTATTGTTTGTCCACGATTTCGCTGTTCTCTCGCTCCCTCTCTCTCTCTTAGCATTGCCTTTTCACAGCACAAATAATAGAAAACGAACGCAGTTATGAGGACAGAACTCCCCTGGTCATCCTAGCAAAGTTTCTAAGCGCGGAAAAAGGGGTCAAACACTAATTGAAGTCCATAAAAACCATTTTGGGGAACGAAGATAACGAAACCAATATTCAAAACGAAACCAATATTCATATTTGGCAGTGCTAGACATCCTCCTTCTCTTAAAATACCACTTAACTTTATTATTGCTGGGGCAAATACTGATGTTTCTTCAACTACTACTTATACTACTGCTGCTACTACTAATACTGCTACTAACACTACTGCTACTGCTATTACTACTAATACTATTCCGTACAGCTCGAGGGATCGAGCTGAGAGTGTGGAAGCTAAGGCAAGCACAGCTTTTCTCAGGCCCCCAAGCCTGTACTTTCCCGAAACAGTTAAACCCAGATTCACCTTCCTTATTCAGATCAAGGGTATAAGAACCCTATTGAAGGCTCAGTCAGCGTCAACGCTGAGAAGTGGTGGCACCAGTGCCAGCGCCAGTAATGCTACACTTCCTGTTAGGTTTGAGGGGATATGAACCCTGCACTGACGTTAACCAGCGTCAATATTACTCAGATGCACCTTAGCAGTAACGTTAGAAATAGCAATAGTGGTTGTTTAGCAGAACGAGGCCTGGCTTCTTAGAATCAGGCTAGACGCCTACTATAGGTGGGTGAGAATAAGCAGTGCAGTAGTACCGGCGCAAAGTCTACTGTCACTATATACTAAGTTTAGGCGGTGTTTACGGCTGCGGCCTATGCCCTTTCTTTGTGCGGCCATCTCGACTTGTCTTGTTGCCGTTGAAACACAGTTGAGAGGGTTAGAGTGGGGTAGGTAGCGGTACGCCTGCTATCACTATACCTGACCACAGTCACCGTCTCTGCTCTTGAGTAAATGGTGGACATCTTCGCTTGCGATGGTCGAACTAACACACACAATACTGTTACTACTACCACTACTAATACTACTGCTACTACTACTGCTGCTACCACCACTACTACTAATACTGCTGCTGCTACTATAATAACTATTACTTCTACTACTACTACTACTACTACTACTACTACTACTACTACTACTACTACTACTACTACTACGACTACTACTACTACTACTACTACTGACAGTCCGATTGTCGATTCCGACGAGTTCTACCATGTGCCCCACAGCCTGGCGGTGCAGGGTTAGTGGCATTCATGTGATTTAATTTTAAGGGGTGGTAGACTTGTACCGTATCTGCGTCACTCTCTCCTGTTCTCCAATCTGAGTCCTTAATGATGATCAAGTCGAGAGGACCGGAAGCAAGAGTGGGCGCCGATAGCTGGCACGGCCGGAATTGCCTTGGGCGTGCCGTCACCCTTGTCTCAGATGCCACGAGATAGGAGTGCTCCAGAGACCACACAAAGAAGAGTCCCGTGGGATACGAAGTAGTCCAGCCAGATAATAGTAAATGAACGCATCCCAACGGTAATGAACCAGTAGATATGATAAGACATGGAAGGCCAGAGGGCTTTGAATAATTTAACAAGGTGTAGAAGAAGTAGAATATAAGTAACAATTAAGTGATTCCCAGACGAGTGCACTTCAGCCATGAGTGGGCCGGAGTCCAGAGTCGCATTCCAGTCGGTGTGGTCGCCGGGTCTGGAGGTCTGCAACAAGCAGTAGGTCGCCTGCTCCTAAAGTATCTGAGAATAAGCAGTCACCAAATTTAAGGTCCTTTTGTGACTTGGCCTTAGAAAGTGGTTGGCCAGTTGGCCAGCCAAGTCCGTGACCCTAATCGGAGGTTTGACCGTCTAGTGCGCAAGGACTGGTAGGCAAGAAATCTAGACACTCGGGTCATGCCCCACAGGCATGGTAGCAAAGCATGGCTTAGAATAAGAGGTCACTAGAGGCCATTGTAGCCTGACTCTCTATTCACCAGGATTCTGTATCACCACAAAACACACACTGGACTGACTGTGAGGTCCAAGTTATCCCATCAACTGGCACCCTTCCAAGCGTCGGTTTCTGGCGCACAGTGATAGTTTCAAGGTGGCCAGTGCGTTGAAAGTGGGGAAAATGTGCTAGAAACAGTCGACTTCCCATGCCAAATCATTTTCCTACTGTCCAGTTAAGGTACGACTTAGATTTAAGGTCGAGTTTCCATGATTATTTTTAAGGTTGAAGATAAGTTCACGAATACATGCATAAGGGGTCCTTTGCTGACTACAAAGTCACTGATGTGGGACTCAACATGGTCAGCTCACAAGGACACAAACAACGGTTCCTGTGTTGAGTAACAACTTGCATTAACGGCGTTTTTGAAGGATTTTATCTTTCCTTTCCTTAATTTCCACTCTTCCTATGTTCCTTTTTTATATGTTCTGTTCCATTTTTATATTTAAAAAGTAGATAATTGAAGTTCCACTACTTTGTTCGTGTTTGATTTGGTTTAGATTTGGTGGCTGCCTGCGATTAGACCAACCAGCCAATCCTGCTTTTACATTTCTTCGAAGAAGTTGGCGTTAGATCTTCCACTAGCCGTTTATAAACCTATAAAGCGATTCGCGCGTTGATTAGTTTATGCTGAGTAGGTTTGCGCACAATCTGCCATACTCACTCCCTCCACATCGGTACCAAGGTGGAATAAAGTAGATCAGAGAGGGAATCGCGCATAATGGCTGACTAGGCTAAACAGTCCATGTGCGCTTGACATGCACGCCTAGTCTGCCCGCAATGGGTCAAATTTTCACACAAACACGAACTGGGGAGGTGCTTCGGATCTCAACTTGATGATATTGTCATAGAGGTCACATTGAGGAGCCATTAGAGCCTGATGCTCTGTGCTGAGAGAAGCGAGTTATCCTGCTAGTTCGCAGTTATCCTAGTCACGGCGTTTAGCGCACCGTGATAGATGCAAGCGAGCCAGATTGGTCGTAATGCGAAAAATGCTCTGCGTGTCTAAGGGTCGGAGTCCCCAGCGTCGACCGCTCTCCCAGCCACCAGTCCACTGTCCAAGCCAGCCAGCCATTTGATGCGGGGATAGGACTTACACGGCGTGAGCATGCACCTAGAATTACCATCCCAGCCCGATGTGGGGCATTTGTTCTGGGTGCGCAGCCCGTTTACCACGTGTTATGTCCTAGTCCAGCTTTTGTGCCGGTCTAGCGGGACTCCGGCTTGACCTGTTGTAAGGGGGTAAAGTACTACTTCTACTACGACGACTCCCTTACTCACTTGCGCTGTGAGCATCTCTGCTCTAGCCGTCCTCAATGACGTCACGGACGATATCCCTCTGCACATGACGATTAGCGAGAGCGGATCTGAAAAGCTCTGTAGTGACCTCTCATACCACGCCATACATGAGGTCACGTGATGGCAGCTCTTAGTGTGCCTCTGCGGTTAGCCATAAACTCCGCGCGAAGGCTGGCCTCGCGCGCGCAAGCGCGCAAATACCCACGCCTGCCTCCCCAGTCTGGTCAATCACCTCCTTGAAGCTAAATCAAACAAAAACCGCTCTGACCGCTTGTGACAACTCCAGCGCTAACGCAATTCGGAACCGACTCTCTCGCGGCCGGACTACACTCATCTGAGAATCAACTTCCTCCTACCTATTCTCTAATTTCTCTGCACCAAATACAATATTCCTTCCATGCTGGTCTCCCTCTTTTTCTCCTTCACACAAGGAACCGGGCCTGGTCATCGCTCTAGCAAGGATCTCACGCGTTAACTTAACCCAGTACGATAGCTCCACCCATTTTCTTCTCCAGCCCCGGAGATCGAAAACCAAACGTCTGAGAACCACTTCCATGTCTTGACGAACGGTGCTCCGTCAAGCCTTCGACGCCTCTACGTGGACTGCGACACCGGAGGGGAGACAACATAACGAAGTTCGTGAAGTGGACGACGGAGGACGTGCCCAAACAGCCTCAGTCGTCTTTCTTGGATGGCCTGAGATATCCTCGTGATACTGTCACAGCGAGTAGGGACTGTTATCGCACTGTGATCGTCAGACTCGGTTCCCCCTGTAAAGAGAAGAAGTGGAACGCCAGGCGGTGGAAATAGTATATTCTGCACAGAGGTAGTGGAGAATATGTTAGAGGAAGTTGACAGTCGGACAAGTGCACGACCAACTGCCAGGGGACCAGTGTCCAAAGTGTGTGAGCGTGGCATTCGTTACAATGAGGCCCTGTGTAGGTCAGTCGATTGGCCAGACCTGCTTGGGACAAGCAGACGCTGGTACGTACGCACTTTCTGGCCAGCCGCAAGAAGCGAGCGCTGTCCGCGGAGTGGGGTCATTGAATCGTTTCATTTAAGAAGAAGTCAGAAAACTTCACTCGAAGGATTGTCCTCAGGCGAAGGTGATCAAATACATCCAGTCTTCGCTCATCTTCAACGCACAATGCCCAGCATAGAGGAGTACTGACCGAACGGATGCGCGACGCACACGGATCTTCGTAGTGGTGGTGGTGGACATGTCGCGTCAGATCCATTGGCGTTTTCGGATGATTTAGGAAGCCAAGCGGTCTGTAAATTCTATCTGCTACTACTACTACTACTACTACTACTACTACTACTACTACTACTACTACTACTACTACTACTACTACTACTACTTCTACTACTACTACTACTACTACTACTACTACTACTACTACTTATAATAAAAATCGTAAAATAAGAAAAGTTACGATTTATGTTACAGTCGACCCCTAATTTGTCGCTTCTGTTTTATTTGTGCATCTTCTAATCTAGTTTCCTCTTATGGCTCAAAAGCCAGAACTCTATACATATCTTGCGTACTCCAATGAAAGTTTGCTACGAAAGGACTAAGGGCACGTGCGGAAAAGGGGACAGTACAGTCGATTCCGGTATGTTGGCTTAGCCATTCATTCAGGCACACAGGAAAGAACAGAATCCAGAAGAAGAAGACTCGATCGCTGGGACAATATGTTTATTCGCCTGACGTTTCGATATCTGTCGCGGATTCGTCATCAGAGACATGAGTAGCAGAATCCGTTCGTATGCATACACCGCGTTTCTTTTACTTAAGGGTCATCAGTCGGTTTAATTGGGACTAAACTAAGAGGGAAGGCAGTCCTTGATACTGTTTATTCAGAAATTCTGTCAAATCAGTCTACATGGGTCATAGACGCCTCGGGGTAATGCCAACTGACCAATCGTAAGAACCCATGAACTGTGCAATAATTTTGATAGACTTATCAAGGATGGTATGAATAGGACAGTGGACATGGGGCATGCGAGATAAATTTTCGGCTTCGATCAATGCCCTGAACTTCATTGATTGGCTCAAAACGAAGAACAGCTGATTCGGTTTCAGTTCTGGGGGACTGAGGCAGCCGGTAAACAGGGTTATAACCTTCTGGCTCGATGCGGTCCAAGTAAACCAAGTTCGCCTGTGTAATGTCACACATTTTTTTAACTTGGCAGGAAGGTTTGTGCTAAAATTCACCCTAGTGGTTGGATGTTTTTTTCTATTCCTCGGCATCCATCTGATAAATTCCTGTTTTAACTGAGCAACTAATTAATGAATGTTCTACCTTCCTAATGAATAGAGATTTACTGCCAGGACCGAAGGCCTCGGCTACCAGAACACCAACCCCTTTTATCCATTTGCGCATTTCTGGACAGAAAAATTGCTAAGTACTTTGATTGGATTCTCTGTAGTTTAATGTGTGGGAAGACGTTTGGCAAAAAACAATTACCATGGCACTAATTGGTCAGTTAATTCTTTTATTACTGCATAATTGCCAGTGTAGATTGCTCTAACATAATTAAGGTTTTTTTCTATTCTAAACTACTACGCTGTTACAAGGACTGATCATACCCAAACGATTTTTCTCAATACCCCTTCCAGCTTAATAGTTGAGGAAAGATAGCTGTGGAGACGAAACTTACCGCATTACGTGAAAGGACGGCCCCTTAGGAGACCTAAATAAACTCGTCCTCGACCACTGAGATACAGAGGTACTTTATTTTAAGCGTTATGCAACACAGTCCCGAGTTTACCATGGCCAGGACACAAACAAGTGAATAGAGCATATGGAAGTATTCGTTCCCCGATACGAATTTAAAACAGGCATAGATAGCAGGATTTATTCATTTAGACATATTTTGCGACGGCTTTTGAACGGCCTCTTGTTGTTGCATGAGTCAAACAACGGTTAAAAGTATACAGCAGATTTCATTTCACAGAACGTCAATGTATAACAACAAGGGTCATAGTTCAGAGTAAATACTGATCAACTGAAGGGCACTACACTAGAGCAGCCTACTTACGACTGGAGAAACCCAACCTCTGCAAGCAGCTAGACCACGTGCTCAATCTCCGGTTACCTTGGTAATTAGGCAGGTAGTTTTAATCACGACTTGGTTTGCATCAACTTCCTCAACCCCCCCCCCCCTTTGTCTCTATAGCCTGATTTAATAGAGCGCCCTTCAGTTTATCATTATTTACATTGAGCTGTGACCCGTGCTGTTATACATTGACATTCTGTTGAATTCAATTTGCTGTATGCTTCTAACCGTTAGCTGACTCATACAACGACGGGATGCAGCTGAAAAGACATCGCGGAATTGATTAAAATGCAATAAATTCTACTGTCTACGCTTGTTTTAAAATAGAGAATAAACGGGTCTACATGAAACTGTACGTCTCTTATAGGGAAAGGTGGATTTTCAATTTCTGCAGTTCAGTCTCTCTGCGTGTCCGATATGCAGTAATACGGATACGTCGAGAGCCACGACGCAGAGGAAATTAATTCAGAATGAAGGGGATAGACAGCACCAACTTCCAGAATTCCATCAGTGAATCGCTCCAGAGTTGTTACCTATACCTGCTTGCACACTTAGAGTAGATGGTTTATCTAATGAAATGTGAATATCACAATTTGAGTCAGGAGTTTAGCACCCATTGGAGGTTGTTTATTTTGTTCATTAAGTTGACTTGAGGTGCAAAATGCTGTTTACTAGAAAATAGTTTACTTCCGGGGGGTGTAAATAGGCGCACAATTGGGCCATTTTTAACGTTTGTTGATATCCAAAAAATTTCCCACGCTATTAAACGCTGCGGGCCAAAACATCTTGTTTGTGCTTGTTGTAGTGTCGAGGAATACGGCAGCGGCTACTTAAATGGCCGCTGGCATCGGGCATTTGCCCCAATTTTTTGCTTCCATGCATTCACGCACCACCAGCGGCGGCGGCCGTGGGGCCGACTATCGAGGTCCGTCCCGCGACGATCCGGCTTGGCGAGGGCAGCCTTAGGATACGAGAGTCTGCTGCTGCTGCTTCTGCTGTCGTCATAGCGCCACAGGGCTTGGTGCAGGCACGGGAGCTGCTGGGGGGTGGCAGATGCGCCGTTTTTGCCGTTGGCCGTCCGCCCATGTGACGCCAGCGCAACGTATGCAAACGCGCGGTGGCGGCATTGGCCGCCGCCGCCGCCGAGGTGATTCATCAATCACATCGAGTGCCCGCGCGTCGCGCGTGAGTAGAGGCAGCCAATAACCTTGACGGGGGAGTGTGCGCAAAACCAGTTCGGCCTTGGCCCCAAATCGACCTATTTTTAGACCCTGGGGGGTGACGGTCGACACTGAATTGGCGTAGAGGTAGCTGGCTGGTTCAACCACTTTGGCGAACGGTGCACGCGTCCCTCGTGGACCGTGCGGGTGGGCTCGCCGTGAGCAGCAGCAGCGGGAAAATTCAAATTTATTAAGCCCCCGTGACCCGTGCAAGTGCAGAAGCTGGTCTGCTCCGTGGCACGTGGCTTCCTACCGATTATTTCCTGGGGTTGAAGATTAATAGGCGCTGTCAATTAACGTACTTGGACTTTGACGGTCTGCTGCACACTCGTCAGTGCACATGCCCTTACAGTCACGTGCGAGCTCTCTTACAGAGACCACTGCAACACGAGTCACATGGTGCATACCGGATCTAAAATCAGCTGATTCCAGTGTTAAGATCGCACATAGAGTTTCAAGGGCCATGGCACATTTACTCCGACACACACGTAGCAGAGCCAAAGGCTGATGCCTGGTCATCTGGTGGTGTCGAAGTGCGAGAGCCAACAACTCAAGGGTTCCCACATCACAAGTAATGTCAGAGACTAATTGGACAAGCTTTGCTGAAGTGAGGGCGTGCACACACAACACATTGATCGGCGCCACCTTTTCAGTAGGCCGGGCTGCCATACGCACGGGCGGGCGCCATCATTGAGTGACAGGCCGGCTAAGCATATGGAAGACAGCATACCAACGTACGCAAGCACGCCGGCGAACACGAGAGTAGCCTGCCGCAACGGTACAAATGTATAATTACGTATTCTCATTACAAGTGCGCGTCACTGATTATGCAGTCAACCCCGGAAAAGTAGTTTACACCAATAAAATATAATCTGTTGAAAACCGAGAAACCGAGAAGTGTGATGCTAGGGTGGAATGGACAATCGAAGGAGCTAAACTAGCAAATATGGAAATTATACTGGCGTGAAAAGCTGCAAGGCCATACTACGAAGGAATCATTGCGTCCTAGTTTCACACCTAAGAAGGACCGAGTCTGCTGGTCGGTTGGCAGACGGCTTTTAGCGTGTCGTGATAGATTCAAGCACGGTTGATAGAAGCAAACAGGAGAGCTCCAGGGAGCAGTTCAGAAGAAGAAGAAGAAGTAGAAGAAGAAGCGAGCAATAGAACATGGTCTTCATCGGCCTGGCAATTCGGGATCGCTCTTGAACTGTGCAAGTCTACTACCACTGTAAACTAAATCACGCAAAAGGCTCTGCACTCAGCATACTGTGGAGCACAAGATGGACATTGTCGACGGCAGTCAAATTTTCCCAGTGAGGAATGCTCTGATGTGCCACGAGGATGGCTTATTTAGTGGCCACCTCATGCTCTGTCCCCTCGGTCATCTACCAGTCGACTCTCCCAATCTGTCAGCCATATAGCGATGACAATTATAGTAGTGACTGACGCAGAAAGTTCCACTCAATCATATTCTACCAGCCGTTAGGCGACTGCCTGCGAGAATGAGCTCCGAGGCAAAGCGGGATGAACCTGTTCCGTAACCAGATCAGTGAGTGCCCTACTAGCATATTAAAAGTTGTTAATGGCGAAGTTTTTGATTTACCACTTTTCACTTATCAGTTGAAATTTTACATATTTAATTTCCGAAAAAATTAATCCCTAACTCTGGAGAAAGCATTATATTCAAGAGTCGGGCTTGTAGCTAGTACCGACGCTATAAGTACGGTAAATAATTACGTCAGTTTTCGCCTATAGACCTTCGAATATACTGATTTACTTCCAGTTAGAGCACTCTACCATGCAGCAAGAAAGCTTACGCCCAGACGTGGCACAACAGCCCTCGCCCAATGTATGGCGGTATCTGTCTTCGCGCGGGCTATGCGCAGCCAGCTCAGGATATGTCATGAGTCACCTTGATTCCCGTTTTGTTCCAGCGCATCTACCGAGTAACGCGATGTAGGGGCCACATGTCCCGTTATGACGTCGGAACATCAACTGGCAGTTTCGTAACCTTAGTTTTTGGGGGCACATTGTTTACGCGAATGGCATCTCTCGTAAATTTTCCTTTCCACGATACAACAATAGGTACCAGATCTGAGAAAAATGTAGAAGCATTTCAAGTTAGCCTAATATTGGACGTCAGTCTACATTTGCTGTCGAGGTGTGAGTGGTGCGCAGTGTACTAGCGAGTAAAAACTTCCTGACGTGAAATCACAGATGCAATATGGCTACCTGATCTGTCAATATTTTTGGACCATATAGCAGTAAGCGTAGGTGACACAAGTTTGTAGGATGAAAGACGCTGCCATGTGAGGCCGTTTGGAGGCAATAGGTAACCTTGTTAGGCGGTCCTAAGGCCAACATATTGCATATTATTAAGGAGGTTGGGCAGATTTGAATAATTCAGTTGACCCAATCGTGAAAAATTCGCGGCTTCGGTGAGGGTTGACCCACACAGCATATTGCACATCCCCAGTTCCGCTAACATTGATATTCTACTCAGGAGATTTCAGTTTAAGTGGGCGTTTGCTTTTGTGTAACCAGTACTAGACCCACCACAGTACAGTGGAGCCTCGATTAACGACTTTAGTTCCTTCCAGCACCGACCTCGTCACGTTTTGCTCATCTTGCGAGAAGAATTTCCCATTAAAAATAATAGACATAAAATTTATCCGTTACATCACGGAAAACTTAATTGCACTGTATGCAATTATTAGTTATGAATTTTTTTACTGATTGCAGTTGTACTTTACCTTATGGAGGGTAGTTGTTGGTTCGAGAGAGACGATGGGGAAAAGGAGAGGGGTTACGGTGTGGAAGGAGAATCCACCTCCGAGCAAGAGTGACCCTCTCTTCTTCTAAATTTTAATCCAATCGGACCGGGTTCTGATTCACTTACACGTTCTCCGCTCTTCCATACATTTCCAAAGAACGCATTTATTGCTAGTTGCTTTTGGCTTCGTTGGAGGATGTCCCTGGGAGCGAGACTCAACGGAAGACACAGACACACGCACACGCACTGTCAATTCTTTAACTGAACGGAAGCGCGTTAATCGAAATAAATGTTCTGCGAGTGGTTCGCTCGTTACCTGAAGTACTCGTAGATGGGGTTGCTCGTCACGCGAGGCTCCACTGTACTATAAAATAAAGTCTTACTGAGGTAGAGGGCGCTTCCCGGTCGCACTATGGAAACGGCTCACCCCATTCTCCTTTAGGGCTCTATCTACAGCCCCGTAGGCAGTTGCATAGCGACTGGCTCTATATGCACATAACTTCTACCAACTACCCTATTGGTTGTACTTCTCACTTTAATTATCGCACGGGCAAAAGTAGCTTACGTAGTCCCACTCATTAATTCCTACTTCCAACGTGTTGTCCTACGAAAACAGTGTTTATAGGGTTTTGTAGGTGGAGAACTAGGATACGCAGTGAAATATATTTTAATAACTGCAATATGCACTTTATTTTATGTATTGGATTTAGAAGTGTTGTTGACTTATATCTGTAGATTTTCCTAATCTGTATTATCGTTGAACGTATTGCGGAAAAGCCTGTTGATAAAATTTAAAGTTTCTTGAAATTCCCGAAAAATATAAATGGTGGTTAGGAGGTCGTCTACTTCAACTTACCTGGGGTCCAAATTACCGTTCTGGAGTTAGATTAGTATACTCCGCGGCGCGAAGCGCCGCACACACCTTCAATTTACATGCGGAACAACCTGCTCCCAGCGGCCGCGGGAAGCAACCTTGACTACATTTTTTCACTTTAAACTAACTTCGAAAAATTTACTTTTCTGCATATCCTATTTCCCCACCCCCGAAACCCTATAACGACCGTTTTCGTAGGAAAAAATGCTTGGCCTAGGGGTATAAGAGTGGAACTACATAAGTTACTTTTGCCATCGTGCGCTGTTTGTTGGCAAACATTAGGTTATTTAAATAATTCTTCCTATTATTTTCTACTTTTATTCGCTGAATTGTTTTAATTTCTTTTTTTCACCTGATATGCTCCACTCATAACAGCTCCTACTACTATCGGTGCCGTAAGAAAAAACCCGGAGTTTTCTGTTAGTATGGTGTTCCTTACAAAGAATCTTTTCCTCGACGGAAAATACAATGGGATTTCAGGATTAATAGAGCGATTGCACTGACCCTCTGCGGGTCCGAATGGTCGCTCTAACGGCCGTTGTATCCTGGCTACAAAAAAGAGAGACGGAAGTAAGGTTGACTTGATAGCCTGGCTATACGTGTGGTGGGCATGAGTTAGCGGGCACATTTCGTCAGCTGTTTCGCCACACGGCTTTATTTCCCAGTTGCAAACGTTTTGGCCACTGCAGGCACAAAGCCCGAAGGAAAACCATTTGTGCCCAGGGTACAACATTCTGCACACATATGGCGACGTCTCAGTTCGCCGCTAGTATAACTTGACGTAGAAGTACACAGGCCTATCATACTCATAAAATTAACGCAAACGTACATTTGCATAAATCTGCAGTTTCTGGTTAATTATGACTATCCTTGACTATAAACTAGGGACACAGTAGGCGTGGTTTAAGTAGCTAGCGCAGATTTTATCACAGGCTCTCTAAACCGCATAAATAGAGAAACGACTTCGGAAAAAAACCTTTTCACTCTCCCTCACTGTAAGCTTAACGAAGCCACACCCATTAATACCAACAAGCCTCTTTCTAAATGGACTTACAAAACGCGAAGTAGATGCAATCGCTGGATCAAGAGCTTTTTTTCCGCTGAATATTTCGAATCCATGTTTGCATCGATTATCAGGGACAGCATAGGAGATGGGTACTTCATACACAGGGAGTCACAGCATTTACAGGATGCAGTCCCTATGCTAGCGCATATATAAGACGATGAAGGGATCCCGCTTAAATGAAGACGATTTTCCTTTGTTGCACTAACTGCTTGATGGGCGGCGTTCGAGCTATTCATTGCTCAACTTTAATCTCCCGTGTTGGATGCTGGTGCGATGACTGCTTGATCCTCTGAGTCACCGGCATTGGAAACAATGTTTGCCTTTGCAGTCCAAAAATAGCAAAGTATTTTGGCCAAACTATTGCTCAGCACCGAATATAGAGTGAAAGGGTCGTTACAGTAGACTAAACTAGGGGTCCGTGAATCATGGCTCCAACAACTTGCGCTTCTGCAGTTGTCACCTTTCGCGAAAGTTTATATTTCGTCGAATAAAGCTATTGTTTCAGCGATTACATCTACTTCTTCTCAACTACTTCCTGGACCGCCGAACGCCTCGAGTTTTTTTGCAAGTGGGTCAACTCAAATTAAGCAAATTTGTCAGAGAAATAATTACGTCAGCCTAGAAGCCATTCTGGTGGATTCTAGATGATTGCTTAGGAAATCCTGCTTGGGAAGTCAGCTTGCTGTTCTGTATTGGTAGATTCCATAAAAGTGGTAAACTTGGGCGAATATAATTGACCCAAGTGTGATTGAGTTATTGGCGCGAGGTGGGGCGTTTGTAGCTCAAGTGGTTGGAGCGCTGGCTTCCGGTAAAGGCCTTCTCTACTATGCGGATTCAAATTCCACCAAACGCCTCGAGTTTTTTTCACATTTGGGTCAACTCAAATCAAGCAAATCTGTCAAACCTCCTAATAATTAGCTCATTACATCAGAGCATTGAGTATTGCCGTAATCGTAGATTTACCTTATTATATAAGCAGACATGTGTCTGATTTTTGGAATCGGCACAATAGGAAATACAAATTAATTAGGGAGGCGAAGTGAGTTTCCCCTTATGGATGAAGAAGGAGACCACTAGTAACTGCCAGATTAACTCTATCTCAGAGTGCACACTCAGCGGGTCCAAATGTAAGCTTAACCTCCAAAATTATCCAGCTGCACGGTAAGAGAAAACTGTTCTTTTTTGACTACATGAAGCCCTGATTTTCTTAAAGATCTTTCCTGCATTTGTGAAGACATCCATCGGTAATCCAGTCGTCCGTAAGAATTTACTGAGGCAAAAAATATCCTCTAGCTCGCCCACAGGGCATATTCTTCAAGCCCTTTTGATTTTACAGGGAATCCGCCTTAACTTCCGGCAAAAACAAATTCTTCTAGCACGGAGGCCAGGAACCTTTTTGACACGGAGAGCCACGAAAGCAAATATTTGGAAATATACTTCAGTGAGAACCATATCATATATTTTAAGTGTGAATTCATTTCAGTATAATAAGCCTCTGGATTTATTCATTGGAAGAACCAAAATCACAAAATCTGAAGTTTCTGATTCCAATTTTATCTGAGAGAGCCGAATGCAATCCTCAAAAGAGCCACACCTGGCTCGCGAGCCATATGTGCCCGACCCTTGTTCTAGCACAAGTTCTTCGAAGAAACGCCTACGCTTATTAGTGAAATGTTGAATATAATTCCTATTTCGGGGGCTTTCCGGGAATATAAGGGCTAGCGCTGAAGTTACGGCTAGGACTCGAGTAAAGGTTTGGGACCATAACACTTTCAGAATCATTCGCTATTCGTTCTGGCGTTCGACATGGCTGTATCCTGTAGCCCCTTCTGTTCAAGTACACCATTGACTGAATTCTCGGGAAGGCCCTAAACGTAGAGGACGCTGTTGAGCTTGCACCTAAAAGCCGGCTGACTGATCGGGGTTATGCCGATGATATCGCCTTACTAACTGCAAGCTTTGATTGTATACAGCCTTTGGTGTTACGGGTGAACGGGGTCACTAAAACTGTCAGTGTATTCATAAATGCTGATAAGACCAACATGTTTTCATGCCCAAGGGAAGGCATTTCTCGAAAATTATTCCTGTTGACTTGAAGAATAATACAGTTTCAAATACCCCAGGGTGAGGTTGCTGCCGAATGGACAGAGTCAAGATGACATTATTTCCCGAATGAATGCAGCTGGTCGAGTTTTGTCAAGCCTTAGAAAGTGTCTGTAGACCCGACATGACATCTCCATCGCCATGCAGGTTCGTGTGTACCGTGAATCTTTTCGATCGGTTCTTCGCTATGGCTGTGAATGCTGGGCTATGCGAGTTGGCGATGAATGAAAACTGGAGGTTTTTATCATCACTGCTAGAGGACCATCCTACGAGTAAAGTTCATCGACTTCTTTTCAAGCGAAACTGTCTACACTGGCTGCAAAAACATCGCAAGGATATCCCAGGCCATCCAAGAAAGAAGACTGAGGTGGTTTGAACATGTTCTTCGCTCTTATGATTTAAGTTCATATGGTACTCATTAAGAGAACTCTAGAGTAATTATTTAGGAAATTCTACTTGGGTAGTGAGTTTACAGCGAGCAAAAGTAGAGGATTCCATAGGTCGCAGTAGGCATGATGGGTAAATTGACCCAAACGTGATTAAACTCACGACTCTCGGCGGGGCCTCGTAGCCCAGGTGGTCAGAGCGTTGGCTGTACTGCAGCCCTTCCCTCGCTGCCTTGAATTCGAATTTACCCTATGTGGTCGAGTTTGCCACAAATGGTTCAACTTTAAAGCACCTAACGCAGTCTCATTAAGCAATGGCTGCGTGCGTCGCTGCAGCTTAAGCCAGGCGAGGAGGCTTTATTCACTACGACCGCTAGGCCCAATCCGGAACTTGGGCCCCACTTGAGTGGGGGTTGTATACTGCATAACAAGAGTAGAGAACAGGCGACAGCAAGCTGGCAGCCGGATGAGAGCAATGGCCCTATTCTTACAGGCTGAGTATTAAGTTTCGGCCTGTGACCACGCCCACCGTTTTGGAAGCGCGCCGACTCTGTGCAAGTAGTAAACGCGTGTCGTGTGCCAATTTGACCTCTAGTTTTGGTTCAGCGTGTCTCCGTCGCAGCCTTTGATTGCTGCAAATCGGCGGTGTCCACGGCATACCGCACAGACTGGGCGCGACACCGGTAACCTGCACGCGAATAAGTTTATGATGGCACAGACATGTGCTCCATGTATTGCAATCTCTCTTAACATCTTACTCCGGTGACAGGGAGGTATGAAGACGATCGAAGATGGGCACTGCCGCAAGTTTTGAAAAAAGTTGGCAAATGATTTGTAGGGCCCACTAGATATCTATTCACCCCGCCCAACTGCTTAAAGTATTTTACGGTTAAAGATTTAATTCTTGGCTATTGAGCGTAAAGTAATATGTAGTTGTGGCGAAATTGATCCAAAGTATTAAATTCAATAAGATTTTGTTTGTTTTAATATGCTTAATAGAATAAAATTCAATCAACATAAACCTCTATTGCGTAGAATAAAAAATCTAATCGAGGGAAATTTGACCTTATGTAGGCGGAATTTAATGGAAATGGTAATTATTTCTCCTATAGTTGCAATTTAACGAACAAATTAAAGTCGGGCTACCAAACATTTGAAAGTAGTTTTTTTATTATAAGTCGACGGGATTTTTCGGTCTCTATAAGCATCTTTGCCAAAATGTTTATAACTAGCAGATTCTTAAGACTGTAAAATGTTCGTTAATAATTCGTCACACCTGTCAATTTTTAGTAATGTTGCCTATAAAGTATTCAACATGACGTAAAGATATTGCACAAGTTTTGGGGGAACTAGATGACTTCGCCATCGTAAAATAGATGAAGGTGCGATTTTCTTTAGACAGCCTGTAAATGGAGACCTTGAATCCAAATTTAACGGTTGGCAGGCTCAGAAGTTAGTTGGAAATTTAGAAAGCGTTTAACCGAAAGATACCTCTCATAAAGTACAAAATTGCCAGTGGGCGTAATTTGATACCAAATGAATGAACGAAAGAATAATTTTCTGCATGTATTCTCTAAAATATATTTCAGTACAAATCAGTAAGAAAAAAGCAGATTCCTTAAGTATCCATTTTTACCATGTTTGCGTTTTGGAGGCAGGCGGTCAGAAAGAAGGTCATTCATGAGCCGGCACCCTACTCTGACTGATATATCTTGAGATTAAGCTGCTCTACAGTAGTCGCCGGCTATTAAGCCCACCTCGGGCCCAGACCAAATTAGGCTTAATAAGCGGCGGGCGCAATGATAGGAGAGTCCTAGTTCATGATTAGAAAACGCTGGATATGCATTCCACATTACATACGTACTGTATTATGTGAAGAGCTTGGTTATGTACAAGAAAAGAATCCTGCTTGTTTGTATTTTACGTAATAACAATAGCAAAAAATGATTTGCGACACGTTTAAGAAAGCGGTCTAGTGTCAATTGTTTTAGAGAAAACTTCACCCGCAAGTGCTCTTTGATGTTCTTCTTCAGGAACCAGAAATCGTCGAATTTTGTGAAATCTGATGCCTGTAGACCGCGTTGTGCACGCAGAGGGATGAGAATCTCACTCTATCCTGTTGGCAAACTGGGCTTTGTAGCCGGCGACTGGGCTTATTAGCCGGCGGATTTTGCTATGTAAAATTCCGTCCCAAGCTGATTTGGGCTTAATACGCGTCTGGGCCTATTAACAGTGGGCTAAATAACCAGCGACTACTGTATAATCAATATCGCAATCCTACTTAAGTCCTTTGTTCGAAGAAAAAAGAACGCATTTCCGCATTTTGGTAACCATAGGAAATCTATTGTATGCACTTGATCGACAAGATCCAAAAAGAAATTTTGGCAAGAATGATTATAGAGGCCGCAAAAATTCCGTTGAGTTATAATGAAAAACTACTTTTAAACGTTTAATAGCCCGAATTTAAGAGTTATCGCTGAATTCCACCAAAAGGAGAACGAATTTCAATTTTTGTTAAATTCCGCCCGCATAAGATCCAATTTCCCTCGATTAGCATTCGTATTCTACGCAATAGAAGTTTATGTTGATCACATTAATCGTTTTTAACATATTAAAACAAGCTTAATCTTATTTAATTTAATATGCTTTGATCAATTCCGCCACAATTGCATATTAATTTAAGCTCAGTTGCCAAGAATTGAATTTGTGACCACACAATACTTGAAGCAGTTGGGCGGGGCCCTATAAATAATTTTTTCCGAAATTTTAAAATTCCTTAAACCTCTCGCTTTCATCCACTTAGTACTATAGCGTCTTCTACAACCAGCCTTGCAGGCGGTCGACTGACTAAATAGGCAGTTTTCGTGGCCCTCAGAAGGTTACGCAATGTACTACGGATGATTTAAAGGTCTCTGTCACGTTTACATTCTCTGGTCTCAGGCTAGCTTGAGGATATGACAAAATATCGAAGTGACAGTCGAGGTTAAGACAGCGTAGGTTAGTCAGCTAACTTAACCTCGTCTGTCACTTCGATATTTTGTCATGACCTCATGTTGGCATGAGACCAGAGAATTTAAACGTGATAGAGACCTTTAAATCATCCGTAGTACATTGCGTAACTTTCTAAGGGCCACGAAAACTGCCCATTTAGTCAGTCGACCGCCTGCAAGGCTGGTTGTAAAACACGCTGTAGTAAACAGTATTAACACGTAGAACATATGCGTATTCTGGACACCAGCGATCTAAGACGCCTGATTCATGTTTAAGGCAGTACGAAATGGGAGGCGAGAGTCATTCATTGTAACGTCACGCAGCCTTCAATTCAATTTCAACAATGGTGAATGTTGGCTCAGACTGATAGGTATGTCTCTGCTGATTGGTCAATCGCATTATGAGTCGACAACAATCGTATAAAAAAATGAGCGATATAGCCAGATAGGTCTAGTATAGTGTTCACATAGCAAGCCATCAAATAAGCCTATAGGGGGCTGTCATCTCATCCGTTAAAATCTCGCATTCTCACAAATGTTTTACTACTAGTAATACTACAACTACTACTGATGATAATGATGATATTAGTGATGATGATGAGGAAACCGTTGAAGCTGATGGCTGTGCGACGCAGATCGCTTTCCAAAGCCTTCGGTCAAAACTCATTAAGATCCTCAGAGGTAGTAAGAAGAGGATAATTATAAATGTAGAAGAAAGACGAGAAAACAAGGCGTTCCTGACGGCAAAGACTTACGAAAATTATGCAATTTTAGACCATTTCTGAAAGTAAGCTTTTCATTCATCATCAATTAATACCCCAAGTAGTGTTCTCCGAGAAAGTGTTGTCTAGTAAATGGCTTAAAAATCTGGCTGACCCATAAGTGTTTCGAAAAACAACGTGATTTATTGGTTAGACTTGCTTATCCTATTTGGAAATCTAGCTGTTGCAAGGATAAAAGGCTTATTTTTACTCTATGCAGGATACTTTACACTTTTCATGTCCTATAGCGATTATTGTCATTTACCCGAGGCCTTAAATTTTACTTATCACCTCCAGACTCCCATTATCGATGCCCTATGGTGGTCCCCAATGACATTTTTTGTAAAACCTTACAGATAGTGCGTTAAAAGGAGGTAAATGTATCAGAACGTTCATAGGTGATGGCTTGGACTAAATGGATATACTTCACCTTTTCCGAATCATTATTATCGGTGGGTTGGTATCCCATTAGCATAATGTTCTGATTGCAAAGCCAAACACAGTTCCCGGAAAGAAAGGGTTGACACGGACAGTATGCTCAAGTTGTGTATTGAGATATACAACTATTCCATATAAAGTGGAAGAGATAATTCCTACGACTGGCTTATCTGCTACATCCTATTTGTTTTACCTCAGTTTCTTGACCTTACTCTACCCCTGTTTCTTACTTTTTCTTACCCTTGCCTTTGCCCCGCTTCCTTTTGAGTTTGATGCCTCTGATTTCAATCATGGTTCTCCACCAGCATTGAACCTGCAGAACACATATCGTCATCTTGTGCTGATATTCCTCCTGCAGTCTCTTCTTCTCCTGCTCAAGTCGGTATTCTGTGACAACCGCCTCGCAGTGCGCAAATTCCTTCTTCAAAGCAGTGTGTTCTTCCGTCTCCTTGGCTAAATCCTCCTCCATTTTTTCCAGTCTTTTTGACAACGCTTCAACGTCGTTGCGGCCCTGCAGATATCTGAGTCGATTGGCCTCCATGTCGAGTTCTGTGAAAAGCCAGGTCATGCACTCGGCAAACTCTCGCTTCTCCTGACCAATCTTCTTCCGCAGTAGGGCTGTCTCATCGATCAACTGGCGAGCGTTCGCGTTGCAGGCTGCCATGTGAACGTTTGCACGCTGTTTGTAAGTCGCCTTCAGGTACTTAATGGTCATTTCAGCCAATTGGCGACCTTCCTGCCATTCATTACGCATGCGTTTCAGTGCGCTGAGGTAGAGTTCCTTCTGTTTTGCGAATTCAACCCCAGCGAGGCTAATCCGACGCCTTAGATCCTCAATGAGCTCCTCCTTCTCCAAGGAGCTCTCGGCCAAATCGACCAGAATGTCAACTGAGGCCTGTTTAATGTCACACTGGGTTTCCAGGGAATGGCATGTGCCTCTGTCCTCAATTTCGTTAGTGAGGAGCTTCAGGATTTCAATCACCTTGGCCACCTCCTCAAGAAAGGTGCGTAGCATGCTCTCATCATCGCTCAGTTTGCGGAAGTTTCCATCCTCCAGCTCGATGTAGTCTTCGCGTCGACACTTTTCAAATCGAATGAGGGTCTCGAAAAACACTTTGTTGAGCTCCTGAAGCAGATTGTCGGGGTTAGAGGCATCTGTGTCTGCGTCTGTTTTGTTGAGTGACTTCTCCGGTAGGGTTGCACCACAGGAGGCAGCCTTGTGGAGGGCCGAAAAGTCGGTTATAGTGTCCGTCAGTACGGCCTTGAGAGCAACGCGAAGAAAAGGCGAGAACGTCCTCGAGTCACCCATTATGCGGGCGCCACGCGAAATGCAACTTATCGATCAAAGTTGGCCTTCAAATCTTTGACTTTTCTCCTGTCTTTATGATGTCCACTACCAGGAGATTTCGGCGGGACTGCTTACACAACCATTAAAAGTGTAAAAAAATGCTACCGAAAACCTGCTTTCTAGAACATGGTTAATTTTCTCGTCAGGGATAGCTTGCGTTCTGGGCATGATAACCATCACCTACAGAGCGTGTAGGAACCCAAATCAACGCCTAACCATTTTTAGGGGTTGGCATTAATACACATAGGTAAATTAAGAATTTTTGCTTTCAGTGGGTTTGTGGCAGTTTATTTATTGAAAAATTATACGCCTCCTTTCCGCAACACCCATCACAGGATACCATAAAGTTATGTCCATAATATTGTGCTTCACTACGTAATTATTTTCCTCTCTGACAGCACAGGTACTAACTAAAAGCCCAGATAAGCGTAAGGCTCATCAGTGGGTCTCCCGGCGTTCACCTTGTGTTTTCTGGTTTTCCAGGTTTCACCTATCTCGTTTGGTTTAGAATAATAAATTGCAAATTGAAATTTAACTTTGAGAGTGTGGCTCAAAACGAAGAAGGGTAGCCCTACAGATGACTCTCACTAGTACTTACTTGATGGAAGGTGCCTGTGAAATTTAAACGAACAAAATAATCCAGTAACCACGATTGTGTTATCTCTAAAGGATGGCTTGCATGGCCACCTAGACAAAACACGGGTATAGGAATGCCCCGCCCACTTAGAGAGGGTGAACCTATGCTACATTTAAAAAAGAGTGAATATTTGAGTGCCTGAATCCTAAAACTAACCTAAAAGTGAATTTTAACCTTAATCTTCACCCTTGCTCTACTGCCAATACAATATATCGACGTGTCACGCTGAGGACACCCACCACACGATGCTGGCTGACATAGAACACTCGCACAGAGGCCAATAGGGAACAAAGACAGCTGGTCCTTAAATATGCTGTCATCGCTGAAAGTGGCATTCTGCTGCTGGAGACTCGAGATTCTGTTGCTGGTGACACGGGACTCTGCTGACGAGACGAGACCGACGACAGAAGACACGCTGCTGATGGACACACAGAAGACAGAGTTGATGTTCGAACAGAAACAGTGAAGTATTATCTGCTATCCTGTCTGCCTTCCTTTCCTAATATACGACCGGGGGATATGACCAGTGTCGACGCAGGCACACACAAGGTTACAACAAATCCGTTCCGGCACTGAGTTCGTCATTTGGCATGCTCTTTTTGCGAAGCGGATTTCCCCATTTAAAATTAAATTAAAACATCAAAATAATAAACAAAATTAATCCGTTTCACTCCAAAACACATAAAAATACCATTGTATAAGGTGGTTCTTATGTATGTTATTAGGGCAAATATTTTTTAGTGTTTTTCGTCTCAATATGCCTTATATATAGTCGTTACTGGCTAGAGGGGGACGATAGAAAGTTGTGGAGGAGGAGGAGGGGGGTTACGATATGGAAGTAGAATCTGTAGTGCGCGTTAACGCCACCGTTGAAACCCATGATTGCTAACTCACTACGCCAAATCTGTAGTCACCCTGTCTGTCTCTCGCTAAATGTCTAGAGCGATATACTGACACACCCAGTTTCGCCTGTGCCCACCTCGCGCCCTCAACCCAATCACCATCAAGGCTGCTGAGACACAGCGAGCATTTGGCGGCCGCCAGGGATTACCGCCACTAGAACACACTTGGACTTCGGTCTTGAGAGGGGCGGACGCGACGATGCCGCGCTGTCACATGGCCCTTACGGTCGAACGCCATATCAGACCGAGTGGCAACTTTCTCCTAACTCTTGTGTTCACAATACATAGTTCCTACTACTCTGGCCTTCTCAAGACTTTTTTAATCTCCTAAGAAACCTAGTCTGGAAGATCACAGCCGTTTGGATCAAACCTGAATAGCCTTAACACCTTGCGATAAATCCAACTCTGAGTCAGGTGAGTTCTCTGTTCCTGTGAATTTTACCCAACTGTGACAGGTTTGTGGTTCACTAGTGCTTGCTCGTCTATTCTATACTTGTCCAAGGAAGGTATCTGTTGACAATGGCTTTTGTATTTGTTTGAGGAGGTCCCTCAAATGAGACAGCACATTGGCATCTGACAAGTTTACACACCGTGCAGTCGCTGATCTATCAGGGTGAGGCTTTTCCAAAAATGACTTTTCAAAAATTCCCAATATTTCCCCCATATAACTGGAAGATATGCTATCCTCCCCTCCTTCCTGGTCCCCTTCCTCTGATGACAGCTCTTTAAACTCTTCTTGTTTCACCTCCTTCAGGAGTTGGATGTGCTCCTGCACGATAGACCTTATGTGCACAAATCTGGCGGATAATTTTAACAAATAAACGTGAAGCATGACCTTCCAATATATTGGCGGGCGTTTAAATGTTTTTATTTGTCGTAAAGGGGTTCCAAAGACTGAAAGAAAAGAGATCTAGGTCGTCATGTAAGTTATTGCGCATTTAAATTGAAGGTGTGCGCGGTGCCTCGCGCCGCGGACTGTACTAAACTAACTCCAGAACGGTATGTTGGACCAGAGGTAATTTGAAGCAGACGGCCTCCTAACTGCCATTTCCTTTTTTAAATAATTTAAAAAGCAACTTAAACTAATAGTATAATAAACACAATACGTAAAAAACGTTGAAACGCCTGCCAGGATGGTGGTCGTTCTTCCTGCATTTTTATTGGCTACACGTTTATCCGCCAAATGTATCAAATACTCACTTCTCCGGGTCTTCTACTGGCGCTGGCGTTACCTGCACTGCCCATTGGTCTGCCTCACGCTCATGGTCGGTTCACTGTTGGAGCCACGTGCGTTTTGGCACTAGCCTCGCTTGCAGCCAATCGGCTTGCGTGATTTCATTGAATGGCTGCAGGCAACCGAGAACCCATGCTCCAGGAGCAAGACTCAACAGCGGACACAGGCACACACACACGCGCAGTGACGACTCGGTAACTGAGCGGAGACTCGTGAATTGAATCAGATATTCTGCTAGTGGCTCGCTCGTTACCTGAAATAATCCTAGATTGGGCCATTCATCACCTGAGTTTCCACTGTTTTTTTGCTTCTCGATTTACACCAGTAAGAATTGAGTCAACTGTTGGAAACCAATCAGTGCTAATTGTTATGTTCGGACCCATTTACTTCAACAAAAGTGACAGTATGCCTTTTCGATGTCTTGGCTTGGTGAAAAACGGCAGAACGAATAATTTAATCCAAAGAGTATTTCGGAAGTTCTGCTATGCTACCCATGTGAAAAATGTCACTGAAACTCTGCTATTGCGTGCTCGGACTCAGCCATCTAGATAGGACTAGAGTCCTCGAGCACTTTACATCTGCCCCTTGAAGGCACAGATAGAGTCCCCCTCAGACTTCGGCAGTGTGCAGCTACGCCTTCACTTGCTCCTGTGGGATAGGTTAGGTGCACTACTAGAAACCTCTTGACATGGATAGGAGATCACTAGCCAGCCTGGCTAAAGCAAGGTATGGCAAAGTTCATATCTAGAGCAACGTTGACTTACACAGGCGACTGTAGCCAGTGGGTAGACGTCAACTAACCCTTTTTTGTTACCCCTAAAGTGCCAGCGATGAAACACTCCAAGTTTCTACGCGACCCGGTACTGGCGAGGGCAGGAGCAATAGCCATACAGTTATAAAAACCCGCGTTGGGTTTGAAGAAGATGTTTACAAGTGCCCTCAAGCTACTCTGGCCTAAGCTGAGCTCTATATTTTTGTTTCCGCATACTGCCATGTCACGCTACAGCGATGAAACATAAGTAGCCTTTGTTATCCGATTTCTCCTTCTTCCTCTCATGACCATGAAAAATTAGGCATCTATAATCGCCGATATGTTTGAACTTCTTGAGCTCCGTCCCCTTAATTACTAGTCATCGATAGAAGCGATAAGGCGCGTTCCAGGAAGCAGCTCAGAAATATTGTTGATAAGAAAAAAACGTTGAAGGTTTTCTTAATTTTATGAATTAATTGCATGCGAAGGTAAAGTTCACGCTAGAAATTGAGCAGAGCAAGAAGTTGTCTTTCCTAGACGTCCTCCTGTTCAGATAGGATGATGATTCAATAAAGCGCACTATTTTCCACAAAACCACATGGAAGGACCAAAACCTACACTTTCCCAGTTTTGTGCCAGTACGATAGAAACTAAATCTGGAACATACTCTCTTTCAAAGAGCGAGAAGTATTTGCTCTAATGAGACTTTACCTGCGGAGGTTTCCCGCATTAGAGCAACCCTACTTTACCGTGACTAGTTTACGCTTCATTCAAAAATACAACAGCTCTTTACGGTCTAAATTTTGGAAACAGCCAGTTCCAAAAACAGCCCGGTCTTATGTCATTATTACCCTTAAGGGGTGATAATATTTAAAATAAGTTGCTTTGCTTGCGTTGCACCATAGAGGGGACGTACTGTGTAGCCGAAATAGTCTTTCTCAGTTTCACTAAAAGTCTTCCAGTAAACCGGACAAAGTAGGCCTTGCCCTTGCACGCCAGCCAAATGGTCTGTATGAATTCACGTGCACTTGCGAGTGCAAGTACATTGGGCGTACGCAAAAGCAATTGGCTGGAGAAATTCGACCTACGTAAGCAGTTAGATCACATGGCTAATCTCCCCCTACCCTGGTAATTACAGGCCTGTATATAGTCTACCTTTGATTTTTTTAAAATTCCCTTCCCCAATTTTCCTTCCTCTATATACAGTTCTGCGAGTGCTGCAAGCAACATTCCTAAATTGATAAATGTTTGATTATTTCTCCCATACCAGCGGGAGCGCAGTTACAAAAAACTTATAAATAATAATGAGCAGCATTTGGCATATTAAGTACTTAAAAGAACTATGAGAAGTACTAAGTGTTTGTTAAGAATAACAAAATTTTCTCAATAATTCCCAGCTTGTGGAGACGTCAAAAATAGCTATAAATTAGAACACTAAATTTAAATAGATTGTTGAGTATAAAACGTAAAGCCACCACTTTCTATATACAAAAAGAACTTGACTTTAGTCAAAAATATTTTGTGTATTTGGGAATGATTATATACGTAGTTATTGAATATCGTTGAGTAAATTCTCCCTTCATTTTGCTAGTTGTCCGTGTATTCATTGATAAGTTTACTATTTGTTTGTTTGACGTTTACTTCAAACCTAAAATAAGATATGACTAAACAGCATTTACCGAAAAATGAACTTTTGGATATTATTTCCTATGCAGATGGCCATGTTGGTCAAATGTGGAAATGCTTCAAAACAGCAAATGACGTTTTCGAGTATACACCATGTCTCCTCGATACCACGCATATTGTTATTCCTCGGATTGATAAAAAAAAGTTTCCATAATAGGTAACCTCTTTAACAAGGGTCTTTATTGGATATTTAGCTGACGAACTTCTGCGTATAATAACTTTTTCCAAGGTAATCTCACAGGGAAATTGGGGACTTTTGACAATATCTTTAACTTATCTGAAGAAAAAGGATAACATTTGATTGGAGATGTAAGAACATACCTTTCTCTTTATAACGGATTATTTTTCACCTAAGCAGATGTATTCCAAGATCCATAATGACCGTGTGAATGCCAAAAAAACAGGCCACGTATTTGGTCATTTTTTGAAATACTAATTTTTCTTCTGTCTGTTCCGTTTCTAAATGACGCTTGAGCAGAACCTATTGTTTGCAAAAAAATATATTTCTACATGAATTACATTCAATAAGGCTTTCTCAAGACTGTCTTCGCGGTTACATGAAGAAACTTTGTTTACGCGCACGACCAGTTGTGCGGTAAAAGAAAATGTTCTACCTAGAACTTTTTGTTGCTCTATTTTTTGCCAAAAAACTTCACAGAATAGCTAAATATAATTTTTCAAACTTCTATCGCTGCTTATTTCTGAAAATAAATGCGATTCCTTAAACTTCGCTTTAGTTCCATTTGATCAACTTCGCACAAACCTTTCCAGTTCTCGAATGGATTATTATTCCACCTTTTTTTACTAATCATGGAATTCTTCCACCGCTTAATGTATATTAGAAGAAAGTTTTGTCCTATCTTTCTTTATAGCATACTCATGATTTAGCAAAAAATGAGAGCATATTTCTCCCAAATAACTTTAAATAAGAGGACATTTCTTCAAACCAAAGCTCTTCTTATTATTAAATCCAATCAGTTGATCAAAATAACCTGTCCAGATATAAGCTTAACTACTCTGTTAAATTTTGTCTTGAAATTTGTTCGCAGGATTCGCAGAAATGTAAAATTTAAAGGCAATGTTATTATTTGACTATTTGCCGCGATGAACAATGACCTTTCTGTTATATATTTATTATGTTCAAATTAAAACTATCGTGTACTGCATTCGTTATCTATCTCATGCAAAGACAGGCAGCAGTTAGAAAGCTGCCTCTAAAATTGTTTGTACAAATAAATCCTACTGTATACGCTTGCTTTAAATTCGTACCCGGGAAGCAATAATTTGACTTTCGGATTCGCATTTGTACCCATCACCCGCAGGTAAGGGTAGTGGGTGCACAAGGACTGCACAATCTATAATACGCAATTGTCGTGGAAACATATGCGTACTACAATTAATATTTCTCGTGATCAACAAGCGGGGTCGCAATTGATACAATGATGGCTTGACATTCCACGTGCGATAATGCTCATAGACAAACTAACAACTCGACAAGATAGTCCAAAAACGGAATCATAGAGGCCTGAAAGATATTTTAGACAAGTAATGATTTCGCGCTAACCCTTGAGGATTGCATACTCGCGTATTGTATGAAGGGCCGATCGAAAGGCACTGATAAGTAAGTAGAGGAGAAGGAAGAAAATGGCAAAGATATTGGGGTATCCCTTATTATAGTACTTTTGGAATGTTTTTCAAAATACTGAATATAATATGTCTTTAAACTATTTCCACTCGTCAGAAATGGTGGCTTTATGCGTGTCCAACCGATGCGATCGTCGAAGTTAGACGCACGTTGTAGAGGGGGTACCCAATCAAACGCGGCTAATGTTTCCGCCAAACAGCAGAGCATTATTCCGGTGTCATCAAGAGGAGCTTTACGAGAAAGAAACAAATGAGCCGCAGAGCCGTGGCAGGTGGGTGAACTTTGAATTCTCTATTTGTACATTTGTGTTGTGGTATCAGAAAAAGAATATCTCAGTTTTTTTGCGAGGCCAATTGACATGAGCCAATGAGGTGGAACAGAAGTGAAAAAAAAGCAGTCAATGAAAAAAACTCCTTGGAATTTTTTATTAGAAAAAACTTGCTCTTGGGAGGAGGGTCAAACGGGGGGGGGGAGGAGGAGGGGGATGAGGCATCACAGAGTTCACCGGGAGCACCACCAAAGTGCAGAAGGTGCGGCCAGATATTCTCTTGCCGATTGAAGAGTCGGGCGACAAATTTGCAAAAACAGTAATTATCACCGAGATCGTTGACAGTCCGCTGCGGGTCGAACCAAGGGAGATCGTTTACGGGCCATTTGGACTATGGCCACCACGTTCGGCTGATGCCATCGCTGATGAGGTTGTAGTGACCTCATATTCTATGCCATGCTTTGCTTGCACTCGACTGGAGCATGTCCCGCATGTTTGGCTCTCATGTCTACCTCCGATCAAGGTCACGGACGCGTCTGGCCTAACTGGTGAACCAGTTACCAAGGCCAGTTCACAAAGGACCTTAGAGTGGTGGCCGCTTACGCTCAGACACACCCAGAGCCGGCAACCTTAGGGTCGGTTGCAGACGTCCGGAACCGGCGACTTCACCCGCCGAAATGCGACTTTGGACTCTGGTATGCTCATGGCTGGACTGTACTCGTCTGGGAGTCAACTACCTATTACTCACATTCTACTCGATCTACAATTTACTTAATTATCCGTAACAATCTGCCTTTCCAAGCCTTATATTACTTACTAGCTTATAACTGTTGGGATAAGTTCTATCTTCTATTATCCGGCCGAACTACATCGTATTCCACAGGGCCATCACGGTATGCCGATAAATAAATAAAACATATAGTTTGGCTCTCATGTGCATGCGTCCTTTCGTGGCCTCTTGCTCGGCGTGACCCCACGGATGGCAGACCCCATCCGGTGACTGTCCTTGCGTCCTCGTAATTCAGCCCTTGAAAGTCGCGCGTCTTGGCATGCACCCACTGGCCTGTGGGTTTCCTTTGTTCCCTTCCCTCAGGCCGACCAGACTGACGCCTCGCGTGCTGGGCCGTCCTAGCAGGCATGAGAACAGAAGCCGCCAGAAATGCGGGTAACTTTCGGCTACATTCCGGGAAATCTGGGATTTAAATAAGAATTATTGTTATATAGGAGTATTCCGGTATAGAAATTTGGCATACCATGAGATAGCTATTTCGGGCTTGTGGCCCTCATCAGCTACGGGCAGCCAACTCTAGCGTGGCAGCTGAATTGGCCGCCACACCCGAGTTTCGAACTCGCGCCTCGCCGGTCAGGGGCAGACCTCCTACCCATTGAGCCATCGAGCTCGATGTCTGACCGGTTGTAGATCAGGGGTATATCTTATTTGTTTGTGCACCGATCTGTTCCTCAGGATATGCCGATCCTGGGATAATGCTTGTGCGAGTCGGATCAACTGATTGTGTTTCGCAAAGCTACTAATAATTGATATGTTACTAGCCAACTGTAAGTAACACATATTTTTAATGTTTTTATAGGAGTATTCCGGCATAGAAATTTGGCGTACCTTGAGATAGTTATTTCGGGATATTGGCCCTTATCAGCCATGGGCAGCCAACAGGAAGCCAACTCGATGCACAAACAAAATATATACCCCCGATCTACAACCGGCTAGATATCGAGCTCGATGGCTCAATGGTTAGGACGTCTGCCCCTGACCGGCGAGGCGCGAGTTCAAAACTTGGGTGTGGCGGCACTTTCAGGTACCACACTATAGTTGACTGCCCGTGGCTAATGAAGGCCAATAGCCCGAAATAGCTATCTCATGGTATGCAAATGTCTATGCCAGAATACTCCTATAAAAACATAAAAAGGATGTGCTACTGACAGTTGGCTAGTAACATATAAATTATTAGTAGCTTTGCGGAACACAATCGGTTGATCCAAATCGCAATAGCCTTATCCCAGGATGGGCACGTCCTGAGGAACAGATCGGTGCACAAACAAATAATTATGGTTATCTTTACAGTTGTGGCTAGCGTAGGGGTTTGAGTATGTGACAGTTGTTGTTAAGGTTAGGTATAGGGTTTAAGACGAGGCTGGTGTCCAGATGAGTTATGGTTTAGGTATTTTTAGGTTTACGACACGGGAATATAAACTTTTCATTTTTGATCAAAGCCATATTTATTACATGAACAGGTTGAACCTTTTTCCATGTCGTTTTCAGGGAACCTTGTAAGCCATTCTTACCGACCGGGTTCTGTATACGTCTCTGATCTTAAACTTTTTCGCCACTAGCGGTCAATGTTTTCTGTAACGAAAGAACTGTCGTACGTTTAAGCTCCGAATTATTTACATTGAGGACGGGACATATTGCCTTATCCGCCATATCCGAATGCTTATTCGCTTGGTTTAACTTGTCGGATATTTAGCACGTTAGCATGTTACCGGTTAATGAAACAGTTCCAATAAATGGTCAACTGCATCATCCATAGTATCGAATTTTCGCCAAATTTCAGATTAAACGCTATTTACTATTGAGAATAATATTGTTAAAAATTCATTTAACAGTGATAAAATTTGAGTCAATAGCACATTGCTTGCATTCATGCAAGGCAAAACCCATGCAATCTGTTGACTCACTCAGGTAGTAATTACCTAATGCAAGGTGTAGGAAGCAAAATAAATGGCCATTCGGACTCAGAAAGAGTGTAAGTAAATAAACCCGATAAAAAAATACTTCATAGCACAAGACGTAATGTGACCTCATAGATTTCGAACAGCCCAGAGCGTTATTTGTCAGCAGCAAGGCGAGGAGTTCAGAGAACGGATGCAAATCGGGTGGACAGCAAATTCCACAGATAGTGACTGAGAGTCCGCCTTCTACGTCTGTTTTTGTCGAATTGCTTCAATAAAACAGAAAGTTAGTAAACTACATTACTGAACACTGTTGCAATTTGTACTTGCAAAAGTGCGTCGAACTTTCAAAAATGTATTGCCCAGCACATTTCACCTTAACGTTGCTGTTAGTATAGAAGGCATTCAGAAGACTGATGTGACCGATTGATGTGGGCTGGCTGCCATTTGTGCCACCGGGGTTTTACCACCAAGTTACACAGTCTGACCTTTTTGCGTGCAAAAACTGAACGGTGACGCGGTATTATAAGGCGGTGAAAACCGGTGTCCAGGCACTTCTATCACGTTCACCCGCTTATTTGCACGTGGCTACTACGTGCCAATTTCACTTTTAGGGGTCTCATTTTACTGCCGTTATGCAGCGGTCCAAGCCGTGGTTATGCCTAGATCCCTACGCATGTCTCAGACCTGTTTACGATTACCTATGTGTAAGGATTCCCGACGGAATCCGAAACGTCAGGCAAATAAAACTCTTGTTCCAGTGATCGCATCTTCGTCTTCTGAACTGCTTCCTGTGACTCAAATATTCGCTACTATTGGCAATCTATTTGAGCGCGATGCGCTCCGATCGACCCGACGGTGGGAAATATTTGCCCTTCGGGAGTCTTCTACTTTTGCGCAGATCCGATTCTGGCACAAGACCCCTTATCTGCGCATGTCTCAGACCTGTTTACAATTACCCATGACTAAGGATTCCCGACGGAATCCGAAACATCAGGCAAATAAATCTGTTGTTCCAGTGATCGCATCTTTGTTTTCTGAATACCTACAATCATCAGGTCAAATCCCAGGTTGGAGGGGAAAGGCAAGAGTCAACAGAGAGATTGTTTTATCGTGTACAGAACTCCCAATTGCTGTCTCAGGTAGCAGTGGCCACTGGCGAGGCCAAGGCTAGTGTTCACTGCTTCCAGCCAGACTTGAGGGAGCACGAGACAGTGGTGGCAGCTGCCTAAGAAGAGCAGGTTCAAGTGTTCTGCTATTGGTGTGTTGCAATTACCCGAGGGTGTGTCGCCTGCAAAGGCCCCCTGCTGCGTTGGTCAGAGAATTGGCGTGGTAAGTGGTCCTTAGGCAGGCGTGCTTACTTGGATGCACGTGTATGCGCGGGTGTGTGCGCACGTATGTGTGTGGCTGAATAAGCTGAGGTCAAATGTAGGGGCCGTCGGAAAGCCTAAGAAAAGGGGACGCTAGCGCAGTTATTATTGGTTAGCCGGAAGTAGTTGCGAGGTTAAGCCTCGAGGTGCCAGTGGACGAAAGCTTTGTAGCAGTTGTTTATAGCGACACATGACTCTGGAGCAGCGGCCCTTGGAGACCGGAGGGGGAACAGGCATTGTGGCCGTCCGCCACACCTGCTTATTTGAACCTGGATACTAAGTGCCAAGTTTGCTTTAAGTCATAAAGACAAAAGAAGAGTGTATGGGAGGTTCAGGGCTACTGAATTCTATTCGGTAGGACCTTGGTATGAATATTGCCCCCTCCCCGCAGTAGGGGTGGCTTTGCACTAACTTCCAGGAGAGGTGCAGGCTAGGAGTGTTAGTTTTATGGTTAAAGCTAACGCCTGCGTTAATGTTACATTTAGGACAGGGAATTATGTACTCCCACCTGTAGTACGGTGAGCTTCTTACAGTTCTGTCCAACACGTAATATTTATGCACATACGTGACCAAAATATATTCTCCTAAACTGATTATTTCAGACCCAATGCAGGCTTATAAAACGTTCGCGACTCCCAGCGACTATTCTTTGTTCACTTTTAATCCACAATTCCAAACAGACACTCGTACCTAATCCCGACGATCGCCCATTTCATTCCTTCATTTAAAATTCACCACTTTTGAACAATTCATGTACTCAGCCAACTGAAATATCTACGTGGGCGTATTGGCTTACTGACGCATGTTTGAAATCAGTCGTTCGAACAGGTGTCTTTTCCTGCTAAGTATTTTTATTGGCCTCCCACCAAATTCATCTTGCTAGCTCCTTTTGGGAGTTTGAAGTTAAATGAATTATAAGCAAACGAAGATGCCTGAAAAATATTTGCAATACCTCTGAAGGTCTTTTAAAGTTTGAACTGTTCATCACTTATCTAATAATTTTTATTCCCATGTCATGTACTGGCCTGATGATGAATGACTCACTATTTTTATTCTCCATGTCACTGTACCGACCTGATGAGGAATGACTAAAAGCAATTGTTTGCCAATCCGACTTTTTAATCAAAGAATATGCCCACCACCGCCAGAACTATCGTCCGATGTAAGGAATGGGAAACGTTCTGCGAAAATTCCCATTTAGCGATTGAAAAGTCATATTGGCAAACAATTATTTTCAGTAGGTAACCATTAGGCCGATACAGTGATATGGAGAATAAAAATGGTTAGTTAGTTGCAGTATTTAAATGACCGTCAGGTTAGGGGAAGGGGGGGGGAGTGGGAGAGAAAGGGGGTTGATGGGTGGGTGTGATTAAGCATCTGGCATTTTCCTCGTCTCCTGAATGCGGGCGCCAGCGCGTGTAGGATGTTGGTTGCGATGCCCAGAGAAGACAGGGGGATGTTCTTACGGTCAGCGGAAATAAGGAATCAAGGTAGGACTAAGGATAATACTGGATTTAGGGCTGAAAGTCTGAAATATGACCATTTCTTAGCATAAAGCGCAAGGGCACTGGTAGTACTGGGGGTTCCCATTGCAGTAAAAAGGCAGGTAACGCAAATATTATTTGCAACTTTTGACATCTTTAAGAACAAATCATTTCTTCCCTAAAATGCGCATATACCCGCCACTCCGGAATTATCGATGGCCTTGCGCCAAAGTTCAGTGCACATATCGTGTCTGACCAAACGGAACACTGAGTCGGAAATCGCTAGCTCATTCGAAATCAGTGAGCACTGATCTCTTAAACAAGGCAAAGCCCACGAGTCTAGCACAAATTATTGGCGTCATATAATTTCGTGACCTCTTATTCACCTGCAAACGGTCATTGCCTATTAATAAGATCAATTAACTGTGCCACCACTGCCCCTTACTACGCACCCACACCTAATAATAATACCTCCTTCTCTATTTACCTATCAACTTTCACCCTTATAGGCCGATACTTAATTGTACAGCAAAATTTATCTTATTAATAGGAAATGGCCGGTTGCAGCTGAAGATGAGGTCACAAAATTGCATGAAGTCAATAAATTCTGCTAGTCTCTTTGCCTTGTTCAAAATTCTGCCGAACAAACACTGTTTTAATTAACTGATATCTTAGCCAGAGGCTGCATATCCAAGTTTTAGAGGGAAACTAAAAAAAGACTGAAATTCGGAATATTCATACACATGCCAGTGATGTACACCAACCTATGCTGATAGCAAGACGGAAGTCACTACGATAGTTAGGCTTGACTTCGAACAGGAAAATGATGAGCTACAAGTCAGCTAGGAGGATATTTTTATCCTTACGGAATGAATGGAGGACACATCAGGTAATTGTTAAGTGGCTCAAGTGTGTTAGTATACTATACTTAGATAAATACAATGTGCATTTAAGTAGGCATAGTTATGCTTGTTACTGCATTCACGAGGGGAGGGGGCGTACAGAGTGCTAAGCGAGTTGGATCAACGACTTAAACACCCTTGTCTGGCCGTGACCAGCTGAGTATCATTGTTTGAAGACTCAGCCTGATACATCACTCACACTACTGCACCCTGACACCACCTGTTCTGGCATTCCTAAGTACCTAGAATCGTATTTCCTTCAATAGCAACTTCGTATCTCCACGCAGGTGGCAACAGTTCTGCTAGCTTCTCCGCGTTTTCCATTGCAGCACTTTAACTCTTTTACTACAAGTATTTCTCACACTATTACTGCACTCACCTTTTTAATATAAGCACCTCCAGCTCACCAATGCAAGCCACTCAATCGTGAGGCCATAACAGTCCCTGAAGATTCTCCGCTGCAAGGTGAGCGGAGTTCTTCTTCTTTCGTTCTTGTTCTCGACCTTTATCTTCGCGTTTTACTTCCGTTTCGCCCTTCCTGCTTCCTCTCTCGTTTCCTGTTCGCTCCTTTTCTATTTTCTCCTTCTCTCTTCCTTCATTTCCTCGCTATTGCCTTTCGCTCTCCTTCTCCTTCTCACTCGTTTCTTCTCTCATTCCCCCTCTCCCTATCTCTCTTCTTCTTCCCTTGTAAAACCTGCTCTACCATGCTCATCTTTTCAGGGTTGTGCTCATCCCAACGCAGGCGGCCGACAGCTGGGCGGTTGCCTGTTGCTGGCGGTGGGTGAGAGAGTGAGGTCGACCCTCGGCGCGTTTCTTTCCTTACTATAATAAATTTGATGCGGTTGAATCTATCGTGGTGGGCTAAAAGTCGTGGCTTGGTGGTTTTGCCAACTGACGGGAAAACTCGGACCCCCTACGTTGCTGCTCCCTTTGTACGCGTCTGTCTGTGTGTGCGTATAAGAGGAGAGGGAGGACTGAGAGTCAGGCTGCAATGGCTCCCTCTTAATGTGGCCTTTATGGCACCCACGCAGCCGGGAGCATACCTAGCGAGATGGCTGTGTCAAGTGTGCGCGTGTCGAATGATTACCGCGCCAGCCATCTTCACCCTCCCTCATGCCCCGTCTTATTGACTGTGTCTTTACACCGGATACGGAGGTGGGAGTGGCAAGTGAGTGGGTAGACTCTGCGCGAGTCTGCCTAAACTCCTGTTTTCTCTCGTGCCAGTTCTCTGCGTTGCTCCTGCTTGCTGTCGCTTTCGTGTTGCCTGCCCAGTTTGCCTCTGTGTATGGTGCGGCTTGCTTCAGCGTTTGCTGCGGCTTGTTAGAGCGCGTGGTGCCCATCGTCGAAATCGACGGGGGAACTGTCGTGTGTGTGTGTGTGCGTAATGACGCGTTCTCTGCAGCAATGTCACCAGGCGGTGGGTGAGAGAGTGAGGTCGACCCTCGGCGCGTTTCTCCCCTCACAATGATAAATCTGATGCGGTTGAATCTATCGCGGTGGGCTAAAAGTCGTGGCTTGGAGGGTTGCCAGCTGGCGCATTAACTCGGACACCGCAGTCGCTTCAGTGTGTCTTGTTGTTTGGTGTGGCTGTCTGCCGGCTGAGAGTAAGATGCAATAGCCTCTTCTTAATGCGGCCTTTATAGCGCGAGATGTGATGTTAAGTACGCGTGCTGAGTGTTTGCCGTCTGCTCCCCTCCCGCATTTTCGGCCTTGTTGACTCTGTCTTGACAACCAGTTCCCTGTGCGGGGGTGGTAAGAGAGTGGGGTAGACTAGGCAAGTTTACCTTCACAATAATCAACTGCAGGCACCGCGTGCTTCAAAGCTTTGAAGCTGGCAGTGGATGTCGTCGAAAACGATGGCCGAACTGTATCCACCAACATGGAAATCATTAGTGCCCTGCAGTTGCATTTATTTTCATTAGTTTTAGTTTATTGTTGAATTTTTAGATATGATTTGAGTTAGTTAAATTTTTAAGCGACATGTGGTTGCTTTTTTGGCTTATCGTATCACAATATCTGTCCAAATGCATCAGAAGCTAAGTATTTCATATAAGTTGTTGCTTTTGTAGGTCTATCTTTTGAATTCAGAGCTTATCTTTGGGAAAGAAGGTTTATTGCGCAGATTTTCAAGACTGGGGCCCCAGCTCGTCTTCGGAAGCAGAGTAAAGTGAGAGTGCCGAAAAACAGCTAACATAAAGAGGGTTTGAGAAAATAAATAATGGCGTGGCGTGGCGATTGCGCCTGGTCGCTGTTGCTGCGACCTGTTCGTATCGGCTCGCGTCGCGCACATTGCTCCTTGATGCCTATTGATGCATATTTCGTCCGAGTGCACTACATTGAAGAATTCTCGGTCTTTCATGAAAGGGCAGGCACCGACAATACGGGTTTAGTCCCACGCGAAGGTGTGCCCGGTATCTAGGGTGTACATGGTGACTTGAGACAAGTGGTCTCGTAAAGACGAGACTGCCAGCTAATGTTCGTGGATTCGCACAGAGGTGGATTTTCCGGTCTGACCGCAATAAACGGCATCACACACTGCACACGGGATCTTTTATATACCTTCTTTTTTATAAAAATATTTTGCCCCATCCTTGGGGTATACCACTGGGCTGCGTAAAGTCGTCGTTGGCTAAAAGCCCCCCCAATATTATGCTTACTCAGGCGTCTGTCAACGTTTTCAGACACGTTCTTGATGAAAGGCAGGCTTCGTCAAGTGTATGGCTAAGGCGTCTGATTGCTACTATTTAAGTCCTTCTTCGTCAACTTCTGCTGTCTTTCTTTGATATATTTCTTCTCTCCTGTGACATGAACCAACCATAGACCCCCATTAACACCACTTCCATAATAAAGAATCCTGGAACTAGGGATATCTAGAAACCTCGGCCAACATTATTGTTGCCGCAGATCGTAACAGCCTGGCAGCCTGATGAGTTCTGGCGACGTTCGGCGCCACGACAGCCAACATCTCGAGATTTGGGCTGTCACGGCACCCGGAGCAAAGACCTGCCTAAGTCGTATCGTTTGGAGAACTAGGATTGGCCGAAAATGAGAGTCTGTCCCAGATAAATGCGTGTATAGAAAGTATGCGCCAAAAACGGTGCAAATTTCGCATTTTTGTAAATGTTTGATTACTACTCGCATACCGGTGTGAATGCACTTAGGAAAACTTAGAAAGGCAGAAGAAGCTTATGCAGCCCCACTCATATACCCCTAGCCCCAGAATTGTGTCCTGCGAAAACGGTGGTTATAGAGTTTTGTGGAAAGGGGAAATAGGATATGCAGTGAAGGAAATTTTTAGAAGTAAGCGTAGAGGGAAAAAAATTTATTCAAAGTTGCTTCCCGCGGAAAATTCCAGAAACCTGCAGTTTGATAATCTGGCTTTTTCGCACTAAGTTACATAATAATAAAGATAAGGAAAATCTACACATATAAATCAACATCAATTCTAAATGCAGTAAAATAAAAATGCATTTAGCATTTATTAAAGTATATTCCACTGCATGTCCTAATTTCCCGCCCATAAATCCCGATAAACACCGTTTTCGTAGGAAAACATGCAGGTTATAGGAATTAATGAGTGGGGCTACATAAGATACTGTTGCCCTTAGAAATAATAATAAACAGAATTGGGCATATTTAAAACTTGAAGGAAGTGTAAGAAGTATCAAGTGTTTGTTATGAAAAATAAAATTTTCCCAATAATCCCCACGTCCCGTGGATGTAAAACCAGCTATGATTTAGAAAACAAATTTTAATATGATATTTATCTTAAAAAGTTAACGGTACCAGGTTCTTTATATAACAAGAACTTTTCTTTTGTCAAATATTTTTTAAACAGATTACTGTTAGTGGATAACTATTTATTGAATATCGTCCAATAGAGTCTGTCCTCATTTTCCTCGTTTTCAGTGTTTTATTGATAAATGGCGCCTCTGTTCGACGTTTACATGGAAACATTTAAGATAAGATATATAAAGAAAATTTACCGAAAGAAAGTTTTTTTATATATGAGTTCTTATAATGATAGCTGTGTTGATCATATTCTGAAATGTCTCAAAATAGCAACCCACTGTGTCGAATGTACAGAACCTCTGCAAGGTAATTTAGATATTGTTTTTCCTAAGCTTGGACATCTTCGCTTGCGATGGTCAAACTAACACATTCCTAATCTTAATAAAAAACTTTCTCATATAGTTCATATTTTTAATAGGTGCTTTAAGTAGATATTCCGCTGACGAATTTCTGTATATATTAACTTTTTCCAAGGGAATGTCAAAATAAAGTTGGAGACTTTAGATAATTGCTTTCATATACCTGAAGATAAACGATTTAAATTGACTGGAAATAAAATAACGAGCTTTCCTCTTTATAATGGATTATATTTCGCATAAGTGGATTAATTCCACGATCCGTTATAAGCTTATGAATTCAAAAAGCAGGCCATATATGGCCATTTTTTGAAATACTTATTATTCTTCTGTCTGTTTTGTTTCTAAATGACCCACAAGCGGAACGTTTAGTTTACAAAAAGTATATTTCTATAGGACGTGCATTCAATAAGGCCTGCTTTGCATTACCTTTGCGGTAAAATATGCGGACTCTTTGCTTAAGCGCCATGGTCAGTGGTGCGGTTAAGCAAAATGTGATTAAACCTTTTTGTTACCGCATTTTGTGTGACTAAACCTCACTAGTCAGCTAAACATCATTTAAATATGCATCTTTCTGATTTCTACAAATAAAAACGATATCTTCAATTTGGCTGCATTTGAATCTGCACAAATTTGGACAAAAAAGCTCCAGTTCTAAAAGGGGTACGTCCTTTACCTATTTAACTTATTTTGGGTTTCCTTCATAATATAATCAATCATAATGAGCAGTTTGGTTCTGTCTTTTGTAAAAGCAAAGGAAATTCCTTCGAAACGAGACTTCTCCAAATTTCGTCATAATTAATGGCAATTTTTCTTAATAAACCTAACTAAGATGGTGATTTTCCTAACTAAAATGCTTCCGCAGCATTAAATCCACTCACTGTATCAAATAGTGTGACCAAATATATGCTTAAGTACCAGGTCAAATTTCTCTATGATAGTTGCACTGTCTTTACCGAATGCGATATATGCGTGGGAGACGTAGCATGGTAGAAGGCGCCCGGATATGAAGGGCTGCTAGTATGTGATCTATCTACTGCAAAATGCCGAAATTTACGGTAGATTGTTAAACAGTCACAAACTAACACCAATAAATGTATCAAAAATTTAAAATAGGAATGAAAAAAACTTAAGCAAATGTAAAGCTTGAAGGAAAAAAGGAAAAATAACTTGTCTTTGCTTAGGAATGCTAACGCTTTTCGAAAAGCCCCGAATTCCGCAAACGTGAAAATTGCTCTAACCTAATAAGAATTGCCAGGTGAAGTCGTAACCATAGCATTTTATGTGTAGACGAAGCTTACTTTCTTTTTATAAGATATCTTCACACATTTATATTTACCATTGGATCAGTTACCTGTAATATAGCCAGTATGCCAATTTCAGGTTCTTAGTGAAAAGTCAATACTTTTATGTTGATTAGTAGAAATTTTTCAACAAACCCATGTCTTTTTACTTATTGTACCCGGTTTACCGCCGTAAAACTTGGGGGCACGGTGCATGCTGCGAGTTCGCACAAAATTAACTTTCTTGTCGAAACCACGAAATTTTACGAGTTTGCCAATCTACTGTGCATATTTCTCCAGGCATTGGGATATTTCTAGATAAGTTTTCTCCGGTGCATTCATAGTTTTGTCCTGCACATCGACTCAAGAGACAAACACGCTTGACAGGAAATGTGCAAATAGGATCTGTGATAAGTTCTATCAGTCAGGAAAGAGTTATAGCCAACCCCCACAACAGCCTTGGCTGGGCACTTAATGATGCATGCATGCGCACTAGAAGTGGCGTAGATTTATTAAGTTTTGGAGTTAATACTTAAAGTGAGCATTGTAAGTATATTTTATGTCAGGGATTATCGTAATGCAGTGCTGATATACAGTAAGACTGAAGGATGAACGAAAAGGAATTAGGAAATAGGATATCTACGTTTGCTTTGCAAATATGATAAGTTACTAGAGGCTACACGCCTGACATTTCATAAGCAACCTCCCTTTAGTATTCGTCCAAGTATCTAAAGAAAAAACCGTTTAGGGTATGGATATTTTAAAAGGGAAGTGAGTTGCAGGAAATCACAAGCTTATAAAGGATTAGAAGGAGCAAGTAAAAACAAAACAAAGCTTATTGCATCAAACTTAGATAATGATCATCTGTTCGTGCAATGCTTCCGCTCAATTCGATCTTAACATATCTTCTAATTACAACCAGTAACCACTGACTTGAAATGAAAAACGTTTTCTTGTAATGTTGATGAAACGCTGCTTCAAGGTGAAAATGCAGGGCAAAGAACAATGTACAAAAACCAAAAACTGCCCATTTAAGCAAAGTACGCTGTTTCAAAAAAGGTTCTAAGATAAGAAAGAGACTTGCTCAGTTTTAAGATATCGAAGTCGCTTACGAGCTATAAATCCAGGACATTCGTTCTTTAGTTTCACTCACCTCCAAATGCTTGCCATTAAAATGCATCCAGAGTACAGAATTCTCAGCTACATTTTACGCTGAACCCATTATCTTTCATAAAAAGGGATGATTATTAAAGGAAGATGGTTTATTGACGTCGATGTTAATAACGGTCATGGTGAACGTTTTTGGCATTTTACAGTAGTCGCCACAGACCATGCAATTTTCATAACTTTGTATAAGTTTGATCATTACTCGAATACCAATGTGAATGCATTTAAAAAGAGGAAAAATACTATTAACCTGCATCCGGCATATAAGATACTTAAAAAAATTATAGGAATTACTAAGTTTTGTAAAAAAAAATAAAATTTTCTCAATAATCCCGTGATTTTCGAGACGTAAAAAGAGCTATAAATTTGAACAATAAATTATGATATTGTGTGAAATTGAAAGCTTTAAGAAACCACTTTTTAAATAAAAGAACAATTTTTCTTTAGTCAAGATACCCAATTAACTTTAATCTTACTGGATAAGTATTTCTTGAATGTCATTAACAAAAGTGTGTCATAATCTTCCTTCTTTATACTGTCTTATTTGATAAATTTATAAATTCTGCATTTTTTCGACGTTTACAACAAAACCTTTTGAATAAGGTAGATATAAAGAGCATTTACAGCAATAAAGTGTTTTTTGATATTAGTTTTAATGAATGTGGCAACGTTTTTGATATACAGAAATGCCTAAAAACAGCAAAACACATTTTGGAGGGTAAATCTTGTCCGCACTGGAGTTGTGAAACTACTATTCCTAAGATTAATAAAAAACTTTCCATAAAAGGTAACCTCTTCGAAAATGCTGTGATTAGGTATTCGGCTTACGAACTTCTGCGTATATTTACTTTTACCAACGTAATGTCACAATGAAATTTGATACTTTTGAGAATTTATTGAAGTTTCCTGAAGATAAACGATTCAATTTGACTGAAGCTGAAAGGTCTTTCTGTTCACTTTATGATGGATTATATTCCACATGAGTATATTAATTTCATATTCAGTTATAAACTGGGGAATTAAAAAAAACTGGCCATATACATTGCCATTTTTGAACGTATTATTGTACTTTCGTCTGTTCCTTTTCTTAATAAAGCAAAAAAGGAACAAAATGTATACAAAAACCTTTATTTCTTCACGAATTATATTCAATAAGGCCTTTTTTGTCTTAAATTCGCGAGAACATTTTAGACATTTGGCTTTTATTGAAAGACGTTTGAGGTTCATTGGTGCATTCAAACAAATACTCTTCTGTTACTGCTTTTTATGCAAAAATACTTCACAGAGTAGCTTAACGTAACTTTGAAATACAAATCTTCATTGTTACTGCAAACAAATTTGGTCCGTTTAACTTGGATTTACTTAAAACTGAACAATTTTGGATAAACTTTTCCACTACTGGAAGGGATATTTTCTATACCTAATTTACTTATTTTGGAGTTCCTTCTTAATATGATCAACATTAAAGTGTAGTTGGGTTCTCTCTTTCATAATAGCATAGGACATTCCTTCCATATGAGACTACGCCCAATTTCTCCAAAACTTATGGCCATTTCTTTTAATAAACTTAACTTAAATAACAATTTAACAAAGTAAAAAGCTTCCGCAGCATTTCTTAAACTGAATGAATCAAAAGATTGTTGCTAAATGTATGCTAAATCACCAGGTTAAATTTCATTATGAACGTTTCATGGGTCTTGGCGACTACTGTACAATCAATACTGTGATTGCAATCTCTTTGCGATCATGCGCATTCAAGTCAAGCTTCGTCTCTTCATAACTTGCTGCTAGTCCTTGCTGCGAACGATATGTCAAACCCAATTCTTATTTGAAAAACTATCAACACATCTGTTTTCATCTAAATTAGCCTTGTGATATTAAAAACTTAGATATTTTCAAAATACGAGTTGAACGAATTACTCGGGAAACACAGTGCAGTGCGGTTAATTTTACGGTGAAGCGCAGGCCAAAAAGGTACTTTTTGTTGATTTCGGACTTCATCATGGAAGTTTCAATGTCTATTTCCACACGTTATTTGTAACCTGTGCCTAGCTGTTGCTGTGAAGTAGCATTTATTGAAGTTTTTGTCGGTCACCCACAGTGACGGTATGAAAGTCTTAGAGATGTCTTCACATTTACCATTTTACCCTTCAACTTTTCGACAGTTACAAGCATTGATTTAATCAGCAAAATTGCCGGTTTCTTAAAGGCAACTTTAAGGCTGGTGTTATTTTAAACCTGGACTCAAAAATGTGAAAACTCCTTGAACTCCTTTTCCAATAACAGATCGAAAATAACTAAACTTGGTTTTCTCTCTATTCCCTTTCATAAACCCATTAACACCATGATTTTCAAGGGTATCTAAACACTCAACATTAGTTTAAGCTTGAAGTAACATGAAATCAAATGACGAAAAGTCCTTTTATTGAGCAGGAATTTTTCCAGCGGTAAGTACTTAACGAACCATAAAAACTATCAACGCCTATCAGTACTTGTAAAGGTGGGTGGTATGCCTTTGTCTTAATGTATTTTATAGAAAGATAGCCTACAGGTTAAGTAGATTAGGGCATTTTATATGAGCATTGTTGCTGTTAGAAGCCGGAAGGCATGCTCTGCACAGAACAGGAGAAACGTATCTCCGATTGAGCTTGTTGACGAATAAAACTTTTTCAAGTAGGCTCAAGAACTTAGTGATCTACAAAAAAGTGAAAATTGATGCATCGTTCATAAACATCCAATCGTTCGAAGGGTGTGTCACTAGCAAGGCAATAAGTGCTCCTAAGAATTTAGCACATAACCACCTTAAATTTTCAGAAAACATTACGCGCCAGAATAAGTGCGACATGCTGACATATGCGAACGACTGATACTCTTTCGCTAAACGGCATTGACTCAGGTGTGATACTGATTATCGTGTTGTCTAATCTGAAGTTATAACAGACATGATAGGACGCGGGCTTTTTAAGGAGCTTTGTGCTGACCACTAACAAAACGTAAGTAGGGGAAAATTAACTACTTAAATAGTATACTTTTATATAATTTATTTTAATTGCCTTTATAAATTCAAATATATTTTATGAAAAAAAATGCACGAAAAAATTATTTTTTTTTATACTCGTTTGGTAGCAAATTACGCCTTCTATAATTGTTATACTTAAGCAAAAGTACATCCTTCGGTTTTAAAATGTTTCAAATTATGAGCTTTTTAGGATTGTGAGGTGTTCATTCATTACACATTGCATCCGTCAATTATTTAATGCTGCCTTCAATGTATACGGCATGGTCCACGTCTATTGCAACTATGTGACTTCTTTCTAAAACTGTATGCGAAAACGTACTTTTCCCTAAACTAGATGTGCAGAGTGCGTAGTATGCAAACCTTGAATTCGAGTTTAGCAGTCATTAGGTTTCAAAATTATTTGGCAATTTAAGAACTTTTTAAGGCGAAAGGATACCCTTTTCTTTAAGTATAACATTTAAGGAAGGCTTAATTTTCTACCATACGAGCATAAGGAAAATATTTTTCGCGCATGTTTTCCATTCAATATATTTGGATTTATAAATGCAGTCAAAATTCATACCAAAACGCATACTATATAAGTAGTCACTTTTTACAGCACATAAGTTTTGTAAGTGGTCAGGACGAAGCTTCTTAAAAAGCCCGCGTCATGTCATGACTGAAATATCCTCAGAATAGACTACACGATAATCAGTATCACAACCTGAGTCAATGCCGTTTAGCTAAAGAGTATCAATCTTTGGTACACTTTGGTATGTTGCACTTACTCGGGCGCATGCTGTATTTATTCACATACTCTATTTTATTATTAATTTCATATTTAATTAATGACCACTTCTTTGTTACAAAACCATATCCCCGAGGACTTCCGTATGTGCCGCTTTTTACGCAGACATAACGTAAAAATGGCATCTTTTGCTATGCGCGGGCGCTTGTTTTTCGGGGAGGTAGACATAAGTGATTAAAAGAAATGGCGCACCAGTCGCATGAATGAAAATGAATTAACCGAAGCCATTATCGTCCTGAAAGACGCATGAATATAACTTTAAGTACTAAAATGTTTCTCACAATACCCAGTTTTTCACTCGTTCACCGATAGCTAACGGAACTCACTCATTCAGTTCTGCCATGAGGCCCAAACTCGGGTACCTTTTGATCAGAAGACTAAGCCTCTAACCATTGAACCATGAGATCGTTGTTTTGGCGGTTTTGATCGGGAGATATTATCACTCAATGATTACCGTTAATCGATTGCTAACGGAAATTTTTTTTCCCGCTCTGTTTTGCGACTCAGTTCAGAGCTCTGCCAGCAGCCACATGGCAGCTGGTATCCTAATTTGAGAAGGCCAGAATGATTTAACTCTGTTAGCGATTGCTGAACACTTGTGAACGTGTATGTGCTGCTGCTTTCTGTTGATGTCTCTGATGATGAATCTGCGATGGATCTCGAAACGTCAGGTGAATAAAAGTATTGTCCCAGCGACCGAGACGTCTTTTTTCGAGTATTACCACATCCTCCACTAATTTGACTACCCTTCCTACAAAAGGAATTCCAACGAAAACATTCTTCCTCATCCAAATTTACCAGTTTGTGCAAGAGTTAACTAGTCGTATGCACCAGTTAAAACTAGCTGCTGCTTCAGTTATATACCTAGTCTATAAAATGGAAATGGAAAAAGTCAATCTGTGGTTTAAAGGTCAGACGGGTGGAATAAATGCTGACTAGTGTCAGATTCAACCTCCCTCATATAGGGGGGGGGGCGGTTGGAGGCGTACAAATTATATCGCCAGCAGCCGCATGGTAGGTAGTAGTCTAGACCGACAGCATTGCATACCTCGTTTTAAGTCATACTTTGATTGGCTTTTCCTGAAAAGGGCCGCATGTTATTGAAGGACTGTGCATTTTCGCAGATATTAAGAAATGTACTTGCACTGGTAGTAGTTTTTTAAGCATTTGGCTGGCCAGCTAGAAAGGGAAGATTTAATAAAACTGCTTAACTGTGATGAAATTGAAAATAGGGTAACAGTAGCTTATGCACTCCTCCTCATTAATCCCTTCTCTTAGCATGTTGTCCTACGAAAATGATGCTTATAGGCTGTTATGAGTGGAGAATTAGAATACGTAGTGGAATCTAATTTAATAATTGCTATATGCATTTTTATTTTATTGTATTTAGAAATGTGGTTGACTTATACGCGTGGATTTTCCTAAGCTGCATTATCGTTTAACGCGTTGCGGAAAAACCCAATTATCGACTTGCGGGTTTCTCGAAATTAATGAAGAAATAAAAATTGTGAGTAGGGGCTTGTCTGCTTCAACTTACCTGAGGTCCATCTTAAAGTTCTGGAGTAAGATTAGTATAGTGCATGGTGCTTCGTGCCGCGGACACCTTCAATTTACATGCGGAACAACTTACTTCCAGCGGCCGCGGGAAACAACTTCGACTACATTTTATCACTTGGCACTAACGGTTAAAAAATTTTTTCCTTGCAATTCGTATTTTTACACCCTAAAATTCCTCTTACCACCGTTTTTGAAGGACAAAATGCTGAGAGTAGGGATAAATGAGGGGGACTACAGTAGACGCAAATGATCATGCAACATTTTGACATATACGACAGACTGATACTCGTTCGCTTATTGGCATTGAACCAAGTTGTGATACTGATTATCGTGTAGGCTGTTCTGAAGTTATTTAAGTCAGGATAGGATGTGGGCTTTTTAATGAGCTTTGTTCTGCCCACTAGCAAAACACATCTATTTCAACAACTGCCTACTTAATTAGTATGCCTTTTTATCGTTGATTTTGACTGCCTTTATAAATTTAGATGTATTTTATGGCAAAAATGCACGAAAAAATATTTCTTGTACTTGTTTGATAGAAAATTACGCCTTCTTTTAGTTTAATACTCAAACAAAATGAAGTTTTTGTTTTTAAAAAGGTTGCTAGTAATGAGCTTTTTTGTGATTGTGGGGTCTTCATTCATCGTTCATCGTATCCGTTAATTTATTAGTGCTGCCTACACTGCATAAAATATCTTCCAAATCTATTTTCAATATGTTTTGACTACTATGAGACTTTTTTCTCAAACTGTAGGTAAAAATGCAAATTTTCTTAAACAGGATGTACACAGTGCGCAGTTTTTAAACCTTGAATTTGAGTGTAGCAGCCAGCATTTAAAAAAAATTATTCGGCAATTGAGCGAATTATTGAAAATCGAAAGCTACCCTTTCTTTGAATATAAAATTTAAAGTAGGCGTAATTTGCTATCAAGCATATACAGGAAATAATTTTTTCGTTCCTGTTTGCCATAAAATACATTTGAAATTATAAAGGCAGTAAAAATCAATGATAAAAAGGCATGGTATTTAAGTAAGCAGTTGCTAAATAGATGCGCTTTGCTAGTGGTCAGAACAAAGCTCATTTAAAAGCTCGCATCCTATCCTGACAGAAATAACTTCAGAACAGCCTACACGATAATCAGTATTACAACTTTGGTCAATGCCGATTAGCGAAAGAGTATCAGACTATCGCATATGTCGAAATGGTGCATAATAGTTGGCGTCTACTGTACATAAGCTACTGTTGCCGAAAATAGGATAAACAAGGGCTTACGTCACTTTTGCACAAAAATCATTTCATTTAATGTCTTCCAACGTTAAAAATTTCAATTTCTGATATGACACCCATTGCCGTAGCTTTGCCTTGAAACTATTCACACCTGCGAAAACATTAAGCGATCTTGATGACTTTTGATGAACAAAATTTAGGCAGCCAGTGATTGCATTTTGAAATTTGGATAACCAAAAACACACTTTCGCTAAAAAAAAACGTTTGTTCTTCAGCGTACCTGTTTCTGAGTCATATCGTCAGCCAAAATAAATACGATAATCTTTTAGCAGCAGGACATTTTCTACTCTAACAAGTGCTTTAGTCAACAATCAAATGAGCACTCGTGCTAACTTAAGTGCGCAATGTATATGCAAACGCGAACAAAGACGCTTCTATTCGTGTAAGTCTAGTTAGGCAGTTTATAACTAACTATATTCAGTTCAAAAATAAGAACGACTTAAGGCTTCCAAATTATCATTTCGTTAAGTTTATAGACTTTAGAATAACTGAAATAATATTAACGGGATGAATTTTGTTTTACTACGCAGATGAACAAAACACCTAAATGACTGTTTCAGACAGCACTTATCTGGTCTATATGCGAATTGTTTTCTAAGACGGCGGCGGCGAATCTGGAACGTGTGACTATCGTTTTTGATATAGACCATTCAGGAGCAAACTGATCAACCAAGCCTCCAGAACGAAAGAAGAAGCGATCAGTGGAACAAGAGGTCTATTGTCCTGAAGTTGCGGATTCCCTCAGGAATCCATAATCATAAGTAATAGATAAACAGTCTGAGACATGCGCAGTCTGCTCTGCGCGAACTTCCAGAGCTTACTTGTACTACGGCCACCGTTTGACGTTTCGCCTCGTTCCAGAAAAAAAACATATTGACATGGTCGGTGGGTAGGCTATCTTATGCACAGTTTAAACGTCTAAGCTTCGGGCGTTTTCAGATGCTCCGCATAATTGTGTTCTAACGGCAAGCCATAACAAGTAAGCATATTTTTCAACAAGTTTCTGCAAATACATTAACTAGAAAAAAGGTTACGTGGGCGTGTAAGATTTTTAAGAATTAGTGTTGATAAGTGGTCAGTGAAAAAGGATGAACTTTAGGTATTTACCACAAAAATGGCTTGTTTTCTTAAATTAAGTGTTTTTAAAAGTTCGATAAAAGTATCTTAGAAAATAAGGCTATTGTGTTTAATGTAAGTTCCTCCTCTTAACTGCTCACTTGTTGATAATCACCAGCTTAAATTTGTTCGAAGCAACATTACCATTTCTACTGACAAGCTTTTTAAATGCAGAAATAGGAATAAAGTTTTTCGGGATTATAAAAAGTGACGCTAGTTGACGTGATGTCCCCAAATTCTGTACATGCTTCTCTGTGTTTAGAAAATGCGTGTTCCTGGCAAGAACAAACAACCTAGATGCCGACGTTCGTCTCCAATAGCTTATTCGCCTAATCATCCAAATGTACGCTTGTTAGGGCAATAAATCAAGAGTATTCATTGCATCATTCATCTAATGTCGCTGTCAATGCATTTAAGAATAAAAAACGAGGGTTATCATTTTATCTACGAAAAGAGCTATGTTGACTTTCATGAACAGGGAAAACTCTTATCACAAAACAATTCACACTTAAAGCATCAAAGTTTTGCTGAAACTCACGTTTCACAAATAAATATATTCAAAAGCCAGTAGAGGGGGCCCATCTTCACGTTTTTATTGCTTACTGAGAAGGAGATTCACATACTTTCACGATGTGGATTTGTAGTTTCTCAACAATTTAAAAGAAAGAACAACAAGCCTACTACCCAGAAAATGATACTAAGAAATAAAAGTTATTCTGGACAAGTATTCCGTTTTTTCTCCTCAGACGTTTTGTCCTTTAGCCACTCCTCGTATCGGTAGTGTAAGCGAGCTCCCATAACATTATAAAAAGGTCGTTTTGTATAATGTTTTTCCACGAGCTCGTTAATAGGTGGAATGCAAGGTCCTGCTCCGGGCTGCATAACCGCATCAGCCTTTTCAATACCCTCAGGAAGCCGAGCTAACGCGCACATTATGAGAAAGCAAAGGTGCATCTGCATGGCTATCCACTTGACTTGGATCTAAAGGGAAGTTTATGCAGTTGGAGCAAAAAAGAAGCGCATTCTGTCATTAAATGTATACTGTTATATTATGGGGTCCGAAATAAAAACAACACACCAATATCGTACCTTGATTTTTTACTTTTTTAATCTTTGTACCAGAATAAACACTCAAGGATGCGCAAAATCTAGAATTGCGCGTTTATTCATGCCTATCAAATTAACGCGCGTATGATTTTCATAAAATAAACTCATAAATTCGGCCTTCAGCTTGCAGAGCTCACTAGCTTTAAAAAACAAACGCTTGCCTGGACGTTTTTAATAAACTAGTATGCAAATGAGTTGAGCCCTATTTTTTTCGGTGAACTCACTAAAGTCGGTTAAGTTCACTCAGCCGATTTCGATTGCCCAAAGAAAGGATAGCTAATCAATCGCAAATGAAGCGTTTCAAGATTTCTGAAAATTGCCGCCGCAGCTAACATCTATGTGCTAGACGCACATGTTAACCTTCTAATTCCTTTAAACATGGAAAAAACTAATTCTCTTGGTCTTGTGGAAGCACAGTTTTGACGATAAAAAGGGGTTATTGTCTTAAAAACCGAATGGTATTTTCGTTAATTAGCATTTTCCCTGTTTCATTTTAGTCATTAAATCTCGAATTTTTTGATTGCTGAAATATGTTTTGAAACCATTGGAACTATTACCGAAAGTTTAAGACATCATTTTAAAGTAAAAAAATAGTTTTGTGGTGATATTAGTCAGGGTGGACCTAATCTCAAAAAGATAAGTGCACAAGGGCATGTAAGCTTGCTCGAATTGTGTAAAAAATAATTCTGGGATTCTTTTTATTATTTACATACCAATTTAACCAATTTTCTAAGGCAAAAACAGCATGCTAAATTTTAGGGTATTTTAAAGCTTGCATACTGTTTGAACGAATAATGAAATGAAAGGGGAATTCGGTCGCAAAAACGCTCGCTTGATTTAAAGAGGGACATACGGCACTTGGAATAATCGAGACTGTTGGCAACTGATAACGCTAGCTATACACGCTGAAAGATATTAAAGGTTTTAGATTACCAGACCATACCATGTGGATAGTAAAGGGATCTCTTTTAGCAATGCAGGTTCTATAAAATTTACTAACTCCTTAAGTATTTGAAAATACTTTATGACTTTAAAACTATGGATGCGAACATAAAATTACCCTATTAACGTTTCTGACTACTGCATGATCTTACTTCACAACTTAAGGCTCTACGAGAGAGCAAGGAAGAACATGCTTGCATCGTTGAAGAGGTAAATCTTTGAATTCCAGTTAAGTCTTTATTTAATAGTGTTTTTAAACAGGATTTATCTGCCAGCAGGGATAATAACGAACTCATCTTTGCATTTGATAGTAAGGTGAAATGACTATCTAGGAAATAATGTAGAATGACTTCTATTTTCTGAGATGTTACTATTTGACTCAGATTTCTATGCAAAATCTAGACGTTTAACAGCATTATTCCAGCTAACCTATCAGTTCTTGATTGACTGTAACATCTAAAATTTGATGAGAGTGTATTGAAATCTAACCTCTGATTTTTCAGCTCCTAATAGTCAACGAGTCTTTGACTGCAAGTGCAGGTGATCAAGGCTCTGTTTTGGTCCCGTTTTAACCCGTGAGCAACCGAAATATGACCGCTTTCTCGGCAAATAAAATTGCATGTAGATAGCTATCATGAAAGACTAAAATACAATCCTTAAACCTACTAACTGAAATGAAGTCAAGTTCACGCGTAAGAGTCTGTTTGCCTGGACGCCAGTTAATACATACAAGGTAACCAAGCCAAAAAAACAAAACTCAAAAATATCATTACTGCGAAAGGGGCTCGAGCATGAAAAGAATTAATGGTACTGTTAGGAAATCGCAACATATAAGAGAGGTGAACCATCATCATTGGCGCTTGTCTTCTGAACCACGTGGCTTCACTTCACTCGAAAGTGCTGAAAAACTTTGCGATTGCAAATAATCCCATGCTTAATTTAAAAAGTCAATTCAACAAACTTTTTTTTATCAGCAACTCTTTTTCGGACTAGTATATTTATAGGAATAATGATAATTATACGGCTGAACAGAGCTAATAAGCGTACTTGGATGCTCACTCATTGCTCTGAGATTGTAGGGTTGGCAAGAAACTTAAATTTTGCATTAAAATACTTGCATCATGTGCAATAATTTCCAAAAAGAAAAGAAACACACCTTTTTCCGTGAGTTTTAATGAATTTTTGTGATTATTTAAAAATAACACAATTAAGCGTTACTTAGAAGCCATCAAATCGACTGCTATGAACTGTTTGCGATTAACCAGTTGTTGATATTGACATTTGATAAGAATCTTGGTGACTGTGATGAAAGATGCCTTTAATTTTCACGTTTAATCCCTCCCATTATTCCAAACATATGAAAAACGCCAAAAAACGTTTCAAAAGTAAATTGTCCTGATAAAAACAAACGATTTGACATCCTAATTTATTCAACGTGTAGTTTTATGAAAGAGAGCTCATTTTCGGGTCCCTTAAGCCTTATAGAACCCCAATAATTGTACTCAAATACGCCATTCTGCTGACATTTTTGATTTTAAGAGTTTTCTTCTGAATTGACGAAAGATTTGATGTACACGAAAGTAATTTTAAATGAAAGTGTAATATGGGCAACAGTTTAGTTTATATTGGGTAAAAGAGTAAAAGCCATTTAGATGGTTGCTTGGAAAATATTTTGGCACTAAAACAAGGAGCAATAGGAGAAAATTATTACGTTAATGTAGATTGTACAGTGATCCATAATTTGTATAAATTTCATGATTGCTTCAATACCAGTGTAAATGTTTTTAAGAAAACATCGAAATAATCATGAACAGCATAAGGCATATCAAGTACTTAAAAAACTATAAGAATCACTATTTGTTCGTAAAGGAAAGTTAAATTTTCTCGATAATCCCGTGGTTCTAGAGGCATAAAAAAGAGCTCTAAATAAGAATAATAAATTACTATATTGTTTATCGTTGAAAACGTGAAGTAACCACCTTCTTTACAATGAAAAAAGTTTTCGTTAAGCAAAATATTCTAAAAACTTTGTTCTTACCAGTTAAATATTAATGGAATGTCACCGAAAAAAGAGTGTCATCATTTTCCTTCGTTTCTCTGTGTTCATTGAGCAATTCATAAATAGTGCGTCTATTCGACGTCTATACCAAAATCTTTACAATTAGGTATATTCAAAGAGTATTTACCGAAAGAAAGTGTTTTTTTATGTAAGTTCTTGGAATGATAACCATGTTGCTAATTTATAGAAATGCCTCAAAACAGCAAACCACATTGTCGGGAGTGAATCATGTCAGCAGTATAATTCCCAAATTACTCTTCCCAAGATTATTAAAAGACGTTTCATACAAGGTGACCTCTTAGAAATTGCTTTGTTTAAATCTTTGGCTGACGAACTTTTGCGTATATTAAATTTTTCCAACGTAATGCCATAATGAAATTTAAGAATTTTGAGAAATTCCTTGTTTACTTAAGAAAAACAATTCAATTTGACTGAAGATAAAAGAAATTTCTTTTCTCTTCATAATGGATTACCTTCCGCTTGAGTAGATTTATTCTATTTTTAGGTATATAACGTGGCGAATTAAAAAAAAACTGGCCATATACAACGCCCTTTTACGAAATACTTTTTATTCTTTCGTCTGTTGTGTTTCTATATAAAGTGAAAGGGAAACGTAAAGTACACAAAAAATTATTCTTCTTCACGATTTAAATCCGATAAGTACATATTTGTTTTTAATGCGCAAGAACATGTCAGACATTTGTTTTTTTATTAAAGGACATTTGAAGTTTAGTGCTGCATTCAAACAAACACTGCTTTTATTTCATTGAACAGAAAAGCCAAATATGATTTCTTGAAAACAACTGTTCAATGTTACTGCAAACAAATTTGGTTCCTTTAACATGGCTTCACTTCAATCTGAATAATTTTGTAATAACTTTTTTCAGTTCTGAAAGGGATATCTTCGTTACCTATTTTGCTAATTTTGGAGTTTATACATAGTATTATCAACATTGATGTGCAGTTTGTTTCAATTTTTCGTAAAAGCATAGCAAATTTCTTCTATATGAGACTACTTCCAATTTTCCCAAAACTAATGGTTAATTCTCTACATAAATTTTCTTAAATGACGATTAAACTAAGTAAAAGGCTATCGCAGAATTCAATAATTTGAATGAATCACAATAGTGTTTTAAAATATATGCTTAAGGGTCCAGCCAAATTTCATAATTAGCGTTGCATTGTCTTTAGCGGCTTCTGAGTTTACTTAAAAATCTTACCGATGTGGGTAACAGCTCAGCTTTTTAAGAAATAAGTCTTCGTCCGAATCTTATTAATAAATAGTTATGTAAATGAGTTCAGCCAACTATGTTTTAATGAGCTAGCTGAGGTCATTTAAGTTCACACAGTTGAATTTGCTAACCAAGAATACAATATTGAGTAATCGGCAATTCCATTTCGTAAAACTTTCTGCAGATTTTTGCTATTATTTAAAGCCTATCAGAAGACCATTTGTGAAGTGTTTTCTCCAATTGGCACTAAAACGAATGCCGTCGTTTGCATGAACGTAAGTCTTATGCAAAACATTTGTGATTTTTTCTACAATCAAAGTGTTATTCCTTTCATCTATATAGTTTCCTATGCATCTTAGTGTGCTTCATGTGGAATACTAAATAGTTAACTCGAATGATTACGTTTTCATATTCAACATCATGTAGTAGGCTCCGTACTTAACGAGACATTGGCCAACATTTTAAATTAACTTATTCAATTGGAAAACTATTAGGTGATGTGGCGAGTAGAATAGTCAAGGACCATAAACTCAAAAGAAACTAATGCTAGATACAATAGTTGCATTGCATTAAGCCTCCTTTCCATTACTGGTTGAAATCTTATTCAAACAAGAAGAAATTCTTGTGTAGTCGTTTCTATTTACACGGAAAATGAGTTCTTTAATGTTCGGCAGGTTTATCACAAATTTTTAGGGGAACCAAAAACTGGTTAGACTTTTCACTTTTGCCTTGATCTAAACCTAAAAGTAATTCGATGTCAAAATATCTAATTAAAGCACTTTTTCAAGAGGTATTCTATTATAAAAGGTTGCTTAATTGATCATACGTATATAAAATTGGGACTTTTTTTATGGACGTTCATTTTTCTCGGCATGGAGTTGGCATGTTTGAATGAATCAACAAACGTGGTCCAAGCAGACCACCACATTGAACGTTTTGTCCAAAACTCATTATTTTGGTAGATGCTCCTAAAATTTCCCTAGTTAAAGGTTTGGATAAACACGTCGAATAGAGTCCGCATAAATAGTCATTTGGCTAAAAAACGAATGATCTTATTGCTCACCACTAATTTCAAAATTGATATGAACCCCATCTTAATTGAACACCCGAAAGCATAACGAAGAAAGGTGATGAAAGGAAATGTATCTGAATGTACAGAAAAAGATTTGTTTACGATGGCATCTGATAATTAAATCATCTACCTAAATCTCGCTGTTTAAGTTTGGACACGGGACAATGATGTTTCTCGGGATTTTGAATAAGAGCCCAATACAAATAATCCTAATCAAATATGTTCAATCGATATATATTAAGCATGGTAGTATAAACGGATATGTTCGTTGTATAAATCTATGTCTATGCATGATTGACAACGCAAGAACAGAGACGTATTGCGAGGAAGCCGGATTCAAGGTTCCATTTTCTTGTTGCTGGTGGAAAACCGATCAAGAGCTATACATCGAATGTATAAAGGAATGCGAAGATGAGAGTTTTGAAATCACACTTTTTGAAACAAAGGAGGTAAATCTGTGTATATTTTGTGGTGTCTAGCTATGCTTGTTTTGAAATAGGAAACAGTATCACAGACCAAAAGCAGAACGTTGATGGAATTTTTTCATTCAATATACAAAAAATAGTAAAAAAAATACACCGTAAACTTTTCTGAGAACTGTACAACATTGCTAAACCATTTGTAGGGATTATTTCTTAAATGACGCGGGTTACGATTTCTGTATGTTTATAGTGGTATTGCGTAAGCGTAGTATTAAAATACGTCTAAAAGGAACTGCTTTGCAGCAAGCAACTTCAATCGTACACAACTCTTGCTTTTCTGAAACCAGCATAATACATTTTCAGGGAATATGTCAATACTGCACCAAAATGTTGCTTTTGTCAGTGCACCCGGCAACATTTTGTATGGCCGCTGCAAACAATGTAAGTATGCCTAGTTGGCCTGTTTTATTTTGCTTCCTGATTTTTATTTTAGTTTTCAGGTCAAATATTATAATGAAGAATAGCTGAGAGTAAGGTCTGAAAATAGTCTTTTGAGTATATTCTATAGGCTATTACGTGACACAACTTAGTTGGTAATATTTAAAAGCAGCTTGTTTTACATGAGGAAGTTGGAGATTCGCTGTTGCAATTTGCACATGCCATTGAATTAGTGTTTTAGGTCGAAGTGCACACTAAAATGGCAAGTAACGTTTAGAAATCGGAGAGCTTAAGTTATCACAATAAAAGAGTATTGCATATGAGATTTTTTTTGTTTTCCCGCATTAGACATTTCTACTAAGGTGTTTTCTACAGGGTGCCCCACGAAAAACCCCTAAATTTATGATAATGTTTATACTGTTATAAAAATAAAAATTATTGATTGCAATCATAACTAACAACTTTATTGTGTAATTAACAAACTGTTACCTAATAACAAGTTACAGATACCGCTCAAAATGCTGTCCATTAACTGCAGAACAGCAACATAAGCGATCCATCCAGCTCTGAGCTGCTCGACGAATGACATCAAGAGGGATGCTGTTCCATGTGTCCATCAACACATGTTTTATTGACTCAATATCAGTGATTCCTATTCTTCGTCTCTGAACCTCCTGTAAGAGTACACTCCAAATGCAAAAGTCCATTACATTCAGGTCAAGGCTCTTGGATGGCCATTGCTGGGGTGTGATGAAATCTGGAGTGTTAACTCGGAGCCAGGCGACAGTGTCATTGGCAGTGTGTGGCTTTGCACCATCTTGCTGCCACGTCCAGGGTTCTCCCTGCATAACTTGATCAATATCTGTAAACATCTGCGGGCACATCTCCTCTCTGTAAACAACTTGATTTACAGTTTTTTTCGTTCTCCGACTCGGTGCAACACCTTCCTGCCCAGCAGCAACTCATTCAATAAAATAGAGGTCTGTTTTGCCCTGCCAGGAAACAGCACCATAGCACATGATAGATTTTTGCTGCTTGTCTATCTCCACCAGCGAATCTTTATCAGGAATATCAGTTTTGACTTCCACTGCATGATATATGCGTTAATTTTGCCTATTCAGTGGTGCAGACAAGCAGAATGATGATTCATCTGAGAACCACACTTGTTTCCATTTTTCTTCTTCACCGAAGCGCTGAAGCATGGCATCACACTTTGTCTTTCGAGCTTGCTGGTATGCTTCAGTTAAAACATGGCATTGAATACGTCGAAAACATTTGAAATTGGATTTTGCAATTGTTCTGTGCACAAACTCTTTTGACAATCCCAGTTCTTTACAAATTTCACGATGACTTGAATGTCTTCTGTGATGATCTGGTGGAGTTACGGCAAGTTCCAAGACTGCTCGCCTTGTTGGGGAATCGTGCCTGCAGGAAGTGCCACTACCAGGCTTACGCACATTTGCTACAGGTGATCCACCTTGTTTGAATGCAGCCGCGACACCTCTAAACTGGTCAGTTGTAATGGCGCCAAAAAATGTAGGCAAAATATTCCGACATTTCTGCAACCCCCATGTTGGATGCTCTTTCCGGAGTAGGACGATGACCTTGCGCTGGAAATTGCTTAGCTGTGGCATGGGTCTACACGTCTTTCCAGAATATTCCTGGCATATGGTGCGCAGGTGGGCATTTTAGAACCTTCTTCTCTGCGACCACCACCCACGTTGTGTGGGTGCTCCTCACCACTGAGCGGAACATGGCGTGGGTGACATGAATGTGGGTGCGAACCAACGGGGGCAGCTTCACTTCGGATGTGGCCCAGGTGTTCTGTTTTCTCCGCCATCGATCGTGACGGCATGGGCGGTCCGGCCGCCGTAACAATCACAAACTAAAGGGTTTTTTGTGGGGCACCCTGTACATGACCGTTAACATCTATTATTTCGTACTCGGCCTCCTTTATCCCTTTCTACCTCACCCACCTCACCTCTTCACTAGATTTTGTAATTATATGTCAAATACTTGCTTCCCAGACTGCTCACGATGTTGGCCCCCTATATGTGTATCAGTAAAATAATTAAACGTATAAAAGTGACAATTTATATTCATTTTATCTCTTTGATACAATCAAAATTTATACGTTCATTTAAAATTATTAGCGGTTTTCATGTTAATCATGATATCTAAGGGTTTGGGTGATAATAAACAACAAAATGGACTCACTACAGCGCACCAAGATAATTGGTTTCAAACAAAACAAAGTCGCCATTTTCGTTCACGTAGTTTCAAATAAATAGAGAATTTGGTTATTGGAAAGTATTTTAAGAAGGATCTATTCCCTTAACAAAACAATTTCTGGAGAAATAGCCAAATGAAGGTGTCAAGGCAAATGTACTTAAGGCTTTTTAATGAGTTGCATTGGCCTTTTATCAGAATGAAGACGAAACAATTGTGAAAATCAACGGAAAACCGATTGGTCGGATATATGATAGCTGATTAACCTAAATGTTGTCATGTTACGTATATCATGGCTGGGAAGCAAGAATATATCCTGCGTTCTCTCCAACGTGCTTAGTTGATTAAGGCAAAACTAATAGAATGTATAGGCTTAAAGTCTATGGTGTAGATAAATATTACATTTAAAATTTCAACATGTAGCCTTTTTTGTTTATGATTTTAAATTTTCTGGGGCCAGAATTTTGTAAAAAGCTGCTGAAAAGTAGACAAGGAAAAAAGTCTGTAAATTATCAGATTTTTCGTCTGTTTTGACAAAACGCAAATCCCAGAGTATAGCAGTGAATTACCTGGTTCTTAGCGGTGAGAAAGATGCAAGATAAATCTCATTCTGCGGACGGTAGTGCAAGCATTTCATGATAGGACATTATGCTCAGGTACACTACCACTACTCGGATGCGCACAGAAATGTTATAAAAGTAAAATGATGCCTGCAGATGCTGTGCGTTTACTTCAATCAGTGTTAACTTCAGAGTTATAAACAGAAACTTAGATAGTAAATGAAGTTCACTGCCTACGCAAAAAATATTCGCACCAAATTCACCAAGCAGCTTTTCTTTGAGCAGATGAGGCTAGCATCGAAATGCAATATTATTAAATCCGTTTTGTGATAAACGTTGGGTAGAACAAAGTTGAGAGACGTTATGCTTTCCATACTGATATATTGAGATAATATAATTTAGCCCTTTTTGCAATGAAAATGCTACTTATATTCACTTAATTTTGCAAAACGGCTCTTCACACATAGAACCCAGTGCGTGAATTGATTCCAAACGGTACAGTGTGTTTAGGTGGTCGCTCCGAAGGAAGTTGCACCGGAAACTGTCTATAGCACAAGAGCTTTGCGATGGAATCTAGCACAAGGCCACCTTTCGCGCTCTGAGAGCAATCCTATTCCAATATTTTGCGGGGAATCATATTCCGAAGTTCCACTTGGTAAGTCGGATAGCTGTGGTAGACAGGCAAAATCACATTGCCATTAACTTTTTGCGTTTTGAAACTCGTCCTAAATAAACGTAAAAGCACACCGTATGATTAAATTGCAGCCCCGTATCTTAGACATACGCAGATGAGTTTACCAGATACATGTTTTTAGAAACCCGAACGCTAGGAAGCTTATGCAAATTATCATTTAAAAGACCAGATATGAATCCCATCTATCGTCAGGTCATGCAATACAGCATATAACTTTGATGCACAGGAAACGAGAAAACGAACTTTGATACAATTAACTTGATGTACACGCAGAAAAGATTGGCAGATAAAATGATTTTTGCATTGACAAAGGACGTATGCTGTTTAGAACATTCTCTTTTCCGAGAAGCTTTTGCACGCAGACAGCGATCAATAAACCTTAAAAATTTTGGTTCTATAAAATTTTTGGAGATTTCGCACCAATTAATATATTCCTGTCGACGATTTCTATGAACCTGCTTTACACGTAAAACACTTATCTGTTTAACTTAGGTTCTAGTGACAATTTACAGTAACTTTGCGTTGTAAAATGTAGGATGAACTATGGGCCTTCGGTTCAATGCATTTTTAGCTTAAAATTAATGCCAAAAGCGGTTTCCAAATGTATCAAGCTTTGTCAAGTAAGATGTTCAAGTTTCTATTGTGTTCTTCTCGTGAAAAGCATACACAAATGCGCAGCCATCGACTTCGATGGATGGTTATCCAAGAATTTCCACAAATAAAGGGGCAAGTTGATTTCCGTGGAAATAAGCAAACAGTTTGAGTTAATGTATCACTTTTAAAAATTTTCTGCAGGCATGAAGAGTTCTCCCAGCACCAGTCAGTCGAAAAAGTAGACTGCATAACGCTGTAGATGCCCCAGAAAGATAACCTTTATTCACTTCTTATGCTTATCGAGTTGCTCCACCTACCGTTCACTGTCTTAGTAAGAGAATACAGTGTATTATAGGCAAAAACGCCACCTTTATATCGGGGCGATGCTTCCTGCCAATAGACACAGCAAAGGTAGTTCGAGCAGTTGGGCGTGTTAGACCCTGCAGGTCATAGGCAAAATTAGTTAGGAAAATATTTTCTGATACCAAACTTAACTGTTTTTTGCGAATAAATCAGACGGACGAAGGAGTATATAAGTTTGCTACTCACATAGCAACCAGTAGTTTTTTAATTTTTGAAACATTTTCGTCCGGAAAAACGGAACAGTAGTGGTAAAAGGCATATATTGAAAGTCCTCTACTGAGGAAAAATTTTAGGCAACATTAGTTCAGACCTAGAGATTAGCTAGGAATGGTCTGTGCTGACGAGGAAATTGACTACAAATAGTAACTTTGTCAGGATTTACAATTCTATGTATTGTTCATACATACTCAACAAAAACAATGAATATATCAATAGCTTCTAAAAATTAAGAAACACGCATATGCGAAATTTAAAATTGCTGGCAAGTACAGTTTTTGCTGCAGATTTGAAGAAAAATATTACAATAAGTTAGTTGGGAGCATATTTAGCGAAGGGAAGGTTATTTAAATTTTTTAACCGTGGATGTGCTAAGTGATAAAAGCAGAAAATAGTGCGTGATTCCCTTTGCGCGCATCCTACTTACAGATACCAATAATTACTCCTCAGACGCTTTCAAAAGCAGATACTATGAATTTTTGCTCCTCTGGATCTCCAATGACCGCAAATCATCAAAACGACTGATTATGCCTAATGAATATCCACTGACCTTGATATTGCGAAACATTGTGAAGCCGTGAGTAGGGCACTATTAAAACTTTCGGACGTCAGTGTCGATGGCTGCACAGCACTGAGAATCGGATTCAATGACAAACGAGTTTGATCAAAGCGGTAGGGTCAGCAGAAAGTTGTCTTCAATGCAGCTGTCGATAATGCAGAAACCAGGGTGGTCATTTCTAAGCGCGGGATGATGTTGTGGGTACAGTGAAGGCTGCCAAAGCACAACAAGCTGGAGCATCAAGCAGCTCCAATTTATAGATGCGGCCACACCAAACAATGCCATAATCTCTTTACTGCGATTGAGGCTTTGGTTTGAAGTTTGTCTTTGCCTGGATCTCTAACTAACTGAATTGCTCTAAAGCCATACAAGTAATAGAACCATTAAAGTAAGGTCATCGGTGGGCAGTAAGCAAGGACGTTAGCACAAGGATTATCATATGCTCCGTCATAAAGTGCGTTTAGAATTACAATGAATCAAACGATTGCAAAATTAACTTTTATAGCTGTTAAAGCCAAATTAATAGACCAAAAATGAGCTCGCACGACAGTGTGGTCCATGCGTAAGAACAACTTGTTGGCCGTGATATCATCAAGTTGGACACTTGGTGCTTTTAAGAAGTGATCTTCCGAATAAATTCGTTGCCTCATCCGCAAAAATAGAATTTTGTGCAACATAAAATTTAACTATCACTCTCTTTATTCAACTTACCTATGGTTCAATCTCCAAAAAGCGCTTCTTTGGGATAATTTCTACCTGGCAAGGCGCTTCTAAAGATTGAACAATCTTGTAATGCCTTCTCTGCAAAGGTATGCCAAATTTCTGATAAAAATTACGTTGATGAAACGTTCAAAATCCTCGGCACAGGATTGCATGAAAACCGGCTTGCAAACAAACCAAATAAGTAGACGCCATTGCTGAAATAGAAAAAACTTGCGCGCATGACGTTTTAAGTTCATGCTAGAACCAATCATCGGTGATAGCATAAGCAAGGCGGAGGTTACCAAAAGGTCAGCTTGCGTATATTGCGATTGATAAAATCACCCACTCTTGAGAACAAGACGACTCGATCGCTTGACGTTTCAAGATCTCTCACGGATTCATCATCAGAGACATAGGCTGTAAGCAGTAGCAGATACAGCCGGCATTTGCACAGAAGTTCGCAGTATTTTCAGAATACAGTCATTTCTGCAAGCATACACAGACAATTAACCCTAATTGTCTTCTTGCGCGTTGATAGTTTTCTGAATGCCATGGGGGCTCTGACCTGCTGAACTTTCATCACGCGTGTTTGACTCGGGCGTGATGATTACTTGGCCATCTGGCCCTCCAGTGCTGGCGTAGGACAACGCGGCGACCTGGCCGTTCCATAAGTGGCGACTTGCTTTGGCCAAATGGAGACTCAGCACCGAATATGGATTGAGCAACTCGTTTCACTTGTTGAGGGATTGGGGACCGGTAAACCATGATTCAAGTAATTATCGACTCACCCGATTGTCACTTTTTGTGAGAATGTCGGCTTCATCAAATGTAAATGTGTAGCAAGGTCTCGTAAAATGACCTGTAACTTGGGAATTAGCATCAATTTGCCACATTACTGCCACGTGTTTGACAATTCCGTTCTTGAGAAGTCCAATAGTTTCTTCGACATATTTGCTTTATCCTCAACTGCATCAGATCTCGTAGACGACTCCGTGGCAGTGCAGGCTTCAGTTTCAGTATCTGATGCCTTATGGTCACTAACGGTCTGTGTGCGACTCGCCCAATCTTCTTTTTCGTCGGCTTCTGGAAGCGATGAATGCGATAACTCAATAAATTAATATAATGATTAAATAAGGGGAGCTTAACAACACCCACACAAAGAATCCATGTTAAAATAAAAGTGATGCACTGCAAGTGGCAGGACCCTTCCCACGGAAATTATAGATAAGTTTTCGGCGAACAGAATACAGGGCAGCGTGGGAGCGGTATGTCTGATTTTTAACAAGAGAAAATAATCATTTTAATGCGTACGACAATATGTACGACATAACAGTTGATAATTACACTTTTTGTATGCTTCAGAAAATAACGAATATACCATGATAAATTAAAAAAGCCTCTATTCTATGCATGTTTAGTTGATGAATAGCGCTGTTGCTAGAATCTTCACTATATTTAGAATCATGTTACGGTGAAAGCAAAAAAAATTTAAACGGTTCCTTCCTGGGAATTTGCTTGCATTTTCATTTCTGTTGCAGTCGCGTATTTAATCTGTGAAGGTTTTGAATCCAGGTTGACTTCCACAGCCAAAACATTCACGACACGTACATCCAGGGAGTTTGGTGGAGAAAGAACAGGAACAAACGTCACAAATAAGCTCACGTATTGCCAAACTGAGGTTAAATTAGTCTTTGGCGTGAATTGACGATCAATGAGATACTGTTCAATCTAGAATATTGCATAAAACAATGTATTTTGTCAAAAGAACCCGTCTGTAAATAATGGAAAATTCAAAATGCATGCTTACAAATAGTTAGCAATAGCTGACGATGGCTAATGAGTCAGAATGGTCATTCTAGTCTCCTTTCCTTTGTCAGCAACACAATCTGCCTAACACCAGCTGTTGCAGCTGTCAGAGCCTATGCTGAGGCCAAACGCAGAGTGGGACAGATGAGTTCCGTTAGCGGTCAGGTGAACGTTTATCAACGAATGTCAGTATCCTCTTATCTGAACGGGTGAGACGACGCACTCGTGGCTCAATAGATAGGGCGTTTGACTCTGAGCAAAAAGGTTGCAATTTCAAAGTTCGGGTGGGACGCCACTTGTGTCCGGGTATAACTGGCTGACAACGGCTGGGAAGCCATAAGTGGCCATTCCAGTTTCCCTTGTATTTGCTGGCAAAACTATAAAGATATCTCTAGCTGCAACCACTATCAGTGGAAAATTACAAAAGCTCAGCTTTTTTAAAGTTTTTTTAAATGTTTTGCAAGAAGACTGAATGATTGATAAGTAATATACACACATTATATATACACATAATCTTAATCTATATAAATCTTTATCATTCCTGGATTCCACTCAAGAACCTAGGATGTTTGCTTCATTGGTTTGACGACAAGAAATACAACCAGCATATTTCATGAGAAAAATTGAATTTAACAACAAAGCACAGTCACAGAAAAGCTAAATTTGGGCATAGCTTATAATTACTAAGAGGATTTTACTAGATTTGAATGACTCATTACACCAAATTGTAAGGAACTCGGCGGTCTCGAAGAAATTGCCTTGTTGGCATGTATTTGAAGCTCACCAAAGCCACCGAGTCTTTCACGATAGGATCAAATGCATATTTCATAAGTTGAGTCCTTACAATGAAAATGAATGCAAATTTAAGTAACTTAGCGATTTTATGGGTTTTTGTCCAAAAAGCTATTTATCGGACATGTGATCGTTTATCATTAAACCAATTTCATCGTTACACGGTAGATTATTGAAATTATTCAGAAGCAAGAGGCATTGTCAAGCGTCAGTTTCCATGGCTGCATTAATAAAACCACAATGAATGCTGTACCTGTATAAGTGATATACATCGTTTCCTTTGTTCTTACAAGGATTTATTTCCAGCTACAAAAAGGACACGGTCCAGTGATCCCAGTATAAATAGAAGAGATGCATTTTAAATCAAAGTAGGCTTGCTATACCCATCGAATGCTGTGGTTTATCTGCGTTTGTTTATTTGAAAACACAAAGGGAGATTATTTTTGTGAGAAAAGGGGAGTTCGCATACCGGCTGCGCAGTGCAGTTGGGCCAGTGATAACCTCTTTGATTCGTACAAAGAGTGCAAGAAAACACTGTTCACTGAAGAACTAGCTGCCGTGGATTATATAAATGACACAGTAAGTTTGACGGGTCAGAAAACACAGGTTTATTTAACTTAGACAAGCGGCATACTCATATACAAAATCTATTTCAAAATTATCAAGTTCAGGCTTTAACTGCCTGCATTTTATTTGCTCGATAGTCCCTCTGTCTTCGCTGCCTCGTGGCCAACCAGCAAGTGTTTGATCTTCTTGAATGACCAACTTCCACTGTCTTCGCACCGTGCAGGGCTCGTAAGTCTTTATGTCTACTTTCAGTGGCTAGCAAATAAAAAAATTATCCGATTTTTAAAGCTTAACTGGGAGCATTTTAATTGAATCCTTTGCACACAAAGTATATGTATGTTTGCATGGTTACAGTTTACAGTTACGTATTATTTATTGATAGTGAATTAATGCGCACGTATGGTAGTAGTGGAATTCACTTTGGAAAAATGAACGCCGATTAAAAAAACTGTTTAGAGCTTAACACGTTATGAATGTGAAGCCTTTTCGGCGGTCATTTGAGTTAAAAATGATTTTGGTTGCCTACTCTTACTCACATTTTTACATTTTAAATGTTGTTAAAAATGCTTTGGAATCACGAACATTGTGAAAAATTTTTTATTGGTTTTATTTGCTTGACAGGTGACGTCAGTAAGTGTTAATCTTTTTTTTATTTGACTTGTTCCCCACTTGAAATCAGTCACACTGCCAATCTTATTTGTGTGTATTTTGTTTGCTGTAATCCGATATATCTGTACACATTTGCTGTAAAAATTCCTGCCTTTTTGTCCAAACTCAAATTTTAATAAATTTTATTTTTCACATTTTTTAATATTTCTGCATTGAGACTTCAAATCCTGCGGAACTTGGCCAATACTGGTGTTTTCTATACACTACCGTTCTAAGATTTTAATAAGAATTTAATTGGAAAGATAGTCTAACTGTTACCTTATATCCTATGTAAAGGAAGTTAGTCCTACAAATATTATCGTATACTAGCTGGGTTATTAATAATTTTTAATGTTCAAATTGGACAATATTAAGACAAATGCAACTGTTATTTTGTGTTTGTTCAACTCAAAAACATAGAAGACAATACTGAAATTGGCCATAAAGATATCGAATAACAAAACAAGCCACCTTTTAGCAACTGAAAAAGTCATCAAGCGTGTCAACAATCTAACGTCATTGCTAATACAAGCGAAGTTAAAGAGGACTCAATTGCTGGGACAATATGTTTATTCGCCTGAGGTTTTGAAACCCGTCGCGGATTCATCATCAGAAACATACATAATAGTAGCAGAAGCAGTTTGCGTGTGCACAGGGTTTTGCCATAAAATTTAAACGTACAGAAAAATTGGTAAATGCCTTTGCTTGTCCGCTGAATTATTATGCCAGCAATGAAGCCTGACTTTGAATTTTGAGCGTGTGGTTTCGTCGGTTAGCGAAAATTGATGCGCTCACAATTACAACGCTCCCCTAGTTCCAAAATACCCCAACAGATGAGATCGAGACAAACCGGTTGAGAATGAAAATTAACGCAGGGTTTAGTACCAGCTAATGAGTAAAATCAGATTCTGTCTAACACAGTTACACCTCTTCTGAAGGCTAATCGTCAATCATCTCAATTTCTAGGGAGAGAATTCAGTTCTCATGAAACTGAAAGATTTTTCACAAACTATCCATACTACATGCACAACTACAACTGAAATCAGAGCAAATTCCTTCTTTCTGCATGTCAGTACAGTCCATTTTAACAAGGGAAAAAGCTCGGCAAACGCCCTTGAGCTCCCTCTTGGTGACACAGTGTGTAAGAAATGCATCGAGACAGCAGAGACTTTCAAAAAGAGGACGTTTATACAATTGCAGACGTAACCTGACCTTCCGTCGGTTAGCTAAAAGATTAATTATATACGGGTACTTACTTCTTCCAAATAGCATAGAAGCATGTGTAGTTATTACATCGAGAATAGTAAAACGGCTTATTGGCAATACTCAATGGCACAAGACAGGAGGTAGAACAAATAAAAAGGAGCAGACGGTAAAAAAATCATTAAGAATTTTTCGATCAGTATAGAAGTTTTAATACGATTTAAGGGATTTTAAGGAAAAAACTGTCACGCCTCAGAGGAAAATATATGCGAGATAGGACTATCCTTCTGATAAGAATGTGTGAGGAAAGCAAAGGGAACCCACCACGGGTATTATCAATATACATATGAAGGGACCCGTAGAGGTAATGAAAACATCACCCAAGTGCCGGAGATTCAACCACGATATTCCGCTGCTGGTTGTCGAGTCTGCGGACAGGGTGACAAAAACAGGGGAACTCGACACGATCGTCAGCCATCTGCTGGTAGTCGGCATGAGGGAGATCGTTAGAAGATGGTGTAGAGTTTCGCCTCATCCTGCTATAGAGGCGGTAGTTGCAATTTGAGTAGGGACTATATAAAATGATCTGCGTGAAAGTAAGTAAAAATAATTTTTAGAAGGCGTCAAAATAACATCAGTCGACCAGTATTATACAGGAAATTTCCATAGCGATCCAGCTTCTGCTTGAAGATCCCTCAGAGTACAGATATAACGACAATCAAAGACCGAAAATCCCAAGCCTACAATACGCTGCTAGAGAAAAAATGGACTCACAAATGTCCTGCTTGGCCCTAGTTCCACGTATTTGGAGGGGATGACCTCGCTGTTGTGACAAATTCAAAGAAGGTTCCCGATTCAATGTAGAAATCTCGGCCACGCATGATACGGAACCTTTATATCAGGTCTTTACTTAGCTGTTTGTAGCTCAAAGGAAAGAGATGAAGATAAGTTAGTCATGTTCCACATGGCACGTGGTCCTTTTTAGTTCAGCCGATTTCAGTTAACTTGGTGATCTGGTGCTTGACACGCTTTCTTCCTTCTCAATATACACATCATTTCAATAGACAGAAGGGCATTGCCGACAAATAAAAGGAGACTGAAATAACCATTTCTGGCTCAGTAGCTGTCGTCAGCCAGTTAAACCCAAATACAAGTTGTGCACCAGTACTTGGTGTCCCACCTCAGCTTCGAACCCAAAACCTTGTTAATTAGAAATCAAACGCCCCAAGTACTGCGCCACAAGCTTGATGTCTTGCCCATTTTCGATCAGGAATATACACAGGCAGACAGGCGCTAATCGATCCGTCAGAAAAATCACTCATCCCTTTTGTGCCTTTCAGACTCACTCTCGGGCCGTGCTGGAAGGCAGCTAAGGATATAGGCAACGGCCAAGACTCGAACGCGCAACCCTTTTAGTTATAAGTCCAGCGTTCTAACTCCTGCACCATGGCCTCTTTTACTTGCTGGGTTTTGATCGGAAATATAAGACAGTTTGATCGTGGATTTCGATGATATTCACTGCGTGCTTCTACTCGTTGAAGCACGCAGTGACTGTAGCTGAAGTACAATGAAGGTAGACTCGCCAGATCTACCCCGCTCTCTGACCACCTCCACACCGGGAACCTGTTGTTAAGACAGAGTTAAGACGGTTGGAAATGCGGGAAGGGCGCAGACGGCTGGCGCGAAAAACACTCAACATGCGAACCAAACAGCACGTCTCAATAGGTATGCTTTGGACAGGGAGCTTCATAAAAACCACATTAAGAAGGAGCCATTTTATCTGACTGTCAGCCCGAGGACAGCCACAGCGCACAACAAGAAACACTGGACCGACTGTGGTGTCCGAAGAACCTGCCAGCTGGCAACCCTCCAAACCACGGCATTTAGCGCACAGCGATTAATTAATGCGCGTCGGATTAATCATAGTGAGGAATCTTCATTTTATTGAGGAAAGAAGTGCGCCGAAGGTCATTTTCAGTCTCTCTCCCACCACAACAACAGGCAGCCGATGGGAAATATTTATAGGCAAACATCGCTAAGTTACAGGACACCCTGGTCGAAGCTCGGATGGGGCACCAATTTCTAAGGCACCCTTTGGGTTTGGAAAGGACTGGCTGAAGACGGCGAATAAGGCAGAACTGGTCATCGTTGTCTTCCTTTTCTTTATCGGTCATATCCTTCTGCCTATATCATTAGCCACCTGGCGGCGTGGCTCGAAATAGCCCCAAAGGCACCTTTCCACTCAAGAAAATATAATGTTTGACAAAGACACCTGAAGACGTGATGTTTTTTTGAGTCTTCAAAGTTTTTAAAATATCAAGCATGTTTAATTACCTATTGAGTTCTGAAAAGCCGTCTTTAAGCATAGTGTGTAAGTCAAGTCCGTACAAAAAACATTGCAGCGGATTTAAGCGATTAAACGCTTCTTTTTTTACCTTTTTTGTCCAAAGAAACTTTAACGCGTTGTTACCGTTTATTTGAAAATCAATTAAAAGTTTTTTAACTACAAAATGGCAGTTTCATGCGTCAGTTTTCATGGCTATCCCCATAAAAACCTTAATAAATGTCCTATATGTACTGATGTTCCCTACAATTCTTTTGTTCTGTCAAGGATTTATTTCTAAGGCGTAGACAGCCACAAGGTTGACACCTTATAGCAACAGCTAGGGCGTTTACGATGTAAATAGGAGAGGCGCATTTAAAATCATAGCAGACTACGTAAACTCGGCAAATGCTGTGGATTATTTGTGTTTTCATATTTGAACACACGAAGGGAGATTGTCTTTGCGAGAGAAAAACAGTTCACATAACGACCACGCAGTGCAGTTCGGCAGATGATAAATATTTTAATTCGTACAAAAAATGCAAGCAAACACTGTTCACGGATATACTAGCTGCAGTGGGTTATATGAAAGACACAGAAAGTTTAAGTGGTCAGAAAATGGATGTTTATTTAAAAAATACGGCTGGCATATTCAAATCAAAATTCCATTGCCTTATCTGTCAAGCCCACACCTCAGCTGTCTGCCTTTTTTGAATTACTAAGCAGTCTCTCTGTCTCCGATGCTTTGCAAAAAATCAGCCTGTTTTAAATCTCATCAAATGGAAACATTCCAATGTCTTTGCACCGTGCAGGACTCGTAAGTCTTAGTGTGTAATATGTTTTCACCTGCTTGTAGTATCCAGCAAAATTAGAAGCATTCCCATTTTGAATGGTTCCTGGAAGCATTTTAAAAGAATTCTTTGCCCACCTGTTATTTGCATTTTTACATAGCAGTGATTTGCACTGCAATTAAACGGTCTGATTTATTCACATTATATTAAGCTACACGTATTTTATTAAAGGAACACTTTTTAAACAAAGAAAATCAATTTCGGAAAACGTTTAGGACCCAAATTAATACTTTATCATTGCAAACACTTGTTGGCTTTCGACTTACTTTTTATTTAACTTGAATGTTTTTCATTTTAACCGTTGCCAGAAAAGCCTTTGATAAACCACCGTTCAGTAAAATTTCTAACTGGTTTTATATCTCAACAGCTAGTTTCAGTAAATATAAAGATTCATCCTTTTGTCTAGTTCCACGATTGAAATCAACCACCTTCCCAAACATTTGCCTATGTATTTTGTTTGCCGAAATCTTATGCACATGTACACAGCTGTCTTTTTGCTCTTTGTACATTTTTAAATTCTCTAATGTTAATAAATACTGCATTTCTTGATTCTTCTTTCCTTTCATTATCCAGATTTTAAATAAGGAGCAAGTTATTCAGTTATTTAAGTAGCGTTATTCTCTACACGACCATACCATTATTCTTATGCTAAGGTCAATACAAAAATCGCTCAGCTGTTAGGCGAAATACTTTAAAAATACGGATATTCCTACAAATATATTCGGAAGTTAGCTTAGGTAGCTGTCCACCATGTAGTCAGTTTGTGCTTAAGTATCCTCACGGACATATGAAAAATACTAAAGTTAAGCACATCCACCCCCTCCCGTGAGCCAATGATCTTAAAAGGCTGCCGCAGCTATGCGGGCGACGTGACAACGAAGGTTGCAAATTGCACCCCTGAGACGCTTATAGACACTGTCTGCGACTCACAATTACTCTTGCCGTGTACTTGCAGTGGCCTGAGAATACACTTTTTAAATCATTGCATTGGAATATTAATAGAACCTTAAAGTAAAAGGATGAGTACTATTTCCGCATAGCTTACGCAGATGAAAATGCAGGCTGAAATAAAACAGGTATCTACTGATGCCAGGAAAGAATAAAAAATTGTTCAAGGCCATGGAAACCTGCCTTTGTTAGTTTCTACGAATGTTAGGGTGACTACCCTGAAAATAAATCGCATTCGTCGTGTACGTAGGTTGATCAAAGTCCATGTCGGCAGCATCATGATCACCGGAATATCACGAAACGGATTTCAGCTACACGCTGTTTTTAAGAGAAACGTTTTTGGAAGTTAACTATGTACATAGATTGAAGATTCTTGATGAAGGATTGGTACTGGTATTTAATCAAACCGGATTGCATTACGACAAATAAAAGAGGGCACAAAAGAGACCGTATACATGGAAGAACGACACTTTCAGTCACTTGATGTTGTTGGGCATAATCTGGAGGTTCAGCATTTACTGAAGCGATTTTTATTCTGAAAGGCTTTATGTTAAAGACCACAGCGAAGCTCATAAGTGACAAGCGAATAAGTACCCCACAAATCATACTCATACAATGTCTACTTATTTGATAAGGTGATTTGAAAAAAACATTGGCGATAACAGCTGAGACCCATTGCCGTTAACATAGTCTACTACATTCCCTGTTTAATTAATATCAAGTAGTCTGAGTTAATCCCCTCCAATCTGCCTACTTCTCGATCGTTTTGGATGGGCTCAGTAGTCCACAGTCGATTTCTTAATATTCATCTCCAACGTCCCTACAAAATGGTCTATATTCCTCCCTGTTGTTGACCGCTGCTAATCCTATTAAGGTTTTTAAGCAGGGGAAAGTAAAATCCATTGCGGAAGACGCTGGGAAAATCGTTATTTGACATTCTGTTCCTCTAGGCCGACTTCGTTTCTTAGATTTAGTCCTCTTTTAGTGCGATCGGCAGAAGAATCTTACTGCAGAATGTAAAATATCTGCACAACTCAATCATTCGTGACAAAGTATACCCAAGGGAAAAGGAGAAGGATAACCCGCGGATGCTCTCATCAGACGGAATCCGAGGGGCGAAATGGAAACGACAGTCAACATAAAGGCAAGGAACACCACGCAGCTTCACAATTTTTACAGCAAGTAGGGACTCATGCAAGGAATATTACTAAGGATATGCCGTGCTTAACTATAAAACAACGACGGCTCAGAATCGGCCGTGCGTTTCAATGCGGAATTATGTGTCCAAATTGCTTGCTAACAAAAAGTTGTCATGCGCAACAGTATTATAAAAATTAAAATTCGATTAAATCAGAGGAAGTGGGCAGACGTACTGTATCAGATCCCGTGCCTTAACTGCGCTAGTAATTGCAGAGGTCAGGGCAAAAACAATCTCGGATTGCGAATGCAGGAACTGAAGCTGGCTTTGTAACACGGTGGAAAAGCATCACAAGTGGTTGCCCACACCTCCAATACGTGTTACTGGCTTAACTTCACAACTACTCAGATAACCACTTAGGCCGAAACCAGAGCAGGTCGAGATTTTTTTGAAGCCTGGGCCTTGACTGAGAACTCAATCGATGTTCCGATATGACACAGGTATATATGAACCTGTGCAGTCATCTCCGCGCTAGTTTGAATGACCTTAGATTGTGAATGATCCCTCTTTGTTGCATCTTATATGCTTCATAACAGAATACTCGACAAGTCAAAAAGGTCAGAAAAATAAATAACTGGTTCCCGGCGTTCAACAAGTCTCCCTTTAGCTTTATGCGACAAATGGGAACACTCGCAGATTCGGTTTGGCCCCATCTTTATGTTTCCGTAGATTTCCTGATCTTCAGTGCTATTTTTTTATCAAGCATCTGCGGAATGCATTCGGGCAGCCACCCTTTAATGTTAACTCCGTGTAGTTACTGAAATCAAATAAGTGGACAGTGTATAAGAATTAAGTTAGCTGTGCGTGTATTTACTTCGTCGCCACCCTGTGCCTGGCCAAAGGTTTGTCGGCCAGGATCATGCTGCTAGGTAAATGCAGATCTGAATAAACACACAGAAATTTTAATTTAAGTTCATTTCTCACTCAAAATCTAACGCATCTGAAGTTATTATGACGAGCTTTACATAATGTCTTAGAAGTTTGCTGATCATGAAGCCATCATTTTGAGCTCCTTTAGCAAGGCGTTGGCCACGGAGTCCTTTCCGCAGCCGGTAGAGGGTCAAAACATCCTCTTAAAAACCATCTAGATCACCTCAAAAGTACTCGTGTGTGGTACAAAACCTTTCCCTGTTTCTTTAAAACAGCTGGTAGCCAAAAATATTTAACCCACGGTAGTTGACGTGCCTGGACAACCAGAGTTCGTTTCAAGAGATTATACTCGGAAATATAGCACATACGTGGATCTTCAGCTCGTCTAGCTTCGATAACATGCACTTTATTTAGAGTTTACCGAGGATCTGATAACAATAAGGTTCTAGCCTCCATTTAGTACGTTATCTGCGCCGTCATCTGGAATGGACCCGTCGAGACGAAGAATGGTGGAGGTTTTGTTACTTGGTTCTAGTCAATAAGCAATTTTATTTCCCCTTCGCTGAGTCTCTGTCTCAGTTTGACAAATGTTTAGCGACGTTTCTTTCTTTTTGCAGTTAAAAAGTTCCCTTAGAAAAACTCAGTGTTGGAGCTTTTATCCTATAGTGCCTGCACAAAATGAACCTGACTTGCTGGTTATTGGTCAGTGCCATTTTAAAAGGTCTGGAAAGTGTTGATTCAGATGGGCTCTTTAGTCGTTTTCCCAGGCGGAAGGCTTTAATCGTTTCACCGGGTTCCAACAGATTTTTCAGGTGACCTAGGTAGAACGTCAGTTCTTCCGACACTCCAAACTTGGGAGTGGTTGCGCTTGATTCCGAGATTTCCTGCTTATTGAGACATATTTCTTCGTTAATTCAATTTTATTATCTACAGCGCTATCGTTCCCTGAGGGCATATTTTTCAGGCGCTATGCGCTGGTTACGGCGGAGCAGGGGCTTTTTCCCTGCATCTCTGCTTAGCTTTTGTGCTGCACAACTTAGTGAAAAACCTGTCCGAAAAGCTGTGGGTCATAAATGATAATTCTTATGAAGGAATCAATATCACTGCTCGTACTTTATTAATTACACTTAAGTTTATTCTTCGATTGTTTTTGTAATCCCTGCGTCCAGGGCAGTTGCCGAGATGGACGGGGTGGTCGTCGAGATCTTAGGTTTGAGTTCTTTGAAGCCATCACTCGGAAGCGGCTGCCCATTCCCTTTATTCATTTTATCGCGAGATTTGTTTTAGTCTCACCTTTCTTGTCTCAGTACTGACTGTTTTTGTCTTTTGCGTCATTACTGTTCTTTTTGTGGCTGCCGTAAGAGCTACAAAAACTAGCTGGTGATGTGTCTTCATTTCAGATTCCTTTTACTTCTAATGAGTCGCCCGATAGATTTTTTTTATCGTCGACTGCATCTTAACTGCATGGTACCACGATTTCCATCTTTACGATCTCGTCCTCAAGCTGGCTGACCTTGAGAACTAAACGCTGGCAGCCACTACAAATTTTATTTCAATACCAATTTGGGAGCAAGTTTATCGTCCTGCCGAGGTTACCGATGGGGTAGCGTCTGCGAATAAAATAAGGAGGGTAGGTTGATTGAACCCGCGCGGCGACATGTGTTTTGGGCGAAACTGTACGTAGTGTAAATGTGAGAAGACTATAGGAAGACAGAATCTTCCGATGTTGCAACTGTAAATAGAGGCTATACTTCTATTATACTTTTCTCAAAATATTTCAAGAATGAAAGGTCCGGTGCAGTTTCCAATTCCGCCTATTTTATTCATTAACGAGGCTCTGAATTTAAGTCATGCAACAGGCAGTAAAGGAATGATCGACTCAGCCTTTCGGGGATACTACTCCAAAACCTCGTCAAACACTTTGAGACTCTTTTAGATGGGAAGGCTGCGTAGACCAAACAAAAGTGTTCAACAGGATTATATATATAAAGGAAATTCCCTGCTCGAACAATAAGAATATCGGGAGCAACTTGGCGCAGGATCGTAGATAATAATGTTTCTCTATGTTTCAGTTAATGACTGAAAACAGTTACTTTGAATTCAGAAAGTCCATTGAAAATTTCCTCTTGTGACGCAAAACTCAAACCCTGTGCGTTTTGTTCAATGTTGTAGGTTTTCCTTGAAATTGTGCTTATTGTCATTTGAGGAAGCACTAGGAATAATGTGGACGCGTACTTTAGTACGCCTGAATCTTTATGTTTATCTTCATAATAAACGAGGGTAACGCTGGACATTGCCATTAGTAAAGCATTATGTGATTTGTTGTGAACCGACTAATCTCTTTAAGATTGACCGATTCGCTGTATGCATATGCATATGCACAAATCTGCCTGTCTTTCAGACGAAATAAACAGCGTAGCATGAAATAAGCACAGTTAAAAGCAAGGAAATACAGCAATTACATCGGCGAGCGCTCTAGTGCGGCTTGAGAATTCGCGAATACCATTGGACGTTCTGTTGAACGGAATCGAATGCCACCCAAACTGCGAACCAAGGAACCCTGCTTATCAAAGTCGTGGTGGAGCATCCCGTACATGAAAAGCCTTTCTGAAGTTGTGGCTAGATCTCTCGCGTCTTTAGGAAAAGGGGTTGCCCACAAGCCTACCTGCACCATCCGACAACAGGTAATGCGCCCGAAAGACCCTATAGCTAAACAGGAGAAGTCAAGCGTCGTATACTGACTTCAGTGCAGCTGCAAGGCGTGCAATTATGCTGGAGAAACCAGCCGACAACTTCAAACGCGAATGCATGCGCATAAGCGGGCTGTGGGAGGGTTGGACCCAAAGTCGAAGGTAGCAAACCATGCTGCAACGATGCGGCACGACTAACACTTTGACGCGGTTTAAATTGTGGGCTGAGGTGATGATCACACATCAAGGCAGATTAAAGAGGCCTGGATGTCGACCGACTGTTCAGTCAACCACCATGTAAATTTACCGGCCCCCTTTGTGGCTTTAAGGACCTTCATATCCGGGGACGGACGCGGGGGCCAGGAACATGTCTAAGCGTGATGTGGGACGATGGATCGCACGCTCAGGAGGCCAACACCGACGCACTTGAGATAAGCACGTGGGCAGCCAACACCGCGGCCAACGTGTGCATGTCGGGAACCACTCGAGACACCACGGGAGGCGACATGATGAACACACAGGGGTCTGTCACCAGTGCAAGCCGCATGACCACGTGGTCAGCCACCACCTCGGCCAGCATGCTTATTCCGAGTACCAGCCATGGTGTCACAAAGGGTCACGGAACAAGCACACAAGGGGGCGACACGGCGACAGACAGGAGACCGACAGACGAGAAGACTGACGGCGCGGCGAGAGACACAGAGTGGCTCAAACCTTATTGGTAAAACAGGCACACGCACGAAAGGACGGCAAAAAGACGAGGACCGCAAGCCAGAGTATCCATTCTCTGACAATTGGTTCTGATAAGTATTATTTTTTTCCATTGTTCCACGTCGGACTGCACATTAACTCCACTAATCGTTTGTGTGTACATAATGCTAAGACATAACCACTGCCGGCAAAGAAAAGGAGACTGAAATGCCATTTTATACCTCACTAAACATCTACGAGGCATCAATCGAGGCTCAAACCTACGACCTGTCGATTATAAATTCAATCACCTAACCGTTGAGGCACGGGATCTTTGTTTTGCCGATTTAGATCAGGAATAATGATATTCTTTGCTAAACTCTCACCAATCCCGAATGGAAGTCATTCTTCCCGTACTGCCTTGCGATAAAACGGTAAGAAGCAATTGAAGACACTCAGAAAAGATTTGCTATCATATTCTTGCTGATAATGCTTGTTTAAACTGTAAATCAGTCATATAATACTTTCAATTAGAAGAACAGTTAGGTGCATCTGGCATGTGTAGTCGCATTAAGTTCATCTAGGCAAGTCCTCGAGAAGTATGCAGTTCAGTTCTTTCTGAAGTCAGTGTACAAATGACATTTAGTGGTCCGCAAATGTTTTGGAGGCTAGAGGACAATTTTTCCGAAAAAATCTCATACAGAGATGATTAAGTGTGCTGATTGGATTAAAAGATTTCACTCATGAGAGGTTTTTTTGCCAATAACCGATGTAAGCCGATAAATTGTAGTAAATTCGATTATTTTACTAGAGGTATTCGACGATTGCGACACATTTTCCCGCAGAACTGGTGCAGCTGTGAAAATGCAATAGTAAACCTTCGTATGAAGAGATTCCATTCATCTGTGGCGGCCTCGTTTGCATTAACTTTGTTCAGTCTTCATTTCAGACTTTATAAAGTGTTTGCCTTAATGCGCTGGAAACTGTCTTAATGCAGATACGAAGCAAAATTTCACAACAATATAGTCTAGTGTTTGCAAACATGATTGTGGTTGTTTGTGGTTTCTATAGTCATAAATTCAGGTCGCTTATAGCATAAAAGTTTAGTTGAATAATTTGTGGTTAGATCTAGTAGCAAGTTTATTTGAATTTTAAACTTATGTAATGTTTACGGTCATCCATACTTTTTATTTCCAGTGTATACTTAACTCGCCTATGGTACAATTTGTAAGATATTAGCTCATATATATACTGCCCTACAAATTTTAGCTGTTCACTTTTTTAAGTGGAAAAGCTTAGATATTTTATTCAGTAAATGGATCTTGTTCTGCAAGATGTTTTTTTACTGAAAATAAAAGTTTTGCACGTATACGAAAGTGCATGACGTCTAAATGGATTACCGAACAGGGAGGACTGCCCTTCCAAGCGGTTTGCCGGTCGCAGAAGGTAAAATTAATCAGAAAAACTTTAGGCCCTTCATTTTATTACGCAGTGTTTCCACAATTATAGCACTAGGTGGCTGTTGACGTCATAAAGAGCTAATCAAGAAGCCTAGTGGAGCCCTCAAGTGGTATATCTTATTATCTTTTATGTGTTCAATTATGTCTTAATGGTCAACAGTCGTCAATAACACAGTATTTCAGCAAGGAAAATCTACAGAGGAAACTTTACAGTCTGACTTTCAGTTCTGAATATGCAGGTGCTGTCTTGCTTTTAAACAGTTTAAAATCACGATCTTTTGAATGTTTACAAATGTTTATATGGTGAAACTTGGGAAAACAAAACCAGACTTCTACTAAAATGAGCGCCCTTATTTCCCAACGTCTGTCAAACACAGATTAAGTCTTATTATAAAAAAAGAACAGTGGTTGGCGCCCAACGTTCCCGCAAACATAAACAGACGGAGGTATGCATTTCTTTCGCCACTTAATAAACCTCCGCTTCAACAACGTACATGTACATCTATGTCATTTCAGGATTTTGTTCACGTGTTGGCTCATTTTCTCATAAACACACACGCTGTAGTTAGCGAACCAAACGTCAAGTACGTTTTCATGTCTGTGAAGCGTTTGAATATATTATTTGTATTCAGGTCAGCGTCTCATCCTAGGTGCAACACCAAGATGCCAATGTTCTTAAGTGGAATTAGACGTTCTGTTAGTAAAGCACCAGAGTTTAGACTTAATAGTCACAGTTATATGTGCATAAAGGAATTATAAGAAGCTAGCAAACACTTGCCTTCATAAGACATCAGAGTTATTTTATAGTGTTTATCTTCTTCCGGTTCAATGCGGCATACCTGAACGGCACAAACAATTTAACCTTTAATGTTGGAATGAATTAGAGATTTTTTTATTCTAAATAAATTATCATTTCTGTAGCATTTATTTACTATCATATATTTAAATACTCTACTTCAAGAATACATTTGGATGGTTAATAGATCAAACAGTGTTAATGTTTTAATATTAATTGGCATTTATATATTTTAGATACCTACTGTAAGCCAAAATCAATATAATAAACACGTCGCAATTAATTAGAATTCACAGAATTCTGTTTATTGCAGTTCTAGAGTTACCTTTAAATTGTTAAAGAGTGTATGAATCCAGAAAGTCATGTTCATTCCTAATCCATGATTTTGACAATGAAATGTTGGAGCCGCAATATTTGCGTAAACTTACGCTCGTTATTGGTTAACAGAATTCGTCAGTTCGTTTTGGTAATACTTGATGACCTATCGTGTGCTGACCATACGTTGTGAGAAAACAGAAGACACCTTCTGCACTACGCATGTGGTGTGCAAATTACACTGGTTTTTTCCAAGTCTCTCCGTGCTTTCAGCAGGTACACATCCTATGCACCTGTCCTTATGGCAACGGTAGTTTATGTAGTGCCCCTAATTATTCCCTAATCCCAGTATTTTGTCCTACGCAAATGGTGATTATAAGGTTTTATGGATTAAAAATTAGAATTGGCAGTGGAATATACTTAAATAATGGCTATATGCATTTTATTCTATTGTATTTAGAAACTTTTTTGGTTTATCTGTTGGTTTTCCTAATCCATATTATCATTTAAAATATTGCAGAAAAAAACTGGCTTTCAAAATGCAGGTTTCTTCAAATTCATAAAAACAACAGGGTGTCTCAAAAATGTATACATATCTTAAATAATTGTGAAATTGGCTGTTATTATAGTTTTGTTATTTCAAAAGTATCATTTATTGCTTTTCACATGTCTTGAAACTGACGTCCATTTTGATCAAGACCCTGCTGATAACGCGAAACAATGGAATCACACACACCATGAAACAATTCCCTTGGTATTTGGGCGCATTAGTCTTCAATGGCTCCGCCCAATTCAGCGGCTGTTGCAGGTTTCATAGCGTAGACCTTGTCTTTTAGGTATCCCAATAAGAAAAACTCTAGGGATGGAAGGTCTGGTGAATAAAGTGGATATTGAACAAAAACCTTTTGTTCAATCCACCTGTCTGTCAAAATATCATCAAGGAAAGATCCAACATGCCCCATCTTGCCGAAAATCAGACTTTTAATCTTCATAGTCTCCTCTAATACTTGAAATAACTTACTTCTACAGAAAGTTCTTGTTAATGGTATCGGTTGCAGTATCGTCAAAAAAACGTGCCAATAAATCTTCTTGGTGGTGATGTGTATATATTTTTTGGAATACCCCGTAGAAATGGTGGTTAGAAGGTCGTCTGCTTCAACTTGCTGTTCTAGAATTAGATTAGTTTAGTCCGCAGTGCAAAGCATTGTGCAAATCTTCGATTTTTATACGGAACAACTTTCTCCCAGCGGCCGTGGAAACAAATTTAACTATATTTTTCACTTTTCACTTACTTCTTTACATGTCCTTTACTGTATTTTCTATTATTTTCCCCTAAAACCCATTAAACCACCGATTGCGTAGGGTAAAATTCTGGGACTACGGGTATATGGGGTGTACTCCTTAAAGAACCTTTGTCGCAATCCCGTTTCTTATCAAAAACACAGCTATGTCCCCAAAAAATAAATTAAACCTCATCAACTCGTTCATCAGAGTTATTCAGGAGATATTTAATTTCTCATATTTAACTTTGTGAATGGTGATCGAAAATTTTTACGTTCTGCGTCTTGCGTTAGGCAGAACTTCGTAAGCAGTACCATCATGCATTTCCATTGCCCTAACTGCCTAAGAGGAGTATTGATACGCAGAAAGCCTGATTGACTGACCAACAACTCTTAGCATTATCTCAAATGGCGTTGAGTGCATCAACCGTACGAGGAGAAAAGGTTCAAAGTCTCCAAAAATACTTCTTAGAAGAAATTTGGAAGAAGAACAATGAGAACAGAACTCAGGTCAGCTGTAAATATTACATAAGCCCTGTTTTCACAATAAGGCGTGAACCGTACCTTTGTGTTACCCCCTATTGTCCGTTTAACACCCATTCAATGCCTTCTAAACGGGTTAGCGGTAATCACGATGAGCCAAAAATAGCTGGTCAGTGTGTGATTGCAGACGTGCTTGCGTAAGCAGAGCGTATGTTCTGCGTATGGCGTCAGCTTGTCCTTGATAAAATGGAAAGACAAGGAGATGTGTGTAAGCTACACGGCGGTTAAGGTTTTTTTGAAGCATAGGAATACTCGCCGTAAAAAAATCCCCCAGAGAAGGCTAAAACACGTGTCCAAGTCTGCGTTCCCCTGTATTTGCACAAGTCGGATTGTCAGGCAAATAGACCCTGTAGAAATTTACAAAATGTTCGCCTGCAGGACGAAATATTCTTAAAAACTCATTGTTAATGGCAATTAATGTGTTTGATGGGTATTTGAATGAATACGCAGTAGTATTTATAATAGTGAATGGTTTTATAATTATACCTGGCGACAACCTTTACAACCTGTACGTACGTTTGAAAATTCCGCCCTTGTTGGGAGAAAAACGAAAACAAATATAAGAGGCTAACAGGCATTTTCTCGGCTAGATGCATGCATCTCTAAATGAGGAATTATAACGCTCCCATCTCTGGTAATCCGCCACTGTCATTTTATGTAATGCTATCTGAGGTATGTTTGTTGACGGAAAATGTGTTTTTGGCTGATTTGGTACGTTTGAGTGGAGGATTAACAGCACGAAAAATTGTCATTTTTGCTAAAAGAAATGTTACCGCTTAAGACAACATATTCAAAACGGAACACGACGGAGAAAAACTCCTAGAAGCCATTTGGAAAGTATAAGTCTATCAATCTAGCCTGATGACAAAACGTACATATGGAAATTTGGTTTTATCGCTTTACGTAAGTTCAGAGTCATTGAGACGTCAGGTTTTTTGTTAAATTCCTTCAATGGTAAAGAAGACTGTAATTTAAAAACCTTGATGTCAGCTCTATGCGACAACAATAAATCAACAGAGTAAAGAAGGACTGCATTTTCGAATCTAGAGTCAACTAATTGTTATGCATGCACCTTGCTGCAATTAATAACGTTGACACATGAGTTATGCTCAGGTTTTATTAAGCCGGATTTTTGAATTTTAAAATGCCATTTGTTTTTGACTCCAATAAAACAATGTGATCTCAAGGCAAACGATAATTGTCTTAAGGCCCTCGGAAGGTAACTGCCACACAGAACGAGTCACATTGTTGGGTAGTGCTTGCTATATAAAGCGAATGCTCTGAATGTAATACACATTGCGGTGCCAACTTGTTGTGAAAAACTATTCACCTGAAGCTAATATTTTCTTTTATTGGCTTCCCAACAGTAAAAAAAACAAAGAATTTGATTTGTTCTCCCTAAATAACTATTGTTAACGCTGCTTTACTGCATCGGTTTCTTGTCAGTTTTTCATCAACGGTTATTTTTGTTCCCCTGTTAAACAATAAAAGACTCAACAGTTTTTCATGTTTTCCAATATCTGGCTTACCATTTAGCGAATAAGTCGTTTTAATCATACAATGGTCTCCAGAGAATAGTTTGTCATCTGTTGTATCGTGAGCATTTATGCTAGCACAAAGCGTCATAAAAGGTAAGTAAGAATGTGGCAAAGCTCCAGTGAGCCCACAACTATTACGTTTAGCTTTTCCTTATATTTATAGCTACAGTACAAAATAAATGCAGTTTTTCTGCCACGAAAAACCGCTTTTATTTTATTTTTGTTTTATTCAGAAATTTTCATGCTTCAAAGTTAGTAACAGCTCGTGTTTGCTTGGTATCAGCGCTGCGGTTGGCGAGCAAATAGGGATAAGAGAACGTTTCTAAGATACTTGACACACTTGCAATGTTAACCATTTGTTGAACTTGGAGGGCAATTCTAGTTTGGGTCCCAGAAATGGTTTAAATACTCTAATTTATTCGAATCAAAATAGCGCGCCATAAACAAATACAGAAATTTACTAAGATTCCTTACTTACATACAGTTTATTGAATGCGACAATTTGGACATTGTTTATTTACCTATGCTTTATGGTTTATTGTGTTTCGTGGTAGTTCTTAAAAAAATTGGTGAATAAGAGCTCGTCTACTTCAAATCGTCTGAGATCAAACTTATTGTTGTGGAGTTAGACTAGTATAGTTCGCGGCACCAATGCCGCACACACCTTCAGATTACATATGTTACGACTTCAAGCTATTTTTTCAGATATTTTATTCATTTAAATTTGCGTTCAGTTTTCCCTTTTATTTTAAGTTCGTTATCGTGTTTATTATTTTTATTTTACTTTTTGATTATTATGCATGTTAACTCAGTTTAACTTTCTTTTGTTTACGTTTTGACTCAGTTTATTTTAGTTTAAGCTTGCTACTTTTTCATTAATACTTTTCCAATATTTGCATAATTGCACATTTAAGCTGTGGCGCGCTTCTTTGTTGAAGGACATTTGAATAAATACTATCCTTAATAAACAAATTAATAATTTCTACCGTTAAAAAGTTTATTTTTTATTAATCTCCTCCTTCCTCTGTACTACCTAGGTTGTATACTCTTTAGGTTACCGACTTCTGTATTACAAAAGCATATGACTTTCGCGTGCTGATCTTGGACCCAAACAAGGATTCTACCAACTTGAACGATTTCGGAACATTGTTTTCCCGGCAGAAATTTGAACAGGGCGAAGATCACAAATCGAGCAGAATGTATTGACGTCATACAATTTCGTGACCTCTAATTCATCTGCCAACGGTCATTGCCTGGTAATATAGTAGATTAACTGTCCAATTAGAAGGGTGAAGCTCAAAAGGTAAATAAGTTGGGAAACATAAGTCAAAATGCGGGTGCATAGTGGGGGGTAGAGGAGCGGGGAGATAATTATCACAGCAAGGTGGTTCAATTAACAGTGAAAGCCTGTGAAGTGTGATTAAAGGGGGGGGGGGCAAATAACAGGGCAGGAGTCGGTCATTGCAGGTGGGGGGACGGGGGGCGAGGGAGAAGGGATGAGAGGTGCTTTGGTGATCGATCGTTACCACAGCAATGCGAGGTTGATCACATGATCCAGCTACTTACAGAGTTCTGGTTTTCCTCTGCGTATTGCAGCGGCCTCGGCAAACAGTAGGAGATGTCCGGTCGCCGCCTGACTAAAGACCTTAAATGCGGTCTTTTGGTCAACTGCATGGCCAGTATTCACTAAGTGCTTTGTGATTGAGCTTTCGGGCATTTTATTTTCAGCCTTGGGAAGCCACTTCGGCATATGCTCAGCTGACCATGTTGCCAACTGCCTTTGCGTGCACCCGATGTATTTGAATTCGAACTACATGTAAACTCGCCAAATCAGTTTCAGTTCAATGGACAGCTGTATCGACAGATCGACGGTGTAGCTATGGGCAGCCATGTAGGACCAGTCCTAGCAAATATTTTCATGCCAAAACTTGAACGAAAAGTTGCAAACTACGTAGAAAAGACTGTTCTTTATCGACGATACGTTGATGACATTTTTTTCATAGTCGAAAACCCCAAAAAGGGAGAACTGTTACTTAAACTCGTGAACGAAGCACAAACAAAGATAAAATTTACTATCGAGCATGAGAAAGACGACACACTAGCTTTCCTACACGTGCTTCTTCGCAGGCGGGCAGATGGTTCCATTTTAAGGTCCTGCTACCGGAAAACCACATGGAAAGGGCAATACGTGCACTTCCTTAGTTTCGTTCCAATCCAGAGGAAACAAAACGTGGTATTTTGCCTTTCCAATAAAGCTGCTAGAATCTGTTCTGCGGAACCGATCGATCAAGAGATGCGTTTTCTCAAGAAAGTGTTTTTTGAAAATGGCTATCCTGAGAAATTCATCGATAAGTATAGCAAACGCAAACAAGAAAGTTCCACCAAAATATCCATGGCAAAAAAGCCAACGAGCATCTTCTTCCCCTTCTAGGGCGATAATGTGTTCAACATGATCAAGCGAAGGCCTAGATGCACGATTAAAAGAACTAACCCCGCCTCCAAATTTTTGTACATAAGCACAACAACGGCTTTTCCAGTAAGACCAATCAAAGACACCCTGCCGATGCACACCACCTAAAACTGCGTTTACGAGTTTACATGTAGTTGCGGATGCAAATACATCGGGCGCACGCAAAGGCAGTTGGATACACGGTCAGCTGAACACGTACCGGAGTGGTTGCTCAGGCCCGAAAATAGAATACCCAAGAGCTCAATCACAAAGCACTTGTGTAAATTGGCCATACAGTTGACCAAAAGACCTCGTTTAAGGTCGTACTTCGGGCGGCGACCGGAGATCTCCTACGGTTTGCCGAGGCTGCTGCACTACGCAGAGGAAAACCAGAACTCTGTTAGCAGCTGGATCACGTGATCAAGCTCGCCTTGCCGTGGTAACGTTTGGTCACCTCAGTCGCTCTCCCGGCTTCTCCCGCCCCCTCCCCCGTTATGACCAACTGCTGCCCTGTGCTTTGCTCCCCCTTCCTTTACTTACATTTCACAGGCTTTCACTGCAACCTGAACTGCCTTGCTGTGATAATTACCTGCTCCCTCCTGTTTCCCTCACTATGCACCACATTTTTGTCTTATGTTTCCCACCCTTTTAACCTATTAAGCTTCACCCTTCTAATTGGACAGTAAATTTACTATATTAACAGGCAGTGACCGTTGGCAGAATAATTAGAGGGCACGAAATTGTATGACGTCAATACATTCTGCTCAATTTGTGATCTTCGCCTGGAACAATTTCGATGGCGTTGTTTATGGTCTTGTAGCCCAGGTTTATTTGACCTTTGTCAAGGTGGTCACTGATTGTCCAAATTACGTTTTGCTGATATTTAAGTATCTAAGAACGAATGAAAGGTAGTTTACTCAAATAGCGTGACGGCCGGGCAAAATCTGTGACAGCTGGAATTTAAAGGAAGTTAAATAGACGCGTCAAAAATAGCATATTTGCTGTTTTAATTCAGCTGACAACTGCAGCATACGATAATGTAAAGCAAATAACATAGGCAGAAATAAATGAATATGTACCGAGGTGGGAGTTCCATAATGATAATTTAAGCCAAGGACCCATTCGGAAGGATGACTTATATGACCTTCTAAACGGGACAGTGGAATTTGGACGCCTGGTCCCGGCAACAAAGCTGGCCTTGCACATAATTTCAAAAAGAGTAGAAATTTTCTTTCAGATTAGGCTGTACGATAGTCAGTGGTATAACTGTAAGTTGTTTGATCGAAAAATCACTTCAGAATTTTGTTTGACATTTAATGAGAGAGGGAATCTAATGTTAGTCATTATTTCAAATTTTCTGTTCTCAAATGTAATACCCGGTTAAATATGCAGCAATCAGGATGACATGCAGACGTCAGTTATCCTAATGTAATTATATATTAGCCAACTGATTGAAGGAACAGTGCGCACTTAACTTGGTTTGTGGTGAGGAATAGAACTTATACTATACACAGCAAAATGAGTCTTCCCCGACCGCCATTTTCACGTGAGATGGACGCAGTGTCGACGTATCAGTGGCCTTGTTTACAAATAATTCGACTTTGCTTCGGCCTCTCTTACAGGCATTTTCGACAGCAATCGTTTTCTACTCATAAACCAAAGCCTAGAGTGAGCGTATAGGTTTGACGACAAGCCTAAACAACCATCAACGCCTGCCACATGCGATTTGGCTCCTAACTTTACCGAACCTTATATTTGGGGTGTGGTCTCGGGACATAACTCCATAAATATGGCATAAAGATCTCATAAAACCAAAAACTGCCATTTGACACGCAGGTCTTGCTTAAAATATATTGTCGCGTCTGTTGGCAGTTTAAAAGTCACCCCAGCGTAGTGATGCTAATAAATTCCTGGTCCGTCCTGAAGTGACTCCCTCCCCCCTTTTACTGTCCATGTTCCGAGTCAAGCTTACTGGGACGGAGCCTGCGCGCTGTTCGTAATATGAAGTGAAGTCGCCAGTAAAAGCGCGCCCCACGAATTTACGGTCTTACATAAAAACAAACACGAGGCATACGCAGTTAAACTAATACCTGCGATGCATCCGTATGGCCTCAATGTGGTCTAGTGTTGTGGTTCCGCAAACTGTCTGAAATCAGCAACTTTTACGGCGAAAACAAAAGCGCGAGTAAAGATACCAACCATTTGCCTCACAACATTGTTGGTGGAGCGATGGTAGCGTGCGCATGAACAAGTTGATAGCGATAATAGGCTGGCCGCTGTCTCGAAAGTAGAGGATGCGATTGCTGAAACAAAAAGTTTATTTGCCTGATGTTACGGAGTCTGTCGAGAATCCCATATCATAGGAATAGTCTAAGACATGCACGCTTTGCAGTGACATATGCAGAGCTTGTGCGGTAATTATAGTTCATATCGTTCACCCACACGCTACACCGCTAGGGATCGTAATTGGTACAATAATGGTTTGGCAGTTCGCTTTCAAATAATTAATATCCAGCACTTTGTTGTCCGCGTTGGATGCTGGCTTAATTATTGCACGACATCAGATTTGTTGCATGTACATATCTCACACTGAGTAATAATTATTGACATAATTTGAAATATCAGGCAAATAAAGTTCTTCTTTCACCAATTGCATTTTTTGTTTATAAACTGTTTAACGCAACGTTACCCAGGTGCAAAATTGCAAATTACCTGAACGCCAGAATTCAGTGAGTCCACGAAATTCAGGAGCGCTCATCAGCAGCTACCTCTCATTGCATAACGTGAATAACTTAACAGAAAATACAAACTTGAATTCAGACCGAAAAATCGATACAAATGGCAAGGTCATAGGGCATGGCTAAGAGGCTAATCAATAAAGTAATTAAAACACCGTAAGCAGCAGGAGGTGGTGAAAAACGTCTTAAGAGCCGGATTATACCAGGGTAGCGCTAGGTTAACCTCATACTCCAACTGCTTACATAGGTCTGGTTTTGACCACCGTGTATAGCCTGCCTACAGGTAGCGCAAAGTACGAGTAGTTCGTGCTTGATCAAATACTCAGAAGGAAGTTTTACGGTCCACAGAATCTGTATAAATTAAATTATTTATTTTCTCTTACGTTATTTGCGTTATGCAACAAGAGGTTGCTGCGTCTGAAATGTATGAATCCAATAAATTTTGCTGTTCTTCAAATCTAGAAGCGTTTCCTGGAACTCGCATATCCGCTACTATTGGCAATATCGCACTCTGTTCTCACTGACCTACCTAAGCCCGTTGTTAAGTTGGAGTCCAGAAGACAAGATATTAAATCAATTAAAGTTAAGAAGTCAGGCTATGCATGCCACACACGCCCGGTCTTAGACAATACACTAGGATTTCCCAGGCAAAAAACAGGGAAAACTACTCGAATCCCGAATTGTCCGTTGGTTATTATCAAGTTCATGACATTTAGCACACCAAGATAATTTAACAGCGCTAAAGGTGGCTGATAGTCAAGAATATGGGATCGGTAGACTCAGATCCTTCCTGTCTTCTATCTTCTCGCGTCCTTTTCACCCTGTCCGGGCCGATCGACAATTTGATTCGGAAATTCAACGTTGGTGACTGACACGGTCTGAACCTGCGCCTAGGCTCGTCATCCCATTTTTCCGCATTTTCTGCCGGTGTGAGACCAAAATAACGTCTCTCGTACCGTAATACTTCAGAGGTTCTAGCTAATGGCCAAAATAACGAACGTCCTTATCAACACACGTCTTTTATGAGAAACAGTTCAAGATCTTATAGCAAACCATGTATTTTGTCATTTCCTCCTACCTTTACATATTGAAACAGTTTCTACAGACCATGTCAGATAAGCAAAAATCCAACATGAAAAAAAGATTGAAATTCCAATGAAATGTGTAATGTTTTTGCATTTATTGCTGTGTTGAGATGAGGTCTCATAAGCCAAAGACGATGTTTTGTTAACTTTCCCTACCTAGGTAATTAAGAGTCAAATATTTCCACCAAAAAAACTATGGAATTTATATTGGACATGAAGAAGCAGAGAAGTTATTTAATCGATTTTTTTGCAGTTGCCTTTTGTGGATGCTACTGCATTATAGGTTTTTCCTATGTCCTTGGGTTAAGAAGGCATTTAAGAGGTGTATTGCCAAGTAACCTTAACTTGACTATTCCTATAAGATGGGATTAAAGAAATAAATGCGTTTTTTGCAGAGAAGACGCTATAAGTTATCAGATAGCGTTGCAAGACTTGTTTTTCAAGTCATTGTACACTGTTGATGCATAGTGAAAGATAAGGGTGATTGAAATATCGTTTACCTGGAAGAGATTTGAACAAGGCAAAGATGACAGTGCTAGCGTTTACTCCTTTTTCCTATCAAATTTCAACTCTCTAGGTCGGTACTTAATTGGACAGTTAATTTATCTTATTAATAGACAATGACCATTTGCAGTTGAAAAAGAGGTAGCAAAATTAAATTGCATCGAAAAATAACAGCAACATGAACCAGCTTTTAAAAAGTGAATAATTTTCGTTGGTATTTTTAAATTATTTCATTACAAAAATGTGATTTTATTTTGAGGAATCAATTCATAAGGCCTTTACGTCTAGAGTGTCAGTTGTATTGCCAATATTAGCATAAAAACTTTTGAAACATGATTTATTTTATCTTAGTCGCCAAGGGTGGTGCGCAAATTTGCGTTTAGACTAAGCGGTAGTCTTCTCTCTTTAGTCTAAGTAACGAATAGGTGAAAACCTTAACTTACCCACAGTTACAACAATAAAAATATTTGAACAAACAGTAATTTTTAGTTAAAAGCGTCAAATGCTGGTTTGACTAAAATTGCGACGACTGTGTTAAACACGCAAGAGTACAGTTAATTAGCAATAAGAAAAAAAATTCTCTAATTTTATAGCATTGCCTTTTTTTCAAAAGACGTTAGTCAAGCTATGTTTTTCATAAAAAATAAATAACCACATATTTGAAAATGCAAAGGCCACCGAATTCGCAGAAATAAATGACATGATTAAATACTGCGAATCTCCTTGCCCTTGCCTTTTCCTGGAATAAATGCTTCAAAAAATTACTTATATACATTTGTTATCTCTGTCTTTAGCGCGCTAGTCAAACAGTTTGCTTAGCCCCTTTTCGTTGAAAATAGGAAATCTCATGTTGCAAAAAGTCCATTTCTTCCCGTCCTTTTCATCATTATTTTACTGAGTATTTATAGTAGACTTTAATCCGGCTGAAAATGCACCTTTTCATCAATAACTAATTCTGGTTCAACCAGACATCTAATGTACACTATTTTACCTACGTTATACTAGCGGAAGTACGAAATAAATAAAGAAAAACCGTTGGCAAATTTACAACTTGAAGTTTTTGCATAATTTACGATTGATTTGTTAAAATATGCTTTACCCTTTCTAAAAGTTGTAATTGTGTTCAATAAAAGTGCACATAACTTTCAGATTTAACCATAAACATACTATGTCTTGTGTAGCAAAAGACTTTTCTTGCAAAACATTCTTTTATAGGTAGTTCTGGTGTTGAAATACAGTTACCTTTGATTGACTCTCCAAATTAAAGAATGCTTACGCTTTAATCTGCTTTTGTAAGCTTTTTTTCCTTTTAAGGAAATTCCGTTTAATAAGTGTATGAAAACCTTCAAAATAATTTTTTAAACATTTACCGGAAACTTGAGTTTACCTTTTCAATAACACGGTATCCTATCGAAAAATCACTTATATTGCCTATTGAGCTGATGAATATCTGCGTAAGTTACATCTTTCCAGAATATTATAAAATGAAAACCATGCCATGTCGACCAGTTTTTTGTTTTCCTACGATGTAGTCATTTATGTACGGCTGCAAATAAAAAAAAGTGCCTTTTTCCGTTCATAAGTGATAGTTTTGCATTACATTTGATTACTTTCAAGCCTTTGTGTAAGGTTGCAATTCCCCTATGGAGCTCAAATGTCAACTAGGCGTTTACAAAAATGTCTTACCTTCTGTCTGTTAAGCTTTTCAATTACACATAAGCGGATACTATAAGATGCACAAAGGCCCTTTGTCGCGTACTTCAAACGATCAAATGTTTTTTCCGATAAAAAACAAGTATTTTATGGTCCTTTAGGTCTTATATGAGGAAGTAACATATGACTAGATAATAGTTTACTGACTTTTGTGATAAAACAACTTTAGGAATTGCTAAAGGTAACCTTTTCTTATTGAACTCAGTCCTTTTTTTACAGAAAACCATGCGATTCCTTACAGTAGCTAACATATTTTTTACTAAAATGAGATAAGTTTCGCAGGCTTCAGGCGGGTTGTATTAAAAAATGTAATTGCTTATGTTCGTATTCATATGTCATATTATATAGCATAGAAAATTCCTTGGATGTTTGACAACTACTGATTTCGCCAAACTCCCGCCAGCTCTTCTTTAATATAAAACAGTAAGCATGCAGTTTTCGCTAGTAAATGGTGCTCTGATCATCAAATCTACTCAATTGAACAAAGTAACAAGTCAAAAGGTATCCTAAACTAGGAAATGTACTTTCAACTATGAATGGGGAAGAGTAAGGTCAGTGACTTCATTGTGCATTTGATTACATTTCCCGTAAAATTTTGATTGGCGATTAATGGTTACAACGCAGATATAGCTAAACAGATGTACCAGATAAAATGACAAATACGTAGTTTTTTAAAAGTTCGCATAAGGCATATCCGGTGGGAGAGATTACATCCTTAAATGACAGTGCATGCTTAATCGTTCAAAATCATAAGAAGAAGGTCAGTTTTTTGCAAAATTTACTTCGTTCTGCTACGGATCGTTGTCGGAATAACTGAGGACGTCAGATTAGTCGGTTGAATTTTCTTTAAAGAGTCACAATTGCTGAACTAATTTACTTGTCGCAAAAGAAGAACGAAATTGTCTCTGTTATCCGTCTAGCTTCAAGCCTGCGTACGCTATGTTTTGCAGAAAAGATATCTTTGCGAATTACCTGCTTATCTCATACCTTTGAAACTGCTGTGTTCTGAGACGAAATGTTCGAAGGTACAGACTTGATTGAAAGCAGACGTTTCCGAGTCGCTCGTTGGCCCAACACTTCAAAAACTTTAAATTAAAAGTAAATTAACATGTTGATTTTTTCCTTGTTCTCTGCCTGTGTTTTAGCACTTGGCGGGTTTCAAAACTGCGTGCACCATAGGATGCTCCTTGGATTGGACATAACTGACCTTCTGTGGTGGTTTTTCCAATCTGTTGGCTCTCGTTCTCAGACATTGGGTGGTGTTTAGGCTGTTTTTTGTATGTCATATGTAACCTTTTGTCAATTTTAATGCGCTTACCGAAGCGAAGTCACATAAGCTGTAGGAAAGGCCGAAAATCTGCTGTTGGAGTTGCCATCTGAACCCAACGACTCGTTCCTAGTTTTCATAAAACCATACAATTTCTCACAATTGCTACCATTTGATTTTCACAACAGTATGCTCAAATTTGTCGCCGGTAGGGGGGATCTATTAAAATATTGTCTTGCTTATATTCATGTTCTGTTACAGCACAACGCATAAGAACATATGGGTTTTGCTCTGTGATATGTAGTTTTATAGGAGCTACTGCTTATTTCTCCAAACGTTTGCCAGCGTTTCTTTAATATGTAAGAGTTAACATGTGGCTTTCCTCAGTAAAGTATACTCTGAGCATTAAATCCCTTTCACCAAACAAGTTAACATGATAAAAAGTGTATCCTTAACTATTAACGTGTTTTCCAGCCACGAATTTGCAGGAGTTAGATCAGCTACTGTATTTTTCATCTCATTCCCTTTCGTTTGAAAATATTCGTTTGCCAATAATAGTTTCAACACAGCTATAGCTAAACCGATTTGCCAAATTAAAACATAAACGTAATAAGAAGTAGGGTTTATGAGCACCAGATCATTTTTTTCTTGAGCTTTCGGGCTCTTGGAGGAGTTTATCGAGAGAGATAAAATCGCCACCGAAAAAGAAGCAACAATTACAGGGTGCAGGATCCAATCAGCCGTTATAGGGTGAGGGCACTCACCAGTGTCGTCGGTGTGGATATGCTTGCGGAGGGTGATGTATGTGGGCACCAACTCGATTAATCCGTTTACTGAGTTTTTATCTATGCAAATACCTGAAACGCGGACATTTTCATGCATTTTTAAATGTTATAAATTTTCAAAAGGTCAGGTAATACATCCTGATGAAAAAATGTACATTCTTTAATGACATGGCTTGCTTAGCTGTTAACAATTATAAGGAAAGGTTTCTCTGTTACAAAATTTACTTCGCTTATATATGGATTGCTGCGGGAATGACGGAGGACGTCAGGCCAGAAGACGAAGATGCGATCACAGGACTGCTTCTGAACTGCTTCCTGGGACTCGAATATTCGCTACTATTGGCGACGTCAGGCCAGTCGACCAGATTTTCCCTAAGAGGATACAATCGACTGGCCCATTTACTTATCACGTAAGCGGAACGACATTGTTTTTCTTCACCTCCTAGCTACCAGCCTGCTTAAGCTATTTTGCACAAAAAACCTTCCCTGCAAATTACGTCCTTATGAAATTATTTTTGGAACTGATAAATTCTGACAGATGAAACCATTCGGCTGAACAGATTTGATCGACAGTGGACATTTCAGAGGCCTTCTGTACTTCCAAAGCTGTACAGGTGAAGAAAAGTTGGTTTTTTTGTTAACTGCTGCATTCACTGCCCCTATGTTTTAGCGTTCGAAGGACGCAAAAACGGTGTACATCATAAGTCGCCTCTTCAACTGAACATTATTGACCTTTAAGAGTGGTTTTTTGGTATGCTGGCTCTCGTTCTCAGACATCAGATCATGTTTTGGCTGTTTTTGTATGTGAAATGTAACCTTCTTCTGTCAATTTTTATGTACTCAAAGAAGCAAGGTTTTATTAGCCGTAAGAATTGCTAGATACCTGCTGCTGGAATTGGCATCTCAACACAATGACTCGTGTAAGTGTTTATTTTGCTGCATATCAAGCTAATAATTCTCATCGCGGTGGAAAGTATACCCAGATTTTCCCAGTTTCTCTAGTTTTGGGGCCAACCTCTGAGTTCCCAGTTTGTGCTCCTGTAGTAAGATCTGCAATTTCCATCCAAATTTCGCAACGACATTGCGGTTCACATCAATGCAGGCAGATAGCAGTGGCCTAATAGCCATCAGCCGAAATAATGACTCATAAAGCACTTCGGTGTCAATTTTGCCAAATAAACGTGAAAAAAGCCCAGGCAGCAAGAACATATCTCAGAATTCTTTTTGCGTTTATATTAAATTAGATGCGTTTGTTTGCGATTAAAATGAGCAGCGCATGTGTCGCAAATCGCCGGCACTTCTGGAAGTCTGTTTTGTGATCCTTAATTCTTGGTTTAATTTAATCTGAAGTATCTCAGTTTGCCAGTCTATGTACAGTTCTGCAAATCCTGCAAACAACTTTCAGGACCAAATTTAAGTTGAGAGTTAAGCGAATATCTAAACAGGTTATTTTGATCAACTGAGTGGATTTAATAATACGAAGGGCTTTGGTTTGGAAAAATGCCCTCTTATTGAAAGTTATTGGGGAAAATAGGCTCGCATGTTTGCTAAATCATGAGTATGTAAAATGAATTCCGTGTGCCATATGGAAAGACAGGAAAAAACATTCTTCTAATATGCATTGTGCTGTGGAAGAATTCCATCTTCAGTAAAAAAAGTTGGAATGGTAATCCTTTCCAGAACTGGCAAATTTTGTGCGAAATTAATCAAATGGAACTAAAGCAAAGTTTAAAAATCACATGAATTTTGGAAACACCAATAGGAGGATTGGATTATATTTAGCTATTCTGTGAAGTTTTTTGCACAGAATGCAGCAGCAAAAATTTCGACGCGTTTTATTTAAACCTAACCTCTGACCTTGCACATAACAAAACCTTGCCATACATGTTACCGCAAAGGGGATAAAAAAGGCCTTCTTATATGTTAGTCAGGTAAAAACATTCGTTTTTGTAAACAAAAGGTTCCGATCAAGCGTTTTTTAGAAGCGGAACAGACAGAAGCATAATAGGTAGTTCAAAAATGATCACATATGTGGCCTGTTCTTCTGCATTCGCACGCTTATAACGGATCGTAGAATGAATCTGCTAAAGCGAAAAATGATCCATTATAAACAGAAAAATATTCTCTTTCATCTTCAGTCAAAATTTATCGTTTTTCTTCAGATAAATTAAAAAATTGTCAAAAGCCCCCAATTTCACTGTGATATTATTTTGGAAAAAATTTATATCCGCATAATTTTTTCAGCTTAATATCCAATAAGGGCACTTTGTAAAGATGTAACCTATAATAGGAATGTTTTTTATTAATCTTAGCTATAACGATATGCGTGGTACCAAGCAGACATGTTGTATGCTCAAAAATGTGGTTTGCTGTATTGAAGAATTTCTACATTTGACCAACATGGCCATCTGAATAAGAAATCATATACATAAGCTCGCTTTTTTGGTAAATGCTCTTTAGCTACATCTTATTTTAAAGGTTTCGATGTAAACCTCGAACAAAAGGGCAAAAATAAACAACTTATCAGTGAAGCCATGAAAAACGAGCAAAATTATGAGCGACTTTTTTCCGTGATATTTGATAAAAAGGTGAGCACTAATTACCATTTGCACAACATATTTTGACTCAAGACAAGTTCTTTTTGTATAAAAAAATATATTGCTTTAAGTTTTATACTTCAAAAAACTATTTACATTTATTGTTCTTATCTATAGCTATTGTTTACATGTCCACAAGCTGGGAATTATTTAGAAATTTTTTTTACAAACACTTAGTTTTTCTTATTGTTCTTTTAAGTATGAAATATGCCTTTTGCTGCTCATTATTATTAATAGGTTTTCGTAAGTGCGTTCGCGCTTGTTTGGAAGAAATAATCAAACATTAACAAATTGAAGAAAGTTGCTCACAGGACTCGCAGAACTGAATGTTATTGTGGTTCGTGAAAGCACTTTGAAAACGTAATCTATATCCTTTTGTTTCAGGGAAGAGTTAAAAAAGTGAGTCCACGAAATCCTTGCAATGTGACTTAATTAGTTTAATTTGTTCCCAGAGTAAATCCAATGCTGACTTTGATTCCCATAATTTAAATGTGCTGTCATAAAAAATCCACAAAAACCCGTCTAAGGTAATTTGTAGGAGACTTCAAATTCCCCTAAAGACTATTTGCTGAAATTGGACAACCTTCGGAAATGCACTAAATTGCAAAATTGGGTGTAAAGCAAATTGAAGGAATAAAACACTTTCATTTATTGAAAGGGATAATGGATAATGGAGAGATAATGGAAAAGTATTTCTGCCTCACAAATTTCCATGCAATAAGAAACTGATCGAGTCCAGTAAGCGAAAAAGATTAAAATAGTAGTTGGGTTTTCGTGAAGCTTGAAAACAAGTACGCAAATCTGGGCATGACCCAAATAACCTTAATAATAACCTCTTTGTGATCAAATCATAAATTATGTACCGAGGATGTCTGCAAAGAACAGTTATTAGGTCACAAAGCGAATAAAGTGTCACTTTTAAGGTTTTGAAAGGCAGGTGATCAGGGTTGATAATTTGTGAACTATAACGGTCCCAAAAGAACAGATTTATGAAGTTGTTGACTGTGTGGAGAGTTAAATCGGCTCACTATTGTCAAAACCTTAACTTAAATTAATTGATCCGAACCTGAAATTGCGTGCTGGGACTTATTTGTGGGCCTCGGGACGATCTAATTTTTGGCTGCCCTAGCGCTTTGAAGGACCTTTGGTGGGAAATTAAGCTGCAGTCGCCTCGTTGCAACCTATTTTGTAGTTGAACTGCTGAAGTTTGAGTGCTTTGTTTTGGTGGCTGTGCCAACTCTGCTGAACTCTTAAAATCTGCAAACCACCTCAGAGACTCATTTAATGTACGGAATGTCCGTGCAGACCTCGGTTTACTGTTCGTTGCGTCTATGTCTGCTTACTTGGTGTCTGCTTGTCTTGATAAAATGTTTAGGACATTCATAAACCTTTAAGCGGTTCTGCAGGTAAATTCATTGAGCTCTTTTGTCTGCTGGCGTGCTGCAATGCGTTTTGACCCTTTTAAATAGAATGGGGACAGCACTGTGGTTGTGAGTCAGAGGGGTAATTGCTATTAAAAGCGTAGTATTTACTTCGTTTGATGGATATTCTGAACACAGTATGTGATCTGCCGCATGAAATGTGATGAAGTAAAACCAGCAGATCAATTTCGAAGAACTTAAATGCTGTACAGTTGATTAATTAGCCTAGCTTAAAACTAGTGCTTTTTCATCCAAAATGTATTTATAGATCGTTTTCGATCACAATATTCGAATAAATTATGTTTCCTGTTATTTATATGACCTTCTATGCTAAGAAGTATCCGAAACTACCTTCGCGTATATGTGTATATTTTTTATGAAATAAGTTAATCATAACTGAGGTGTTTCAACAAACGAAAGTTTTTGCGATTTGAAATTTATTTTCTTCTGCACAAAATCACAAAGTAGAAATTCTATCGGCTCTAATAATTCAGATGCGCAACTCGGTTATTTTTCTGAACTGCAGAAGTAACTTCTATTGGAAACCCCTTGTTATGAACGCTCCGAAATGTACTTGCTTTATTGCCTTTATCTTAAACATTTAAGCGGGCGGATTACTAAACATAAGCTGCGTTTAGGTTTAAGAATTTAGTAAGATACTTTTTTGTAATCTACGTTCCGAAAGTGCCTTATTTATAAACGGAATTGTAGGCGATTAAATGTGCCCGCGACATCTAAAACGTTTTACGGCCACTGCAGTGTGCAGTTAAACTCTTAGATCAAAGTCTGCAAGAAAAGACGGTAGTAAAAAAGGCTGAAGTATAAAGAAGAATGGGAGTACTTTCATTTGCAGCAGACAAAGTGTCAGTTAGTTAAGGGGAAGTCGTGGCACATTCGGCAAGAATCGGCCACACATTCAAATTTGATGAGGCCGAAATTCTGGTTCAAGTTGGAAATTGAGCGCTGACACGCTGCCCAGCCCACTGCCTGTCGAAGAGTGAGTCGAAAGCCATGCAAGAATTAAGAACGGACGATTGTATTATTGTTCTGCCCGCAGATAAGAGACGATCATTGGTCGTCATGAATCGACAAGAAGACAACGAGGAAGCCAAAGCACTGCTTGATAACAGAGAATTTTAAAGACCAGCACAAAGATCAAAAACAAAAGCAGTATCAAATCAGTTACGTAAATTACTTGGAGAATTCAAGCGCGGGATGTGATCACTGAGAATGAACGGTGCTAATTAAACCAAAAGATATTGCGCTGATTCACTTCTATGGGCTGCCAAAGATCCATAAACCAAACGTCCCATTGCGTCCAATTGTTGCCATCAAGGGCCGCCCCACCTATAATTTGGCCAAACGCCCAGTTTTAAAGGGCGTTTGTAGCTTAGCGGTAGAGTATTAGCCTCCGGCAAAGGCTTTCTCTGATGCGTGGGTTCAAATCCCGCGAAATGCCTAGAGTTTTTCACACGAAGGTCAACTCAAAATGGATGTACTCGAAGCTTAAATTCCTCCAAGACAACCCTGATACCTCAATCCGCTCAACTTACAAATTTCTGACTGACCTCTATGGGCGAAGGCTTCAATCAGACGAGGTGATGGTCTCATTTGACGTGACATTATTATTCACATCCATTCCACCCAGTTTGGCATGAGACGTCTTGCGCAGGAAGTTCGAGGAGCTGTATGACAAAACAGAGAGTTCGCTCAAAATTAAACACTCATGAAGCCGTTTAAATTTTGCCAAAGGACATACTTCACTTTTGCAGAAGCGACTTATGAACAGATCAAGGGAACTCCGATGCGCTCCTTCATCTCCGGTTTAATAGTGGAATTAGTCCTACAAGAACTAGAAAACATTGCCTTTACCCAAAAGCATCCACTCTCCAATAGTCGCGAATATTTGAGTCCCAGGAAGCAGTGCAGAAGACGACGGAGCGATCACTGGAACAAGAGTTTTATTTGCCTGACGTTTCGGATTCCCTCAGGAATCCTTAATCATAGGTGATGATAACATAGGCATGGTCATGCGCAGATGAGGTGGATGCATGCACAGGCTGCACGGTATTGATAGCTCAAAGTGGTCACTACTGTAGCCATCGCTTGGGTCTTAATAAATGCGGTACTGACTCGAGACTATCCACCTACTCCTTCGAGAGAAGAACGATGAAAGGGAGAATTGCCTTGGGCACGCTCAAATCCTCCAGCTCCTGAAGTTCTGCCTTAAGACGTACTCCACCTTTAACGGGACCGTCTACGAGCAGGTGAAGGGTACGCCAATAGGTTCGCCCATTTCCGGACTCCTAACGGAGGCGGTTCTGCAACGGTTGGAGTCGCGGGTTTTCCAAAACCACAGACCGAAATTCTGGACTCAATATGTGGACGACACCTTCGTCGTTTTTGAGCGGGATCAGGTGCTGACATTCAAGGAATATCTAAACGCCGTCTTCATGGACATTCAATTTACGATGAAGGAAGAACAGAACAACCAACTGGCCTTTCTGCATGTCCTCATTTGCCGCAAAGACAGTATTGCTCTAAAAACTAAAGTCTTCAGGAAAGCAACCAACACTATGCATGTCCTGACCTACAACAGCAGCCACCCAATTGGCCACAAACGCAGCTGCGTAAGAGCACTTTACCGGTGCATTGAGATGCATTGCAGCGAAGTGGAAGACAAAGTTGCTGAATTACATCACCTTCGATGGGTACTGAGAGTTAATGGTTACCCGCGCAATTTCGTTAACCAATGCATACGCAAACGAGAAAAAGAAGCCACTTCCAACTGGCCCAAAAGTTTGACGAGCTCTTCCGTACGTGAAGAATGTATCGGAAGCAGTCTGCCGTCTACTTACCCCACTTGTAGTTGGAGTTGCGCACAGACCAGAAGCAACCATCAGGCGCCGGGTCATGAGACCAAAAGACCCACTGCCACAGCAGGAAACGGCTGGAGTCGTTTACCGGATCTGATGCAGTTGTGGACAAAGCAACTATGTCGGCGAAACTGGAAGATTACTCTGGACGCGAATGGCTGCGCATGCAGTGGCGGTACGAAAGACGCAAACTCTTAGGTTGCAGCTCACTTGACGGGGCCCGGCCATATTTTCAAGTTTGACGAGACTGAAATCCTCGCAAAAGGCGACAACCGCGTGAGCCGCAAGCTGCTGGAGTCATGGTTCTCAGGCCCCCAGTTCATCAACAAGTGCAATGATTTGGCGTTCCCATACGGTGTACTGAGAAGTTTCCTGAAAAAGAAAATCAGTCACGTGAGATCAACAACTCTGACGACAGCGGGCATAATTGTCAGGCTATTATCAGGCCCGCATCTGACGCTGACGCTGACATGGCAATTATGGCAATTAGTGAGTCGGACGCGATATGTCAAGCCAGTACCGCATCAATTAAGACCCAAGCGGTAACTACAGAAGTGAACAATTACCACACACATGCGGATGACCACTTTGAACTATCAATACCGTGCAGCCTGTGCATGTATCCACGTCATCTGTGCATGACCATGCCTATGTTATCATCACCTATGATTAACGATTCCCGAGGGAATCCAAAACGTCAGGCAAATAAAACTCTTGCTACAGTGATCGCATCTTCGTTTTCTGAGCCTATAATCACTTGGCGCCGTCGCGCTGACGACACCTTTGTTATCGTTAAGAGGAACATGTTGCAGAATTTTCATGATCTTCTCAACATGATATTCCCAGATCTACAGTTCACGGGGGAAGAAGAAAGGACTGCAGCTACGTTTTCTTGATGTACTCGTTATGCAAACTTCCATCGGCGAGATCGAAACAACGGTTTATATCCTGGGCCTCGGATGACAACTCAGTGTAACCGATGCACTGAGTTGGCGCCCACTTAAATCGCTCTCCGCATGCATCAACACACGACCGATACTGGTGATTAATGAGTCTCCCCCTTCTTCTTCTTCTCTTCCCCTCACGTACTTCTCCTTCTCCCCCCACCCCACCCTACACTTCGCCCTTCCCTCCCCTCCACCAGTAACAGTTAATTGGTTCTTACCCCCTATAACTGTTGCTCGCTTTTCTTTGACGTTTTATCTCTGACGATGGACTCCCGCAAGAGCTTGAAAGCTCAGATGAATAAAATTACGATTCCGGTGAACGAAATGACTTCTTATGCTATAAAAATAGTTGGGATGCGAACCTTTGCCTCTATTCATGACAATCGAGTGAGCCGAGAGGTACTTGAGTCATGGTTTACGGCCCTACAATCCATCAACAAGTGCAACAATTTGCCCAATCCATATTTGGTGCTGAGACTCAATTTGGCCCAAACAAGTCACCCTTTGGGAAACGGACAGGCCACCATCTCATCCTATACCAGTACCGGAGGGCCGGATGACCCAGCAATCATCACGCCCGAGCCCATCACGCGTGATGAAGGGTCAGCAGGTCAGAGCCTGCATGCCATTCAACGGACCCCCAACACTCAGGAAGGCAATTATGGTTAATTTTCGTCGTACGTTTGCAGTTATTACTGTATCTTATAAATGCTGCAAACTCCTGTGAATGTGCTACCTTTTCTGCTATTGCTCTCTGTCTATGTCTCTTATGATGAATCCGCGACGGATGTTTCAACGTCAGGTAACTAGAAGTATTGTCCCAGCAATCGAACCATCCTCTTGTCAATTACTTAATGGAAATCGCAAGCTCACTTGCATTGGCAGCTATACAAAAGTCTAAAACCGGGCACACTTACGAAATGTTAGTTTGATCAGATTCAAATTCCCTAACCATTGAGCCACAACATCAGTGTTTTGCCGGTTTTTAGGTCGGGAACATTGAAATTCGTTGGTTAACGTGCACTGACTACTAAGTGAACTTATATGTCCTGCTCTGCCTTGAGCCGGCAAGACAACGACCTCATGGCTCAATGTTTAAAGCGTTTGACTCTGGTCAAAAAGCTCGCCAGTTTGGAGCTCAGGGTGGGCGCCACTTGGGTCTCGGTATGACTGGCTAAGAACGACTAAAAGGCCAGAAACGGCCACTCGAATCTCCTTTATTTTTGCCGGCAATGCTACTCGCCTATACTAGCAGCTGATAGGCTGTCAGAGCCTCTATGGAGGCCTTAGGCAGAGCAGGACAGATGCGTTTCGTTAGTGATCGGCGAACGTTCATCAATTGTGATGTTCGTATCTGTCTATCCATTGTTAAAAGGACTGGTGGGTGTGAACACCCATGCTTAATATTTTGGACCAGGGGTAATTTACGGCCCGTGTAAATACTTTGTGCGAGCTCAGGCTTGCGTTGGCTAGCCATATGGCCTCTTCCTTTGCCGTTGCAGGTATCCACTAATGCAAGGACTATGAGTGTCTCGTCAGCACTTCAGAAATGACTCAAGGCGATTCGTTGTCATCACCCCAACTGCTTTCAAGCAAATGACATGCTATTGCGCTAGAGATTAACTTTCCATACCTTATCTTGATTAGGCAAGATGCTACCCTAATATCCTTTAAGGCAGGGGTTAAATTGTTTGATCAATAAAATATGCACCACAGGACCAAATGAAAGGCCAAATGCACACTGAAGAGGAATTAAATAGCAGTCTATAGCTATCTCAATTACGACGAAATAGATTGTTGGATAAAACCCATCGTATCTTAACGGTCGGACGCATGCGTGAGATGGTAGTATTTAAGCTGCATTATAGAATTTTGCTGGCAGTGAGAAATAACTCCAAAGAGAAAGTTCTCTTAAAATATACAAAATGGTTCGTTTGCTGTTGCACATCCCCGACCGGCTCGTTACCATGCGAGCTTTTGACACTACATATATATGTGACGTACCTATCGGTTGAAATAAACCAAAACCTATTCCCTTTATCCAAGTGCTGCTTTAGTAATGCAATAACCGGTAAAAAATGCAGCAAATATTTCATACGACCATGTTGGAATATGTGCTCGAATTATAGGCTACTTGTTTGTGATCATTCTATAGAGTACACTTGTTCGTGAAGGAAAGTTAGATGGAAGCTTTTGTTAAGGACAACTTTAAAAAGTTATTCATCCTGAGATGCTTCAATCAGTCCATATTGGATTAACAACCTTTTTGTATATCGCAATCTTCTGTTTACGCATTTACAGCGATTTTCCAAATTTACTTTTTTTCATAAAAGGGTAAGCATCTCTAAATAACGTAATAGTCACATATGAAACAAAATTAACCTTCCTTTTAAGAACGATCGTATGTTTACTGCTGGAAGGCTTTGGAAAATGCAAGCGTGGGATGATCTTGAAGAACACGGATAGTTCTGTGAAATCATTGATCTTGCACGAGCTGGTTAGACGGTCAACGGACAAAACCAACAGCTTGTCCCACAGCATGAATGCCGCATGTGGGTAAACTGAGTGAGTTATGGACAAGGAAGAAGGCGTGTCGAGCACCAGATCAATTGATTTATTGTTCTGAGCTTTCTAACTCTTACAGGAGTCCATCTTCAGAGATGAGAAAGCAACTTAAAAGAAGGTAATTATAGTGACCATAGGCCTGTCAATTGTCAAGCGACAATACGCCGCCAGGTGATGCAACCTAGAGACCGATTGCCTCTTACAGAAACCTCTGCGGTCGTCTACAAGATACTTTGTAACTAGGGAGAATGCAATTATGTTGGAGAAACAGGCCGCAAATTGCAATCCCGCCTACAAGAGCACAAACGAGTGGCCCAGAGACTGGGCACAAACTCGCAACTGGCTGTACACATTGCAGAGACTGGCCATAACTTCGATCTCAAAGGAGCGACCATTTTAGGCCGACGAACCTCAAAAGCCGAAGCGCTTACTCTCAAGACATGGCACTCAGATGCCAACTCGATCAACAGGCATCTAGAGCTGCCGGCGGCCGTCAAAGTTTTGCACCATTTTTTTGGGAAAGAGGCGGAACAAAGCTAAACCACACAAAAGAAAGTCAAGCGAAGAGAATCTCACAACAAACCGGCCAGAAGAGGAGACGGGGTTACCAGGACCACCTACTGGGTGACAAAGCGGCACACTAATTGCTGCTCATGACCCCCAGCTCCACTGACAGCTAATTACCGTAGACCACTGACAGATAATTAGCGTACGTCACTTTAATTGCCCACCTCCCGACTCCAGTGACAACTAGTTGCCCTCTTCACATCCTTTTTTCGACTGCTGTTTCTAACCCTTTGAAAACCTGATGTTTTCTGACAGTTGATTGGCCTATGGCCACTATAAATAACTTCTGTTTTGGTTGTTTTCTCATCTCTGAAGATGGACTCCTCTAAGAGTTCGAAAGCTCAGAACAATAAATCAACTGGTCTGGTGCTCGACACGCCTTCTTCCTCGTCCATGTAAATACCTGGATCGTGAACTTTCTCACTCATTTGTGAGTGAGTTAGTCTGCAATGGTGGCTGGCTGGCGTAGTAACTGCCACACTATCATCTGCTTCACTTTCCTGGGCCTGTTCTCATCTCAGTTAGGTGGAGCGGACGCAGTGGCGGAAAAGTATGAAAAGCCGTTCAACGCGTGCCACATACGTGAAAAAAAATGGTATAGTGCATGGAAATTCGATCACTTGGAGAGCAGAACAGAGATGTAGTGGGTAATTACAAAGTAATAAGGCAAATAAAATTAAATAATAAACTTTCCTGTTGCTGAAAGCCGTTGTTGGACATAAAAGGTATTCTTGTTTTTCCAAGTCAAGCGAACTCTGAATTCTGGCGCCTCAGTAGTGGCCAGTAGGCGTTGTCATTCTGACTCCGAATCACTCTCGGAGTATCTTTACCAACTAAAGCGTTTTTTTTACCTTAAAACCTTAGTCAGTGCCAACTAAATGCTCGAGGCAAGATTTAATTAGGGAGCTGATTTTATATTTGTAAATCCTCGCATCCATGTACTTTTGCAACCATTTTCACTTGCGTCAAAATCTCCAATGGAATAAAGGAATGATGTTGCAATAATGTCTTTGGTTTTCACATCTACTCAATTCAATTATGGTTTTTGGAGATACCACATGCAACTTGGAACCTGATAGTGACTACAAAACACCCTTTTCAAGACAGCTTTCATGAGTTTGTGCTGCCATAATTTATTAAGCGATTGCATTTCGGCTGGCCCAGGGAAGTTACAAATCGGTGTAGGGTCCTTTTTTAACTGGAACGTGATTATAAACATTGATTATTTCTGAAGAGCCTCTTTTTAGTTTGCTCGCTTATCAAAGCAATCGAGCTGCATTAATGAAAATTAATAATCCGTCTTTTCGTTTATATAAGCGAAATAATAATTTGTGACTTATGTTTGGGCAATAAAAAACTAATTCCATTGATATACTTTAAAATATTATAAAACATGTTGGAATATCTAGTTAAAACTTATGCTTGGGCAGCAGAGAACAATAAAAATCGACTTTTTTAGATAACTAAAACTTTGTTTTTTAAACAAAAATTGCCTAAGCAATATGGTTTAAGAAACATCTTTTGGTTAAAAAACAGAATTGGCATTATTATGCACATGATAAATCAGTTAAAACCATCTTCAACACGTTCTCAAACTGCTGGGCAGTGTCAAATATCAGTCAGTTTTCGTTTTCATAATCGTGTTGAGTTGGATAGTTGCATTGATGGATAAATGTTAGTGTAAATGCATCATCACGGCGACCTTAAAGATACCTCTGTGAACCAAGAATCAGCGTTACAATTGGCAGCTGTTTGATTGTAACTATCAATAATTCATGGTATGCTTTCTGGTGCTGAAGGTCCAATCATTAGGGAACAATAAATGCCGCTTCAGCATGATCGAATTTCTGGACCGTTTGGCGTCAGAGAGCTTTCTTTGAAGGCGAGTAGAAGTAACTTTGGAAGAAACGAAAAACTAGAGTTGAGAAAACATTTCAAAACAACTAAAAACCAGAATCTAGACTGCATCAAAAAGTAAAATAGTAAATATCGCACACATTAAGTTGGTTAGCGTGGCTAATAAACCGTAAGCGCGTTTATCGGTAATAAATTCCTTTAAGATATTGCTAAGTTTTTCATGCTTGCCAGGAGATACTGCAATTTTATTCATCAAGCAGCAGTGAATCTGAAAAAGGCTTCCACCGCCAATTAAGTTACAATAAGTAGTCGCATAAAATGGTCTAAAATCTCGCCTTTATTTGTTGCAAGCTAGAATATAAAAAACACACTCCGAAGGCGAAACGCCACAATTATCTAACCGCAAGGGTTCAGTAAGATTAGCTGAGCACTTTGTTGGATGTCTAAAGCAACTTCAATTTGCGACCAGAGTTGTAAGTGGCAAGAAAGGCCATTTTGCCCTTTGAAGACGAAGTACGCTTTTGATCCGTTTGACGTTGCAGAAATTACAAAATTTAGAGGCACGTACTGCGATGACGAACAAATATTGATATATCAGCTACGTCAATTTTTCACGGTAAAAGCTGTGGCAGCATTTGAAGGCAATTTAAATTCCCTCTGTTACTCGTCCTCGCCTGCCATCGTCAACTGACTGGTAGGTCCTGGTTCGGTTTGTGGCTCCAAAGCCAGGGTCAACATATAGTAGTAAAAAATATTAACTTCTTATATTTTTATGTGTTCGTTCGATATGTTTGTGGGCGCCACTTTCACTAAGCTTCCAAAAACCTGAGATATTTAGGGCTTGCGAGTCAATAAAGACGATTAACATGCTAGTTTGCTTTATATTACGTAAGTTAATGTTAAATAATTTAGGTCTTTTATTTCAAGCAAACTGAGATCTAAACATGCGTAACTATGTTATTTTTTATCTCAAAACTTATCATTTCAGTGCCAAAGGTGATTAATTGAACAGCTTCCTAAATGAGTATCAAAAGTTTAAATTTAAAACGATAATTGGAAAAAGATTTCGAACTGAAAAAATAGATGCTGCGTGTTCTGTTGAAACCAACATCGTTTACCAGCAAAACGATATAGTCACTACACTCACTTCGGCTTGATTGTATTTGCATGTATAATTTTGCAGTTAAAATGTTTGCTACCGTCTTGCTTCATTTTGTTATGTTAAGTGACCCAAGCTTATGTTTTTAAAAACAAATTGAAATGTACATGGTTTTGACACTCTTATCAAAGTAAGGTACCATGACTTCTTTGGGAATAAAATAAGAATGGGACTACAACTGTACACTAGCACATAGATCGCAGCATTTCTTTTCGCCAAAAGTGCAAATATATCATCGTAATCCAAAGAAAAAAATGAATTTAATCACGTAATTTGCAACAAGAAGCATAAATACAGTAGATGGTACAGGCATACATAGTATGTTAATTCCCAAACGATCTACAAAAGACTGAGACCAATAATTATTATGCACTAGGAAGTAAAAAAAAATGTGGCATTCATTAAAAGTAATCATTTTTTTTTCAAAAACTGCAATTTTCAAAGCTATTCCATATATTTTAACGTGAGTAAACATCAGCCGTAGGAACTTGTGAGGTCTGTTCACGCGATCAAGTGAGCTGACAAAGCAGTTGAAGCCTGCCTAAAGTGGGAATGGCCCACTTTGCAGCACACTTTAATGCAAATATTCTCCAAAAATAACGCACTATGTGTTTGGGCAACTAGTTATTTTTATATTATTTTGCCTTCGGTCAATAAGTTCCCTATTTTTAAGCGCCCACTGAAACTGAAGTAAATATTCTTTTTTCGTTTTGGGTAAAAATCGAAAAATATATCGACTAACATTTGAATAGATAAATAACTAAGTTTATGTTATGCAAACTTTTGTGCTCAAATTGCTAGGATAAAACACCACAGACATATTGTAATCATATTTAATTTGGCGCTTTTACTTAGCTCATATTTTTGCTTCAGTTATTTCCATTTTAATTTTATCATTAAATCCTTTACATATTTTAAATGGAAGTGTTAACTCAACAAAGTACCGAACTTTAAAACACAAACTCTTCTGTTTAAAGTGACTCGCAAGATTTTTTAGTCCTAAGCTGTTAAGTAAATTCAAAATAAATCTACTTCTGCAAAATCTGCTGTGAAAAACAATGGAAAGAATGTTCTATAATTTATATGAAGATTCTAGTTCATGTGTCTCTAAATGTTGCTCAAGAACCCTACAACGTAAACCACCTTGCTCATAACCGTATGTCGACTCTATTCAATTATACTTCAGAAACAAGCAAAAAGTTGCAATTATTCAAGGAAAATGCAAATACGCACTTCATGTGTACGTCCTAGCTGGGAGGCACACAATTAACCGAAAACTTACGAGCTATTCTTGAACATAACTTAAAACCCTTGAACGAAATTTTTTCTTAGTGTCTTCTGGTGGAAGGGATTTCCATGCGGAAAAATGACAACAAACTTGCAAATAATAAAATGTTACTGAGAGCGCACGTCTATCTAGGAATGATTGCATGGCAAAAATTGGAAAGTAGATGAGCAAGCATAATTAAAATAAGCATGACTCGGTCACTTAACGGCTATTTTACGTGGTAATGCAATAAAAGCTGAAAAAATAAAGTTTTAGGCAGACTTGTACATAAAATGGAACGAAACGCAAAAGCATCGAGCAGAGACCACTTTTTTGAGTAAGTACATTGAACGTCGGCATATGACACAAAACTCTTATTGGGCAGTAGACAGGCGCGAGATATGCAGGAAGGCCTTTGGACGCAAAAAATGCAGAGCCATAAAATAAATTACACAGTCAAAGCTTTCTAGTATGCATTTATGCGTTCATAAAGAAAATTTAATACAACAATTAGCAGATTACGTAAGGATGCCTTACAAAAAATACCATAAAAGTTCATAATATAGTTAATTTATTACTTTTGTTGTTGCTTATTTACTTTCATTTATTTAAGTTAAGATGTGTTTGGTATTATTTTATTTTTTAGGTTAATTTCTTAATTTTTGCTTTTTTAGGCTGTTTTTGTTTTTGTTCAGTTTTAAGATTATTATTTAGTTTATTCGTTTTAGTTTATTTTAGTTTAGTTAGTTAAGCTAAGTTGTAGTTTTATTAGTTTAGTATTGAGTTTCTTGATCTCCTTTCCCTTTATCACTGCTACAACTCACCAATATAACGCCTATTAACACCAGTAACAGATTACCCAAACCTGCTTTTTGTAATGGAGGGAATTTGTCTATAAGGGTTCCTTATCCTAAGAAAGACTTGAGGCAGTGCAAAACAGAAGACACCAGAAATCTAATGTTGCTGCTGTCTGTACGATTGGTTCTAAAACACTCCTTTTACCTCATATATAAAAAGAGAAGGTTTCACAACATAAGTGCCGTATGAGTTAATTGCATTTCGAGTATGTAGAAAAAAAGCAAACAAAGATTGTGGTTTATAATATCTCTCATACGATAGCAACTATGCGTTCGCACATAGATACTTTTGTGCGGTTGGATTGTCAGAAAGCACTATTTATGGCAAACTTGTCGTCGGTGACATCACTGGCTAATTGAAACATAGACAAAGTAATAATCTACTCTACAACTCATCGGATTCTTACGTAGAATTTCAGCGGTAAACTCGTTGGGCTCTTAACAACCCAATGATTTCTGGGAAAAATATGCGACTGTCAGAATGATCAACTGAAGCTGACCTGACCGTCACCAATAATCACCCTAGGAAATTGGTGAACGGTTTTAACATCAATGTATACTTAAACCCCACAACACCCATAGGCATCGATCTAAACATAATATTTAGGATCTTATGATCGATTTTTCAAATAAGACAATAGCTGATTTGTCTATGCTAAATGTGTTGGGTGAACAATAAGGTTAGAGGTGCCTGGGAGTTATATTGTACGCAGATATTGTTCTAGACATAAACGGAAAAGCCAGACTAATGTACTTCGGGAGTGTGCTTCAGCCGATATGATAAATTGATCCTACACGATTTAATGAAAGCGAAGTCATAATGCACGTTTACGGTCCTATTAATCCTCATCTGCCTAAGTAACGGTTAACTGAGAAGAAACGTGCAACGGCCTAAGTAACTCTTTCTGGCATTTTGGAATCCACAATGCCAGGGAAACAAAATTCTGTTTAGAACGTTTACGGTTGGTTCAAAGGTGCAGTTCTTATTCTTTCTGCATTTAGCAATGGTTTGCGTGTTAACAGCAGTTGCAGCCTCTAGAGTTCCCAAGATTCAATAGCTGTTGATGATTATACTTAATAAAATATAGGACGATTTTAATACTAATTCCTGACAATTATGAGGTCTGTTCTATGGAGGAAAGGAAAGACTTATGATAAGCTAATTAAAATGTCGGACCCATTAGCGCAGTGACTGACCCTTCTGTCCATAAATGAGATTTTATTTGCTTAACTGGCTGAAGATCTTTAAATATATTTTTAATTATACCCCGAAAATACTTATAAGAATGTGCTGATTATGTGGGAAGAAATTATTGGATATTTTTTCTTCAAATCGATAAATGTTCGCAAACGTATTTTTAGGCAAAGAATGTTTGTGTCTTAAATTATTCATTGAGTTCGATTTTAAGGTACTTTAATTGGAATGCCTGGAAGACTCTCTTTAGTATGCAAACCAAAACAACGTTAACAGAGGCTGCTCATTACACACTACTTACCAGTAGAGGAACGTTAACCGATCGTTTAGAGACATCACCTTCCCGCTTTGACTTGGGGCTCATTCTCGAAATCTGTCGACAACCACATAATGACTTGTAGTGTAAAAAGAGCGATTCGTCGTTAAGGTCAAGGGAGGCTAGCATGGATATTCCTGGCTCATTAACCGCCAGTTTCCAGTCATTCGCAGACCAATTTAATGCAACACTCGATGCTCGTACCTGTAACAAATTAATCAGAAGTCAAACGGCCTAAAGATTGAGCCACGGTTTCGTTATATTGTGGGTTTAGCTTTGCCTAAAGCACTAGCCGAATTGTGGCTGCTGTCTCTGCTCAAGACCGAGTCTCAACACAAAGGGGAAATGGGAGGTCTGCAAGCGATTGGTAAACGTTCATCAATGAGAGTGAGTATTTCCTATTTTAATCGGCCAAGGACCTAGCCATGGCTAATTAGTTCGAACATTTCACATGGTTTTTATAATGACTGGCTAATGTGCCAGAAGTGGCCATTTAAGACTTCCTTGTCTTAACTGGTCATTTAACCTACACATTAATTTTTCTGATTCCATCATCAAGGCAAATATTAACATAAAGTATAATAATTAACGCAGAAATTGAGAAAACTGACAAAACGTTATGCACGAAAACTTGGGTACTTATAAACGATGCAGAAGTTTGCTCTATGCAAATGCTTTGTTGAAGACTTTGACGAAACTAAAAAGTGATGAGGTGAGCTGATTACGAAAAAGGGTTGCCATTTCAAAAAATGAACAAATGTTCCATTATATATTGTTTTGTTTCAATTTATAATGAAGATAGTATTCTAAATTTTTCCCATATTTAGATAAAGTGATCATCTTTTGTACCAATAAGAACCCTTTCTGGAAATTTTTATCAAAAAAATTGCAATAATCAGAATGCTTGTATTGTCCTTCATTTGGTAGCCAGCGAATTGAGGTATTACATTCCTAGTTTTTTAAATGTAAGAGTTTATATATAAGAACGCTATAATAGGGCATCGTAAGACAGGCTTCGTTACGTTAGTTCAGACCATGCATTATAAATGTACATGAACAGTACTTGGTAAACGGCTAACATTGATATGCTTTGGAAAATCGTTTATACTAACCAAGCCTACAGCTAACGACTAGACATGCATTATTCATGTAAGGCAACTTAACGCTATTGTTTTTGCATGAGCAACAAAATATGTATAATTTCGAGATGACTGTGTTCCAGCAAGTAAGAGATGCAATCGGTGTACATATGAATGTTAAATCCAAAACAATTCATTTCATATCGAAACAGTGTCATTTTTTGCAAATGAATTACCACGAGAACCAGCATACAAAAAGTTTTAAATAATCTATTAGTTTTTGCTTTCATTCTTTACCAGTTCCACTAGTTTTTTGCTTTTGTGAAACAGCCGGCGTCACTGACAATGCAGAAGGTGTCCAAAGAATCTTTGAAAGAGTGCGATAGTGGAAACTTTACAGTGGCGTAAACAGGACACCTAAGCGAATTTTCGGACATGCAGGACGTAATTCAACCATAAGTTTAATTCATTTGTCTAGGAATTATGATAAGGATATATCCCATAACCTCCATTTTTATTATTCTCCAAGTTATTCAAACTAATAAGGACCAAGTCAACGTTATTTTGGGTGTCACCAACACCGCTGAAAGAACTGGTTCCATGGCTCAGCGATTAATTAATCGATTTTAGCTTACCGGATTGGACTCAAAACTAATCGATATAACCTTAACGTTTTGTGTATGTGCGTGACGCTACAACTAAATGGTAAATGTTTCTGCTTTGTGGCAGGGGACCCTTACTTGCCAATGCTCATGAGGTTATTCCCATGAGGTTATAAGCGAAACGACAGGCTAAATTCAGTTAGCACCCCATCCAATCCCTGGATAAAAAAGACTTGCTTTATTTACCTGACATTGTTTTTATATCAATAATCTAAACCCTGGCTTGTGTGCATACGTTTTTTGAAGGCTTCAAAGGAACGAAACCTATTTATACCAGAAAGAAATACTTAACACCCGCTTTGAGCAGACAGTTAAATAAAACGCGTAACGGGGTTTCGTATTCTTCCATCATTTCTTTTTTAGTCTTACTTTTCTGGAACATTATTCCAGATAATGCACCTTTCATTCATTGGTTGTTTTGTAAATTGCGCTTTATGGAGATCAGAGTTTAAAACTTATACACTGGTAGCCGAGTGCATACTAAGGAGAACCAAATGTCTTAACTGAAAGTTGTTCCAAAGAGGATAAATCACAAGAGCTGGTTAGAATTTAGGTTCGTCGCCAGCATCCTTTTGGAGATAGGTGTACATGATCAAATTAGTTTTTATACAATTACAGCACATAAGCATCCAGGAAAAGTAGAAGCACCACGCATAAGTGACATCGGGGAGGAAAAAAATGAGATTAATACTAAAGTGCGAGTTTCTTTGAGCAGAGCAACTAGCAGGCAAGACTTTTGGTAGGAAGTACGATTTTTGATCCAAAAAGTATGATATCAGTGCAAGTACCATCCAAAGCTCGACTGCATTTTTGACCTAAGTATAAAGAGTAACAAAGCTGTGCTTTCTGCTTGATTAGATTGCATAAAACAGTTGCGATTGCACTTTAATTAAACGAAAACGCTGAAGCATGAGTATTTAGCACAGTAAGATTATTATTGATCATAATTATGACTTTAACATAAAGCGGTCACGTTTTCAAAGACAACAATACGTTTTCATAAAATGTTATTCATTTTACTTAGAGTACTGTCGACAACGTATTCCCACAGTTGTATTATTCTCTGCATAAAGCGAAAATGTATCTTATTTATTGTTGTGTGCAGGTCAGCTATTAAAAAAGGACTTTTGAAAGTCAATCATGGTTCTTGTGAAATCCCAAGAACTCAAGAATTTCACTTTTCTCTTTTCTCTTGACGTATATACCACTTAATTAGGTCAGGTACCTCGCAAAAAACTCATTTTGTCCGATGACAACTGCTATTCTGCATGTCGTTTGTTTTAGATCTCAGTAATATGTCTAGATACTGAATTTTCACTTGCGAGGTGATCCTATTCACTACTTAAATCATGATACGAATAATTTCAGTTAAAAGCTCACGACTAGTTTATCGTAAAATCAAGGTGCGTTTTGTGGGTGAAACCTTTGTTGCAGTTAAACAAAACATTGAAAATACTCTACAGCGTTAGTAAATCAAGCTAACGGAAATTACATTTACTTTCAGAAAGATTATTAACACTTCAGTGCAATTCGGAGATGATGTTTAAAACAACCATTGTTATAAAGGCACTTATTTCGACGTAATTCCACACCACGAGAAGTATCTCCCTGTAAATCACAAATGTAATGCTAACAACAGCCATTTACTCCAACAATTGATGCTTGCTCTTACTACGAGAGTTATCAAATTGAAATTAATTATTTTGCCAAACTGTCTTCCAAAAAAAGCAACCTCTAAATCGCATAATTCTTGTATCAGCCTAAAAGAATCAATTGGAAAATGCAAAGGACTAGTGTATTCCGGTCAGAGACCCGATACCAAAAAACCTACCAATCATCTCCTTCTACTAACAATATGTTTGGGCTTGTTTGAAGACCTCCGAGTCAGCAGGAACTAAAAGTTTTGCAAAAGCAGTCAACTATTTTTCGGTCCCAGATTGTATATGCTAACAATAGGCTTGGCAATTTGGATAAAAATTATTCGTCTACAAGATTCCATGCTTAGGCTGCGATGCAGTTTTGTCACCTTGGAATGTCAACCCCCTGGAGGCATGCACAATTATCAATTTTCTGCACCAAGGCAAGACCACTTGTCACGAGGCGCCTTGCAAAGGCTGTAGATTGGACATACATTTTCTTGGAACAAATTTGCCATCAATTATATCAGCGTATTTCAACAAAGCCAAGAATTTTCGGATGTCATACAATCCAATAACGTGTGCATTACGTGCATATCTTAGGCGGAGCTGTGGAAACTAAAAAAATTAAGTGGGAAGGGCAGAAACCAAATTGAGCCAGCTGTCAGGTAAACGTAATGACAAGACAGTAGCCATTTCCTGGTCGTTTGAAATAGGACCTTAATATATTTTTTGCAGGTAACCGAATATTTGGCAAGGCAACGTCTGACGTCGTTACAAAGCTGCTTTTACAGTTTGCAAAGAACATATTTCCTTGCAAATATATTTAACTTGATGTGTGCATTTGTGCAGCGAGGATACCGCCCACCGCATAAAGTATAAACAGCATTCTTCAAATGACGGCCAGTGTGGATTGCTGAATTAGAACTTATTCGGAAGAAGGTATCTCAGATCAAAAAGCAAGGCAGCCACAGTCGGATCAGAAGAAAGTGTTTAATAGTACTCGTATTTGTTTATTTTAGGTGTTATTATCCGCCTTGGTACTTCTAATCAGCACGAACCGGTACCACAAGAGCCCGAAGTAGAGAGACAGGGAGAAGACTAGTCTGCCAGACAGAGAGTGTACTCGGACAAGAGCACGGTACAGCGCGTCAGTGTAAGCAAGCGTAAAGTCGAGTCAGGCAGCGTGCATGTACTTTAAAGGGGAACGCGAGAGAGACATCGAGCACCATGGGCCAATCATGATCAGGGGAAAATCGATAGTCGTGTTGCACTCGCGTTACAGCTGGGTAAGAGGAGTTCGCGGGTCTGGGAATGGCACACCGCTTGCGCAGTCCATCAATCTGTTAGGTGTATGCTAACAAAGTAGTCGTGGGAATGGGCACATCCCCAGCAATAGGGAAAACGGATCTGAGAGAAGGAAGTACGTAAAATATAATGAGGACAAAATATCAAAACCTTGTTCATCGTTCAGGGTAAAAATTTCACGCAAAAAACTAACCAAGTATAATAGTGTGACATGCATAAATAGCAAGTAAGAAGTATGGTGACCAACGGTTCTTTCATGTCTAACATGAAAATAATTCCAACTGGATGAGAGCGGGAATGTTGGTGGAAATGACACTGTTCGCAGTCCTCCGGTGGAAACTCTCACTATAACAGTATGTATACGAAATTGCGTAACATGCCGAAGTTTGCAAAATATTAATAGGAGTTGACCCAATTGCGAAAAAGCCGGAGTTGTTCGGCGGGATTTGAACCCACGTATCAGAGAAGGCCTTTACCGGAAACCAGCGCTCTAACCGCTAAGCTGCAAACGCCCCAATTCGCGCCATACGTTTAATCACAGTCAGCCCAACTCAAATTAAGTACATCAGCCAAACTTCCTGATAAAATATTGATAAGCATTCGTTAGTTGGCATTAACGCATAAATGCACGAAAAATAGAAAATAAAAATAAACAACTTTATGCAAAATTGGTATTTGAAAGAAATATAAGAAGTACTAATTCTTTGAAAAGGAAAGCGATATTTTGTTAATAATCCTCAGTTATCGTAGACGTCAAAATTGCTATATTAGCATAGGAAGCTCCTTCGATATGGGAATACGCCCAAATTCTCCAAAACTAATTACCATTGCCTTTAATTAACTTAACTTACATGGCAATATTTCTAAATAAAGGCTTTTTCAGGAATAAATCTATTCAGTGGATCAAAATAACGTGATCAAATATAGACTAAACAAGCACGAAAAACTTCCAAATGACCATTGCATTATGGCGTTGATAGATTTAATTAAAATGGTTTTTCGTTAAATCTTTTTGAAATCCTACATATGCTTCAAATCAAAATGGGTCGCTAGCCTGCAAATGTATTGTTTTTATTAAGAGTCTATTTGCGTCGTCGTTATCGAACGCTTCCTACCACTGTTTGGTGACAGTGCACCTTATTTGTCGTCTGATTGGCATCCTCCAAATTTAATGATTGTTGAAATCCTCAAAGGCCGACTGTTCTGGAATGTTTTAATGGACGCTCTCTGCTTTCGTATCATGTTTATTTAAAATATATCCATTAAGGTCCCTAAAATTCCCACGGTTCTCTCAAACAAACATCTCAGCTTAAAGTGAGTGTCCAGCCAGAATAAAGATCGGCGTTCAGCATGCTCCCTCTAGCGCCTTTAAAGTCCGTAAATCAGCAGCTGTCTCAAGTAACATTTAAGAGACTTGACAAATGAAGGTCGCATTCCTTTCCTTTCTTCGAATCGTCTGCATAAGTAACAGGAACGCCATGTTTATGCCCAGCGCGAATGTTTATATAGTGACATTCTTATAATGAGCGATGAAAACAACCATTGTTTAATCTTTTATTGTACCTTTTTCATTCATCCAAATCGCATGAAGGTTTTGCTCTATCCTTTCGAAACTACCAACATTTCATTTCATATTGCCTAATAATAGAAGTGATAGCTCTTTTTCGATATTTTTCGAGTTCGTTCGATTTTCACGGAGGACTGGGATTGTTGTGATACTTTGACAAGTTGCAGTCATAACAAATAATGCCAGTTTTGCGGAAAAATGTTGACAATCCACCTGGATTATGCACATTTTTGTCTTAAAAAGTGAACGATAATCGTAATTCTTTTCGATGTGTTTGTACCAATCAACCTTCTCCAATTTTGTAGATCGGCATTTTAGAGAACTCAAATTACCCAACTTAGTCTCCTCTGAGCAGTGCACAACTTAAGAGGTTTGAATGGGCTGCTAGGAAATAGACACTTTGAATTGTATCAGCGTCAGTGCATATCAAATGGCGTAGGTTTGCTTATACATCTTGCGATTTCATGCACAGCATAGCAAATTTGAACATTGCTTGATACAAAGCAATTCAGATTCTGCCCGAATTGTCCAGTTATCTTTTCAGTAAGAGCTAAGGAAAAAATATTCTTTTGATCAAATCTGTTTACTCAGGACCAGAGGCCGCGTCACATACACTTCTGACTTCCAGCATAATATTTAATCAGCTCATTTCTCGAAGCTATCGCATTTTGTTGAAATGGTCCGATTCCGATTGTCCAGTTCATATGATACTAACTTCACAGGGGTCCTAAGACCTCATCCTGTATAGAGAATGGTCACCATTGAAATATTTATTAATTTAGGCTTGTGCATTTACCTATATGCCTCAGATACCTGGCGTCCATGTGTCCTTGGGGTCCGTCTAGAATGACATTGATAAGTGGTTAATTTTAACGAATGATTCCTTTGAAACTCCTTTTCAACTGATACCTAATATGCTTATTTTAGTCGTGGTAGCAAAATTCAAAATTCAAGATTATGACATAATTTATTAGAAACCTTTATTTTCCACAAAATTAGCTCACTTCTTTTTGAAGATGGTAGTCAATTAATTTGAAACTTCCCACTATGGGACTAAACCGCATTTAACTTGGTTCGCAGACGCACTAACTTACAGTCCTTTTAAGAGAAAAACAATGAAAAATAATAGAGAGAATATTCTAAAACTGACTAATTACATCACTTTTGACTGCGCAGTGACTGGAGATTCAAAACGTGCTGCACAAATCAACCTTGACAGCAGACTACCGGGAATATGTTTTAGCAACCACAAAAAGGAAGAAAATCATCCCTCTTAGAAGGATACCAAATGAACAGAAGAAATATTACTGAAAATGAATGAGTTACTAAGGTATGAAGGAAAACGGATATGATTGTAATATAAATGGTGGGACACATACCTTTAGCAGGAAATAAATTTTACAGATTTCAAACGAGTCATATTACTTTACAGGGCAATGTTTTGTTCTACCAAAAATATTTAATTAGCGGTTATGATTTTCCTTCTTACTCCATTGTACGTCGAAAACGCAAACAAATAAGGATTATTATTGCAAAATTAGAGAGCTTACATAGACTTGCTGTGTTTTTTTTCAATTATTTGCCTCACATGCTATTTTATGATCCACAGTAATCTCACTAGCTCATGCAATAGCTGCCGGAATCCTGAAATAAGTTTTCAATTGGAACATTTTAATTGCGGAAAGCTGTAAAAGAGATGATCATACAGCCTTATCTCAACATATTTTAGACACTTCAGGATGCCGGCTTTCTAACGAGCTTCTTTTTGACCACCAAGACAAAGCGTGTGCTAGAAAAAGTAATCACTGCAGTAGTATGCCTTTTTGTCATTAATTTCGACTGCATTTATAGATTTAAATATATATTTTTTGGAAAAAATGCTCGAAACAATTATTTATTGTACGCTTTCGGTAGCAAATTGTGCTTTCTTTTAATTTTATACTTCAAGGAAGAGTATCTTTCGGTTTAAAAAAGTTAATCAATTGCCGAATAATTTCAAGGTTTACAAACTGCGCACTGTGTACATCCTGTTGAAGGAAAAGTACGTTTTGCCTACAGGTTGATAAAGCTCTCACATAGTTTCCATAAAATGTTTCAATAGATATGGAGCTTACTTTATACTGTAAAGGCAGCAATAACAAATGACGGATACGGTGTTCAGTGAATGAACACCTGAAAATTGTGAAAAAGCTAATAAATCGAAAATTCTTTAAACCGTAAGGTACTCTTCCTTTAAGTAAAAATTTGAAGAATGCGTAATTTTCTACCGAAAGAGTACGAGAAATAATTCTTTTGTGCATGTTTTCCAAAAAAATATATTTCATTATAAAAAGGCAGTCAAAATTAATGACAAAAACGTACACTACTTATTTAGTTGCTTTTTATAGTACATGCTTTGTCTTGACGGTCATAAGGAAGCTCGTTAGAAAGCCGGCATCCTATAGTGTCGTAAATATGTTGAGGTTAGGCTGTGTGATCATCTCTACTACAACCATCCGCAATTAATATGTTCCAATCGAAAACTTATTTCAGGATTCCGGCAGCTATTGCATGAGATAGTGAATCTACTGTAGTATATGCTTGTAAATGTTGAAGCATTCAACAAAATATAAAATAAATGTTGTGTTTAAAAGCCTTTTCAAGTTTAATGTGAATTAGTTTGGGCTTTATTTGCGAATAAAACAAATTCAATGTTAATGGACAGTTTGCTAAGTACTCTTTTTTCCTTATTCCTCATAAAGCAATAAACTGGTATAAATGATCGTCATATCACTATACAAGATCTACTGCGTCAGTTTTTGTACTCATTTTATGACGTGCATGTACAATTTTGCTTACTTTAAGACTACAAAGCTATCACTATTTGAAAGCGTGTTCGTTAGCGGCCTACGCGTAAACTTTTATACCAAAGCAGAGTGTTAGAAACCATCTAACGCGCTTTAATCTTCGCACTAACTTAACTCCGATCACAAGCCAAGTTTGAGACCATTAGAAATCGGCTATAGTGAAGTAGATAACGAAACTAAGCAACCCTACGCGTACCACAGACGATACTCTTTTTGATTTCACACTATCACGCCTCCATCACGCCAAGTGTTGGTGCTAAGTACTAATAATTGCTTATGGCCGGAGCTTTATTACCTAAAGGGACCCGGCAACTCCGTCAGAACCGTGAAATTTTCATGCGTAACATATCATGGCCCAGAGACGCTGATTCAATATCAGTTTGTTTGCTACCCCAAATCTTATATTAGTCCTCTGACTAAGGTTTCCACAGGGCAATGAGGCGCAGTGCCCAACGTGACGCAACGTTCTCACAAAAATGCAGTTACAACAGTTCCCGGGCATATCATTGGTGACAGACTTCACATTAAGACTGATACATGAAAAATGGGTAATTATTGAGTGTGGAGAGATGAGCAAATTGGTCCACGGGGTAATTTGGTCTATGTAAAAGATGTGAAAAAAATGATGAATGCGATTTTCCAAGTGTGCATATATTAAAAAACGGGATCCTGCAACGGAGGATTGTGCGATTAGGTTGGATCATATCAGGTGTGCGTTACACATATTCGTTAAAAAATGATGCAGTTGATATGCAAGCTCTTAAAGAGATAAATGCTCATTTTGAATGCAAAGTCAAAATTAGAGAAAGCTGCCTTGATGAAATATTTGGAATCGTCGTTTGTTCCGGCTTTATCCAATGTTTTGCCTGCAAATATGTTCGACCGAAAAGAACCGCGGGAAGATGGTGGCAAGGAGGGCTTCGTTGGTGATAATTCTTTATCGCGCGAAAAGGGTTTTCATGATGGCCTCGTGTTGGATATGAAAATGTCCAACACAGAAAACCTGCTTAATTAACGAACGCTGACATTAGGGATTTGCATTACTTGAGTTAGTCGGCAGCATTCCAATCTTGCGCGCTTATCTTTTCGCATAAGCTTTCGTTGCGCATCTGGCTTCGGAATTGCTCCTTAAGTCTTTTATACCGTTTTCCCTACTTTTCGATTATGTGCAGTCATTACGTACGTCTTTCGATTCACTCAAAAACTTTTGAGCAACAATTAAGCTGCCTCTAAGTATCATCGCCTTCCCCATTTTGTCTGCTGTTTTTAACAATGAAATTTACTTAGAGGAGTCGTTTTTTATTTACTTCAGGCTTTAAATCCACTTTTTTCACCTGCCTTTTGTATACTTTAAGGTGCTGTGGGCAAAAATGTACGCATTTTTGGTTGAATGGGGTAACTTTCCAAAGGGTTCCATTCGCAAATATATGAACGAATGACGGAACCCATGAGCATCCACATCTTGGTTTTGCTGCCCACCAATTTCGATTATTGTAGAAACATTAAATTGTATTGCAATAATTGTTTAACCCGTGCAAAGAGCTTATTGCTTACGCATGTCAGGGGTTTTATAAATTCGAACATAGACGCCAGCTCAGCCTGATAACATGCTTTCGTATAGTTTTATCAACCCGAAGTCCGAGCACCTAGGTTCACTTAAATCCAGATATCTGTGCGTACTTGTTGCGACTGTGTTAGTCAGAACACAGCCTTCGGCAAATTTTATTTTTATGGTGGTTCACGTACAGTAGATAGTAAAGTTTTACTTCTGATCAATAGGATATGCTGATCTTTGGCCAATTCTCTAAAAAAATTATGAGCCTCACAGAGCACATTGGGCTCAGTTTGGTACAAACATGGACACGCACACAGTATTTATGTCCACATACGCGTGGGGCCGACAACAGCAACAGCCTTGATACACACGACAGTTCAAATATATCCACCATATAGTCCACCACAGGGTTCTGCAGGGAAGGTGACTTAAGCTGGATTATAGTAAAATTAGACTTTTCAGGCATCTATTTCACACTCTTTCTAATTCCCACCTGCATCTCGTGTCAACACAAAGTCAAGAATACTGAAAATGGAATAGAACGCAGGTCCACGCCCTACTGGTTAACACCATCAGAAAATCATAGCAGAGTAGGAGGCGGTGGCCATAACACAGTGGGCTGACCGTGCGATCCGATTTAATCCGTCAGTTGGCAATTTTCTAAGCCATGGCTTTAGGTGTAACGTGATAGCTTCATGCGCGTCAGGTTGGTTATGGGGAGGAAAATGCTCTGAGCCCTCGACCTCACCCCCTGACCCCCTTTCTCCAGGATCAGATTGTGTCTGGGGTGGTCAGTCGTCTGAGGTGGGATGGTGAACCCCTCTGCGTATGCCACAGAACGACATGGCTCCATTGACACAAATATCAGGATTGTAACAACCCGGGGGTTTAGACTAAGCCGCTGCCGTTTGACTCCCAGTCGACGGATGAGCCACTGAAGACACTGAACACACTAGGCTGATGGCTTTATCATGGAACCTGTGAACTGGCAGCCATCCCAGCCTCGGTAAGTCGTGATAATTTTACGCTTGCATGATAAATTTTACATATGAGCTACATGCGATGGACCAGAGGGGCAGACCTATAAACCTAGATTACATATTTTCTCACATACGCACAGGCACGTCTAAAGTCAAATGTGAAAATGAAAGAAACTTATGTTGTCGCGTGCACTTGTAATCCTGACTAAAATCAGCACTAGCGCTCAGCTATCTCAGATTATCCCAGTCTATCTCAGGTTGGAGTACAACGAAATAGCTCCTGACTAGTCTTCCGGGGCGCGGCCGTTCTTGCATGGCCCCTTTCTCCTGCTGTCTTTCTATTAACACAACCTGCCTTGCCTTACCAGCACACAATACGCAATGTGGCCATTGTGGGACGGCCTCGTTGTCGATTATCGATCTGAATACGCATTATACATGGTAGACATGTCGTGTAGCCTGTGAAGCACGAAGCCATCGAAGCCTGATGTCCAATCCACGAGCCAACTCTTGAATAAACACTACACATTGGGTTGATGGCGTGGGTTGGTAAAGTGCCAGTTTTTTTTAGCGCTATGATGATGGGTATGATGGGTATGTGCTACGGCAGTGAGAATAAGATAGATCAGGGACGGAGTTGGTGTTATTATTGGTAACAGGAATGGTATTGGTGGTCACACCCATTAAAGGGTTTTCGCTGTCCGTTTACCGCTGCGCGTTCTCCCGGACTGCGTGAGCAGCAGTGTGGTAATAACAGGAATGCAGCCGTGTTTCGTCCCATTTATCATTTAAACGAAAAAACTTCTGAGTTCAAACTGCCTTTTCTTAGGTAAAATAGAGTGCAGCTTAAAGGACTGCCTCACAACCAATGCGAATCGATCAGAATATCAAAACTGGCTCATTACTCTACAGAGACGGGTTCTATTAACTCTATGGAATACATTAATTCAAAAATATAGTCTTAAGATTGAATAGTTTTGCCAACGTTTGTTTTCATAGGTTTTTGTTAAAATCCATTCTAACTGCATAATAGTAGTACTATCTCAGCCATATCATCCAATAAAACAATTGTTTTACTCCATTTGCGAAAATTTCAAAAAAATAAATATTTTCCACATTTTTTCTGTTTGCCACAAAGGAAAATCGCTAAATTCCATTTGTTCAGGGTGCGTGACGTCCTACTGGAGCTACTGCAGTCTTAGCCCCTGTTTTCTCCCCTCATAAATTATCACAAGAATTCAAGAACATGGTCATCTAAATCTATAGTTTGAAAATGCTCTTGTCGTATCTTAACTGGACTCCTAATGAAACTTATTTCAGTCAACCTGTTGATCTTCTTCTCTTATCACCAACTCGGGACATTTGTCAGGTTATCCACTGATATACGTACATTGGCTGGACAACAGTTCCTGGGTAAAATAATTCATCAATGCTTTTTTCTATTTGATAAATCAAGTCAAGGACGGTTCTTTAAATTCCGTACCCTTACCCATAATTGTGTGTCATTTAACCTAAGATGGATGTTACTATTACGTGGACCCACAATTTCTGTTAAATCTCCAGACTTTTTACTCAGTCAATAACAGGGATATCCGGTAGCAGCTACTTATGTCTCTGAGGATGAATCCGCGCTGGATGTCGAAACGTCAGGCGAATAAACGTATTGTCCCAGCGATCGAGTCTTTTTCTTCTCAATAGGAATATCTGTTTCTGCTAAAGAATTATATTTTGAATAGACTCTGTTTGTAAAAGGACACTCTTCATTCGAATGTGTGATAAGAAGAACTTTTATCTAGATGATTTTTAATTGTGCTGTTAGTATAATAAACAAAAGCCTAAACACAATTCCTTACCAGACTTCAATAAGAAAATAAACATTGATTGAAAAAGGCAGTCAGGCTGCAGTTATCAAGCTCTAACTAATTTGCAGTAGGATGATGGAAACATGGGTAAATATTGTGAGCCACTATAGTTTCTTGTTAAGTTATAGTCAACACGATGTGAAGACGAGGATTTTCAGATCGTCTCGGCTGTAGGAAAGCCCGGTGACTGTTGATCAGTTTTTGAATTGGAAAAACGTTTTCTGGGCTGTTTTCGTACCCTTTGCGACGGCATGGGACCAACTGCGAATTGCGTTAACATCTCAGAAGTAAGAAAGGCCATTGAGCGTACGGCGTTCTTCGTCATATCCTCTCCCAAATTTGTGACTAAAAATGGGTAATTTAGTTTAAGAAATAATGTTTGCTTCAACCTGGAAGAGTATCGACACTGATTTTATTATTTTCTGCTTAATGAGAAAATAGTTAAACCAGTTAATAAAGCGTTTAAATTGCAAAAGAATACACCCCATGACAACGATTGCCACAAGCGATTGCCTCTTTTTCATTCTTAGTCCCAAGCTTTCCCAGAGGAGAAGGTAATCTGCGCACTAACAGCAGCAGAAACATGTGGTTCCAACCAAGCCAAGCCTTCTGCATTTCATTCTTAAAATGAGCATGTTTATCAGGATGACGAACTGAGTCCTATGGCAGTTTTCGAATTTAAATGGTCTTAGTGCATCTTTTACGAAAACTCTACCTAAAAGCTGTAAGTGTTGAGATATTGCCATTCTAGTAAGGTTTATGATTTAAGGTTGTATTTTAAATTTTAATTATAGCCTTTAAAGTTAAATAAATTCCTCTTCATTCACTGCCACATATTTTTGTTGTTTGTCAATATGATGGGTTTATGAGGATAGATTTCCTCAAAATTTGAGCTCACAATTAACTCAAGAATAGATAAACCGATAACAGCGGGAAAAAAACATGGTTAAGCTGTCAGACGTCCTGAAGCATTTTGAAATGTTAACTGCTTATAAATGGAAATACCGTTAGTCTTAATGCAATTCTGCATGAATTTATCTTTCAGTCAAGTGTAAATACTTTGGCCGTAATGAAAACTACCATGCTGTTTAAAAACTTTCTTCGTCACTCAACCATCCAAATTGAAGTTGTATAATGTCAACAATTGCATCATTTGCAGCAGCAAAACTTTTTATACAAACATCAACCCGCAAAGAACCAAATGAATCTTAAATAACAAAGATGGAATGCAAAGACAAAAAGTGAGCATTTGTAACCACCATTCACTGGCAGTTTTCCTGTTGTACTTTCTTTTAAATGGACCGCTAAATGCAGTTTTTTTGGAAAGCATAAAATATTTAGCATGTTTTAACTGCTCACCATTTGGTCTGCATAGGAGCAGTTGCTCTCTGGACATGCCCAGCTGAATACATGTGGACTCCAACACGTCAATGTGTTTCTAGGTAAATGAAAACCGAAGTATTACTAAACGTAGTATTACGCATACTTTCCATCACAAATAGCTAAAACTTTGATGGAAAAGAACTTGACGTGGAAAAAATGTTAGTTATCTACGTGCTCTTTGTGAACAATTTTGCGATTAAAAAACATGTCAACAAACTTAAATAATGCTGTTTTTTTATTTTCTTGCAAAGTGTAGCCAAACGTGTGAGCAGTTCTTGTTGGTTGCTTATTATTTCCATAATTATTGACTATGCTCATTAAATTTTTTCCCATAAATGTTTAATTTGCCTTAACCCAGTCAGTGTATAATTGGTGTTTTCATGGTATGGTTTTATAAATATAAAAGCCCAATAGGAAACCTGCCTCAAATATTAGGTAAGAGCTTCCTTTTAATTTTAAACAAATATAAACTCACTTCTAATATAGCTAGTTTTGCATTTAGCGCTTCGACTCTCAATTCTGAAATCCTTCGCGCACGTTTCTGAAGCTGGATCCGAAAAGCATCTCTTTGTTTTTCGTGCATTAGTAAGCCTGAATGAAAAAAAAATTGAGAATTAAGAAGGTACACGCTTTTCAAGACAACATTTGGCCAGTTTCATGATACATAGGCTGCCAATTGATGTGAATAGCTACACTTTCTGTGCTAGAAACCACTTGAAAATTCTCGATCAGATTTACTTAACCTGAAGCATGCAACGATGTAATATTTTTGAAAAAAGACCTTGCATAATAATGCAACAGCGAACATAGGTTAATATGCGAGTTCCAAGAAGCAGTTTAAAAGAAGAAGAAGATAAAGAAGCAATCACTGGATCAAGAGTTTTATATTTCTGACGTCTTGGATTTTGTCGGGAATCCTTAATCATATGAAATGGTATCATATTTATAGTCATGCGCAAATAAGGTTGAAACATGCACAGGTTGCACCATATTTATAGTTCATAGTGGTCAACTGCTTGCGTACAATAAGTATTCAGTTCTATAACCACGGCTTGGGTCTTAATTGGTGCGAAACTGTCTTGACAATTCGCGTTCGACTGATTAATTGCCGTGCTTTCCTCGTCCGCGTTCGATGTGGGCTTGGTAATTACGTGAACATTATGCTCGTTTTCGTCCGAGTTGTTGTTGCTAGGCCCGGCCGTTCCCACACGACTGATTTTTTTGCTAAGGCAATGTCTCTGTACGCAATTTGGAAACAAAAATCGTTGCGCTTGCTGATGGATGGCTATGACTTTGATACAAGTACCTATGATCAGCATTCCCGACGGAATCCGAAACGTCAGGACAATAAAAAATTCTTGTTCCAGTTATCACTTTTTCTGGATGTAATATCCCTGTTGAGTGTAAGACACGTTGAATTCAGTGAAGATGTTTAATGAGATGTAAATATATAATAAATAAAAATTTTTGATTTTCTTCATGAAGGACTAAATTAGTATGCCACTCGTTGACTGGCAATATCTATACTGAGGATTCTTGACATTCGAAAAATTTGCTATCTGTCCTACTTGGTACGTAACCTATTCTTTGCATGTAATTTTTAAGCAGTTTGCGAAGTGAACGGAACTTATTCGAACATATCTCCTAAGAAACGTCAATGCAATAAAGTACCTTAAGAGTCCTTTTGATTTCTATCACTATATATGACCCAACAGAAGAAATCGCGGCGGCCTCAGCAGGGCTCGAACCCAACTTAGCTGGGGGAAAATTAAGTAAATATAACGCTCTTACACACAACTTAAAGGCCTTTATCACAGTAAGCTGACTGCAAACAGGATTCCTTAAGTAAATCAGATAAGTCTCAGGCACACTTACTTAGAAAAAGGGGAATTGACGGTTTTTGATACTTCATTTGAACCTGTTATTCTCGGTCTCGTACAGGAACCTCCACTTAACTCGGATATATGCTCGCCATAATCAGAAAAATCGCACAAACCCTTGTTGTTATTATTGTTTTTCTTTTTCTGTTATTTTTTTTTGCTACCGATATACAGCCTCACGGAATAGTAAGCAGATGGTTGTTGACCTTTGTGTGCGCTTATTTGTATTGATAGTGGGATTTTTAGGTATCTGCTACAATCGCTTATCCCTTACCTACCTGGATTTGATGTCGAAACTGAATCAAAAAACAAGATTTGGCGTATTATGCGATAGCAAGCCATCGACTACGCGTCTAACTACAGCATGCCTATATGCAGCCAGAACGCGTGACCGGCCATGACCTGGGCCCTCGTTTCGCACATCAATCGAAGAGTTTGGGGGTCACTCACTACAATCTACACTTAGCTAACCTACAGTGAGTTGTTTGAGGTCTCGTGTTTTCCCATAGGGGTTCTGATGTTACTCACAGTCGTTCATGCTAGAGATGGGGTAACCACTACCTATGCAGTAGACTGACTGTTGAGTAATAGGGCCGTAGACACTTAAGTGGGAATTTTTCAGGCATGTTCAGTTGATAATCATTTTCGAAGCTTTAAACCACTGCCAATTTATATGGCGCCTTCAAAAAACAACGAGATCATGAAGCATTATATAGCACAGTTATTATTGGCCTATAAATTGTTCACCCAAGTGTGTTTGAAAATTAATCATCACACTTGCAATTCGTAAATAATACTTAAAAATGCTGTGCAAAATCAGCATATATATTAAATGTAAGCAAAAGGGAGTAATAAATGGCCATGCGTTTTTACGCAACACTGCAGAAAAGTCTTTTTTAAGTGCTACAGGCTTAACAAACCAAAGAAAGCGTTGACACAGTTCATTTCAATTAAAACAGCCCATTGAAAAATCTATGCTTTTTATGTGGTAGCTCACCATACTGACAGCCTAGGTACTAGCTAAAAGGCCCAGACACATGTATTGCCAGTTTGGGTAAGCGAATATTGTAAACTATGGTCTACACAACTGCAGGTGGAACTCGTGGGTGGAATATTCTGCGAATTAAATCAAATTGCGCCAAAACGTTAATTGGAGTTTTGTGATTTTTATTACGCTGCTTTATGTTGACCTTTGGTAAAACGATTGATGATAATATCTTTGAAGCGACATAGTTGGGAATTAAATCTTTTAAGTAAAGGCTAGCACATTCTGCCGTTACAACGGTGATTTGATCTTCTACTTTCGATGTATTATCACTTTTTTCCCCGATTCATTTGCTCAATTGAGTCAATTAAACAGCAAAAATCCGTTTCTTTAACCACTCCCCGTCTCATAGCTTTGCATCATGTTAAAATATTGCCTTAACAGGTATAAGCGACTCAGCGACACAGTGGTGAAATTTTGTACAGTCTTATATTGGACTCAACTGCTTGCTGCGCTAGACTTGAAACATCATTTTTTGAAACTGATTCCCGAATGTGGGCACGCGTAAATTATTTTATGACTGCTAACCTTTGCTTCAAAAAAGATGACAAAACCATCAAACACCTTCCTATACACCTTTATCAAACGCTACGGTGAATGGTCGACCTCATAAATTATTAACCGCCTTTCGAAAGCGTTCTTTTAATAAGGAAGGAGTACTTAACTGGAGTGATGATATTAGGATCCCTGTATCCTTATACTAAATTATTTCGGATACGTCTGACTATCGGCTTTTTATGTGTGTATGTTTGGTGACCTACGGAAGCATTACTCGGTAAATAGGACTTATTAGACTGTACACATTCTGATATTGATTTTTGATGCATATATCATTGACAAGATCTTGTATGAAAATACTCAAAAAATTTATTTACATTTATTTACCTTGCAACAGCAACTCTTGACTGCTACCCGTATGTTCGCGAGGAGTTAATCTTTCTTGTCTTTAAAGTTTCGAAGGCTGACATTTTTGAACACCATTCAGTTTGTACTCAAGTATTCTCGTATTTATCCCCCTCAGTAGGTTCTTTACAAGCCGTCTGACATAATCCACATCTACTGTAAAATACAATATGCCTCATACAGTAGTTTAGTAGCCAACAGGTCTGTGCGATATATTGTCTATGCAAGTCATATCTATTGTACATGGAAGTAAAAAGATAACACATAGTAAAAACATATAAAACCTAAGGTTTATTCTTTCTCGACCACTTTGAAGTGACACGGTATGCTGTCAAACGGAAAACGGCTATGTCTAAAATGGTAGATAGGTGGTTCTCGGTTAATTTTGTGCTTTACTCGTCCTACCGTACCTTTAATCTCGCCCTTGAGAGCCACCAGCAGCCGCAGAGTGGCCATCTATGTAAGTAGAAAGGTATTACGACAGTGAAAAAGGACACTCAAATAAACATTTCTGTCACATAAGCCTTTATCAGCTGGCCACCCTTGACCCCACACTCGGAAACCGCAACACCAGGTGTTGGGTATAGCTGGTTGGTGTCAGTTGGCCACATTTGGCTTTGTCGGTAGTTTCATTCTAGGGATATGTTTTCTACATTTCTAGAACATATGATATCCTTTCAATAGGTACCGAATATCCAAAGCAGAAATAAAAACTACATAATAAGCCATTTTTGCGCGCGTGCATTTGTTCCAGGCGGCCATAAATAGAGCTCTGTGTCGATGCTCATGTTCACTGGCTAAAATGACAGAAATTGATTCCCACTTTTTGATAGCAGCATTCGGAAAACACAAAACCTTATTGCAATCTTCCGCTGGCACGTATATGTAAAGTCATTTACCTAAACAGTTTGCAAGCAAATAGCACGCAACCTACAAATACTTCATATATCAAAAGTATAATCCTTATGTCCTCTTTTATCTGGGATGAGGAGAAGAAATGGCTGAAGTAGGAATTATTTTTGGCTAAGGTTTCAGGTTCACAATGATACCCACTACCAGAGATAAAATAACAAATAAGATTGCACTGGGATTGTTGGAAATGTCATTTTGTCTAGAGCATTGGCTGCTGTGCGTCTGCTGGCGCGGCTCGAATTTGAAGTTAAGAAACGATAGGACGAGTTAGTCCTGAAGCTGGTGGGTAAGGGCTAATCTTCCAATGTCAAAATATCCAGTCGAATTTGGCAAGAAAGTGGTTTCGTAGCGCTGTTGATTAGCTCGTTAGACTTCTGATCAAGGGATCACATGTTCGAGCCTCGAAGGCCAAAACTTATAGGTTTGAATATAACTGGTGAATTTGTCAAAAATGCCTAATTTAGTGTGCCTTGTCTTTGTCTTATATATAATTCTTCTATAAATAAGACACATTTTTGAAGTACCGTGCACCTCGTTAACTTCTTTTTGAAACTCTCGTTTTATTTCGATAAGATATTGCTTTCCTAGTTTTGATTACCAAAACTGAGAGCTGTCACTAGTATTCCGGCCTTTTCTGAGATTGATAATCAATACTCATTTGTCTATAAGCTACAACGAACCTGCCGTAGAATACATTGCATCATATTTTCCGGAACTTGCTGGCCTCTACTCCATTCGAATTAAAAATAATGTTAAGTTCGAACTGTTCTCACCTCAAAAGAGTCCATATCCTCACTTTTGACTCACATATCTGACATTTAAGAAGAGTTGCTTCAACTAAAACTTTAAACTGCCACGGAGTTAATTACTTAAGTGTGCTCGATCAGGAGTGCCAGAGGGATTGACAAAATAAAGGCCTTAATCGCCATGAGGACTTGTTATCAAAAACCCTAGCACTCACTACAATGACGGCACGCGTCAAGTTGGCCAGGACATTAATGCATGAAATTTATGTTTCATTGAAGGCTTTTAATCTCGGTTTGGCAACGTGCATTTCAGTCTTTCTTGGAACAAATTATCTTGACTGCAAACAAACATAGTTTGTTCCAAAAGGAACTTACTGTTTATCACCCGAACCATCCGCCACACGAGAAAAATGATCATGAAGGAAATTTCATCGGAAGCGACATACACAAATATTACGTCCGCAATCAAGGAGATTACAATAACCGAACCATCAACCACCTACAATAAGTAAAAATACTTTTCGATAACATATTAACTAATAATAGTGTTCTAAAAAATAAACATAGAAATTAACGAACCACTTGTTTCCAGAAAGTGTTGTTCAAAAAACTGCCCGTTGAATTTTCAAAAACTGTACTTATAACCATGCCAACATAATTTTAACAGACTTGCTATGTTCCTTCAAAAGTGCAAGTGAAGTTGCTTTTTCTCAGTATTGGTGGGCTAGCTATTCTTAATTTGTAAAAAAAAGATTTTTTTCATTTTTTAGGCTTGTACAGTCATAAATACATTTTGACATTTGGTAGTGGCCATGCTCAATGAATTCATTTTAAAGTCAAACATAATGTACAAAATGCCACTTATATTAAACAGTCTTTTACATATTTTATCTTGAAATTCCATGGGAAATATCCTTACATCACATTGAAATTATTGTCAACGGTATTATGATCATGCAAATTCCCCGTTTTTTGTATTGTATCTAGGAATAGTACGATATCAATTATTGCAGATCTGCAGTGTACTTCTTCGTACTTGTATGTTAAAAATGCAAGCTAACTTGCAGGAGGGAAACCTATAGTATTTTTAACATTTAAAGGCATTTTCTTTCCAAAATTTCTACAAATTTCACATGATATTCTTTAGTGAAATCTTCTTTTCAAACGATTATAAAATTTTAGAATTGCTTAGTTTAAACCACCGGCTACATATACTCATAGTGTTAACAGAGCAAACCAGCTGTTGTGGTGATAAACGAAAAAGCATATAATTCCCATTAGCTTGCTTTTTCAGGCTTATATTTCTACTTAAAAAGTGAAGTTTCAGTTACTTGGCAGTAGACAAGTCTTTCAGCTTTAAATGTCTTATATCGGCCTTGGGATCAAGTATATGCTTTTGTATATTTTAATTGTTGCCTCTAGCATTTCCAAATTTCGCTTAGCTCTTCGTTAATGTTCTGCTTATAATGTTTACTCATTCACCATTAATTGCAGCTTCCTTTCGGCCGTGCAAAGCAGAGTGTTTGTCTTAAAAACAAAGCCTACTTAAAGAGTGCGTATTTTTACTAATTTTTTTTGTTACAAACTGTTAATATCTATTTGCGTATACAAAATGAAGAGCTCATTACAATTGGAAGGTCAAGTGTCACAGCCTGATGAATTAAGGGAAACACTCCTCTTATTATCTTAATACTACGAGTTAAAACCCACTTTCATTCACAAAACTTGCCTTGATCTGGGATTTCCTCACAAGTACGAAGCAAGCATCATTATTTTACGCGATATTGCAACAACCACCAAACTGCCATGCACCTATATAGGGGAATTTCTATTTCATAAGTCTTTTGTAAGTCCTAGGGTGTTGAATCTATTTCCAGAGGATGAAGGAGCGATTACTGAAACAAGAGTTTTATTGTCTGGACGTTTCGAATTCAGTCGGGAATCCTTTGTCATAGTAATCGTTAGCAAGTCTGAGACATGTGCAGATCAGGGTCTATTTTAGTGGACTGTAGGACTTTTGTTGTAAACTCATCCTCATAAACCATTTTTATGAAAGCCTATTTACCAAAAAGGCGTTAACGATTGTTACACCATGCGCCGTACACCGTACCTTTATTGAACAGGTTTACTGGTTTTGAAGAAATAAAAGGTACAAATAATTTCTAGTACGAAGTATTTAGAAAACTTACAGGAAAAAAGTCTTTAAGTCAGATTCCTCAGGCGTGTTAATCAGAAATGTGTGTTTTGAACCGAGACAATATCTTAATACTGCTCTCCATAATAGGCAATGCCAACTTGCTCAAATTTTGCGGAAAATCAGTCCTCACGGTTAAAAGGATACACGCTTGCACACGAACCTGCTGTCAGTTGTGCATAACGACTATCGTAAACTGACAAATCTTTGTGTGTTTGTCTTGTAGCTTACGGACAAATGCTACTTTTCAGAGAACTCAGTAAAATTGCAGTCCAATTCGTTTCTAAAGTGCTCTCTTTAGTAGAAGGTTCAATGTGAAATCTTGCACTCAATTTATTTACTAATTTATCAGTATCAATATCTTGTTGAGACTCACACCTCTGACTGAAACCAACTTTCAACTCCCCAATTTGAAAAAACTTTCGGACAAAGCACGGCCCGCGCCAAGTAATAAAACGTTTTTGCACACCATCCTTAGAGCATACAGCCAGCCTTTTAACTTTAAATGTGCAGTTCATCCAACAGAGTTTGCATTGCTGTTTTGTAGTTTCATTATGAGTTATTTCACCTTTTCCATTTCACATCCGTCCTACTACGCCAGAATTTATTGTTAATAAGAACACAGCAGCTTGCTATTGAACAGAATTAAAATAACGTTTGCCGCTTCTTATTAAAAAGTATGAGAAAAACGTAAAACTTATTTCCGAAAATGTGTGCTCTTTAGTTTTTCATATGTACTTCTGAAAAACTTGAGTGAGTACTGGTTCTACTTACTAACTCTACAAAAATTATTTTGTATCGAGGACATTTTATGACGCTGGTTTATTAATGCCAAATAAGAAAACAAAGAAAGCACAACAAGACAATAAGAGGAGTATGCAACTCATTTTAAAATACAGAGAAAATCATTAATTTATGCCTGTCAGGTGAGAATTTTATAAACCGAATGTGATAGGCCGACAACTGTTAAAATTCCACTTATATTTTGCTTTGGTATAATGTCGTGTTGATTTTTATGATAGGGAAAGAGGTTTATAATCATTTCCCCTACAAAGAAACCTTCAAAGTTCTTTCAAATCGTTTTTTAAAGGCTAATATATTGTTCACATAATGACAGCATGTGCAAGCTCGCATAACGTCTATCAAATTAAAACACCGTAGGAAATAAAACAGTAAAATGGTTTTGCTGTCTAGTTTATGGAATATGAATTGAAAAAAGGAAGCAACATTTTAAGAAGAAAAAACTTTTTTTATGGGTCACTTGAAAAAGATCTAACGTTTCCAATGATCCTTGCATTCTAAAGCTCTCAGAAATATTTGCGTAGTCACCTTTTGTGCATTTTCATAAGGTTTGGAAGTAATAAGTGCTAGAAAAATATGTATTCTCATTTTTATCGTATTCCACTAAATAGTATAACTATTAAAGCCATGTTAACTCTAGAAGAATTAGACACGTTTTTGAGTGAATACTAATGACATTTATCAAAACCCACGGTATGGTTTAAAGTTGATCTTAAGTCGAAGCAAAGAAAATGTTAATATATGGGTATGGATTATCGTGCGGACTAATTTTAGGATATTTTCTCGGAATGGTCACTCTTGAACAAGGTTATGCCTAACTGTCTGTAAAAAGTATTAAACGTCCATTCAATCGCTCATTTAGATGACAGCGACCGTACTGTTTCAAGAACGATTACTTGCAAATAGAATAGTAATAGCTAAGACAGATTCCAGAAGACTGGAATCTGATTGGGTGCAGGTGGATGATTCTTTCCCCTCCAGTTTTTGGTCAGCCCTAATCTGGCCCCGTATTGGTTCAGCGCATCTACGACGTGATCCCCTTAGGCGAAAGGGGGGTGGTGACAAGCGAAGTGTATAATGATGGTTTACTACGTTCATTGATGGTCGGTGGCCATATAAAAAATTTATTAATAAAATCAATTCACAAATCAATGAAGAAAACGCTTCCTGCTTAATAAGCCATTTTAAGACATATTCCTTTTGTCGGTGATTCAAAAAAAGCTTGTTCAAGAGTTGCCATCCCGCGTGACTAGATTTTTTCGAATGACTATTAACATTGCAATTTTCTTAAGAAATATGTTTTAACAAAAAGCTAATTTTCACAGTTCGGGTGGTGTTCCATGAGATATAAAAAATCAACCGTATGTTTTGCTTGATATTTGTTTGCAGCAAAGCAAGATAAGTGAAAGGACTGCCGAAGCTGTAATGTAGTTTATCCAAGACCAGTTAATTTGTTTTATTCTGTAGTGTTCTTGAATTGAAAATGGGGTCATATGTCTGATATATTTTTTAAACCAAGTGAGCCAATTCCTATTTATTCACGCTGACATGTTAAAGTTAAAACAGAAAAAAACTTAACCTTGCAGTGGCAGAAATTCGTAGCATTGATAGGAGAACATCACCAACAAAGTAAAAGAAACTGATATGATCGTTTTGGGTTTATAAGGGATCTTTAGCTCGCCGTATCAAACCCCAAGGTTTGCAAGCTTTGATATTCGAGCTCATAACTAGCTGCCTTAAAACCCAAAATCCTGAAAATTGAGCAATGAAAATACTGTCTTGTCTGTTTCAGTCAGGTAAAGAGACAGTCGTAGAGGGGCGCCAATCGGTCACGTTCTAGGAAATATACGTCTCGTTTTTTTTCGGGAACCACTCTGAGGCCCAATAGTGGCTGCACAGCTGGCTGACGTATGACGCTTACAAGCCTGAAATAACCACTACGCTCCTCTTTTCGGTCATTTTATACTATCCAAAAAAGAAGACTGTGTAGCCGTTTTACTGAACGAAAAAGGAACACTGCAACACCTATTTCCGGTTAATCTGACAAATTATGGGATGCACTTTCCACAGCTGCCTGGAAGATCAGATTATGTGCATAAGAGTACAACTACCAAACAGATTAAGTCATATAGGAACAGACAAAATTTAATTTGTGTCATTTTGTCATGCGTTTGAATGACAAAATGGGGGCATTTATCTAATATTCTTTTATAATAGTATTAACCAATTCACATTTACCTCAAAAATACCCATACGGAATGCAGTTGACATTTATTTGCTAATGAATGGATGAGTGAATCATGAGTAACACTAATTTGTCTTCCTGCATTGAAAATTGAAGGGTTTGCTGCCATTTGTCGTCCACAGCATGTTCATAATCCTCAGCGTATTTCGCAGCGTTTGAGTTCTCTTACAACGTCGATGTATTTCTGGTAGAAATAAGTGAATTCTGTATTTAAAATCCGTAAATACTTAAGTTGAGACATAAGTCACCTTAGTCGTTAGAGTGAACGGCCCTGTTAAATCACCTTCCAACATATGCTTGAACATAACTTCCAGGTACTGGGTCTGGAGAAAGATAATAATGTAAAACAGTTTCCCCTTATAGTAAAACTGAAACAAACCACGTTTAGCAACATACCTCAAATTTGAGCTTGAAAAACTTCCGACCAGTGCAGTAGATTTTAATTGAAAGTTGGGTGATGAAGAGACAGAGAATGCCAATGCTGATGAAGTGCAGTATGCAGGCGATTGTGTGAAAAAAGTGGCAGTTGTGGACGCCCTCATGAGCGTCAAGTAGGTGGGTCCGAAACTGGGACGTTGCTTCCGTGCAGCAGGATAATCGACTACACTGCGTTTGCAGCAGATGGTCATGTTGTGTCTCACTAAAGAAGACTCTGTAAAGATCCGAACCGTTCAAATGGCAGTCAGCCAAAGTGTTCGCACGACAACAAAAGGAATAGTCAACATTGAGCGCTGTGAAATTGATGAAGGTTAAATTTTCCGCAGCAGGTAAACAACAGTGTTGAATGTGCAGTGTTGGTTCTTTTTGACAGTAATACCCAGACTGTTGCTGAGAAAGTAAGTCATGTTCTAGGGATTTCTTCTCGGCTAGAATTCAAAGAGGGAAAGAAAAGGATCTTCAAGCAAAAGACTCGTATAATATAAATGGATTGGTACGTTTTTTTGTGTAATGCAGTCAGCAAGCGACCTCTGAACTAACTTCTAGCTGCAAGGTTTCTATTAATCCACCCAACAATAAACCACTTATGCCAAAGCATGAGAACATTTTGGTAAGAAAATAATGGCACAAAACATACAGCGAAATATTTTAGAACCACCATAACGAAAATATTTTTAAATACGCAAGACGATATAAAAATTTCATATTAAAGTATTTGCTGACAAGAACGTCATGCATAGGTTTGTAGTTTTACGAGCCTGTAATGAGTTACTAGATATGTTTACTTCCATTTCGAGGACATGAATAATTATAATATGTTTCGCTTCCTGTCCAGATTTGCGTATTTTTGAATTTCCAGCTGCCTTGTTCTCTTTCTACAGCTGTGCCCAGACACGTGACATTATTTTTTAATGCAAAGTTCTTACCATGAATGCACACAAATCGTTCATCGGGAAAGCCAAATACAGTTAATCTGTTGCGTCTTTTGTAAAGGTGAATAAACTGATAACGCTACAGCCACTGCTTACAAGTACATAGTTATTATATTGTATGCTAGCAGAAATAGCGTTTTGTTAAGCCAAAAAGTGACATTTAGTGCTGAGTTGAATAACCAGAAATTATGCCTGTAAACCGGAGAAATTCTTCAGGTTTTGAATTATACCCAGTAGTCTAATAAAATACTTAGTGCTAGAAGCACTTGTGTAATACAACATGGTTGTGCGCTTACAACCTTTCGTGTTATTTTAACGCTAAACAATTACCTCCGCCTGCTCCACATGTTTGTAAACATTGTATAAAAATATGTACAATCACGCATAAGGTTGAGTTAAAAGTCCTGATCCGATTGGTCAACCTACCTACGTTTTGCTGCTAGAAAACCAATTTCTTCTGAGCACGCAAATACAAAGATAACTTAAAGTGATATGTAATTTCGCCTTGGACTCATAGGTATAAGAGGTAATCTTGAGCTAGATCCCAAGACAGTAACTTATCTTATGTCTTAAATCTAAATAAACTTTTAGCATTATAAGTATGTCTAAACCTAACTGTATACTTAACCCGAAGTCCAGCTTTAAATCTACTGATAACGTTGACACTATCCTTCATTTAAACATAGCCCAAGACCGCCCGTAATAAAGTAAAGCATTCTCTTTTGTGTACCAATCAATAGTATGCATATGTTCAGGAGTTATTAAGCTGCATTTAAAAAATAATTTTAAGCAGGCTTTCTCATGAAATGACAGTGATAAAATTTGTGCTTTTTAACTTTGTCAGATCCGTTGCTAACCAAAACTTTATTGTACAAACTAAGCTCTACTAGCTTAAATAGCAACTTAGATGTCAACGCGAAATGCTTTCAACGTGTAACTGCTATAACTAACGTTCTTTTTTGGGAAATCTATAAAGAGCTGAATAACCAAAATATATTTTTGTGTTGACGTTGTGACAGTATGATAAGTGTACTCAAATGCATTAAACAGCCAAAAGCAACCGTATATTCAACTTAACCATTTCTGTTGCGTCAGAATTGATCATTATTGCAGCAACCTTATTTAAAATCTAATTGGACTGTCAAAACTTGGAAAAGCTTGTGTTCAAATGTAGGGAAAAAACACATATATACCTTTCACAGCGTGTATTTCAAGAATAATCTCAGCGGTAACTATGAGAGCATCAATGAGTACCAATGAGCACATCAAGAGTTGCGTAATTGGTCCCTGAATCGTTTTCAACAACCGCCTTCTCATTTTTCTGTAAATAAAAATAATGAACATGCTCAGATGGCGATGAAACAATTACTATTTTATAAAAAATGGCACATCTTACCCTTTAGATGCCCTCTTTTTAATGTGTACAAGTTCCTGTTGAACGAGTGAGAAGTCGATATTGTCCTTTTGCATCTGACGACAAAAGCGCCGGCTGGATATCCATCCAGGGTAGAGTGTGTATCTGTCAATGATACGTCTTCTTTTATTAAAAGCGTCAGGTATGCTTAAATGAAATGCATGTTAAGCATTTTAATGCCTTATTCCATAACCACGGATGTCCTGGAGAAAAAAGTGTGCACTAAAACAAGTTGGGCAGTAAATACCATAAAGTATGTTGCAAGGCACGGAAACAGCGTTTTCGATCATCTCCAGCACAAAACTGCAGTCGCAATATGGCGTAGTTTTAAGAGATTTTCCGTTTTAGTGCCGAATATCACTTAAATAAAGGCCTTCCCCTCAGATAAAAAAATATCTAAATGCCTGTTTAAGATATTCAATGCTCAAAAGTTTGCCTTTTACATAAAGACCATGAATTGAAACATTGCATCTGGCTGGCCGCAAAATATACAGTTTTCACAGGATTAATGAATTACGTTATGTTATCTAAATAGTTAACGCATTTCTTTGGTTTTGTTACTTCAACCACAGAATAGATGCCCAAGTTAAAAGCTAGGAATGGCATGCAGGATAACATAAATATGCCCCTGAAGATTGCTTTCGCAAAACGTTCTTTCTGGTAAAATAGCAGTGCTATGAAAACAACTGGTTCACCATGCTATTAAATGACATAAAGTTGCCCTTATCTGCGCTGACTTAAATGTCAGAATTTGTGGTAGGCTTTCGTCCAATGCCAAAACAAACAGCACACTATGCTACAAAATTATCTGGAATACATAACCCGTCGTTACTTGTTTGTTGCGCTGTATACTGCAATGCTGCTTAAGTTTAACGCGAGTAGTACATAATAGTATCTCTTAATATAATAAACTCTAGAATGCTACCTGTAAGATAGGGCTCCAGCTTGTCCGGGTTTTCGACCACACATTGGAACCACAAACGATTCCACTCCTTTCCTCATGATCAGATTTCGTAAACAATAAAATATAGCAGGTGTAGCCAATTTGAAAAATGAACGCGAAATTACTACAGAATTCCAAACGAGATGGTTAACCGTTGAAGGTTAAAGCAATCGCCAAAATGCTTTCTAGGGGAAAATAATTCACTAAAGGTGTTCCGGTGACGTGCGGCTACTGAGATAGTAGACCACAACCAACCATTTTCAAGGAGAGAGGAAAACATGAATGAGGTACTGCTTTTGTACTTAGGAAAGCATCAGTGCGGCAATCTGATTGGCCAATCACTATTTTCGGAATAACGCGAAAAACTACTACCAGACACAAGAGGAACCGTGTAGGATGTGTCTGGGCAACCTTGATAGTTCACATGGGGAACTAAAACCTCTCTAACATAGTATATAAAAGCACTTGAACGGAAGGCTCGGAACTTGTCTTAGCCGTCGGCAGAATTTAATTTTCAACTTCAATATGAATAAGTTAAAGAAGTATATTGATGCAGTAGGTGGAAACGTTGGTGCACCCTCCCGAGAGAGATAGATAGTATGAGCTGGTTTAAAAGACATATTCTCGAGTAACACATTTTTTCGTCAATCAATTAACAAACTTTGGAAGATTTCAACTGCGATTCAGACTTCCTAGACACCAAGTTAATTAAATGATACATCTTAGACCGTTCCTTGTACCTTGAAGACATGTGGTTCATCAAATTATCTTATTTATTAAATAACGACGGTTTGTATTGAAATATCATTTTATTTATCTGCGTTCATCTTGGGACAAATGAGGTGGAGAACGGAGCCCGAAATATGCAATGTAAATCCACGCTTGATCGGTCGGTATGAACTGTTTTTATTGGCTTATTAATTTTGGTACTGTACTGGGAAGGCAGTTTATAGGCACAAGAAAGGTTCGTAAAGCATATGTATTCCTCTTACTGTAGAAGACATTCATCCTATCAAGACCATTTTTTGAGTTTAAATTTCTATCCCCCTACGTTTGGTTAGGTAAAATGGAAATAACAAAGACAAACTGAGGAAAATCAAAAGCTAATATCACTCGACAAATTCACCTGCAGCTCCATAAAAGTTTTTTTCCATATCAAAATGGCCCCCTTTTCATAACTTAGTACATTTATAACGATCTCAGGTAATACTGGGCGACAAAAAACGATTCCGCGGTCACGTAAACGTTCAAAGTTATTGTAAGCTATTTTAGTATGTTACTTTAACAAATATAACTAATACAAAATGATGTAGCAATACCTGATCTGAAATTGTAGTTTCATTTGTTAGATCACCATAGGAAAAATAAAATTCCTTCGAATGACTATGGGCAGGTCAAGAAAAAAGTTAAGCTTTCCAAGCTCGACGACGGTTTTTTTAACCAAAAACAAATGTTTTCCCTAAATGTTGACAGACTGCATGCGCAAAATTAATGGACATTTGCTCTTTATTCGAACATCATTCATTAAGTATATATTTAGCAGCATTTTGCCTTTATAGAACACTATTTGCAACTTTAGCCTAGACTGTTAGTGTAATATGTTACAACATAGATAAATACTACTGCATGTGCATATTACGTGGTTATATCACAGTAGGTGGTGGAGTTCGGCCAAAATATATAGATCAAATGTTGGCCTTTGCCTAAAGAACTTAAATTTAATGATCTCCACCTAGAAAATTCATTATTTTCTTATGAAATTTAAAAGGTTGAACTTTCAGAACCGACATATCAACCAGAAAGCAAATAGGAAAAACTGGGAGACGCAATGATGAGCTAAACTACTTTCAGCTATGTAATGAAGAGGCATAATACCGCCAAAGCACTTGCTTTAGTATAAAATTAGTATTTGGACTGGTAGTGTGGTAATACACAACATCAACTAATACACTGTAGCACAAACAGAATACAGCAAGCAACTACAAAAACGGTTCCAATATCTGTATGAACTTCCACTGAGTTTCTTATTGTGCAGAATTTGAATGCAATAACCTTCAGAAAGAAAGTGATCTGTTGACTAAATAACAACATTTTATCTCGGTATGTGCCTATAGACTTTGAATGTACTGATATATACTGCAAACAGAAATAAATTTCTCGGGAGATTAAAAAGCTGAACATTCAAAGCTGGTATATCAACCAGAAAGCAGACACGGAATGATGGGGGGACCCACTGATGAGCCGAACCTCTCTCAGCTGTGTTAAGCAGTGGCAAAATACCGGTTAAACACGTGTTTGGGCCTTTTACCTAGTACCAAGGCTGTAAGTACGGTAGGTTACAAAATATTAGCAATAACAAGCTATGCTTAACAAGCGACATTCATGCCCATTTATGAAATATACATTCGAAAGCAGCACATTTTTATTCGTAGGGCAAACGCTGGGTAGTATGTTTGCCGATGGCAGTTAGTGGAAAATACTAAATTAAATGACTAGTCTCGCAAGAGTATGCTTTCGTTCTATCCTTTTAAGTAAAATGTCTTTTACTTAAGAAAATATAACTGAATATGATATTAAAGGGCCTAAAGGAAATCAGCTGCTTTCAGATCGCCATAACGTAGCAGGCTGCGAAATTGTAAGATGAATCAGTCCTGGATAACAGAAAAACGCTAAATTAGAACCCCTTGTACTAAAAATAATTAAAACAAATTTTTTTTATTTTTTTATCAGCGACTGCGTCAAGCTCAATTTAAGCCAGTCTTAATTTGAATACATGCAAAAGAATGCTCTTAAATAATCGAACGTAATGTTTTATTTTTCTAAAAGCAAAGCTAACATTATTCACTTAATTATACTGAAAGTCAACCAAAAAGCTTCTTATAGGTGTTACAACTGTCCATCAAGCTAACCACGCTTGTGTCCAAATTGTCGGACATAGCAAGCTTGTTACTGCACACTGCTCAAATAAGCAGTTTTTCGCGACTTTCACGCTTAAACTTTATGCGTTAATATTTTCCATCAGAGCTTATGTTTTTGTTTGTTTCCGCAAAGGAAGTGAAACCTTTTGGAACGTATGTTTTAACACAAATGCAAGGAAACTGATAATGTGCTTTGACAATTACTTAAAATATTATTAGGTATTTGTTGAAATGGGATCTCTCAGGCAGTAAGAAACGTATATTTTGCCGTTTATTTTGATGCTGGGAAAGAACGTCTGAGCGAAAGCGCAGCATAACGCTCATTATTGTCAGTTGCCGCCATAGTGTTCACTTCGATACGCACAGCTTGACCTTTCTCACACTATTTTCACTCATTTTTTAGCTTTAGATTAGTGATGACACTTAAAAGAGTTTTTTAATATTCTCAAGCAACGATTACAGAGTTTGTGCTCAATTTTGGATATAAACAGGTAACGCAACAACCCACTTATATTGCTATGGAAGGGAGAAGATGGCCATAGGGGAGTGTCACAGCAAAATCGGATAGTATTCTCGAGAAACGTTTGATGAATTTTATTAAGCTCTGGTTAAGAAACCTGCAGAAAACCCTTTTTTATCCAGTCTACGTAACATAAACTTCACTGCTCATGAGATCAATCACGGAAAAAATTACTCAAGCATTAGAATTTTAAAACCAGTATGTTGAAATAATAATCAACACGAATGAGCAAATGCTGTCATAAATGATTGTTTTTGAGACGCATTACTCCTTCCTTAAAAAGAATTTGAAATCTCTTAGGTATGTATTAATGTGCAAATGCAGGCATAAGCAGCACTTACCAAAATTGCAAAATTTATCAATTACTTAATTCTGTGCATGCGCATGTATTTCAGATCACCAGGACTGCTACGAAGATTCCTCAATTCACTGTAGGATGATGCTGACAATATGCAAGAAACGTTTAACGCATATGGTCTCCTGAAACTTGCAAGCAAGCAAGGGATCGTGCATAAATGTCCAACTTACATAATATGATAAATATTAGATAAGGGTAATCTACTTTTTTTCCATATGTTTTGATAGATAGCATACTTAAATTTAAAACTGACTTCAAGCATAAGATATTTCACAGTTGGACATCGAAAAAAGTAAGTAATTTAGCAGTCCTTATTGCACTTATTCAATTCTTTCCCTTAAAAATAAAATGGACGTAAGCCACTTGGCCTGTTTGTCATCCCATAGTTAAAATGCTATGATTGATTAAAAAAGCTTGCTCTATTTTTCCTGCAGCTTATTCAAAAGCTCGAGTTTTAAAATGCATAAGCCAATTAGTGTGAATTTCACTTGATTATTTTTTTTTTGTCGCAGATTTAAGATTGTAAATTCCGAAAATAAATTTGTTGCTTTTTTCTTACACAACCATTAAACAATTGTTGATTAAGTATTATGTGAAGCGTGCTAGAATAAGCAATCGAATGCAGAATGGCCATTATGGTTTTCAAAAAAAGATTATCAAACACGTGTGCCTTGCTCCATCTCGTGAAAGAAGGCAGGAAATATAAATTACGCACAAATTACAGTACGGCTTCGAATTCGCGCAACATTTCGACGTTTGCAAGAGTTTCATTATCACTCACTTAACCGCATTTAGTAGAATGATGATACTGATTATCGTGTAGCCAATCGTCAAGTCATTTAAGTCACAATTAGACGACGGCTTTTTAACAAACTGCCTTCTGCGCGCTATAAAATATTATACTGTACAAAATAGCCAGTTAAGTAGCCTACATTTTTGTCATTGATTTTGAATGCCTTAATAAATTCAAATATATTTTCCGGAGAAAATGCACAAAAACTTATTTCGTATACTCGGTTTGTCGAAAATGTATACTTCTAAAAAATTTATATCTATAGAACATGTATTCTTTGCTTTTACAAAAATGTCTAATAATGAAATTTTTTACGGTTGTGAGGTGTTCATTCATAGTTGATCATATCCGTCAATTTATTACTGCTACTTATAATGCATAAAGCATGATCCTCGTCTGCTGCACCATTTCATAAGCACGATGTGACTTCTTCTTCAAAGCGTTGGCAAATATGTACAAGATGTACACAGTGTACAGTTTGTAAACCTTGAATTAATGTGTTGCAGTCGGTAGGTTTCAATATTTTTCGATGATTGAGATACCCTTTCTCGAAGTAAAAATTTAAAAATAGGCATAATTTTCTTGAAGGTGAATGCAAGGACGAATTTTTTTTTGTACATGATTTTGACAAAATAAATTTAAATTTCTAAAGGCAGGCAAAAATGCATACTACCTAAGGAGTCATTTTTTTAAAAAAGATACATTTAAACGGTCAGAAGGAACCAGTTTCAGATATTGTCTGCTTATCGTGGTCGAAATGAATTAAGAAAAGACTAAATGATGATCAGTATTACAATCTTTATGAATGCGGACTAGTCAGTGAGCATCAATTGTTTACAAAATCGGCATTTTGCACGAATTGGGAGCCATTCTGTTCGTTGTGCACTCCCTTCTCCCACTTAATGGAGATCGATGTTAAGATTAAGTAACTAAACCCAGGGTCAGTATTAAGTGGAACAGTTAAACAGAATGCATACACGTGCCACAAAAACCTGAGTCCTACGCGATTAACTTTCGATTACAGACACAATCGTGGTTCAGATGCCATCTGAGTAAGAATACCAGAATTTACATCTAAAGAAGGTAAACACTGCGACCTCAATCTCCGTTCGTAGCACCGAGTTGGCAAACTTCCAGTTCACAGTTTTTAGCACACCATGATATATGAAACGCTTCATGTGAGGAAAACCACGCTGCGTGTTGTGGGGCCGCAGTCGACGTCAAATTCCTCATTCTCCATCAAACGGGCATTCCATATCCGAGCAATTCATGCCCCAGGCGTTGGGACAGGACACGGTGGCTGATAAAACAAGACAGTCCGACCGCGCGTGATCGTAGCGACATGGGGTCTAAAGTTGACCGCTTTCTTCCTAATCGCTCGTAGGCAACAGTCAGCTGACCGATCTGGTCAGATATCTGATACAAGAATTTGGCGTAAGTGGCAAACAAAACTATACAACCCATTTGCACGTGCCGCATAAGATCTAGCTTTCTACTTGCACATAAACTAATAATAACCACTTGCATTATTTAAGCGTAATAAGAACGATTCTGAAAAAGAGATTTTATCGTACCTACGTTGGATATTCCGAAATATGCTTAGGTATTTTAAATAGCGCTTCCATGGTTTATTTATATATTTCTTGTAGTATTTGGAGGAATCGGCAAAGTGCACAATAAAGGCATATAATTAATTTTTTAAAAGGTAAAGATATGTTAAAGTTTTAGGGCGCTGGATAATACTATTTTTTATTTGTTTCTATGTAACTGTAACGTCGTCAGTGGTAACTCGCTTCCAGTTTTACACGGGAACACTACGTTTGAAAAGATTTTATTTTTCTTGAATAGAATACAAGCAAGGTAGGAGTTACTAGGTAGTGTTTACTTCTGTAATGAACGCAATTATATATTTCACACTTTTTCAGAAAAAAGGTAAATGTAATTCACATGAAATTTCAGTATGATTTTTTTAAATCTTGTTAATCTATTCTACGCTTGCTTACAGTTGCCTTGTCAGATTATTTAATGGTGACATTATCCAAACACTCAAACAACATTAACCCATTACCTCTTGGTGATCTCATATGAAAACTGATTGCTGCTGCTCAAAAGTCATTCGTAAAGTTTGGTATATTTAGAAAACCTGGCTGTCGATGAGATGCGTTACCTGTTTTGCTTCTCATCATAACCGCAATGGCTGAGCATATAAGTAACTATAATAACTAAAGCTGTGCAGTCACAATATGTGTAAGCCTTTTCATAATAACGAAGGACATACCAAGCATTACTTCATATTACTTATTTTCGTGTAGTTGTAAACCTCATTTTTCTAATAAAAATAATATATTTTTATGAAAATTTTACATTTAACTGTTTTTTTTGCTTTAAAAATGAAACGTGTATCGATATATATATTTATTTATTCATTGTTGCATATAGAATGAGAAGTTTTGAAGTCCGGAACCTAAGATTACAGTACATTACAGATGACATTGCGGCTGTATCATCCCAGTAATCTCATATGAGATCACCTAGTATCTCTTTTATTTCTATTCAAAATAAAATGCTGACTATTTAATCGTGTTTCTCACGCTTTTTTTACCATAGGTATCCAAGTTTCATAACAAAAGTCGAAATTATTAAAATTATGGGAGGTTATGGGTTACCGCGTAGATTTTTAGCTTTTGTTTAGCTCTTACTCAGCTGATAAATAAACCTTGAGGATGCTAAGCACATACTGCACAAATCCTGTGTGCAGTAATGACGTTTCGTTATAACTTCCACATATGTATGTAACAAATCTGGGCTGATACTTCTGAAGTACATAAGCAACCTTCTCCGAATACGCTCCTGTAGAAAAATTACTCAAATGGAAAACAAAAAGGCGTACCAACTGTTTTTACGTCGTACACAAAATTTTTTCAATAAATCAAAATGCAAATCTTTAAAATTTCCAGATATTGGGGCTACTTTTTGACCATTTATTGAATGAGCCTGCATATTTGCCCGAAATAAAGCAATATTTTCTCTAACCTATAAATAATATTCCAGATGATAAAGTTCAACATATATGTTTACCCAACTAAGCGTCCAAGTGAAGATTTTTAAGGGCAACTAGTCTGTAATGTGCATTGCTCTATGTAATTAAAATCGTAATCGTACGCTGTGTGTAGTTTCAAATGCAAAACTATTATTTTAACTTTTCTTCCAGTTGCTCATTACTAAGTGACAAAAACTCGTTAGTAGTCTTCATATATGTGAGTTGAAAAACGGGAATTTTTAAGGCTTAGCACTCATTATATTGACAAAGAAGTAGGAAATTTGAACACTATATCCAGAACATTTACAAGTCGAATAAAAATGTATCTCGTCATGGAATGAGGCTTTGGCTCACAGGCTTTGCAAGAAATTTTACTAAATGTTTTTTCAAAAAGATTTTTGGAATTTGAGAAGACCTTCCATTAAGCGCTTCTGGCTTGTCTTTGATTAAAATATATATTCATTTTTAAAGGGGTTCTCTGAATGCCCTGTTTAGCTGCCAATCTTTCTTATGTCTTTTTATTTATGAAAATACAGCAGTATTTCACAAACGTTAGTTAATCGTCGGAGTTAATTCTATTTGTTTTCTTTAACCCTCTTCAGCCCAAATTATTTGCTGCAAAATCTCCCTGCAAAACGTACTTTGTACTTTTGTATTATTTGCAACATTTCAGAATATAAGAATTCAATTTTACCTTTTTAAAACGAAAATTAACCTGTAAAATCGACAAAATGCTCAGACCGAGACTCAAATTATCATGCACTCTTTTTACCATCTTAAGGCATTATAAGTATTCTTCCAACACCTCTAAGGTTTTATTCTGTCTCAATGAAAAAATGACGTTGCTGATCGAATATTTGGAGGCTATTTTCAAAATAAAGTCGATTGCTTCCTAAAGTTGAAATTTCACATGCACCTTGTAAATCTTCCATTCACCTTAGAACAAAGTCGGCATGCCACCTCTAAATTTCTTGTTCCCTAGACTTTTACTGGAAGGCCACATTAAAGCGCTAACATATTCTAAAAAGGCCCTTTAGTCTAATACTTAAAACTTCCTTCACATTTCATTACTTTATCTTCCATGGAGGATGATGGGAAAGTACATTGAACTCTGGAGTCCGTTTTTCCTAGAAATAGTAGCACAATTAAACTATTTTAATGCAAACAGTTGGATATTGTGCACTTTATCGAACATGTCAGACTTAAGCGATTGAAAGTTCGGCTTAGTAGAGTTTTCTCGTGCCCGAATCCAAACGCAGAAATTTTAATTAAGTGGTATATGGAGGAATCCAGTGGATTTTTTCTGGTAAAGGCATTTAAGGTTAGACTATATCTTTATAAAAAAAGCCTTTAACAAGGAACACAAGAAATTAATGCGCGTTACCTGACAGATCGACTAAAAGACCGGCTAGAAGTCTCTTAGGTATTCTGCTGCTGCAGGATATGGTCAAATTAGATGCGGTGCTTCAGTAGCCCGCAAACGGTTTCGTGTACTGTCTGATGAGTACTTCCGTTTACTAGTTAGTTGAAGAATTGGCAATTTCACCTTCTTCAGATTTTCGCAAATATGTATTGTCTGCATCCACTTAGCAGCAGAACAGTTGTAAGTCCTAGCCCTCATCATTTTAAAAATTTTAAAAAAATGCTCCCGAATTTCTGAAAGGACAGTATAGCCAAGTACATTGCCCAAGGGCAAAGCAACCAAACGTTGTTTTAGTTCCACTTTTTTTCTTCTTTTTTAGTCTTAAATGAATCTAGTTAATAGAGGTCAAGAATGGGTAACTCCTACATAACCGTCTAGTTAGAGTTTCTTAATGAATATCTACCTGTAGACACTATTTTGGGGTGTCCCGGGATATGTGCACACATATGGACGCCTGAATTCAAAAGTCGAAGATGTGATCGCTTGAACAAGAAGTTTATTCGCCTGATGTTTCGAATTCCATCTAGAGCTCTTCCTCAAGGTTACCGTGGAATAGGCTGATGCGTTCATAGATAAGGGTGATATATGCACAGATAACGTAGATATTGTCTAATCTGTGCATATGTCGCCCTTGCCTGTGCATGAATCGATATATTTTACGATAACCACCAATATAGGGCTCTCGACAGAATACGAATAGTCAGGCAAGTAAACTTGTTGTTCCAGTGGACAACAACTTATACTTTTGAACTGCTTCCTGTAACTCGCATATTTGCTTTTTCGAAGCCTGAGTTCACAAAACATTTGTGTTCATCGAAGAAAGGTCTATCTAAAAGGGCTGATTGGAGATACCAGCAATTGGCGAGATAAAAACAATAGGAGAGCTTTTAAACATAACATTAACATAAAATTAACATAGTTTTTTTGAAAAAAGAAAACTTACGTCACCTATGAACGTGGTTTAACCTGTGTTTTTGGGTTCTTACACTTTCGTTAAATGCTGTGTTAGTTTTTAACTTTTTTCCGTATGTTGCAAATAGTGACGGAGTCTCACTTTGTGTCAAAAATAAACCAAATCTGAGACTGTCGAGACGCTTGCGGAGAAACAGCGTATGTTTTGCGTATTGGTTCAGGTTTTCCTTGTTAACTGGGAATGTCTTCAAACATAAAAACAAAAACTGGAAGATAGTAAAAATTTGTTGAAAAAAAAATGTTTCACCCTAGGCTAGGATGTTTAGTGAGCTACTGTCTTTGCCTGCAGGTAAAAAAAAGAGTGTGTCGCTCTAAAGGATTTCATAGATTATCCTAAAATCTCTTTTTCGTTAAATGTAAAATATGCATATCACACTACATAAAGAATGCCATAAAACTGATTTTGTACACGTGCAGTTGATATCTTATCAGATTAATTTTCAATTAACATTAAATTTAATGCAAGGTAGCGTTACAACCTTTATTCTTTGTGGTCAAACCACTTGGTAACCACTTAAATTGCAGTGTGGATATTATATTAGCAGGTGAAACTTAGAATATTTTGACGAAAATTGCATATTCTACTTAGAATCGAAGGGATTATTTATGTGGGGATGGAATATTATTTATTGTGGAATTTTATTCAAATGTGTTTCCAATGTGACTGGGAATAAGGTAAATTTTATCTCGACTGCTTGAAAGTACCATTTTCAGTTAAAACAATAAATCCATAGCAATACACATTTTTCGCATATAAATTGATTCTGTTTAAACTTTTAAAACATTTTGTAGAACACGTGCACGAAAATTGTATTTAATGTAGCAGATAAGCCTTTGCCGATTTGTTACAAAACTCACCCATCCCGTTTGATGCCTTTGGGGCTCATACACTTTTAGGACAAAATAACGTATTCTTTTAGTGGTATGCATGAAGATGGCATATGATTCGCTTTTAAAATATCAACGTTTCTTGATAAATAGTTTGGAATCTAACCTGCCCTCAAAATAATCCTCGATCCTTTTGAATTGCACACAATTAAACCTATTATTAACAAATCATATAAAACTTACAAGATTTTGTACTGGATGTAATGAATGTCATATAATACATAAGCAGCATTAATAAATGTGTTTGTGCAATGCTGCATGAATGGCCGTTTTAGGGTCCTAAAATTTCATAACTGCAAAAACTTTCAAAACCATAGGCATTTCTCCTTTGAACATAAAATTAATCATGTCATTGTTCATTTAAAAAGGAGAACCTAAATACTATCGAAGTTTTGTGCTAAAAATATATTCGAATTTCTAAATGCTTAAAAGCTCCTGATTGGCTTTATTCTTCTGCAAGCATCTACAATCAATACTGTTTTGGAAACAGAATAATATGGCATTTTTGATAAGCATTATTGCAAACTTAACAAAATACATCTTTATGATCACTAAGGCGTTCCGAAGTGCGGTCAACATTTAATGAGATAGGATAGAAGGTGAAATTGGAAACTCCCGCTGGCCTGATTATCCGTCTGTCTTATAACTGTAAAGTGAAAATTTAGATACAATTTTTCGAGAAATATTGTTTTTACGTTCTGACAAAAGTTAAAATAAGTTATTTGGTTTTTGCCGTAGACACGTCCTTCTAATTATCACAGAAGGATATATTCCTTGTGGCAGTGAGGATAAAATCAAAGATAAAGTGGTCAAATTAGTTCAATATTTAGAGCAATTGACGTTTATTACCCGAGACTTTTAGCAATACGGCATCTAGTCTATGGTTTCACGTTGGGCGTTTACAAAATAATCAAACATTTTTAGAAAAAAGGCAAAGCTTGCTAAGTATAATACGAGTTTAAATGGCTTCATTCCTATTTCTTCGGTTACCACGGTAAAGGTCTGTTTTATGACTTAAAACAAGATAGTTATCTGTTTCCTAGTACGCCTTAAAAGCTGGGTAGTTATACTGTATTTTTTAACATCAAGCAATCTATGGCATAATAAATTACAACCTTTCTAGAACCTTTGCCTTTCTAACGACCTTTGATGGCCTTTGCCTACAAAACTCTTTGTGGTTGACTCAAAACTGAAATTTTCGATATTGTGTTAAACGTCATATTTCTGACGTAGGGCACTAGGTGATTCGTGTCATTTTGAAATTTTTGGTCACTTAGTCCTGCCATAAATTTAAGCGCATCCTGTTTTTCTGTTTGCATTATTTCTGAAAGATCCTAAGTTCTACAAAATAAATGAATGCCATAGTGAGACGTGAAGATTACAACAATAACGGGTGAATACTTACCGGTTTAAGTCAGCTCCCACTACAGTTCCTAATTATTGGTTATGCAAGCATTTGACTGCGATTGTTTAACTTTTGCACTATCAATTCATCTAGAACAGAAACTAATTTTGTAGTAAAATCGATTTTCTATGGTTGTTTAAATTCCGTCAGCTCTCTTACTGAAAACCCGTTCACACTTTCTTTGCACACTTGGTGGACGAACAATGCGATAATTAAGGTTTTCTTGCTTTAGGCAGTAGATAACACCAGTTTTTCTCCGTATAACGAAATGGGCCATGCAAGTTCATACGCGGCAAGAGACTATTTTTGCAGATTATCCTAGGAATAGTGATATGAATAAATCAGAAACTGGGTAATGAAAACCGGTGACTCAAAATACTACATAACGTTTTCAAAAAACACCGAGATCTAAAACATCCATCCGTTTACGAAATTTTTATGATTATGATCAAGAAACGTATTTGTTTTTTAGGTGCGGTAGCAGGTACTTTCCGCAGTAAATGTAACTTTCCATTTTCATGTTATACGAAAGGCCATTTAAATTACTAGAAAATAATGTTGGCATTAATCAGAGGAGGGAACCAAGGAACTAGAAAAGTGTTTCAAATACTCGATTGATTATTTTTTACTGATGAAAGCTACGGTCAATTTGAGTAAAGATAAGCTACTTATCAGCACAGGATTTTATTTAGAAAATAATCAAGATAATGAAGAATTTATAACGTTTTTGTAAGAAAAAGCAATTCTCCTACGTTTTATTCAAAACCTTTTATTGTAAAAACTATCATTATCATTAAGGCTTTGAAAAAACACATGAGGATATTCCAAGTTATGGGCTGAAATTGGAAAGTTTTAGTTTACGTTAACAATACTGAACAAGTGTTTATATGTTTGATATTAACGACGCTTCGTTAAATGGCATGTTTATTCTAAGATTTTAGTATTTTTTGAAGACAAGTGAACAAGGCCTAAAAAAGTTGTCATGTGTAGGAAGATCCTGATGTTCGTATTTTGCCTTATGTCCCGTTCTAAAGTAAACTTAATTTAATATTTTCATTTTTCCAATAAATGCTAATTGAACACAATTTCGTTTATATTAAAATAAAATTCTTTCTTTTCTGAGAGCTTTTCCAGTTTAAATAACCAAAGCTGTTTTAAAGCTGAATATTTTCAGTTTTTAATATTAAATTCAAGTGTTGATTTTATTTATAGAGAAAATTCGTGTAACATATTGTAATTTATTTCTCCACAAAGATTAACTTGTTAGCTTTTTACATGGAATGAGCTGTATTTATATTCCAAAATCAGCCGTGTTTAAAATTTTGCAAAGTATAGCTGTAAAATCAGCAGTACTTTGCCTGCTTGTAAAACACAATGTCAGTCTGTCATTTGCAAAATTGAAGCTGAGCATTTTACTTAAAACTCCTTAAACAGGAAAAGTCCTTGATATCATGATTGGCATTTGCAGGGACCCACTTGAATATCAGTCACTTTCTCCTTATTTAAAATATTCTTACTTTTACTTTCAAGCAGCAAAAGCGCAAAGTCGTAATTATAATAATGAATTATCTGCTTCTGGTTACAGTGCATTAGTAATCTTCGAAAGCATGGACGAAATCCCTATCCACTAATTGCGTATCTGTTGAAACGACAAACTTTCGCAAAAAATTTACCTCAGAAACTTAACGCTCAAGATGCCTAAGTTGCAAAATTTAACTCCAGACTGCAAATTCGTTCAAGTTGTCCGTCAAGTTTTGTGTGAACCAATAGTCGCAGCCGGGATGGGAAGGAACACGAGGATTACCGCAGCTCAAGTTATTGACGCAAATTCATTCACGAGGCATTTTGCTATGACTGACCGGTAACCCAACTAAGAAAGGGGCGTCATCTATCCGGGATCAATGTAATCACGCATGGATTAAGAGGTTTTATCAAACAGCTCGTCGAAATTTGCTTGTTTTTTGGCGTGCTGTAGCTAAACCTTGAAACCTCCCAGGGACATGAATAGCAACCGGGAATGCATAAAGATAAATAGGTACTTGCAAAGATGGAGCTAGCCACGTCTGCTCCATGGACGGTTTTTTTCCAACCACAGCCAACTTTAAATCTTAATGACCCCAGTTTCGAAGCTAAACATTTCTTTGATCGGACTTTGTGTCTGAGGAATTATCCATGATCCATATGTCCATTATTTTGCTAAGTGGTATTAAATTATTAAGCTTGTAAGAAGGATCTTCACACCCGGGTTCAACTCGCTGATCATCCAATGCCGTGGTTTGATCAAAATTGTGCATGCTTTAAATCTGAAGATGGCCTTTTCATTTTTGTCGTTAGTTCTCCCTCATGAGATCATTATGTGATGGACTGCGATGACACTTGATTGATCCTCAGCTTGACGAACCATAACCTGACTGGCTGAAACAAATCAGGAATAGGCCTGATAACACCAGGGATGAATATCACCGATCACGGCGGTCGAACTCACTCTCCAGGTTAATTAGAACTGGCTGAAGATAGCTGGAAAACCAAAAGTGGTCACACTTGTTCTTATTGATCTATCTTTTCTATGTATGTGTACCCTTTTTGGTAAAAAAATTATCACTCCAGTATTTGAAAAAATTTCTCTAGATCCCCGGTTCCCACATGCAGACTACACGAGTTTTTTCTTCACAAAAAATATAAGAAGTGAAGGTATTGGGTAAAATAATCTTATTTTTCAGCGAAACGCTTTAAACAAATTGTTCTGGGATACCTCACAACACATGGCAGGTGGTTAAGCTTTTTTGCTATTTCTGAGAACCGAAGATATTCACTATTATGCTCGACACTATTCTTCCATTTTCCTTTGAATTGCCTAATTTAACTGTTGCAGGGTTGGTGCAACCCTCGCAGTGTACACCTTTATAGAATGCAGCCAAGTCGTTTGACGTTGCTTCATCAATTATTTTAAATGGGCAATAAAGCCTTCCATCAAAAGTAAGGGTTCATGAATCGGTCCGCAACAAAAAGCCTTGTAAATGCTAGCGTAAACATGCCCCTGGCAGACTTGAATAAAGGTTTTTCGTGCTGTATCGTAAAAATACACGACATTACTTAAGTTCAGGAATACATAAACGATGCAAAATGCCTATCTAAATGTGTTAAGTACAATAACATATTTAAAAAGATTTTGTATTTGATGTATATCAAGGCCTATCGGGCCTTTAACAGCTATTGTTAGAATTCGTCTGGCATGTGAGCGATACGAGAAAATAACCTAGAATTTTAACTGACACCGCCTCACGCTCTCACCCCTTCCCTTTATCTCGTGAGGTGGGCATGGTCGTGACGTACGCGAGCCTTTATTTACAGTTAAGTCTGCTTGCTCAGAACATCTGAGGTACTCCTTCTTCTACATCTCATGACTCTTTGACGGTAAGACATGGTTGAGAAGACCAGACAGGAGCATCGGCGTAGTAAGTGATAGGACTAAAACGCCGCATGGTACAGGTGGTGGATTCTCACGGCGTTTTAAAGTTTGGCCGACGCTAAGGCGCCAGAAAAGCCACATATGGAGAATTAGTCGCCGTCCAGGCCTTATGTCTTTAAAGAACCGATTTAGCTCGTCAACTAACAACACTTGAACCTCCGCAAGTTAACGTGCCACAACAGTCTCATTCGAATAATGGATTTACAATAATAAAAGGACTGTTAGACAGGATTACCAAGGGTCCCTCAATTACAACTCATCGTTTTCACGCAGCCCACATGGCCAAATCGGCATGTAAAGGTCCTTGTGCTGAAGAAGGCCGGGAGGATATTGGGTAGGTTGTGGGCATTGGTCAGGCGTCAGGTATATGAAGCCTAACCCTAGTGACAGTCGTTCGTTGCCTGCAAATGACACCATGTAACTGACCCTTGACCAATGCCCACGACCCAACCCAATTTCTTCCGTCCTCCCCCCCTCCCCCAGCACCAGGACCTCTGCACATCAATCTCGCCGCGCGGGAGGCGTGAATGCAATGAGTTGTTATCAAAATAAGCTAGGACTTTCTATCTTTTGTCTTTCACCGACTAAGCTTCCATCGAGCTTGTTGTCATGATGTATTTAACTTAAGACAGGAAGTCCTTCTTTTCACTGTGCCAAATGATTCACAGTTAATCAAAAACGCACATCATTTATAATTAAGAGACATACATGGCCCCTACATCTGATTTATTCAATATTACGAACTTGGCAATATGTATGCGAGTTTGTGACCTGTTTATCTATATGACTGAACAGAACGAGTCACGACTTGAGTTTATGTGGATTGAGCAACAGTCTGAGTGCTGCATTGTTATAAATTAAAACTGGTCTGAGTGCACCCATGTTTCACGCAGACTCCATATGTCTCGATATAGTTAAGGTTTATAAGAACGAGTGACGTTATTTGGTCGAGGCTTCCAGTATGGATTTTCTAGTTTAACTACAATTGACTGGCTGCTGTCCAATGAGTTTGACGCGCTATTGAAGTAAGTCATCGCAGAGGGGAAAATTCTTTGAGCTGTCAGCTGTTTTTCTTGACATTTTCGTGGCGGTCACTTTATCGTGAGTCTAAGGATGTCCTATGGCAACTGCTCTGTTTCGTGAAACGTCAACAGAAGTGCTTAACTGTGTTTTTTATTGGAGCAACTCCTTAAAGTAATTCAGAATAATATCCGGCAAACATACGTAGATTTTGATTAATTTTCTTCGGGCCAATATATTTATATAGGGAGGGGGTACAAAGTAAAATTCTGGCAATGAGGTTCATAATTGCAACAGAAGCGTAACTTGGTCCGCTGCCTAACGCAAAGAGCCAGACAAATCTGCTTGGCAGACACTGCTGAAATGGAGCTCCAGATACTCCAGGACTTGCTTCGAGAGAACGGATATCCGGACAGATTTATCATCAAGAGTGGGATGGAGAGAAAAACAAAGCCTACAACACCTATTGTGGAAAAGAAGACCTTATTCCTCAAAGTCATTTTCAAGGAAATGCCGCATACACCTTAACCAAGCCGTAGCACAAACCTTCCCAACAGCGAAGGTTTGGGTGTTAGTCTCCAACAACCCAGTCCTGCAGGGCAAAGGTAAGCATAGGCTGCCAGATCAGACGACATATACGTTTATCTACACATTTACTTGCTCCCCTGGAGCAGGTTATATCGGTCGCATGAGTCGGCGCTTGTCCAAAAAAATTTGGGAGCACACCTCGGAGTGGCTTGCCGAATCTTATTTCAGAAACATCAACAGCGTGATTTTTGCCCACACCGTTGGCTGTGGACATTGGGTGGACTCCAGCGAAACCTTTAAGGTTATTTATAAGGTCCAGCTTAACTACCCGAATTCCCTGAATCAACGTTTGCTAGTAACAGCAGAAGAAACCGCGATCCGGTTGAGTAAGCCGGTTTTTTGAGTGCAGAAGAACCTCCTGTAAGCCCCGAGATTGGCATGGCCAACGGTTACGTAACTACCTGCATCTTTCTGCGTTTCTGGAAAATATAAGCAAATGATAATATTTTGGTTTTAGAAGGGTTTCTTAAGAAGCGATTTTTTGATCATGAAATGGACACTTACAATAAATCGCATAAGTACATATACAAATGTTGTTTAAACAGCATACAGTATGGCCTAAATCAATTGAAAAATCTTGTGGGAACTACGCGAGCGCTTCCTCGTGCCTAGGAGAAGGATGTAATTGTCATTAGACAGAATGTATACAGCATGTAGTTTGAAGATGTCTGATTAAAATTAAATGGATGCTTGGGTTCAAAGTTCTCTGGTAATTTAACAATCTTTGCAAAACCGAATTCTACATATTTTTTCCATTTTAAAATATGAGGAAGATATACTTTTCTTTCCAAACAGCACAGAATAGTATGTATTCATTCATCTTTTTCATAAATTATATTTGAATCTATAAGAGAAATTAAAATTTAGTGGAAAATGCATATATATTCATCATTACTTCTTTGCAAGCTATAAGATAAAAGTTCGTTCAATACCGGCATCCTGACGTGGCTGAAATATTTTGAAATAACCCTCTTTATTGTATTATCGAGGCTGTGCATGCCGTTCAATCCAAAACCTCAACGGCGGCAGTCTTTCCAGCAGCTCACTGTCAACACTATACAAATGCAGATGAGGGAAGAATTATTTAACTTCGTTGCCTCGTTTTCATACATGTTCCGGTTTTTGTCCCAGAGTCAAGACAGTAGTCAAAACAACAACCCTACACATGTAAAGTAATCATCTTAGTTTCTATATTGTATTCTTCTGAAGGTACAGATGCCTTTGAAGCTCCATTTGGTAGACTTGCTATCGGTGTTGCCCTTTGTTTGTCTGATACTCATAGGGCCCTGCTAGAAATTTGTGGGACGACTTTCAATGATACTTAAACATTGGTTCTTTATAAGCCACTACTGCTGTCTACTTAATGCCCACAGTCTTTCGCTGTTATTTCACTGTTCAACATATAAGGCTCACTTCTATCTGTCTACCTGCTTTTGTTCTGTCGTTTTTCGGCGAAAAGCCTGGCTTTGGATACTTTCTTTTCGATTTGCATGCACCCTTGGTCAAAACATGCTTGACGGCTTTTTTCAATCGATATCCATCATCCTGACCAATAAAATGAGGCCGTAGTATGTGGAGGCCTGTATGCAATCCCGCTTCACGCCACTTCTGATCGAAGAAACTTCAAGAACTGATCAACTGTCTCTGATGTGCATTATTATGCTTTCCTACAAATATCCAATCATCTACGTAAATTAATCTGGGCATATGCTTTTTATTAATATTTTTTAATTCCACTCTTGCTGACAATGAGAAAAGCCCTCTTTAAATCTAAAAAACTACGTATAGTCTGATTATAATGCTTGTGGTTTTTCTAGAATTTTCGAACCTCGAGTAAGACTTTTCTGGGTTCATGAAATTATTATAATCTTTGCTGTGTCAGTTCCTCTTCCAATAATATTTTAAAGCAAATAAGATGAACACTTGTTAACGTCTTGACTGTTATCCTGGAAAAAAATACATGTTTCCATTGGGATCCGTCAAAGCCTACCGGTTTTTTTTTCATTTGTAAAAGTGATAACTAGTGACATCTTCTCAACTTTGCCCCCGTCCAGCAAAATGACAAGGTCAGCACTCTTAAAGTGTACGATAAACCGTTTTTGTACATCTTGCATGACAGTTATCGCCAACAGGAAACCACTCGCGTGATATTTGTTACATTGCGTGGATAATCTCATGAACAGGTATTGGGTGATCAATATTAGAATGTTTTTTGTTCCAGATGCGATTGCGATCGGGGCCGTTTTTGTCTGTCTTTGCTGAAGCCTAATATTACAACATTTAACGTGATTAGTATTTTCTTGCGTCATACATGTAGGCTCATTCTAGAGAAGACCATGAAGTCTTCCCTTAAAAATTCGATTTATCATATTGCCGCTATCGCAAACACATCATGTTATCCCCACTTCGGGCTGAATGCGTAGTCCTACAGTTATCAGTGAAGTCAAACAGAGTGCGTGCATGCAGTCTGAAGATATGACTATCGAATCCAGTGCTGTGCTGTCAAAGGACGCTGGCACAAGCTTTTTCACTTCCGCGGCCAACACTAATGGTGGGTGGCAGTCGGTCACTCCGTACAATTGACAGTTATTATCACTCCACGTACCTGACCTACGACCAGCGCTCACAACCTATCCTTATTTCCTCCCTTATAGCGCAAGGACATCTACACGCAGATCTCGGCATGTGGGTGGCATGAAAACTTATGAGTTGTAATCAAAGGACAGTGATTAACACCGTTTCAGTGTACGATTTCCATTATCTCTGCAATTGTACTGGCCTGATGATGAATGGCTAAAAGCATATGTTTGCCAAGTAAGCTTTCCAAGATTAGCAGGGGAATATTTGCCAAACTTTATTGAATGATTAATGATTCAGTAATTAACTCCTAAAATTTAACATTGAAAGGTAGGTGCGAATATGGGATTGCCTTTATTGCACGCTTGCAGCTAATTACGCCGTGATGATTTATCACGCTCGTCCAAGAGTTGTTATCCAGCAAAGTATGAGATCGCTAGAACAAGAAGCTTATTGGGTTGATGTGTTGGATTCTTACTCGAATCTATCAGTAGAGACTGCATCAACTAATGTTCACGTCAACGTCTACCACAGAGTACAAAATCACGGCAGTCAGAAACTTGAAGGTGGCCTGAAAAGTAATCATTTTATCAACTACGACCTCCAGCGGTGCTTGTGAAGTCTGCTACCTGTGGTACGCATGTGGTGTTACGGCAACTACGTACAATAAATACTGGATTCTTTGTGTCTCCACTAGCCTTATCTGCCACCGTTCGTCAAGGTGGGTCTGAGTGTCATTCCGTAACGTCAGTTCAGTGCATTCATTTTTTTAAATTGATCTCATCATCTTTTTCTTATAATCTGCTTCATATAACTTGTTCTTTCCTGCTAGTGGTAGTCCATATTCATGCGATTAACTAAGTATTTGAGGGCAAATAAGTTGTTATGCTCCAGCACGGACGTGATTAGAGCTAGCTCAGCTTTTTTGAAATAAGCGGTCACATCGAGATGACCTGTTGTATGAGCGCTAATGATTGTGCCATGCATACTCAAATAGAGGGAGATTCGCATGGTCATGAGACGACTGTTTAGTCCTTGTAGGGGGAACATCAGCTGACTCAAAATGGTATCTGCGATCAAAATGCTGATTAAGGTACGTTTAATCTCTCCTTTGACTTTCTTATGCGAAGAATGTGCATACCTCCTAATTTATTCTTTTTTCGTTAATACGAAATATGGTCTTGCCAAAAGCCTTGATGTACAGTTTGTATCGATGCGGCTAGCGGACGACCAGAGCTGTCTTCATTCTAAATTATTTGCTCAATCGTTTGCATAAAGGTGCATTCACATGCCCAGTAGGTTGGGGATAAGCAGATGGTTGGAGTTTTAGTTCTGTTTGGTTTGTTCTGATTGTGGATATTGTGACTAGCAGCCATTATTAGTTATGTAGATGAACTGAACTAAAATGCTCAAGTTCACAATTTCAAAGTTCTCCTCCAAAGTAATGACCTCTACACGCGGATCTTAACATGTGGACGGCATAAAAACCGATGAGTTTTAATCAAAGGACCCTTATTAACCCAGTTTCAGTGTACGATTTCCATTAGCTCTGCATTTGTGCTGGTCTGTTGATGAGTTGCTGAAATAATATGCATCTCTGAATATAATTTATAAGCTACCCCATGTGGCTGCCAAATTCCAGTACGATTCACGGTTGTCATAAGCAACATGATTTTGACCCTTTTGCCTGCATCATCGTCTGCTTTGCAGGTGAAGACCCAAGCACAGAACATTTTCAGCTTGCCGAGATTGTTGCTCGAGTTTGTATACAATGCCGTAGTTAAAACACTGTTTTACCGAAAGAACTTTGAACAAGGCAAAGGTCACGAGCTTATCAGAATTTATTGACGTCATATAATTTCGAGCCCCTTATTCAACTGCAAACTGTCGTTTCCTAGAGATAAGATTGGCCTTGAAATTAGATAATTGGTAGGTAAATAGATTAGAAGCTATTAGTCCTAGGTGTGAAGGTATTATGAGGGGGATAGGCGAGGGTGGGGAAGGTAGTTGTCATAGCAACACAGTTCATGTTACAGTGAAAGCATGATAAATATGATTAAATGGGTGTAGAGGGTGGGGGCAAAGGACAGGGCAGCAGTTGGTCATGAGATGGGGGGAAGAGGTGTGAGAGGGAATGAGCTTGTCAATTTTTACCCCGGCAATGCGAGGTTGATCACAAGATCCAACTGCTTACAGAGATCTTGTTTTCTTTTCCATATTGCAGCGGCCCCCGCAAAACGCAGAAGACGTCTGGTCATCACCCAAAGCACGAACTTAAATGCAGTGCTTTAGTCGGCCGTATGGTCAGTGCCCACTAGGTGCTTCATGATCAAACTTTCAGATATTTTATTTTCCGCCCTGAGCAAACACTTCGGCCTATGTTCAGCTGACCGCGTTGCTGATATATTTGCATCCGCAACCGCATGTAAACTGGACAGTCCGTTTAACTTATTAATAGGAAATTACCGTTTGCAGTTGAAAATTATATATTGTCAATAAATTATGTAAGTCTCGTGATCTTTGCCTTGTTCAAGGTGTAGTTGTTGTTCGGAAAACAACTGGGTTCGAGGATGATGCAACTTAGACATGCCCACTACTTTCAGTAATGCAACTGGAGCAAATGCAAATTCGTAAGCATGAAAATGCCACTTGAATGTAGCTGTGCACGCCAAACGGTCGCACCTTGCAGCACCCACGGACTACGACACGGGTGGGCACCGGTAAATGAATGCATACGAATTCCTTTAAAAAAGCATTGGCCAAGCTGAAAACAGTAATTTAGTATTCCTTCTGTAGGGAGGTTCAAACTATTGCTGTAGTAGCGTCGACCGCTATATAAATGTCCGTGCACTACAAAATAAACGTTTTTATAAATCTCGTGTTCAAATTTTTATAAAATTCGGAATTCTGAGATAACACTAAGCATTAATCTTCTGCTCACCATAATACATTCGTAGATTTGCTGACGTTTCGGACAGCCGCCCCAGCTGTCCGAAACGTCAGCAAATCTACAAGTTTATTCCGGTGAGCAGAAGATGAATTCTAATAAATTTAGTGCGCTTGAACGTAAGTAGGCTTTTCATTTGCAGGACTCTGCAGCCTCTTGTTTGGAAACCCAATTTTACCGTTGTCGTTATTCTGATGGCAGCGCTATTGCGCTCTCTCAGACTTTTGCCTGACCATTCGAATTGTTTTTCTCGGTGGTGAAAACAGCATTAATCTTCCTCCCGTTTTTGAATGGCCTCAGTCGTGTACTTTTCCAAACCAATGAGTTATTACGATTCCCTCGCATTTCTTCCTCTTCTCCAGCAATCCTCCTAACCAGCTTTCTGAAACCTAATTAATCTTTGTCCCAGGCTGTCTCTCATTCTCATTCCCGCCCATCTCACATATCTGGTTTGCGAAGTTCGACTGCGGTTTCTCCGTCACCCCCTTCTCCCACTAAAAAACCAAATCTAATTCATTTCCTCTGATGACAGATAATTAATAATGGCATATAAAAAGCGCAGGTAAATTCGGCGTTCTTGGGCGTCACCTTTTTCATCTCGTTAAGTACAGATACGGCAAGATTCGTTTTTATGAACACTTCACGAAAAATCTTTAACGAACTTACCTCATTTAGAATAGACTAAAAGCTCAAATATTGCAAGCGAATTCACTAGATAATTCAGTGGAGATGTGATTCAAGGCCTTGCAAGTGTCTTCATTTGAAAACTTTTCGGTTAGTACGATAGACCCATTCAATTAAAAGTTACGAAATTTTCATCAGAGAATTCAGAAGATCGTATGCAGGCTTTCGGTTAATTCTCATCAGACCAGCACATTTATGTGCGAACGGAATCAAAGGCAAAACGCGCGGTCAAGTATGTTCGGCATTTCATCCAAGTGAGTCGTGCGAATAGGGAAGGATGATAGCGGGTTAGACCGACCAAGGGGGTTGGTGAAGCCGGTTAAAGAGCGAGGGAGAGGGCGCAGGAGTGTTCATGCCATTAAATGACCGTTGGCCCTACTAGGCGCGGAGCTTGCATAAGGTGCTCCTGTGCAGGCAAAAGTGGCTTTCTCATCCTGAGGAAGCCGTAGCTTCTCCAGTTGCTAGCAGATGCTGACCCAAGAGGGCTTCGGTTGGGTCCACGCAGTGTCCGGAATCAAAACTGTGCACGTAAATAGCACTATCTATGCTAGTGACTTCATCTTCATCATCATCGAGAGCAGGAAACCATATATGCAGCTAGTCTGAGCTGACAACCTATGCTTACCTGCTGCGTAGAATATTGGACTGCTAGAGAATAGTATCCGAACTTTCACTGTTGAAGAGGTTCGCTACACGGCTTGCCTAAGGTGTCCTCTTGCGAGTTTAGTTGCCGCGTCCCCTTGGAGGAGAAGGTTTGGGATCAGTGTTTTCTCAAACGAAGAATAAAGTTTCGTGTTCCATGAAGGAGGAAGATAAGGCAGGAGTTTCCTTGGTTGTGGTCTTGGATACAACAAGCTGTAGGTTGTTTTCATATGGTAACCGTTAAAGGTATTTTTTTAAGTTGAAAAGACTGGTTTATAAAAAAGAAATTCTGTGAAAATAAGAAAAAAAAGGTCGTACAATTTTGTTGAGATATTTCAATACGGTGGCTATAGGCTGACGACATTGGGCGCGTTAATCGAAAAAAGGTGCAAATATCATGCTCAAACTGAGCTCAAATCGAAAACGAATCGCAGTCGAAAAAATTTTTAATGTGGAGTTTTACTCCAAAACTTTCCCTTGCCCGAAACCCAGTATTAATGTATTTTGAAGACCTTTAGTAATATAACGCAGAAACCTCCGGCTTTCACATAAGATATCACTATCCCACACTGAACGTAACACTTACCCTTACTCTAACACTTCTTAACCCTAACGCTAACCTCTGACGCAACCGTAATCCAAACCCCTTACCCTACCCCTCACCTTTATCCTTACCCTAACTCTTAACCTAACCTTAACCCCTAACCCTTACCTTCACCCTAACCTTACCCTAATCCCTGAAGTTATCCTTACACCTAACCCTTGCCATAACCCTAACCCTTACGCTTAACACTTACCCTAACCCTAATCCCTTACCTTAACCTTAACCCTTACTTTTACCTCTGACCTTAACCATAACCCTAACGCTAAACCCTAACCCTTACCCTAACTCTAATCATGCTCAAATCGAGCTCGGATCGAGCTCGAATCGCTATCGACAAACCTGGAAATGTGGAGTTTTGTTCCGCTACTACCAAGGAAACTCCTGCCGAAGAAGGCTGTTCGAGAACCGGAGCAGTTTGTCCACTGTTCTGAATTTTTGAACTCTTAAAAGAGCCCATCTTCGCAGCACAAAGTGGGTTATTTCAATGGGTATCTGCCAATCAACTGTCAGAATTCGTCGGGTCGTCCGAGGCAAGTAAGAGCACTAAAAAGAGTAAGGGAGGGTTATAGGGACTATACGTAAATTAGCTGTCAGTCAATTCAGGGGTCATCAAAGATGAGAATCAACTTTGAAAATGGGAACAATTATAGAGGTTTGTGCCGATCAACTGTTAGCGACGGACGTCCGGATTTGACTACACATGACTGTGCAGGACTTTGTACGCTGGAGTTAATTGAATAAATCGGGGGATTGAGATGCCGTCCATGGACCAGACTTCAATCAATTCTTGGCTCGTCTCACCTCGTTTCCGGCGTGGGTGAATGTCTTAATGGCTGCAAAGTTGAACTCATGGACTGTTATCTAGATGTGAGCTGCAACCTGCCAAAAATTGGGGCATCATTGTAAAGCCGGCTTATTTTCATGAATGCGCGCGTATGCGCAAACCAAGCATACATTCTGTCAGTCCCGTGTAGTTTCGGAGACAAGTTAGACATCGTATGCAATACACGATGCCCGACTGCTCACCGGGATTTAAACGGTCCTGCTAGTCGACTGTTTTCCCCCTTCTCCCATAACAGTTGATTGGTCCCTGTGTCGGAAAACTTTGGCTTGTTATTCGTGTACGTCTTTTATCTCTGACGATGGACTCTAGAAAGAGCTCGAAAGCTCAGACAAGTAAAATTATGATTCCGGTGATCACAATGCTTTCTTCTTCTCTATCTTTTAATCTGTTCATAGGTTTTTTTTAGCAAAGATAAAGTACACTTTTTGGCAAATTTTGAATAACCTCAGGAGGTACTCAAGCTTCAGTAGGCGACGAGCCTCACCGTATGCCACTTCAAGTCTCTTGCGCCAGAATCGGTGGCATGGATGTGAATTACGAATTCACATTGAAAGGGGCCATGATTTTGTCCCATTGGATCACCCGACCTCGAAAGTCTTCGAGGAATCATAAGGGTTGATCAAACTGAGGAAGTCAACTTGCGTTGGAAGCATTTCAGTTTCCTGTACATCCACTTGGCCAAATTATAGTTAGAGCCGCCTTAAAGGATGAAGATTTGTTGTAGTGGGAAATTTGGTTTGTGAATTTATGACAAGCCATAAAATCGAGTCAGAGCGATATCCGTTACTTTCATGTAGCGCCTCTCTTTTCGCTTTCTTGCGTTGGTCTGCTCTTAGTAGTTTAGTCAGTCAATCTGATACGGCTTTGGTGCGTGAGTTCAGTGCCGGTCTGTACAACGCTCTGCCGTAAAGAAGAGCATTGTCTTTCTCAGTATAGTCTTTTCAATTCACCATGGCAGTCAAAAGTCCTATTAGCAGACAGCAAGATGATAATATTTTCGTCTTTCCTCAGGTCCTTCATCGCCTTTTACATTGCAAAATGCATAGGGTTGTTTTATGAGACATCAACGAGGAGGTTGCACGTTGTCCGACTGAGTGTTTTATATCGTTGGTTGTTTCATTTCTCACCAGCATAGCTTCTAGTGCTGTAATGAAGCCAACTGGGCCCGCATCCGCGATGTTAAACAAAAACTTCTTGCCATCGCACTCGTAATTGCTGCTCTGTCAGCTGTTTGTACGAAATGTTTCGGACAAAGTCGGAGCTTGTATTGTCTACTGCTTTCAAAGAATTCAGTTTTCGCTCCAAAACCTCCATTTACTTCATCTGCTTGTGACGTGTCAAAGCTGAGATCACCTTCCAGAGATGCTTGGGGATAAAATCTCTGAAGATTTGCAAACAGTTCAGAAGCAGTAGCTACGATTGCTGGAACAATGCTTTCATGTGCCCGACGTTTCTGTTTCTGTCTAAAATCCTTAATCATGGGTAACCGTAGAATAGAGGGATAAATGCACGGATAAAGGTGATACATGCACAGGTTGCGTGCTATTTATAGTTCGTAGCGCCCACCCGCAGGCCTCCTATAATTATCCTGTAACCACCACTTGGGGTCATAATTGGTGTGGTGATGGCTTGTTAGTTTGCTTTTAAGTCATTAATCGCCGCGATTTTGTTGGCCGTGTCGTACGCAGACATCATAATTGCGCACCATTCATGTTCGCGACAGGAAATGCCAAGCCATCACCGCACCAATTACTATCCCAAGCGGTGGTTACAGGATAATTACACATTCTATGCAAATGATCGCTATGAACTACAAATAGCGCGCAATCTGTGTACGTATCACCGCAGTCTGTGCATGTCTCACACTATTCTAGGGTTACCTATGATTCAGAATTCTCGACAGAATCTGAAACGTCATGCAAACAAAATTCTTCTTCCAGCAATCGTATATTCGACTTGTAAACTGGTTTGCTTCTATGTGAAAATACTCTCGTTCGTCCTCCTTAATCTCAGCCTTGCACTTTCGTTGATCAGAACTCTAGTCATTTGCCGGCGTAAAAAGCCCAGCGCAGTCACGTGCAGTCACTCTCAGACGTCCGTCGCTGACCGTTTATTGGCACGATGTCCTATAATTGCTTACGTTTACGTTCCTGTTTCCGACCTCTGACGACCTCTGACATCACTGACATTTAATTAGCGTGTAGCTCCTACGTTTTCCTTGCTGCTTCTTAATTTGGACAGTTTATTAGCGTATACCCATTTTAATTACCCTTTTTTGGCTGCTGTTTTTTATCTCTGAAAATGGACTCTAGTAAGAATTCGAAAGCTCAGGCCAATATGCAAATTTCTCTGGTGCTCGGCAGCATTGTCCTGTCTACAGATAGCGTGGTGGGTTTTACTTGTCCCTCAACGCTATCCTCTCTACGTACCCTCTCAGGATATCTGTTTTTGGTAGCATCCAAAAAAGCTTTTATCGCAAAAAAACCTTGTCTGGACAATATACGGGCTTTAGCAGTTACATACTAATCCAATTAAAACTAAATCTAGCCAGCTTCTAGGTATTAAGAGCCAGAAAAAATTTTTCAGTTGGCATTATTGAGAAGGATTTAAGAAAATTCAGGACTTGCCTCACAAACATGGATATGCTCAGAGGCAAATTACAAATAATATTGTTGAGCGAAAATTAAAACCTTTTATAAAATCGATGACGATGTTTCTCAACCTCCCCTTCCAAGAGGACGTGGCAACTGACCTCCTGGGAGGACGCCTTGACAAACCCGTTTCACGGACCTTCCTGACAGGGAGAATTCAGGAATTTTTCTCAACAATTCGGGTCTTGCACGCGGAACGTAAGAACAGCTTGCCAGCTCAGACGAACTACATATGCATCTACTCGTTTATTTGCCCCTGTGGAGCAGGTAACATTGATTGTATTAGTCGTGGCCTATCCAAAATAGGCAAACACCTCCCGGCATGGCAGAGCAAAAGTGAAGTCAGGATCATAAACAGCGCTAGTCTCACGCATACTGTTGATTCAGGACATCATGCGAATTCCAACGAAACCGTCCAGGTGGTTTATATGACGGCATCAAAATACCTAAATTGCCCAGATCAGCATTGGCAAGCAACAGTCCCAGCTACCGCTATCAGCTTAAGGATGTCGGTCCTGTGTACACAAAAGCGCCTGCTGCAAGCTTCAAGTCTGGCATGGTCAACGGTCGCTTAACTACAAGAGCTCTACTACTTCCTACCTCTCCTCCTGCCTCCTTCTGTACTGGCCCCAAAAGACCCTTACTGCCGCATAATCAGCCTTATCTTTTCGACCTTCAGCTCTCCTTATTCGCATAACCCACTTGGATAAAACGACGGACGTAATTAAACGAATGTTTTACCTTTGATGCCGTATGCTCGACAATTGCTCCTTCAACTCTTTATTTCTCTGCAAACAAGTTATTGTGCAGGTATATGTTATGGGTCCTGTTACATTTTTATGCCCAGGTTGCTTCGTTGTAGATTGTATGTTAGGATACTACAGCATGGACTCCAATAATCTTCTAGTATTTTTTCAGCTGACTATGTTATACATATTGGATATGAGAGGTGCTATTTAAATTGTTTGCGTTTGTCCAAATAAGGAACGATGCACCAATAAATTTACAGGGGAATAGCTGTTACAGTCGGAAATGGATAGCTTTGTGGTGGGTCGTGATTTGGAGTCAAGGGACCACCATGGTGGTCGCACAGCGACCACCAATGACCCCAGCGGAAATGCTGCCGATGAGGACAGGAGGGTGACTGCAATGGGCACCTCTGCACCATTTCCTGTCATCCGTCAAAAACACCACAAGCCCAAGCGTTCACCGGATGTTTACCCACCGAACTAAAATTGCCAACCAACACTCTGGTTGACAGTCCCCTAGAGCAGGTATGCCAAAAGCTGATATTAAGTTATAACTGAATGCTGACAGCCCCAATTCTATAATCACTGTTTTTTAGTACCATTGGATCTCGCCCGCAGAAATCCCTGGAATGAAGTTTAGCCAATTGGCACCCGAGGAAATTCATCTTAGTTTACTTTTATTTCCTGGCAAACTCTGTTCGAAGTAGATCAAACTGAAAACTCTTATACTCTACCACGTAGATAACGCGAAAGGTCACGTTCTTCTGTGCAATCGCATTTGGTAGTTCTACGAAAATTGGTTCGAAACAGTATTTTTGCCTGTCCGGAAACGTGTTTTTTGCCGGCTTGTTAGAGTGTTTGCTACATTTTGCAGCAAAATCTATTTGGCTAACGGAAAGGATCTACAAAAAACAAATAATTTACGGGATTATAAATGAAGGGAATTTTTCGTCAATTTGTGCAGGTATCTTGGAAATCATGTTGTTTAAAAGAAAGCTGTTTGACCAGCAAAAGGTTACGTGAGGCTCTGTTGGCGTTGTGAGTTGTAAAGTTCAATTATCATGCTATCTCATTAAATTTTCATAAGTATTCTGAAATATGTTGTCGATTTCATTGTAATATCAATTTACCTACCGCATCAGATAGCTTAAATGCGTCAGGACGCCGTCTTTCGGACAGGTTTCATTTTAACCGATTGCAAATGCTTTGCATTTTTACGAAGTACTAATTTTCAATGCTTCGATGAATTCAAATTTTTTTATCAAAAATACGAATTTTGCCTTGTACTGATTTAGTAGAAAATTGGTCTTCTCCGATTTTTTTACTTCACTAAAAGACAGATTTGGCTTCCATTATTTCTGATTATGCCCAATGTTAAGCCCCCGAAACGGCCATTCATAAATCACTGTGTGTCCATTAATTAATATTGCTTTTGAAGTAAAGAGAATGTTTCATCTCAACTGAAAAAAAGTACGAGCTTTTGAACTTTTATAGGAGTCCAACTTCAAAGCAGAGAAGTAGCAACCGGAATTATGGTTATTATAGTGGCCATAGGCCAATCAAATTTCAGGAATCAATCGGTTGTCAAGACGTTAGAAACAGCAGTCAAGACTGATTGGGGGCAATTATGGTGGTGTATACTAATTAGCTGTCAGTGGAGTCAGGGGGCAAGAACAGCAATAAGTGTCGCCTTGTCCCCACGGTAGAAGGTCCTGGTAACCCTGCCTTCTCTTCCGGCTGTTTACTGTGGGGTTCACTTCGTTTGCTATTTTAAGGTTCGGTTTGGCTTTGTTCCATCCTTTGCCCAGATAGAAGCGCAAGACTTTGTAGGCCGCAAGCAGGTATAGGTGCGTGTTGATGGAGTTGTCATTTGAGTACCTTGCCTCAAGCGTCTGCCTTTCGGCTTTTGAGGTTCTTTGGCCTAAAATAGTCACTACCTGAAGATAGAAGTTGGAGCCAGTCTCTGCGATGTGTGCTGCAAATTGCCAGTGTGGGTCCAATCTCCAAGCCACTAGTTTGTGCTCGTGTAAGCGGGTCCGAAATTTTTGGCCTGTTTCTCTAACGCAATTACAGTCTCCATCGTTGCAAAATATCTCGTAGACAACTGCAGAGGTTTCTGTAGGAAGTAGTTTGCCTTTAGGTTGCATTATCCGGCGGCGTATTGTCGCCCAAGGTCGATGGGCTATAACTGCGCCAACAGGTTGTAACAGCCGCGAGATTGCTTCCGAAACACTTTTTATGTTTTCTTTTAAACGTGAAATAAATGTTTCCCGTTCTGACACACCTGAATATAAGAGTTAAATATTGCTTTGGTGGAAACCTTTAGAGGAATTTTAAAAAATTCATCCAGACAAAATCAACCATTTCTTTAAGTTTAATATTTGAAGAATACGTAAATTGATGTGAAATCACTCCAGGAATAAACATTTCTGCATACATTTTCGGCGTACCTTCGGCAATTGATAGAAAAATCGATACTTCTTAAATAATGCGCTTTATATAGATTTAGTTTCGCCTCTGTTTAGCCACGCAGGGTGATGCTCTCACATGCGCTTGGATAGACGTCTAATCGTTACACCAATGTAACTTGTCCACAGAAGCAAGAGGAGGCCGAGTATTTCAAATCTTCACTCGTTAATTGCTGCTATTAATATCTAAGAACTAAACCGTTAAGTATTGGACACATCACGAAAGAGCATTTGGAGAAGCTCTAAGTTTTGCGCCAAAATACTGATATATTCATAACAAAACCAGACAAAGGTTCTGGTCCTCTTCTTATGAGTAAACGTATTTACGTCTCAAAGATTGAATCAATCCTGGCTGACGAAACTAAGTTCAAAAGGGAAAGACAGAATAAGGATCAAACGGAGAACATAGAAACTCAACTCACTACTTGTCTTCGGAAACTCAAAGACTGAGGTTTTCTTAGTTAACAAGAGTTAGAAGCGCTGAAACCCACAGGCACAGATTCCCCAAGGCTTTATGGTTTGCCAAAGATTCACAAACCCGACGTTCCAATACGGCCAATAATGGATATGTGCAACTCACCATATCATGCAATTTCAAAGTGGCTGGCAGAAAAGTTGGAACCGATTCGGCACCAAATAGCACCGCATAGCCTACGGGACACGTTTGGATTCGTCGAATCCGTAAGAAACACTAATATCAACGGTAAAACGATGTTATCCCTAGATGTCGCGTTACTGTTCACCAAACATTCCCCTCACAGAAAGCATAGGATTTTTGTGTGACGAGATTGTTTAAAAAGAGTTCCCGATCGGCATGCCGATCGGAGACATGAAGCAATTACTCTTAAGCTGCACTTTAAACGTGCAATTCAGCTTTAATGGCCAATTTTACCGCCAAATCGATGGGGGTAGCGATGGGATCACCGCTTGGACCTCTTCTAGCTGATACTTTCATGAGCAAAATGGAGAGCAACAAACTTTCTCCTATTATAAAAGACCTTCCAGTCTATGCTCGCTATGTGGATGATATATTTCTAATAGCAAACGGAAGATCTGAGCTTGACACATTCTTAGATAAAGTGAATCAGGTGCACTCATCGTTAACCTTCACTTTGGAAAAAGGGGACAGACAGTGCCTCCCCTTTCTGGACGTCCTCCTTAGTAGAAGAACTGATGGATCAATAATTAGAAGTGTATTTCGTAAGAAGACCTGGACAGGGCAATAGACTTACTTCTACAGTTTTGTGCCACTAAGTCAGAAACGAGGCCTAGTCCGCTGCCTCACGAACCGAGCTAGGAGAATATGTTCTCCAGAGACACTGGAGGACGAACTCGCACTGCTTAAAAATACCTTACAAGAAAATGGGTTCCCCGATAAGTTCATCGATAAGTTTATAGAGAAACGTCCACCAAGACCGGAGGTACCGACAGCTGAGAAGCAAACCATATTTCTTACACTGCCTTTTTAAGGTAATCCAGCAAGCGAACTTCTACAGCTTCGTCTGAACGCTGCATTCGCGCGTACATATCCAGCAGCAAAGTTAAGATTATTGTTCTCAAGCACTCCACTTCTTCGCCTTGAAGGCAAGGATAGACTGCCGTTCCAGACCACATCAATGTGTATCTACAACTTTACATGCTCCTGTGGGGCAAGTTACATTGGTCGAACGATTAGACGTCTATCCAAGCGCATGCGAGAGCATCACCCTGCGTAGCTAAACAGAGGCGAAACTAAGTCGATATCAAGCGCAATTCTGGCTCACTTGGTAGACAGCGGTCATTGGGTAGACGTCAACCAAGCATTTAGAGTCGTCTACAAGGTTTCGGCTAAACACTCTAAGTTCCTGCGTCAGTGGATACTTGCGACGCCATAAGCAGTCGCCATTCGCCTCACAAACCCAATTTTATGTGCGCAGAAAGTATTTGAAGTGGCCCTTAGGCTCCCGTGGCCAAAAGCCTTTTCAAAATCTGCCCTCACGCCTCTTACTATGCCGCGAAACAATGATGAGATGGCGGCATCAAGCATCCAAAGGCCACCGACACAGTCTCAAGACGTTGACACCTTGCGTCCTCACACAACCCAACAAAACCCGAGACGAGGACCACTGGATGACAGTAACTAATTGTCTGACTCCTTTCCCTTCCCCTATCCCCCACCCCCATTTTTCTGTCCCCAATTAAGACAAGAATCTGATCCCCTTGATCCCCCCTTGATCCTTTTACACCTCTTCCCCTCTCTCCGCTTTGTTATTACTGATTGGTTTGCCTAAAACTTTTGTATTGCCTGATGATAAATTAATCGAAAACGTTCGTTCGCTGAACTTGACTTCCCTTATGCTTACATTGATATTATCGCTGTACTTCTGAAAACGTCATCTTTGTAGGCCGATGTTTTTTGCTGGTTAGAAGGAATCCGTTCTTCCAAAGGAGATGCTGATTTGTCTTTTGGTTTACCTACAAAGTGATTACCAGATATTTGGTTGTTGATTTAATATATTCTGTTATTAAAGTGGTTTCAATTAACCTGTGTACTGCAGACCAGTTTGTATATTCTCCGCATTAAGGATGATTATCACATAGAATTTTAAAGAAGATTTAAGGACCACCAAGATGGGTGATTTAATCGCTCTTATCTGTTCCATCTTCTTTCGCAATGGTGTCAGAACATGTTTCGCTAAACCAGAATGTATCCGAATTGTCGATTGTCTATTCTGACTTAGGGTTCATATCATCTGATTTTAGAAGAAGCACACCCAATTGCTGAGACAAGATTCGGCTTCCGTCGCAGGTTAGTCCTCAGGTACAATATCAGAAACGGGTAATTAATACGCAGGAAGTTGTAGTTTTAAAAGGATACAGTCGATATGCTACTGCAAACCTATGATGATTAACGGATCCCGCTTCATTGAGGATAGTTGTCCCTTTGTGCGCTCACGGCTTGGTGGCCAGCTTGCAAATTCTCACCCACGTTGGATTTGGATGTGAAGATGGCTCGGCTATGTGGTTCCCTGGCGTTGGTGTTAGAAGACACATTTGCTTATGCGCTTCCGTCATTGCACTTGTTTATAGATGAGTATTTCTTAAAGCATAAATCAGGCAGCTTCCGGCAAAATAAGCTCTCGTCCAAATAATTCAATTTGTTTCGCTATAAGAATGCCCTGAGGCTCACATGTTTGCTTTAAGTGTGAAGCAGCTGTTTTCCAAGGAAGGCATGAAATTCATTCGTTTTGCACGCGGGTAATGCGTTTTCGATTTTACGTCTCCAGTGCTACATTGAAAAATTTTCCACAATCGTTTTCTTAGAAATAGAGTAAGTAGGATCACTTTAAATTGTACCTGACTGGAATAAATAATGCCCTTGTTAAGTAAATACAAAAGTACTTGGTGAATAGCGCGATAAACTTAAACGAAGGATTGATTGTTAAATTTATATTCAAGGCCCACTTCAGCATAAGAAAACCCCATCCTTCTGTAATACGGGACGCGTGAGTGTAACATATCAGGGAAAAGAAAAAAATATTTAAAAAAGAAGGGCATATGAAAGAATGAAATAATACAAATGATTATTTAAATAATCAAACATTTGCGCGCAATTAGAATTACAGCTAAAAAATAGGGAATAAGAAGGCCCAATTAGGCCCAATCGGATACAATCGTTGAGTTTATATCGACTCTATACAAACTCTATCTCAACCTTTTGTCAACGCTGGCTTTTTTTCAATTTAAAAAATCACAAAATCTTCTGAGCCAAAGAGCAACCGCATGTTACCAAAAGGAGAACAAAAAGAAAACGAAACTAAGTAACAGTAAACTAAACATAAAGGACTGGGTCACATTTGGGAAGTTAGCAAAGCAAAGCGTGCCCCCTGCTACGAAGCAAGTAGAGAGTCATGCGAAAAATAAGCTGCAATGAATCTTCAATATAATTTTTATCCAATTTACCTCTTATTTGCTCCCCTAAAGAGAAAATGATTGCATAAATCTTTCATAAAAAATGGTCCAATAATCGTTGGTAGAGTGAGATGTAGCATCCCACCAGCTTATCATAGCTGTGCTTTCAGTTAAGTGAAAAATAACCAAATTTTTCATCGTTTAACACTTTTTGAATGTATTTGTGGTTAGGTAAGCAAAATGATATCAGAGTTGGCTTGGTTGAAACTACTCAGTCTCTGTTTCTCTATACTAGAATCAAGCTAGTTCGAGTGCTTGAGAGCAGAAGAGGCTAAATACAATGACATTTCATAGGATCTGGCCCATCTGTTAAGGAGGGAAGAAATGACGTTTCCTGCAGCACACTTATTTCTGCGATTTCTGCATAAGCAAAAATAATTTGCTTTCTGCCATTCAACGCAAAAACACATGGATATCGCGTTTAGATCTACAGTTCGGACATACGCACTGATTTTAACATTTTTAAAATTCTGCTCGTTATATTCTCAGACACAAAATGTGAACATCCCATCTTTATAACGGCATGTTTGGGCAGGCGATTCGGGATGATTCCGTGAATGGTAAATGATGAATGGCAAATAAGAGGATTTTAAACGGGACCCGACCATATTTTCAAGTTTCACGAGGCTTAAGTCCTCACGAGATTAGACAACCACATGGGCCGTGGGCTACTTGAGCCATGGTTTTCAGACCCATGGTCAATCGACAAACGCAAAAAATTACCGTTTTCACACTCCGTACTGAGACATTACCTGAGCAGGGGGAATCAATCACGTGGGAAGGGCTGGACCCAGAAACAACTCAGATGACAGCGAACATAATTGTCGCGCAACTATAAGGCCAGCATCCAACACAGACAACGAAATTGCAACGATAAATAACTCGAAAGTGAACTGCCGAGCCATCGCCACACCAATTTGGACGCCAAGCAGTCGTAACAGGAGCTTATAATTACGGTATGAATGTGGATAGCCGCTATGAACTATAAACACCGCACAATCTCTGAATGTATCACTCCAATGTTTGCATTTTTTACACTATTCTACGGTTACCCACGCGTAAGGATTTCCGAAAGAGTCTGAAAGTTCAGGTAAATAAAATTCTGGTTCCAGCAATCACATATTCTACTTCCGAGCTGCTTCCCGGCACACACATGTTCGTATCTATCGGTAAGTACAGTACTCAATGCATTTACCAAGGCGAGTGCCTAAGAGGTGCAAGTAATTTAAAGGCAGACAAAATTTCTGGCATGAATGAAATTCACAGGCCAAATTATTTTGCACAAAATGTCCTATTATTCCATATAAATAGAATATTTGATAAATGCAACAAAAATACATTGAACTAGGCCATACTGTTCAATAGAACGTTATCGTCAATATTTTCTAGCAAAGAAACATGAACAAAGGGAAGGCATTCAAATTATCTCACAGTATGTCATGTGCACAAGCATCCTGGTTGGCTGCTTTAGGAGTGCAAAGTCTAAAAGCCAATTTACGTGATTAAAAGAAGCGCGCTGTCCCGGGTAGGTGGGTGGTAATTAGGAAAATGGAGTCAAATGGGGACAAAGGGAAGTAGTTTTGATAGAAGACTTTAAAGTAAGTCCCGGGAGGCCTAAGAAATGGGCCCACGCATTTTCAGTTTAATGTCAAGGGCGTTATTATAATCGTGTTTGATGGAAGATCCTAATAGCCTCGACAGGGCAGTACCTTGTGGCGAGCCACAGTTTTCCACATAAAGATTAAAAGAGCCGCAAATAAAAATCCAAAATGGCAGCAAAATTTACGATTACACTTTGGTGTAAATTATATAGGTGGGAAAGGCAACGCTTGTTAAGCAAATGTATCAAAAAAGGATTAAAATGTGCAAGATTCAGAGCGCGCATTACCTGCACAATCTAGAAATTCTGCATTCATGAAGAGGGTAAGAACTGTAATTCATTAATAATTTGTGCTGGGCAGCCACTTGATGTAAAGATTTTAGGCGAAAAATGAAAGTACATGTAAGACCTAAAGCGCACATTTCAGATACTCTGATCTCGTGTTCTTCCAAATAAATGTAATATTGCAGCTCACTGTAAATTTTAATAGGGCTAGCACTGCCGGATAGCAACGTGAATTACGCCCTTTTGGAAGCACCCACAAACATTATGGAATAAATACCTCGTGACATGATATAAACGCTTTAAACTAGTACACCGATTTCTAGCCCATAGAAACTGCACGATCGGTGAGTGGTTATCTACAAGGTCTTATCATCAGTGTGAAATTTACCGTTTTTTACTATTGTATGAAAGCTCACGTGAACATATGCATAGTTCCGACGATCAAGCAATTTCCTCGGCTATTCTTTCTTCGTAGGATTTCCGCAGCTCGCAATTTATACGCCATACTTTCAATAATTCCATCATACTATCTCTTTACCTCTTATTCGGACGTTTTTTTGGCCAAAACTAAGCCTTTTATGTTTGCTATTACAGCAGTCAGATACCTTTATAGGTTTACTGACATGTATGACCTCGTGAGGCTGCAAAGCACGTTCACGTGCACTAAAGCACGTGAATTCTAAACCCTTACAAGTTTGATTACATGCATAAATCCACATCTGCCGAAAAACACATGCGCTACGCATGACTGAATTGCCTTACTGAAAAGGACGGCTAATACAGCAGTTCAATTATCGATATATCTTGGGGGATCCAAAACGTGGCCATGCCATATCGTTATATTTACAGTGCGTGCTAGAATTCCTATAACATGCTGACATATGCGAAAGATTAATACTTTTTTGGTAATCGGCACTGACTCAGATTTTGCTAATGATTATCGTGTAGTCTATTCTAAAGTTATTTCTGTCACAATAGGATGCGGGTTTTTTAACATGGTTATTTCTGACAGCTAACAAAAGATATATGATGTAAAAAGTTGCCACATGAATAGTGTGTGAATTTATCTTTTTTGACTGCCTTTAAAAATTCAAATATATTTTATGGAAAACGTTAAAGAACATAATAATTGCTTGTACTTATTTGATAGAAAGTTACGCATTCATTAAATTTCCTACTTAAAGAATGGGTATCTTTCGGTTTTAAAAACATTTTTACACTGTCGAATAATTTTACAGCCTACTGACCACCACACTCGAATTTAAGGTTTTAAAAACTGCGCATTGTGTACATATTGTTTAAGGAAATGTACGCTTTCGCCTGTAGCTTGAGGAAGAAGTCACATAGTTTTCATAGGTGTGAAACATGCTTTATACAGTAAAGGCCCCATTAAAACAACGTTTTATGCATGAATACCTCACAAACATGAAAAGCTCATAAATAAAAATAATTTTCGACCATAAGGTACCAATTCCTTAAGTATAAAATATAAAGAAGGCGTAATTTGCTACCAAAAGGGGTACAAGCAATCAATGCTTTCTTTTTCTATAAAATATTCTTGAATTTACAAAGCAGACAAAATAAATGGTAAATAGGCATACTATTTAAGTGGCTACTTTTTACAGCATATACGTTTTGTTAGCCGTCAGAAATAAGCTCGTTAAAAAGCCGACATCCTATACTGATTTAAATAACTTCGGAATAGACTTCAAAATAATCAGTTTCACCCTATCTCACTCATTCGCATGTGCTGGCATACTGCATGAACTCTGGTGCGTACTTTATTGTACCTCATGACAACTTTGAAGAAGTATAATAAATTGTATATTTTAGTCAGTTTTATTACGTACAAGTTGCCTTCGACCATCGTTACGCCCTTTCAAACTAAGCGTAGCGCTTGTTAGTAGTATTTAAAACACGGGATTGTAAACCCTTGCAAAAAACTTTGCCAGGAATAATTATTGATTATCATTAGCTCTGCATTATTTGACTGCCTGCAGGGCTATTAATTCAGTAAAAAGGTAAGGTTTTTTAGTGTTCTCAGATATGCCAAAGCAATAAAAGGTGCCTTTCGTTTCAAAGGCCACCTGAATTTATATGCATTACATTGGACTGAAGTCTCGAGAACGTGGTGGATGGTCTTTAGATATAACTGACTGGTGATGGAAGGTATGTTAAAATTGTTAATCCAGCCTCTTCCTGCTTTCTCTTAACACTCCGCGAATTTTTATTGGTGGTTTACAATGATAAATGAAATTTGACATATACGCCTCCTCTTTATGTTAAATAATCTTCTGCAGTGAGGCAGTGAACCATTTTATCAAGAACTTTTTCTTGATACAATACTATCTTGGTCACTTCATTTCCTTATTATTCTGAAAATAAACCTAGTAATAAATAACGTTCTTCCATGTGTTATTCAATTCAAAAGTATCAGGCAAACGTCAGAAAATGATATCCGTTGTCTGGAACATTCGGCCAGTCAGTAATTAATATCTAAGATGACACTCTTATGCTGCAAACCAGCTGTAGACAAGTTCTTTTCTAACTCTTATAGACAGAGTGACAGAGGTAAACAGAATGTGACGTGTACTTTTTGAAAAGATAATTGCAACATCTTCTGCGAAAATGCTTTGCATTAAATGTAACCAAAATAAAATTACTCTATCAAAAGAGAATAAATGATTTAACATCATGGATATATTTTTTTATTCGAAAGATATCTGGTCAGCAGTGTCATAACGAAACGCTGATATGCCAATGTAGGCCCTTAAGGATATGTCGGCAGCCAAGTTGTGTGACACAAATAACATGTCAACAATTAACTCGGAGTAAAAACAGTGTATTAAGTCTTCCAAAATGCAATCACAACATCGTGTTACTGTTTAAGTTGTCATTGGAATAATAGATAGACCAGAATTGGATAAAAATAGCGACAGATGGCATTTGAAGGACGTGGCTTAACATTGATGACATAAGGACAAATAATGAAAAATAACAATTGGTGAGGAGCATTCAGGCCTTTAAAAAACAAAGGATTCAAGCCTGTTACAGGTAGTAATAATAGTAGTACCGCAATCGCAAAGAGAGATACACGTGTTTACGAGTTTTATGAACAACAACTTCAAAGTGATGGAAAAATTTGGAATGCAAGAACAGAGTAAGCCCCAGATACAGAAAAAGCTAGGCCTCAGTCGTTACGTGATGCAAAGTACGCTTGTTTTATTTGACTTGTTGGTTCGGACTTCGCAAGCACCCAAAAGACTGAAGGCAGTTTAAATCGTAGACGAGTATGTCCCCACGGGCAGTTCAACATAATTTCTTTTGGGTAAATTCTTTTTGGATAGATATTTACTCTGAGTTAAGACAATTCCTTCGACATTGGGACGGCAAGACAGTTTATATGTTCCCTGAAGGGAACAATACTTGGCGCAAAAATACGCCATTTATGACGGAGCTTCGTACGTTTACACATTTTCAATAAAATTAGCACACATACATGTTATTGGATCCTCTGCTCTCAAATTTTCCAGCCAGAGTTCAGATTAGATGCCACGAGGTTTTTTCTTAATACTAGGCTTTCTTAGTCAGCCTTTTGAAAGAGGGCGCAAATAACTCATCTGAATGACTATCATTGCTTTTTATCTCACAATTGCAGGACTATGATACAAGTGTTTTTATGAAACTGCATTCTTGTTGGCAAAGTATTTAATATTATTTCATATGTCTCCCGCTAAGGACTAATAATTCTTTATTTTTAATCATTAAAAACCGATTAGCTCTGCAGTCCTCGGGCTCTGGACTAATGTGCGACACTTTCTTCTCTACGCAAAAGATGTATGAATGCAATTATTTTAACAGGATCATTGTAATTCCTGTCATATCATCGTAGCTGAAGAACAGTGTCGTGTCCCATGCAACTACGTGGTCCATGCCCTCTTACTATTTTAAAATTAGTCCACGCTTCACTAAGAACCTTTGCGTTGTTGGTTTGCAATCCTTATGCTTTCAAGTTACGAGCGCCTATTATTCGAAAAGGTGAAAACCTGCCACTACCTCAACTTCTATTTTTAGACACAACAGCCAAGTGCGTTTTTCGTATTCTTTACGAAAATTCATTGCACGTATCTCGAGACGTAGACAAATTAGTGTAATGTCTCAGACTTTGAAAAACGTCAGATAGAAGAAGAAAATTTCTGAAAAGTAATAAAAATGTATTGCCTATCATTATGCGATTCACTTGGAATAATGGAATCTTAAAAGCTTTCTAGAAGCAGTGTTCTTATCAACCGGCCACGCTTAGAAAAGTTCTTAGAAAAGGTTATTAATTGATTTCAATATGGCAGGGCTATTCGATGCCGACCTTAGTACTAAAATAGCCTACCTGTTACTTGCCGAAGCATTGTCTCATAAAATAGGGAACTGGCCGATCTCGCGTATCCTTAACAAACGTTCTCACAACTGATCATTTTAACTTCACAATCAGAGTATTATATTGAACACTTACTTCAAAGGAAATAAGATTTTGAATAAAGAAGCTTAGTGGATTAAGGGAATTCCAGTCCACTAACTTATATATGACAGTGGAGTCTTTACTGATACATTTATTTGCTTTGCTTGTCACCATGTTGTGTATAATGAGTTTTAAGGAAAATCCACATCACATATTTGGTCAATAAGGCATCAACTGAAGAAAAGTGACATGTAAACCTTTAATCGATCATAGTCTGCGGCAATTGCATATTTAGATCTAGTTCACGCACAGATCTGAACTACTCAAAAACTTAAACTTTGTCAGTAAATACTGTTATTTGCGCTGAAAATCAATTTTTCATTACCCCTAAGATTAAATATATTACAATCGTAGGTATTTGCGTCCACACGTTAGCTCTATTTCGTCGATATGTGTGCGTTTACCTACATTTTTGGGTTACCATTATTAAATGACAGTAGTTTGTATATACTTTACGCAGATTGGCCTTGAACAAAGTGATGTGATAAAAAATAGACTCACCAGACAACCTGTTTTATTTTATTTGGTTTACGACAAGTCCATAGTGTTTGCAACAGTGTCCATGTCAACAGAACGACGGCTAATGACATACAGGTACCATTCCCAGACCGGGAAATGAACGGTTTTCGAACGTTTTGCTGTTAAGCTTGGCTACCACCGCGAAAGACAAAATTGTATTTTCTATCGTTTTGAACGTTTATGAGTTCATACATCGAATTACCGACGAACAAAAGAGGACTAGAATGTTATTGCTGGCTTGCAAGTTACTATCTGCCACCTTTGGAGGAAATCACAATAAAAATGTGGATCATTATGTTTATTTAAAAAATTCCACTTTCTACTTATTAATCTGTAAACTCACTATCCTATCAGGTTTTTTAACTGTCATGGAGAAGGTTCACGAATCAGGTTACACCAGATGTTCGAACTGTGCAGCCAGTCGGATAGTGACTATTAACACAGGTCTCAAGGCAAAATGGATAGAAAACTTCTCGTTGATTGATTTCTGAGTATCCGTTCGCCATGAAAAAGTCAATTTACATCTGGGAAAAAATCGTGATATCGGTGCCTTTTACTATAATTTTAAAAGATTTGGGCAGTTAATTATTGGCAATAAATATTAGTATGCTTGAAGTGGGCTGCGGTCATAATAGATGATGCAAGATCATCACCACATAAGTCATCCTATACTCTCCAGGGTATTTGAAATCCTTGGAATTTCTGAAGACTGAGCTATAAGCGTACTTTCGGTATCCAGATAACAAATGAGAGAAATTGTGAAAGTATGAAATTAAGCTAAAAAGCATCACGTGAAAAAGTATGAGAAAGAGATTGTTGTAAGAAGCTTAGCCTGACCGAATCCTAGCAACCTTGCAGGTTCTCCTGAGGCATCGTGCCTGCCGCCGACTGCCACAATGATTATTTTGTCAATGCGCACTGGCTTAAAGACCATATGCCTTTGCGATGGTTGTGCCCACGCGAGGACTGTCAACACGCGATGACCTAAACCTCTAGAGAGGCCACAGACGCACGCGAGCCTACGCGCGTGTCAATTGGTCGCAGTTCCTTAAGAGTCGCTTAGGTTCGCCACGGCAGGTGACCTTATCCCAATGCACCAAATCAGGCCACAAGCGAATGCGCTTGACATTCACTTATAAGACATCGTCACATTTCATACACTGATATGCACACGTACATCGACGACACCGTCAATCCGCTCCCGATTGTCGGGTATTGCCCCGAGGCGGGAGACCTCAGCGCGCTGGAGATCAGCCAGCAGCAACTGCCACCAAAGAGAGCAACGCCAGGTTTTTCACTCAATAAACTCTCCTCTGGGTGGATTCCAAAGTTACGCCCTTCTTATTGTGTTCTTCTTTGCGGATTTCGAAGCGCAAAGTTAGACGGTGGCACCACAAAGTGCCACCTTTACAACCTTAGTAACGACTGATTTTGTGGAATTCAGAATAAGGCGTCTGAGTCCGCCCACCAATCACATGCCAAAGGCTCCATGGACGACATGAACTTGAATAAAAGAATGAGACATAACCAAATGAACTGTACACCATGAAAGCAGGCACTGACTGACGCTCAGTCTGATTAAAGATTTCATTTTCAAAAGGATGCATTTCTCACAACTCGTCCAAAGGCTCGACCATCTCAGGATCTATGCACCTATCTACCTAGGCAATATAAAAAATGTTTCACAAAAACAATTTGCAAACGCAGTATATTTAAGCCAATAGCATCAACCTATGGAGTAGAGCTAAAAGAACATTCCTTATATGAGGTTGAATTTCAAATGCAACTTTTATGCTTAATAAATGCCGCCTGCGAATGTGTCACCAGTTTGTCGAAGACAACAGATACAGCGTGGAACACTTCCTGTGTTATTTTATCCGTGCTCTGTTTGACCACCGCTATCTCGTTTATGCATTTGAATTTTTAGTTGCCGCAGTTCCTTTTCCTTCACGTTAGCGAGCCTGGTAGGGAAAGATGTTTTTTTCTTTATTTTAGCAAAAATGCTACTCTTAACAAATTGTACATTTTTCAATGGCTGTATTATAATATTCGAGCTAGAAACCAACTTCTGAAACAGAAACTAGCGAACCATGTTTCCTAAGGGAACTTGGTTTGGTTTATTGATATGATATACACAATAAACATTCTTTAATAAGTTTGATTTTCCTCAAGTTATTTTAATTTGTTTTTATCTTTATTTTATATAAAGCTGTAATCTTTAAAAAATATTGAACTTATTTAGTATTCAATATCTTTCATCTTTCTTCAGTTATTAAAGAGAGAGACAGTTCAAACACTTGTGCGTGCTTTTGCATGGTTATGCATTGGAAAGCTATAAAAATGTTTAATTTCAGATTGCCCCCTTTTTAACATTCTGTCTTTTCCTATTTTGTCGTGCGGACAGTTGTTGCATAAAAACGTTATATTTTTCGCAAACACACAATTCATTACTCACATTAGCGTTAATTCTAACGTTCATAGCCCATTCAGAGACCTTAAAATATGCCAAACATAATAACATGACTGCTTTTTTTGCATTTTCTTGAGTAAAATGCCAAACATCCAATAGGTACCGCTATCCCTTTACGTCTATAACAATTTCTATTATGTTATGATTATTTTCGTGAAGTTTGCCTTTCGACCTCAAAAGGAAGCAACCGTCCGTGATTAATCAATTTGTTTAAAATTAAAGGCTTCTTGTGCTGTCTTATACAAAGGTTGAAACAAACAAAATTAAGCAATAAATACCACATGACCATTTTACGTACGTAAATGCTTCAAATGAAAACCATAATATCAACTTTTTCGCAGCTTTAGATTTACGTATGGGTTGGTTTTTTTATATCTTAACCTATTTTGTAACACATGCAAAGTTTGTTTCTAACATTTATGCATTTGATTGAAATAAGCATTAATTTTAGTCCGAGCTTATTAGTAGCAAAGTTTCTACATAGAAAAATTTCCATATTTACTTATTTCGCCATTAGTATCAACTCTAAATGAACCCTAGCAACGTAATCCTGTTTTTCCGCGTAAACATGGTTAATTTGTAAACTTTCTGGGATGGACCAACTGTGTCAAATAACATATTCAATGTTTCACAGTTAAAACTCATGGACTTTTTGCATTCATTTTCTGAATTCTGTAGCTGTTGTTTCCCCCAACCCAACTTTTTGAATGCATTTGTTATTTTGCCTCCTACTAATCGTAGCTAATCTGTCTAAGCATACAAACTGTACTACTTCGCAAACCAACCACACCCGTAACACATCTTCCTTTATGCCGTTTTTACAAATATATTTGCCTTCGTTTTCTGAATCATAGGGACCCTCTGCCCTCCTGGTAATTCCAGGAGACATTCCAGTCAGCAATATTTACCCTTTGAGAAACCGAGAAGAAATACAAATATTTTTTTCTTTATACCTGGTTGTCATCTTAATGGAGAAGAGCAAAAGCTATATGCTATTCATAACCACACGTGCTTGCTCTCAATTATTCACAACCTGCCTGATCGCAGTTTAAGACTTCTACCATTAAGCCACGAGCTCGTTGTATTGCCGGCCAAGGTCAGCAATATTGACACTCGTTGATGAACTTTGACCGACCGTTAACGGAACCCATCTGTCCCCGCTGTGCCTTGAATCTCTTTTCTCGGGCTCTGACAACCATTCTAAATTTCTTTATTGTTGCAAACAATACTATCTGCCCAGACTTCTAGCAGATACGGCTGCTGGCTAGGCTCGAGAAATGCGGCCCATAGCAGGGCGAGACTTACGACTTCCTTTAGCGGTCGGTGAACGTTAATCAACGAGCAGCAAGGTTATAAAGTTTCATCTAAAATGTATCGAAAATGTCTCTCTTTTTTAGGTGATTAAAATGAGCCTACGCATTCTTGCCTACGACCACCTAAATGCTAAAAAATCTTAACGATTTTGCTTGCTTGAACACTGTATCTGAGAATAAAAAAATAAATTAAAATACATGCAGTTTTCTGAGGTCTTTGGCGATATCTCTCCCTCCTGTCAAACGATAGATACCAATTTTTTGGACCTCATCTGGATTGAAATATCATGCCTGATTCTAGCTAGCGAATGTCAATCAACTAACACGTGAGTCAAACGTATTTTTTGATGTTATCATGGTAATGATAGATCATGCAGTAGATGACATATCTTATGAAAGAGTAGTGATTGAAGGGTTAAGCGCACCCTTGAGGTTGTTTATTTAGTAAAGTGGATTGAGTTGAGGCGAAAAATATCGTTTATTAGAATTTAATTCCGTTCAGATCAGAAAACTGGGAGAAAATAGAGGCAAAAATGGGAAAAATTAAGCGTTCGTTGATATCTGAGAAATTTCCTATGTTATTTAACGCTGCAGAAAAGAACTTATTGAGTGTGCATGTTGCACTATAAAAGAACATTCATGACGAGCAGAAACGTTTGGATTATATCTGTTCACAAAATGGAAACTTTTGTTTTGCGTCCATGAAATTAATGTTGGTGTAATAAGGAGATGGTGCATTTATTTTGGGAAAAAAGAGTGAAATTAATTTTTAAAAATATTTTTTGCAAATCTGCCAATTTTTCTGCCATAACCTTGAGTAATAAATTATTGGGTTGTTCTTTGCTATGTTGCATACTAAATTAATATTTTATATTTCAGGGTTACAGGCAAGAAATGCGTTTAAGAACTTTATTAGCACATGGCACCAAATTAATTGTACAATCGACATGAAGTTGGAGACAGTTAACACAACAAACATTTGACAGAGTTGTCACGGGACATTGCGAAACAGTTTTTTCAAAAATCACCGTTGGTATTATTGCCACTCTGGTTTGCATTTTTATTGAAGAACCGAGTCTAGAAGTAAACAAATATGCTAAAAGCTGTTGCGTTTTCGATAAAATAATTAGCCCTTTCATTTATAACAGAAGAAGAATCCCTAATTGTTAGGGAAATCAGTCCACTAGCCAAAATTTTCCATTGTGATCTTGACTTAATCATCAAAAAAATAGTTCGCAGACATCAAACGCCAAAATATAAGTTAAGCTTTTTTCAAGAGTTTAATTTTTGTAGATATTTTCTAAATCAATCAAAGGCATATTCATTTGCGACTTTTGTAGTGGACCTTCATTTTTCTTGGCAATGAGTTCACATGATTGGGTGGTTCTGAATCCATGACACTCAAAGAAACTTGCATGAGAAAAAAATTTCAAAAGTTAGTTATTTACGTAAAAGCTTTTAAGATATATTTTATTTTGAAGGTTTCGTTAAGCACACAGAATATTATCATTACTTATGGTCAATTGACTGAAACCTGTGAAAATCGCTATGTCATAATTAGAATTTCAACGAAGATCTGAACCTCTTCGTAATCGAAAGCCCAAAAAAATTACAAAATATTTAGTGGAAGGCAATTACGCTTAGTATACAAAAATTGTACCTTTATAATTGCAGATGACATTTAAACTTACATTTATTATTTACTGACTGACATGTCCACAGGTTAGCTTAAGAAATATCTTACTCCTGTGATCTCCCAATGAGCTTATTCAAGCATAATTGTGGTTGCTTAGGTCCAACGCAACTCAGGCAATGTATAAACAAAAGAAAAAACTAGAAATTATTGTGGAAACCTATTGAAATATATGCTGGAAATTTAGACTATTCGGCAACATCCATAGATTACATTCTGCGTAATATGGAAGCCCATAGATATGAAAACTTTACAACATGATTATTTCCCAATGTATTTTTACCTTTCCTGCTATATTAACTCAGTGGTTTTGTATAACCAGGCATCCTCTACAAGAAAAACTTAAGTTAACCTAGTTCGCCCGATTTAAAACTTCTCGGAATTTTCCACTTTGCTGAAAAAACTTGTTTTTCTCTTAAACGTTATATTCCTTCAGAAATCATTACATGCCCATTTGTGAAGATCGACCATTAGTTTATTATTTTAAGGCTTTTGGGGCCGCAGCTTCAGTTACGTTTGAGTAACAGGGAGTCACTTGTAAAAATCCTTGGATTTTAATGAGCTAATGCACCTACTGTACATAAATATCGTTGAACCATGGAGTGCAATCTGGCTATTAGTCAAAGAAGTGACAGTAGAAATCGAAAACAAAAAGTTTATTTTCTGACTAGCGCTTCAAAAGCTGGCTTTGCTTTCCACTGTTTCAGGGCCAAACAAACTGTAAATCCATATGAAAATCAGCTCAAATTCTATGCAGCACAGGTTTTTACTTCACTCTTGTGCTTTAACTGTCTAAAATGAAAACTAGCTAGTATCAAGCAAAAGTAAGCGTGTACAGCGGGATTTATTTGTACAATCAAATTTTGCGACAGCGTTTCAACTGCTTCCCGCTTATGCATGAGATAGCTGACGAACTTAATATACAACTGCTTGAATTTGCACAGCATAAACACATAACAGCAAGGCCGTTGTTCAACGTGCCGAACAGTAAATAATAATGTTGCCTTTTAACTTGAGATACAGGAAGGAAAATTGAGGAAGGGGATTAACAAAATATTGAAGGTTACTTAAATGTATGCATTCGATTACGAGAGCAGTTGACGTTTAGCAACATGATCTTACTGCTTACATAGGTCTGGTTTCTCTCGCAATATATATGACTGGTTCCATGTACCATAAGATCCGATTTGTTCGTGCTCGAGCGAGTACTCGGAAAGATGTTTTGAGGCCAACAGTGCAACAACTGTCTAACAGATTTTATCTAATGGAGGACCGTGGTATTTTGTTTTCTCGCTTAAAAATACATTTAAGTAAATGTTAAGCGGCCCTGATTGACAATTGCCTTTGAGTACGCCCAACGTATTACTTATTTGGACTTTTTTGATCATTGACTGCACTTTTACGCCGCTTCAGCATGTACGCTCATGCATATCTGAGCAGGTGTTTGGCGTTGAGCCAAAGAGAATTTCTGACCTGATACTGTTAGAGACTTCTTTTTCAACTGAAGAGATTCACTCCTCATTCTTAAAATCAGAAATGCGATACAAAAAGAGAATTGATCATTTGATTTGCAGGACACTTCCGCTTTTAATTACCTATGCCATACTGTCGTGTTTTAATCTTAGAATCTAACAAAAAGGAGACCACGGCCTAATACTTCACAAAAATATAAGGAGTAGAAGTGAAGACTCCTGGCAAATTTTCTTGCGGAACCACTGAGCAAGAAAAAAGGCCAAAATACGCGCAACCACTGTCAGAGAATCAGACAAAAGGAATGCAAGAAAAGTACATTTATTTGGCGTATGGGTACTCGTAGTTCCAGATGACGTGTATTGTAACGGTAGCCAAAGCCGAGATGTCACCGCCTGATAACGTCTGGTGTGAGCTTCCAAGGACGAACACGACAATAAGAGCACACAAGCAGAAGTCTTACAGCCTGAGTGGTACAACAAATTTAGGGCAACAAACATGTGTACAACTATGTCCATCGGGCCAATCACCTTCTGTCCTCGCGTGGGTAGCGACAGGATCGGCTTGTGACCAAGGGCTGGCTGCAACTTAAATTTTAAATTATTGATTGAGTGATTGATTGTCAGTATGATTTCGCCTCGTGTAAGCCAATCGATAGCCTGTTGTGGGCGCGGCTGCTTGCCGCATGCTATGTGACTGCTAGGCTCGTCCTAACCACGTGGATTACCGAAAATACACAACTGAAGTGTGTCCTCGCAGCCACTTTTATCGATGACGCATTCTTCTCACGAGCGATTTCAGTTAACTTTAGGTAAAGGCATGTTTGTACCTTTGAATGCCCTATTTTTTAATTGAATCAGTGATATAAAAATTTATTAAAAGGGTAACGTTAAAAACAAAGGAGTACGACACATCTATCTGGATAAATGAAACGAAATACTCGCACAAAATCTTAGAGAATGAGAGCAAACCTATGCAATCGTAACTTTTAGACTTGCACCTCAGCTTGCCGGCGATACCTAATGCAACGAACAAGCGAGGCGAAACAAAAGCAAAAGGAGTAAACAGTGAAAATATTCCCAAAAATATTTTTCAGTAAATATAAAAGGTTAATTGAGATTCGTGGATTTTTTATGAGAAAAAAAACTGTTGCCCTCGGGAGAATAATATACGCATAAGATGGGACCATCATGCCAATTAGAGCACGTGAGCATTCGGAACGCTCCTGGTCGTGGGCGACGTCCGTTAACGGCAGGGGCTAACTTTCTCTACCGTATAATTCTACGACTAAATACGGGAGCAACCTTCATGGAGGCGAGACAGAGGACCCTATTTCGGTACTCTAATGGTGGTTGAAAATGGATAGGGAGCTGCAATGGTCACGAAGAGCATCTCCCAGCTGTCGAAGATACAGCCAACTACTATCCTGCTAACTGCAGAGTCCACCGACAAGATGGTGAGCACAGAAGAACCCGCTACGATCGTCCACAGTCCATTGCGGGTTCAGACCAGAGAAAACGTTAAGAGGTCACGTAGAGTCAGTAACCGCTAAAATAAAAAGTCAATTGAAAAACTAAAATTCGAGCAACATTATCCCATAGCATTTCAGAACTGCACACGTTAACCTCCAAATGTTCATAATTACCCGTTTCTTTTCATAAAATTAAGTCTACTGTAAACTTCATACTTAAACATAGGAGACGTTTTGCTTTAATCAACGTTTATCCATTCCGAAACACATTGAATCCGATCTGCCACAACATTTTCTTTCAGGACTTTTGGTCTACAGGTCAAATACTTTCAGTGTAATGGAAATTAGATATCCCCGTATACCTTTTCAATGTACAGTAGTCGCCGGCTATTAAGCCCACGGCGAATAAGTCCAGCTGCGTATTAAGCCCGCATCAGCTTGGGACGAAATTTTACATAGTAAAATCCGCCGGCCAATAAGCCCAGTCGCCGGCTACAAAGCCCAATTTGCCGGATATAATTCGTTTTCATTTTTCAAGTTAAATTTGATGACACCCTTTTCGGACAGCAGCAGACATGAGGGGTGAAAAGGACAAATCCGCAGGCGCAAAAGGCTAGCGCACCCGAACCGCAGCGCTGAGGACACACACACAGAACGGTCACAACGCGTTCAGGCTCACGCTAGACGATGCCGACAGGCGTGACCCCAAATCATACTAAGGTCTCGAAAACACACACAAACAGCCTTCTTTTCTTGTACATAACCAAGGTCTACACATAATACAGTACGTATGTAATGTATAGTGCCTATCCTGGGTTTGCTAATCAAGAACTAGGACTCTCCGTTTAATGCGCCCACCGCTTATTAAGCCCAATTTGGTCTGGGCGTGAGGTGGGTAGGAACATTAAGAAGCGTAAAAATAAGATTTTAGTTGAACATAAACTTCAGTTCCTAGAAAAAGTTCATAGTTGGGAAGTGTTTTATAGCATGAATATAGCCTGACAGGAAGACAACTAGATCGCTGGGAAAATACTTTTATTCGCCTGACGTTTCGAGATCCGTCGTGGATTCATCGTCACAGACATAAGCAGACAGTAGTAGCAGCTACGGGTAGCGCATGTGCAAGATTTCACAGTATCTATAGGATTAAGTCATGGCTGCACACATACAACGAAAACTAACGGTAATTGCCTTCTTGCACGTTGATAGGTTGTTGACCGCCATGCGGGCTCTGACTTGTTGAACTTTCACCCTGCGTGGTGGACTCGGGCGTGATGGTTGCTTGGCCATCTGGCCCTCCAGTGTCGGCCACCACATCATCTTATGCCAACACCGGCAATTACCATTAATTGTCGTCGTATGTTTGCCATTATGACTGTACCCTATAGATACTGCACACCTGTGCATCTGCTACCTGTATCTGCTACTGCTTCCTACTCATGTCTGTGATGCTGAAGCCGCGACGGATCTCGAAACTTGGAGCGAATAAAAGTATTGTACTATCGACCGAGTTGTTTCGTTCCTGCGTCTTGCATATTTGCTTTTCTTGGCTTGTATGGGCGATAAGTATAGCCTTTCATTACGCATCAAGAATGCAGGATTTGCTGCCAAGCAAGTCCGTACAATGCATTTTATATGTTTCACTGTATAGGAACACGGAAAAGAAATAACAAATATGGATACAATTTATTAGTAATTATTACTGAGTGCACTTTACGTAGGCGGACAAAAATAATTAAATTCCGAAGCAAACTGAAATATCATGCGTTTGTGCCCCATTTAAGTAATCTGTTCTCATTGCATAGGGCTTTGAAAATTTTAATGAGAAAAATTACCTTCAAAATTTTGGCCCTTATGCGCTTGCTGGCAGTCATTTGTACGTGGCGTCTGATGAAGCAATGCGAACTAAATAGAGTTTTATTAGTCTATGACATGCCGCCGAACGAATTCTTCCAGAGACTTTGTCGGCACGTATTAGAGACTTCTTTGAACCATGACTTCTGTGGGCGCCACTACAATTATGAATACAAAACATGACATTCTTATTCTGCGGTCTCTTGTGTAGTCACCCCTATGACATAGTTGCAGGCAGCCTATTAAGACCAGTCCTACTGAATATCTGTCTATCAAGCCCTGAGCAAAAACGGTCCTACCTTAAGGAGAATTTTAGATGATACTTCCGCTTTAGTTGATCGAAGGAGTGGTGGTCAACTATAAGTTCCGATGGGTATTTAATTAGCAGACATACGATTGGTCATTTGAAAAATAATTTTAGCATTACATTTTATGTTTTGCTGACGTTAAGCATTTCTTGCGTGTTCTTACATCTAGAGAAGTCGATTGATCAAACGTTGGATTTTCAGCTATCGGCCATGCGGGCGACGCATAAACGATGAATTGTAATCAGACTACATTTATTAACCCTGCCTAACGGTACAATTCCATTTAAATTGAACAGTCACTGACCGGAATGATCGCACGAAAGATTACGAAATACCTCATTCCTCTGACGTCCCAATCGGTGCAATCAAGCTAAATTTGATTGTCTTAGATTAACTTAACTCAAATAATTTACAAACGGAAGAGCTGACTTGCAATTATCTTGAAACCATGTTGGAATGCATACTCAAACTTTGGCCTGCTCAGTATCAGCCAAACGTTACATTGCGCGTAATGTGGAAACATATGTATTCGAATACTCTACAAAAGCATTATTTCCCAACGAAATTCCGCTTGTGCTGCTTTTTCACACGTTTTTTTGCATGAACAGTCTTTCATTACTTTAAAACTTAAATTTACCTAGTACTACCGATTTTCGCTATTTAAGAATTTTCGCTTTTCTAAAAAGCTGGTATTTCTTAACAACTTAATCTTACTTCATAAACCGCAATATGCCTTATCATGGAGAATAACCATTATTCTACTGCTGTAAGGCTTTGAAACATGAATGTGAGCTGCGTTTGCATAACACAGATTTTTTTGTGAAAATTATTTTACGAGTTAAGGCAGGTACTATAGAGAGCGTCAGATACGGATAAGTTGCGCAGCCGCTTAGTGGCTCCTACTCTTCATTAGGGATGGTCGTCTTCTGGCATGTTAGTAACTCGATGACCGCCATGCTGGTCATTACCTGCTGAAATCATGTCACCTGTGTTGGGGGTTGTTCAGCTGATTGCGTGGCCACCTGCCTCACTTGCATTGGCTTCGGAAGGTGTGTTCGCTTTCGCGCTCCCCTATTGGCTGATTCGTTTGGTCAAATGAGGGTTCAGCGCCGAATATGGAGCAGGACTGTCATTGCACTAGGTAACAGGCCGGGGGCACGATAACCATCACTTAAGGAACTCATGGTGAATAACGTTCTCTTACCAGCTCTTTCTTTTTGATTACGTTCGAACTTTTGTTTGTATTGGCAATGAGTTTCAGGCAGTTATCATTCAAAGTCAAGGTTCTTGGCCATTGAGCCTAATGCTCGGTTAGTGAATAATGGATAGTTCTCCCGCCGATTCATCGATTGAGTTACGGGTGTTGCTCGTCTGGTTTTGCTCCATGTAG
>JAYGXS010000001.1:36564985-36665818 GCA_036362985.1 Ligula intestinalis | reverse complement strand
CCTGGGCAGTCAGCTAACTGTTTCCGTAATGATGGATGCCATTTTATCAGAAGGTTGGAGGGTAAATTGACCTAATTGTGATTTAATTCAGGGCGTATGGTGAGCCTCGTAGCTCAGTAGTGGGCGTTGGCTGCGCAAAAGTCTGTACTGTGGTGTGGATTCGTCTCCTACCGAGGCCGCGAATTTTCCATCATTGGTAAACATTATAATTAATATACCTGATTACAGTCAGTAGAACAAAAGGCCCGTGGTTTCACGATAGAGTTTTGAACTTAATGAAGAAGGATCCCGATTTTGAATGCCATGTTGCCCAAATTGGCAGGAAGATATGTCTTTCTGATGACAGCTAATAAGCCAGAAATGGCCATTTCAGTCTTTTTTGTCAACATACCTCACGTTGCAATTTTAACAGGTAAGTTAATTGTTCAGTTACCATGAACAGTCGTACCGGTCCCACTTTATTATAGATTCCGGCTTATAGATAGTTGTCACCCTGGATTCTCTCCATTACCTCCATAAAACGTTTAACGTATGAGATCATGGAGTTTGCCTTGTGAATTCTCGCTCTAACTTCAGTGTGAAAAAAGGATTTGAATCATGCATTTGTTTCGAGTAGGAAGAATGGAAGTTTCATTTCCGTTGTATTTTCTGTGTTTTGGCTATAGCAACACAGATGGAGAAATAAACAGCAGAAAAAAAAACAAGGAAAAGGAAAAAGGTCAGGCTCTTCGGGAAGGAATTAAATTGTGTTCGGGATTTTTTCAGCTGCGAACATTTCAGACGAAGCAGCGCATGAGAAATTGAAATTTTTACACCAGACTGCTTGGCAAAATAAGAAGAGTGTGCCAAACATAAAAACCACTGGTTTGTTAGGGGGGCTTCGGAGTATCCAAATAGGTTTCCCGGAAGGAGAGAATATAAAAAATAATTATGGTTCAGTATGCTGAAAGGGTGGGTTGCCAGTGCATCAGTTTACACTTAGTTTGTTGGCCTAGCGCCCTTCTTATTGGATAGAAGCGGGAAGCAGAGAGCCGTGGTAGCAGTGCTTCGTAGTGTGTGTATTAATTGACAGGACGATTGTTGTGCATTCATTCACATTAAAAGATATTTAAGAGGTAGTTCAGATGAAAACATTCTGTGTTCTATGGTTGTTGCCTTATGTTTCATTGTCCCTCATGACTAGGCAACTGAAAGCGTACTACAGCGCTTACCTTTTTGAGATACAGCGCAGAAGGTTTTAGAACTGCTAAAAGTCAGTCATAGCAATTACCACCGGTTTAACCTCAAGTGAGAAGAAGACGACTTGATTGCTGGGACAATGCTTTTATTCGTCTGACGTTCTGAGATCTGTCGCGGATTCGTTATGAGAGACATAGTCAGATAACAGTAGCAGATAAGGTAGCGTATGCACAGAAGTTCGCAGTATTTATAAGATACAGTCATTACTGCAAACATACAACGACAATTAACGGTAATAACCTTCTTGCGTGTTGATAGTTTGTTGAACACCAGGCGGGTTCTCACCTGCTGAACTTGCGTCATGAGTGTTGGACTCGGGCGTGATGATTGCTCGGACATCTGGCCCTCCAGGGTTGGCGTAGTACGACGCGGTGGCCTGTTCGTTCCCAAAGTGGTGACTTGCTTTGGCCAAATTGAGTCTCAACACCGAATCATTGCACTTGTTTATGGATTGGGGGCCTGTGAACTATGACTCAAGTAACGGTCAGGACAATAAAAATTTTGTTCAAGTGGTCGCATCCCCTTCTTCTGAAGTCAAGTAATTCCCGGCTCACCCGATTACCACGTCTCACGAGAACTCCGGCCTCATCAAATTTGAATGTGTGGCCGAGTCTCGTCGAATGAGGCGCAACTTGAGAATTGGCATCATTTCGCTGCACTGCTGCCGCGTGTACGGCAATTAACGTCTTGAGAAGTCTGCCAATTTCTCCGACATAGTTGCTTTGCCCGCAACTGCACCAGATCCTGAAGACGACTCCATGTGTTTTTGTTAGGGCAGTAGGTGTTTCGGTTTCATTTTCTGACGCCTTATGGTTGCCTTACGCCTGTCTGCGATGGTCGAGTAATCTTAACGCCTGAGTCTTCTACGTATGATGAAAGTTCAGCTGGTCATAGCCCACATGCTGTTCAAATAACTACCAACACATAAGAAGGCAATTACCGGTAATTGTCATTGTATGTTTGCGGTTATGACTGTATCCTATAAATAGTTTAAAGTCCTGTGCATGCGCTACCCGTACGTGCTACTGCTTTCTGACTGTGTCTCTGATGACGAATCCGCGACAGATCTCGAAACGTCAGGTGAATAAAGGCATTGTCCCAGCGATCGAGTCATCTTCTTCTCAATTACCTTCTGGGACTCGCATACCCGCTTGTATATACGTCTATTATCACCCACAGGCTCCTTTGATCCGCAGATGCTTGGTCATATCAGGAATGTTCGCAAAGTTAGTCTTGCAGCGTCAAGTGGGAGAAAGTTTTTACATTCTCAGGTTTCAACTGTCGCTTTCTAGGTAAATAAGCGCGAGTACTGGTGTCCCAGTTTGAAAATTTCCTCGTAAAGAGGCGGCAGATGTAATATGCTAAGCAAAAAATATAAAAGCTGCATTATAGTATCGTGCATCAAGCCTTCATCGGAATGATCTAATACCGAGGTTGTTTAAATTATGGCAATACCCACTATGCTACTCACAAAATAAACTCTGCCACCACTCTCCTCAAACAGGCCTATTAGCATGGCTACAGCAATTATTTCCTTAGAAAATAAATAAATTGCCTGTATTAACTGTTGCGGTTTTACTTTGGGCGTCAGACGGAAGCAAAACCCTACCATGATCTGAAATGGAACTACATCATTTCCACACCCCACCCCACATACACGGCACCTCTGAAGCGAGCACCCGGTTGTTAAACGGCTATGCTGTTCGCATCGCCCACAAGCTAGCATCCACCCCGTGCATGGTATTAGTTTAAATAAAAGAGCAGTGAGTATTCGTAGTTCATCGTATTTCGTGCGTTACATACTTCCATGCGTATGTTTGTCACACGGGTCAACGCCTGGGCAACAGACACAAATCTTCCGATCATGGACCCTGAGTGTGACCATCAATGCGACCGAAGGGGCATTGAGATTGTCAAGCCGGCCCGGGCGCAAAGAACAAGAGGTTTTCGCCCAGCTTCGTACCTCAATGTAAGCCGTATCAAACGTCATTTTTACTAAGACATCCAGCACAAGAGTCTGCCGCCATAGTTTACTGACTCCTGTCACCGCCCCACATCAGAGAACGCTAATGCAGCCGCCTATATTGACTGACTATACTCCCCTTGCATCAAAAGGGAGACGCTGTCATTAGTCGTTCCTTCTCCCGCCGATTAACTTATTGTGGACCTCTGCCTATCCCATCTGGCACACCAGTGATCTGTTTGTCTGGCGCTCCCGTCTACTAGTCTGATGTGACACTTTTAATTTTTGTGTTTTCTTGCTTTGAAAGTCATTTAGGCAAGTGCCATTGCATTCGCCTGATGTAACTGCATCAGCAAGTGCATGTCAATTCATAGACAAAGTTTTAAATGGCGTGCAATGGCAAGGTAACCTTTACGTGCGGAAATTTTATAGCGTTATTAGGACCGCAAAGCATGAGCTCGGCCACAATATGTGTCGTTCCAGTGGGACAACGCAGGCGTGGCTTAACAATATATAAACTATTGTCATCCTTAAACGGCAAAGAATTAAAAACGGAAAATGTTGGAACTAACTGTTCCGCCATTTTGGCTGTAGGGGTTGCTGCATTTGCAGATAAAACACGCTGGATCTTCCCGCCTTGGGGTGTGCCGTTTTTGCATCCAACGTCTCCTAAAAGCGAATGGTTCTTTTGCTTTGGAAACGAATGTACACAAAGTTAAGGTTCAATTTCTATCTTTTTCATTTACCTTGAGGAGGGGTTTGTGTCCCCATTTTCGAAATTCGATTCTTTTTTGACGAACTTGCTTTGTTTTCTTTTAATCAGTTTCGACTGTATACCGCTTTCCTTCTGGTCCTCTTTCCTGCTAAATTATAGGCTTTTTACAGAAACAAAAAAAATAAGCAATAGCAGACGTGAGGTTTAGGACCAGTTGTTCTAGTAAAATCACTAAAATTTAAACGGAAATGGAACGCCAATGCAATGCTGTCTAATATTTTTCGCTCACAATGACGTAGTCCTGAGAATCCAAAATTTTTACCAGCAAAAGTCGAGATACAAAATCCTTTGGAGGTGATGGAGAGAATTCAGAAACGTTTTGGAATGGGCATAGTCTATAAACCGAAATTCGCAAGTATTAGATCACACAGCATAAAATTTGTAAAAAACAAATGTTAGACAGGCAACCACTGTCTAGCAACGACGTGAAAAACTGGAACAGGCATTTCTGGCTGATGAGCCGTCATCAGTTCATCATACCTAGCTCCAAGTGGTGCACTGTCCGAAGCTCTAACCTGCGACCTTTTGATCAAAGTCTTACACTTGGGGTTGGCTGATGACGACTTGTGAGCCAAAAATGGCCATTCTTTCCCAGCAATGCGATCTGTCTAAACCACTAGCCGCTGGGTGGCTGATCGTAGGGCTCTTGAATGAGTCCAAAGCCAGAGCGAGACAAGCGATTTCCGTAAGCGATCGATTAACGCTGATCAGTGAGTGTCCAAACAATGTTTATTACCTTGTGAGAAATATAAATGATAGGCTTATTCATCAAAGTACGCACTCATACTGGGAATACATTTTTTTTATTTTAGCAGCAACTTCCTCAATCCAGTTGTGTGAAAGCCTGGTGGTTAAGAGTCACTTAAATCTCGGAATGCGTATTTTACTGCGTTGTCCGAATTAAATTGTCTTCTTGTGAGAAAGTTATTCGAATAATAGGCGAATTTGTTGGCATTGGACACAATATCTCGTGAGTGTGGTGGATTATTAACAACTGTCACCTGCAACTTCCGCAGATGAGTCACTGCCATTTGCATGCTATGTGGTCTAGTGTTTTCGGGCAATGGAATAGGAGTCGATTGGTTAACCAATCGAGGCTGTTTTCTCGTATATTTTTTGCTCATTGGTTCCAGTTGATCAGTGTGTGCTTAGGTCATGATCGATGAATCATGCTTCGTGAAATAAAAATGGACCGCACCACTAAATTCTCGCGATCAATTTCTTTTGGGAAACATGGCGCACTAGGCTGTTTCTATGGCTTTCTTCGTCTACTCACTGTGCTGAACATTAATAGTTTTCGCATTGATCCATTTTCTACAACATGCTCGATTCGATTCATCAACTAAAGAATTTTTGTGAAGAGAAAGGACATTCACGCAAGCTTCCAAACATTTCTTTCTGCTTTTCATTTAGTTTATGTGGAACCCATGTATCCAACTTTCCACTTCTCAGACTTCAGTTCAGTGTAGTTAAATTGTTTGCTTGCCTAAACGCCAATCATCCACGATAATTCACACTTTAAGATGGATCTGACGCGATGCAGACTTTCGCTTTCTGGCCAACGGTGTAGCTGGTTCGATGGATCAAAGTTCCCGGACGAAGTTTTGCAAACCTATTTGATAGTTGTTGCAGCAATATTTCCGTAAAACGCAAAATAAGAATTTCTAACTGCTTATTATGTTGTACTTTCAGGTAAAAATGCACACTTCCTAATTGTGCGAATTTCTAATTTATAATCTCTAAACGAGGAAACTAAAAAATGTTTTTAATGGGAGAGGTTTGGCAAATTTCGATAATTCGTTTGCGCAAACAAAAAGTTTTTACGATTTTTGTAGTTCGAGATGATTTCGAAGGAGAAATGTCCAAATGTATCACTGACGTTACTTAAATTGCCAAATTTGGCCATGCGCCTAACTACAAATTTATATTTAAAAATCGAATGTTATGTGGTTAATGGCACTTCTAGGCCTGCTTACGGCAAGTGAACAAATAATAGCCCTGTTAGAATTGTGAGGGAAGGCAAATTTGTTGTTAATGTAGCCAACGCTGCGATATCGCCGTCTAACTGCGCCCGTGTGCGTCCCCAAGGAAGGACGCAACAGGAATGGCACAAAAGTAGAAGCTTTTTTCCATACCTAGTACAGAGTACTTATAGAACGCAAGACAGACAAGATTGCACCAATAAAATTCTGTTCTTGAGGGGTAAAATTCTGACTGTCTGTCACGCTGGACAGAAATATAGCGCAGAACACTAATCTTGGACGGCGGCTTGATTGATCTCATCACTTGCGCAACTTGTACTGATTCATAGTGCACCGTTAAATGAGTAATCAAGACAGCGGTATGATTGGTCGTAAGGCCTGCATCTAACAATATTGACCACCTAGACAAACAACGTAGACCTAAGACGGTATGAATATCAGCTCAGAAACGAAAACGAAGGCAATCTACGTGCGGTTTTTAAATACACATATGTGACTCATTCGCCAATTTATGTTAACTAAGGAACACGCAGTGTATTTTGATGCAACATACTTTTGGCCATCGCACATATTTTTGATTGAAAACTCTCAAATGTGTTCATGAAAGGTATTTTAAACCCAAAAGGGGACATTTAGGCCTGCACGTCCCAGTCGTCTCAACAACTTCGTGTGAAAATGTGGTAAATTGACTATGTTCATATTCCTCTACCTTGTCGGATGCTGTTATTGTTTTAAAAAATTCAATATTAGCAAGGTCTTTAATAAAGTAATGGAAAATTAACTGCTTTTTAAGCTAACGGCACTTCTGCACACTATTTGCGTGAACAGCGGGTCTCTATGAGGAAGCCTAATAATTTCTACGTATTATAACATGGAAAGAGATTTGTCAATCCAATCCGGTATGTACATCTCCAGCAGAAACTGAAAATTTGAAATTTCAGCATCCATTTAACTATAACTTTGAACTTCTGACGGTGTATATGCGTCAGTGAGGCTTGATTGGTCTCATATCATGATTATCTGATACCATTTTCCCCCGCAACGTTTTGACCTGCCTTAATCTGTCATGATTGGTTACCTTCCTGTATAAGATCCATTTCCGGTATTTTATGCCCCTAAGGTAAGCTGATAAGTTTTTTAACAGTTATCTGGGCTGTGAAAATTCAGTTGATAGGACAATGTTGAGGCCATTTTCAATGTTTCGCTAAGCAGTACAGTCATCCGCTAAATTCAAATGTTACTGCGTGCGTGAACATCCAGCATGACCGCACGGCTAGCAGTGTAGACACCTGCAGCCTGTCGAACTTATGCGCACTGGGGTTGTCCCATAAAAATTTTGGGATTCTTAATTACTCAAAATATGTAAGCTGTTAAATACCATAACAAAACCAATGGTTTTAGACCTTCCCCACTGAGTTCAGATATCAAGCTATTGTATTTTTGCAATTCATCTCCTGGCCCATTTTCGAGTTGTTTGACTGGGCTCTGTATACATTAAAACGTGCTGATCCTCATTGAACTCTCGCTTCCATTCAGAGCGCGCAATGTCCGTCATACCGATATTGCCTTCTTTGAATTTAGCAAACCATTGTTGAGCTATATCTTTAGCAATAGGACCTTCCCTGCAAACAGCACAAGTGGTTGTAGCGGCTCCTCTATTAAACTGAAAAAAAATGAATGAAAACGCTCGCGTTCCAGGTATTTGCATGGAATAACAAAATTTTTGGAAACGTGCATTGTTTTATAACTGACACTTCACCGTCTCTGAGTTGTAAATAAGCAAAAAAAATTAACTTAAGCATTATAAACGGCTTTTGAAGACATTGAGTTATAGAAACAAAATGACATACAATAGGAAGAAAGCAATCAAAACGTAACTTGATAAATGTTTAAATAATTGACGATTGCACGATCTGGTTGGCCAACACAAAGTACATAACCAACACTTTTGCGGCAATCCTAGTTCACTGGAAGCCACGGAAAAACGATGCACTTAACGAGCCTAGAAAATAAGTCAACCATCTGCGCGTGAAATCCGGAGGCACTAACAAACACGAAACACTGCTACTTGCGGTCGCCGCATATGTAGTTCTTGCAAGGCTAGCCACATCGGACACCTCTTTAAAATCACAATAGTCGCTTTATGATATTTCTGCCACCATATGAAATTACTCCATGGAGGTAGGAGGCACATTAATGGATTTGCGTAACTTTGGGAACTTGACTAACAGGACTCTTGCCAAAGAGTGGCTGTAACCCCGCTTTAACTCCTTCCCACTTTCCTGCGCAACAGAAGTAAGACATAGTCCTTAAATCGAGTTGTGACATAAAAACCGCCACTCTAACCTCAAAAACACCCCAAAACACACTAAAACCATTGCAAACTCCAGCCAGTTTCCTTATTTTATGAAAATAACCATCGCAGGCAGGCCGAAGTAGGCCAATATGCCGTTTTTAGAATGTGCTAAGTTCAAATGTTCTTCCGATACTGGATGCTTGTATGTTTTTGAGGGGCTATGACAGTAAATTTTAGCGTTGTTTATATTTGTTTTTGCGGTAACAGTCTCGTTTCGGGCTCAATACGGCAAGTGAAAACCCCAACATTCTGTTGTACAGGAGCGGTGGTACTTTGGGTTTAAATGGGTGGGACATATCAGGAAAGAAAAAAATAATTTAAAATAGAGCGTATAATTAGGAATGACTTTGTGACTATGGAATAGCTATGTAAATCAGCTGATGTTTGGTGCCCGATAATTAAAATGAGAAATAAGAAATATGCAATAGTACCCGTGAATTGGATGCAATCGTATGTCGACTCTATCTATAATTTTAAGGATAAAAGTAAACCATAAAAGATGGGCATTATCTCCATTTTAAAATCAAAATAACACCTAATGCATTTAGATAGATATTGTTGCTCCATAAGCCAAAACCCAACAAAATTCCACCAAAAAGTATAACTTAAATTAAGGAAGAATTTAAATTTAATTTAATTAACATTAATTGAAAATTTTAGTTAGCAATAAGTAAATTCAAGCTGGTGAAACTACATAATACACATAACGTAAAATTTAAACCAAAGCAAATTGAAATGAATAAAGCTAAAACTGACCACCGGACGCTACAGAAACCCGTATGGAGAGGACAGGGTGGATGGACTGTGTCGTACCTTTTTGGTGAAAAAACATGCTTACTAGTATGAAGTAGGTTCACAGTTATGCGAGATGAGCGAAGTGAGCCCAAAACGAGACTACCACCTTTTTGAATGAAATACTTGCCGACGTCATGTGAGATGGCGTTCATTAGATTACTTTGACGGTGGGACTGCCGTAACTTCGAAATTCTGGTTCATGTCCGCGATGAAGACAGTGCCAGAAAATGACGGGACATGCATCAGAAATTGCTACGGACGAATTGATTATCTTTGGTGTGGAAATAAATGTGTCAACCCTTTACCGCGATGCCTGTGGTAAATTTGATACAAAAACAAAATTTCTGAGATAGCCCTGTCTGGGGTATCTCATACGCTACGCATGTTTTCGGTTGTTTACATTAACTATATGCACCAGGAGCGTTATTCGCCCGAACAGTTGCACACGTATTCGCTTGAAAGAAAGGAACGCGACTGATAGAAAGAACAATTACACTCCCCTGATGGTTCAGCGTCTTTTTTGAACAAATCATCCCATAGAGTAGAGGATAACAGCCGTGGATGCACAAGGAGGGGCCGCATTTTAAAAATAATGTTTATCTACAACTGTGTAATTGGCAAAGTCAGAAAGTTGCATTTATCGAAAACTGCTGTAATTGGGTGTGGTTGTCGCTTGACTGCTCAACGCAATTTCATTACCACTGCTAGTAATTTGGCGTAATAAGCAGCCACCAATTTGGTTCTCCGTCCCCAGATGCAGCGCTCGTCAGCGCACTCCCCACGGGCCTAATGACACTGTCTAGACCGTCCCAGAAGGGCAGATTAAGAGAGCTTGAGAGTCAGGTTGATGGACTGAGAGCTTCGACATCGATTTTATTAAAAACTTTTTCCCTCTAATAGATATAAGGCTGGTTGCGCTGTAAGTTGTGCACAACTTAGTGTTCAAGTTCACTTATTCTGTTACTTGACGTACAATAATCTGCAAACTTTACCAACATATCGGTTCCGAAAACAAATTTTCACTAGTATAAATAAGTGCAAATGAATAAAAAAAACTCTGCTCTATAAGGCAACATGGCAAGCGCCTAGGTGTCAGAGGAGGAAAATTTTCAAAAGAATTGGGCTCTATTTACCATGTGCATAAATTTCCTGATAACGCATTTTCTACTTGTTATTGGTCATGCATTTTACTCAACTTGCAGTCTAAGTTCAAAGCCTCGAACAGAAGGATTTTTTTTGACCACGTCAATTTACCTAAATTGCCATTGGAGACAACCTTCCGGAAGGCAAGCAATTTTCCTCCTTCTTATAACTGTCCATAAAATTGGTAATTTTTTAACCTTCTGTTATGTTTGCATACAAATATGCGTCGAAGGTATCGAGGACCTTCCGCATAAACTTGTTTATAAAATCATTTAGCATAGAGGTAAGTTTTTACTTCCTGTTTGCTCAAGACGCCATTTTATCGCTGTCCTTTAGCGAAACATGCGCAAAAAAATTTTTTTTCTATGTCCATCGTGGTTTTGACCAGCGCCCGTAATACATACAATTGCAGGAGTTTTGACTTCGTCGAATCTCCAGGGCGAACCAATTCACGCTGAAACGGCCGGGAATTTGAAGCAGCGTTATTCCTCTTCACTGCTGCTGCATGTCAGCTATCTTGTCTCGCCGACGTGGTTGATGTTTCCACAAGTATGTTGGGTTGGACAAACGATTCCACGCATTTCCACCGAGTGAGCATGCCTCTTAGCTTCATTACGTGGTTCTTGATGGTGGCCTCGGGTCTGCGTATTCCGTTAACAGACAACGGTTTTCAAAATGCCCTTGACTACCGGTAGCAGTATGTTTAAAATTAAGCATTTACCGCATTTTCTATCCTGCCTTGTCCTGATATACCCAAGCTGACGGAGTTACTGATTATGAACAGGCGTCAAGAGTACTGTTATTCGGTAAGTCCATATTATGATTTACTACAGTGCATCTCAGTTCGCTGATATAGTATCCATACGCAATTGATTCTGTGGTAACAGGAGAAACTGAGTAGTGGCGTCGGTAAGGATTCTTTATAAATTACACCATAGTAACAAAAGCCCTGTGTTTGTGTATTACGGGACCGGGGGCAATAGGGGCTAAATGGGTTGGACATACCAGGGGAGGAAGAAAATAATTAAAATAATAGCATATAAAATTAAAAATAATAGCAGTGATTTTTAAAATAACCTAACGTTTGACTCAAGATAATTAAAAAATAAAAACAACCACTAGGTAAACGAAACTGCCCAGTTTCGGTCTTAAGGTTAAACCACGAACGTAAGGTTTTTTATCTCTTAAACTCACGATAGCTCTAAATATATTTGGACAAGCATTTTAGTATGATAAGCCGGAAAGAAGTGGCATATTGCTAATAAAATTAAAGCTAAACTAAACCAAGATAACATGAAAAAATAAACTAAATTAAAACGTTTGTAAACAAAACGCAGGCTACAGTTAGGTAAACTTATTAACCGTAAACTAATGCACCTGAAGACTAAACCGAAGCTAAAATTCAATCAATTAAACAAAATATTCAATTGAAAATTAAGCTAAATTTAACCAAACCAACAGTGATAAAGTACAATTTATCACACAACACTACAGGTTTGCATGTAGAGAGCGAAATAGTGTGCTTAATGTTCAATAAGTACACAAAAATAGGCCTACCAGAACGAAGTAATTATTAATTTATATATAAGTGAAGTACAGTATTACTTATGAGGAATCCTTGCCCTTGCATCATATATTCACTTTCTTGAACACCCCAGGACAATTCCATTGGTAGATGGGGATGCCAATGAAGGCCAGTTGGCTATTTGCTTTTCCCCTACATTGCAAAACTGATGTCCGGGAAGACAGTGTAAGGACGTTCTTTTTTGACTGGAGGCCCCGGGTCCCATTCGAAAATATTAGGGTTGCATCCACATACCAAGTGTACAATTTTGTTCTGTGATTTTGAAAACTACTGAGCACAATCGTTGAATAAACGCCCTAGCTATGGCTGCCAAAATCAATGCACCCATTGAGCTGCGTCTCACCTGCGCGTGTGGCAGGTGTGAGAGGACTCATGTCTGTCAGCCATCGTGCCTAAACCTGCTTCTTTTTGCCTTGAATTTGCCTTCCCATTGTAGTAAGGTTGGTTTGGAGGGAGTTGTGGTAGCTGCAGCGCAGGTTGGCTTTACCAAAAACACATAATCGAAGAATTACTCGATGGGACTACTGAATATTATGCGATGAATCTCATTGTCTATGATGTTTGGTCTATCCCCATGTGGAATTACTTGGGTTAACGAGTTCAGACTCTGCTTGTGACGCCTTGATGCTGGGGGATTAATGCTTACTTGTCTGTGGTTCGGCTCACATCCTCTAAGTTTATGAGTAGTACGTCCACAGAGAGAACGATTTGGAACGCTGAATAGAAGCGCAGCTATAAGAGAATGTCGCAGTGTTCTGGACTCCCGCTTATTGTCCCGGATGATTCGCATGAGTCACTGGCTCGTACATGGCAAAATATTCAACTACAAAGATCTTTTATGGCGATATTTTTTCAAGTTTGGTCATGATGAACGTTTTTCTTGATCGTTATCTCGTTAATCAGATTTGATTAAAGTCGAGAACACACAGGATTCCATAAGTCGCAAAGTAAAGGGTATGGGTAACCTAAGTGTGCTCTCAAGTCAAAATAAGGACTTCATCAAAGGCCTGATTCATCTCAGTCCAGTGATATCAACAGTGTAGTTAAAATTATCACGTGTGGAATTTCAGAAATACCAACAGCAATAGCGTAAAAGTGTACGACCTCAAGACATTCATACGTGCCACAAATGCTAGATTGTTTTTCGTGTTCAGTAGTTTCGTTTTTGTTAATTGTAGAAGGAAAATTTTGGTCGTCGGATGTGTTCCTTGCTGAAACACCTTGTATGATCCAATCACTAAAACTGTCGATCGCCTGTGGCTCATAAATGCAAATAACATATTATTTTTAAAATGAAACTATTAATACTTTCATCAAAAACTTCTGCTTTTTTTAATTACACTAGTAGATAAATGCGTTTCGAAATTGTTTTAAAATAAGTCAATAACAAGACCTTTAATATGACTATCCATATTAACGGAGACTAAAACGTAAAAATGGTATCAAATACCCGACAGTCAGATATTTGCAGATGAGTCCAAGTTAGGACGTCTTCAGTCACGTATTTTATGTCCCCAAATCCGACGCTTCACAAAAGTCCAATGCGCACACTACAGCGGGCGCTGTTAGGCTAAAAATCAATAATTTGAAGTTTCACGTGGAACAACTGTGCTTGCCGCACGCCTACAACGTTATAACCTTCAGTTTTCACCGAAAACTCAAGCTCTAATAGGTAGACGGTAAATGCAGAATGGATGACAAAGATCAGCCGTTCCTAATTGCCAAGCCGGTAGAAGATGGCAACGTCTCCAAAGTGGCCTCTCAGATGGAAGTCGCAAACAGTGTTGCCTTCCAGAACGTTGATGAACAGTATTATGCGGGAAAGTTAACAAGCACGGAGATGGCTATGTTCAAGGCCCGCTTCATCCGTCTTCACCAGGCTCTTAAAAAGTAAGTTATGCTTAGTTATGTTTTGATGCTCTTGAGATGTAAAGAGCTTTTGCTTATTTTTTCAACAAATACCGGAGTTATTTATCACAGACTTTTCTATGTAGCAAGAGAGAATCCAAATATACTTTAATAGTGCTTTTACTTTAAAGAAGAAACATTCTTCAATAAAAACATGGTTTACTCACTACCTCAAAAAGCAAATGGTTGTGAGCCATATTGTTGCATGATATCTGCTTTATTTACTTTTAATTAGTGGGCGAGGCTTGCTTTTCCTGTGAAACTCTTAAATTGCGTGACCCTCTTTCAGTGCTTCCTTAGCATATTACGAACCTGGAAATAGTTGTCGGTATGCCACCTCCTTCCCACACGTATGCAAGCACATACAGCAGTTCCTTGCCTATTAATAACTTATCAAAAAACGATTTTGCCAGTTATTTGCTTCAAACCCCCTCAATTTCCTCTTAATTAGACCCATGCCCTTAAAAACATCATTTTCATATTACATGCGGCCATACACCATAGTTTAGAGCTCGAGAGTACACAAAAGTGGCTCCAAACTAACGCTAAAATTTGCTGTCAATGAGACACTTCGTTTGTTGATTTCCTCTTAGAAGGACTAGCTTAAACCCGTTTCGGAAACATCTCGTACTCCACATCATGCATCGCTCCTTTTATTTGTTCTTCTTACTGAAGCCTGGCAACGTGCAAGACTTTGGCAGGATTTTTTTGTCTTTGGTTCATATTGTTTAAGTTATCAGGAGATTCAGTGCTCGCGACCAATTGACAGGTGAATCTATCAACAAGCAACTGACCTGAATTCTCATCCAACTCTTGGTGAAGTCCGAGATGCTGAAGTGTTTGCACAGCCAAGTTTCTGACTCTCCTTGATGAATTTTTATCCTATCGCCAACGGAACTCATCTGTCCCGCTCTTCCTAGGGTCTTGAGAGAGACCCTGACAGCCATAGAAATTGGTAGTGTAGGCAGATATTATTACTAGCAAAGACAAGGGAGGCTAATAAGCCACTCATATCGACACCCAATCGGCATCCCACCCGGGCCTCGAACTCAAGAATTTTCGATCAGAGTCAAACGCCCTAACCATTGAAGCATGAGCTCGTTGTCTTGCCGGGTTACGTCAAGGGATATTGACACTCATTGTTGAACGTTCACCCGGTAATACTATTTGCCTATACTAACAGCTGCTATGGCTGTCAGGGCCTCTATCGAGGCCCTAAGCAGAGCGGAACAGATGAGTTCCGTTAGCGGTTGGGTGACTGTTAATTCATTGATATCAATGTCCCTCTAACTAACCCGGCAAGACAACGAGCTCGTGGCTCAAGGGTTAGGACGTTTGACTATGACCATAATGTTCGTGAGTTCAAGGCACGGGTGGGACGACCCTTGGGTCTGGGTTTGACTGGCTAAACAAGCTCCCTTTTCTTTTCCGGCAATAATATATATGTTCCTGACTGCCGGCTAAGTCGACTTAGGCTAGCCCATTTTCTCAATAAACCGGTGGACATTTTGTCTGGAAGCAGAAGAGGGAGGCCTATGACTACTAGGCGGGCATTTTCTTTAAACTAGACGTCTACGGAGCGTCTCTAATGAGACTGAAACTAGATTGCCTCTGGAGCTAGAATGGTATTTGATCTCACATCTGTCCATTCTTGTATTCCACTACTCCTAGCTGCGTAAGATGGATTTTTGAATTTTTCTGCCACAATCGTTTGTTTTACTGTGACTATTTTCAAAAGTGTTTTAGATATTGTAAAGAGGGATTAAATGGTCGCGTTTAGTATAAGGATATTTGCTGCATGAATTTCTATGAACTACAAAACTGGGACCATAATTTTGGCTAACAGAGAACCATTTGCATGAGCATTTAGGAAAATATTTCAGGCGCCGAGACCCTCTGAAATCTCTAACAAAATGCCAATTAAACTCGTTGAAATGTGCGAGGCAAATAGTAAAATTTGATGGCAGCAGTGCCAGTGTAATGTCTGAAATTTCTAACCTGTGGTCAAGAGTTCCGCGAATACTGCACTATTAAATCTAGAGGGAAAATTGACGGACATACTTTCAATGAATTCTTATTGGGGCAGGTAACAAATCAGCGTGCAAATACCTAGCCAGTTAGTCTGCTAAGGGCAGTTCAGAAAGGTTTACGCGAGAGGATAGGAAATGTACACCAATATATCCAGGGCAAAACGCAATTCAAATACTCTGTTGCTAAAATATCTCCCTGGCTAAGAGTACAGGAAAAGCATTTGAAAGCTTACACTGGACCATTTATCTTTTGCACATTCACTAGCATTTATTTACTTGAACATCAAGTCATTAGTTGCTGTTTGGCTAAAATTAGGCCGCCTAAGTCTTTAGCTAGATCCCCCTCTCTCGGCAATAACTCCTGGTTATTCTAATCCACAAATAATTTACTAATATCTATCAGTCACTTGGAGCAGGACCTATTTTGATTCTGGCATTCCGAGGGTAAATTTATAAGCTCCACCTTTTCTTAGGCCAAATCTCCTCCTCCTCAGGATCATATTCCTTTCCTCCCTTTAATCATGTGCAAGTTATGCTTGCGCCATTTAGCTGAGCGGTGATTCTACGTGCGTTTCTTTTGTTGCCACTCAGTCGGAAGAAACACAGCCATTGTTGCAGGGTCTGACACTTCGTTTCAAAGACCTCCTGTCCTATGGCTATTCATCTTTGCAGCGAGTGATTCTAGACGCTCTGACCTTATCACCTAGTCGACTGCACGCGCACGTTAAGATGGTCACAGGCTCTCATGTCTTCAACATGAAAATGTCACCCATCAGCTACAGCAAGACACGTCGCTTTCACTCGACTATGCTTGCTTTAGTCCATACCCATTAACCCATTAGTGCAATTTACAACCACGTCTGCTTTTGCACGTGTCTTGGCCTCTGGGAAATCAAGTTAGGCAAACAAACGCTTATGGTTAATTCATCATCAGGCAAATACAATAATATCAGAGAGGGAAGAGTTAACAAAAGTTTAAGCGACCAATCAGCAGTAATTGGGGGAGAGATGTGGAGGTGTTAAGGGATAAAGGGGGTCATATTCTAGTCATAATTAGGGACCACAGAAGTAAAATGAGGGAAGGGGTCCGGCAATTAGTTCTTTTCGGCCCGTCGTCCGTCTTGTGTTGTGTGGGGATGTGTGAGAACGCCAGATGTCATCGCTTCGTGACGGCGTGGGCGGCCTGGGGGCACTGGCTTTTGCTGTCTCGTTACCGTCTCATTGCGTGTTAGGAAGCCTTTGGATGGATTTGGAGTTGGTCTTTGGCCATGAGAGCCAGAGTGCCTTTACAAATGCCTTCTTTACGCATACGATTGGGATAGTATGCCACAGGGCCACTGCCTCTGCCGTCGCAAGTATCCGCTGATACAGAAACTTGAAATGATTCGTCGGGCTAAACTCCTAATGTCCAGGTTCCGTCTACGTTGTCTGTGACATGGAAGAAGTAAACTTGCCTCCTTTTGGAGTTCAAGTTGTAACCCGATCATACAAACGCAGTTACACAAGTGGTGTTCGGATTCTGAGCATGTGCTCTGGCTCTTACACCTCTTAACTGTCTGAGAAGCATTGTTGGTAAGTAGAAGAAAGGAGGAATGTGCATTTCTCACGTACTAGCGGGCGTCCGCTTACCACATTGTAACCATGGGTTAGAGGAGATTACGAACGCGGACCCCACAGCCGGTCATTATTGTGCTGCGTAAACTGCGACCGGATTCATATCGATGTGTGAACTAGTCATGATATCGTGGGCATACGGGCCTCGCATTTGTCTAAACTGCTTTAGCCTCAGATAGGAGTATTCATTGCTATCGGATAGTCTAGAAGCTAGCTCCAGCTTTCGAACTCGTACAGGAACCCAACGTCAGACCCTACAAAAGTTCAACAACAATTAATTGCGGGATTTTGGGACAGCATTAAAGTTGAGAAGATTTTCATCAGGGAATTGGCGCGCACACGTAGGCTTTTGATAATTTCTCGTTGGGCCATTTATACGGGCAGGGGGTAAAATTTAAACATACGCGCAATTACGTTCATCATTATTTGTTAATTAGTCATGGGAATTAGGGGTGGTTTATAATCTGCGTGGCAATGAAGGTTTGTTAAAGCCGGACCAGGGGAAGGGGGAAGAGGGAGAAAAAACGCGGAAGGACACGGGCAGTGATTTGACGGTTAGCCATACCAACCTTGGAGCTTGCAAGGGTTCTTTTGCGTGCACAATACCGGCTTCGTCAACCTGAAAGAGGCTGTTTCTGCCGTTGCTAGCAAACACTGATCCAGGGAGTTTGGACATTTCGGTGGGACCTCAGAAATCACTATGGCGGTTTCGTCAGTAACCACACGATGTTCGGAATCAACCATGTGGACCAGAATGTCGCCTTTTATACTCTTGACTTCACCTTTGCTGAGCCATGCCGAGAGGTATTCGCTTATTCTTTGAGAAAGGCATTGGCTAATGTGACCAATATAACCTGCTTCATGGGAGCAAGTAAAGAAGTAGATGTACATGAAAGTGGTCTGAGCTGGCAATCTAGCACTCATTGCATGCCAGCGCCCCTTGTGGCTGCAACTCTTTTTCACATTTTGCATGCGACAGTCTGCATAAATTTTCAGGCAATTTCTTTTCTGAATTTCAACAATCCGCCCTACCGTTGTACGGCATCTCATCTTTATGTTTTTCACGACCTTCGAGCACTTCACAAATGGCGCCACTCACGGTTGTTAGGCAAACATTAAGTGCATCAGAAGAGGCAGTCACTAGAACCTGGTAGTTAATGGTCTAACGTCTCGGATTATCTCCCGAACTAGTCATCAGATATATTCACGGCTGAAAAGCTTAAGGCGTTTCGTGGGAAGTTACAGTGTCGTTATTCGGCTTGATTGCTTACTTTGATGTGAACGTCTGTGAGTTGTCCGGGGCATAACTCGAAAAAAAAATGAAATAAGTGTACTCTTTGTGTTGTTAGACTTCTGAAATGCACCTTCCGTCTGATTTTTCATATTGCCGATCACGACCGACAGGGCGTGCACACCGACTTCAATTATAAAACCTTGGTAATTAGCTAATATGGAAGTCCAATGAGCAAAACCGAACAAAATGTCCTTATAACATGGCACTGTTGGTAAAAAACAAATTCAGTGGGTGGTATAGATGGTGACGGTGGGCTCAGAAGTCTTTGGAAAAAAATTGAAAACAGAAACGTGATCCATTGCATTGTTAAAACATTCCAAAAAAGCTTAAGGAAAAAGGGCGCACAAATCCAATGGAGAATTATAAGAAACCGTTTGCCCGAATCCAAACCCTAAGCTCCATTCCCAAATCTAAGATCTAATAGTAACCATAAAACGCTATTCTGTAGACCCGAGTCTTACCTGCAAACCTTGCTCCCCATTTCCATCAACGTGTTGAGTAAGCTATTTTTTGCATAACTCCCATGCTGTCTGAAGACGAACTGGGGAACCAGAGTCGAAAATTCACACATTAAGGAACTCTCTCTCAAAGAACTGCTTTTACCGAATTATACTTCTTGAGATGCAGATTTATCAATCTATACAACTAAATAAATGCAAGCATACGCGTACCATTGCTAACTAGCCTTACAGTAATAAAATCATCGAAAATACATATCGGATCCCTAGCAAATCTCTTGACTCAAAAGCTTTATAAACAATTTATCTGACTTAAGCTCGTCTAAAGCCACATTTGTGGTTAGTTGGCAGCCGCAAATATTGAATTCTTACTTCCATTTGTCGGTCTTAGGTCTATTTAAATTGCATTATTTTCACTCGTTAATTCTCCTATCGAGAGAAAAAAATATGGACCTTCCTCCGAGATCCCAGCGTTGATTTCTGGAAAATTTGGGTAACAGATTAGGTAATTGCCAGGCCTACAGAAGGGTTGACTTAAGGTTTCCAGATAGTTCTAGGGAAAGGCTTCGTTTTTTGGCAATGACTCGATAATATGTACCACGACTGTAATATTACGTATTAATGGGAGACCGTTATTTCTACATCGTTCAATTTTTCAAGATGACGTTTGCTTGAACTCAAAATTCCCGAGTTAAATAATGTCATTTGTTCTTGGGTCTTCCTCATCTTTCCGTCTTTGGGTAATCAGGGATTCATGCTGTATCTTGACCAGCCTGAAGTCAAGGAAAATGTGGTTAGACGCAACCAAGTAACATATTCTGTTAGCCTGCGGTTCGCAAGTTTGATTTTTTGCCAAACATAGTTTTGAGGCTTTGACTGAGTTCTGAGTCGGCGGTTAGAAGTGAAAGATGTAAAATGATCTTCTGCTCTTTTTGATTTATGCTGAAAATTCTGCTCTCACTTGGTTATCCAAAAAGGCAGTAAAGATGGTCCATTATTCCCAAGATAGTCAGCGCATATGCCCCACTAAAAACCATCGGACTTATGCTGAAATTATCACGGGACATTAGAAACCGCGACTTGAAAGGCTGTCAACCGACGGTCTTTATCATTCATTGATGAATGTTCCCTTGACTGCTAACGGAACTCATCGGTCGCACTCTGCCTAGGATCTCGAAAGTGGCCCTGAAAGCCTTAGCAACTGGAAGTACAGGCAAACCGGGGCAGATGAGGTCCGATAGCGGTCAAATGAACGTTCGTAAATGATTTCCAATATCCCTCGACCTAAACCAACAAGACAACGAGCTCGTGACTCAATGGTTAAGGTGTTTGACTCTGATCAAAAGGGTCGCCAGTTCAAGGCTCAAGTGGGACGCCACTTTTGTCTTGGTGTGACCGGCTGACGATGAATGATAAGCTAGAAATGGCCATTTCAGTCTCCCTTGTCTTTTTCGGCAGTAATATGGGTCTTTTGTATTCACATCAAGACAGATAGTCGGACTTCAATGGCTTCTACTCAGAATTGCTTCTGTGGTATTCCCACGTCCTTGAGGCCCGAGTCACTGCTCTGTTGTGCTTGTGCAGGTCAGACGCACATGCCACGCTTAGCTGGGCTGTTGAGTCTTGCTCGTTACTGTGTCCGATTTTGTCTCCAATCTCCTTAACAGCAAGCTCAGGTTAATGAGGGCAAAGTGAAAGTGTATTGAGTGAATAACAGACAATTTCTGTACCTTACAGCTGTATTATGAACTTGCCTCTCAAACATGATTAGAAATTACACCTTTGCATAATTATTTAGACAAAACCAGGAGCAATAAAATAACTACTCCTGGGTACTTTCCAACAGAAGTCAAGCATAAGCGAAAGTCGCACTCGGAAGCCCCAAACTTTGAATTTGAGTCACTAGTTTTAATCCGAACGGAAGTAGATAATTTTACAACTGAACTGCGATTCAATATCTTGGCGACTGAGATGGAATAAATTAGCACTGTTTCTGAGCACAGTCTAATTGCTGCACGCACCTTTAACTTTGACTAAAACTCCTAAAACATGTCGCAAGCATCAAAGGCTTTTCAGAGCTGATCAGTTGGCGATAGCACGCATTGGCATTTGAACCTGACGTCAGCATTCTCTGCGATTGTTGAGCAGATTAAAGACGAAGTGTTGAACACCAAACTTCTTCTATTTTGATTTGTGAATTCGAACTTCGGGATGAAAGGAAATGGCGGTAATGCAATTATTTCATCGTAGGTTAAGGATTGTTTGCTTTCACGCATAGCTGGACGAAATTTGTAGTTTCCCGCTCTATTCGACAGCAAAATATCGCCTGATTCTCGCGTCGCATTTACTTCGGCTCCTTTATCAGGGAGCAGTCTGATGCGATTGCCCGTTTTTAGTCTACTGTTCGCAAAGGTGACTAGCACCAAAAGAGACAGGCTAAAAATATACCCAGTTAAATGGCTACTTCGTCTACGAAGGCAGGATAATAAATAATGTAAAGGACATGCCCCATCTCACGAAATGTCAACCAAAGTTCTGAAATCTGCTTTGAATTCGAACAAATTGCCTGAGCCAGAATTTAATAGTGATTATAGTGCAACCTAATCGTAAGCTAGTACACTTGCGTTAGGATGTCAGCCTTCGAATGACCTTCTGTCTGGCTGCCTAGAAAAAACATACCCTGTAAAAAATGACGGCTTTAAAAGTATGATTTTTATTATTTATTTTTAATATCCTTTTTAATTTACATATATTCTACATAAAAGATTCACAATATTATTATTTTTTGTACACTTTGGGTAGTAAATTACTTACTCGTTCAGCTTTATAGTTAAATAAAAGATATATTTTGGGTCTGAAAAAGTTTTTTTTTGTGATATTATCTACAATCGTTTAATTTTATATACAAAATACATCCTATACGTCAGTTTATTCTGCTTGCCTAGGAAATATACAATGGGATCCACACTTATTGCCAATTTTTTGAGTTACGTGATCACGTTCTCACGGTTCAGCGAGATGGGCAATTTTTCTGAGGCAGGATGTTTACAGGATCTATATTTTGAATGATCAAAATTCCGTGTAATGGCTGGTAGAGTTTAACATTTTCCAGCGATTTCCAAAGTTTTTTTCAAATGAATACGCTTTTTTAAGCAAAAAAATGCACAAAATTATACTTTGCTCCAAACCAGTAGATAAAATAGTATTTTTCCGCTTGCTTTCAAAAAAATATAATTGAATTTATAAAGGCGTTGAAAATCAATGCAAGAAATGCATAGCAAGTAATCTCCCATTTTTTACAGCGTATGCTTCTTGCTCATTCAAAAGTCGTTATCCTGATGTTACTTGGGCTGCACGATATTGCAACCCTCCGGAAGTACTTCCTTCGGATCTGAAACGCATTTTAGTAGTTCGGTTGATATTTCATAGGATAGGCAACATAATGTGCCGGATTTGGCTTGAGCAAATCAAACTAACGGCAGTCCTCAACAGATCACAGAGAATGGGGTCCTCCAGCCGTTATAAATCAATTTAAGTCGGTGCTCGCTTATCAGCGGTTGTGTGGGACAAATTGATGAAAGCCAGGTTTCCTAGACTCGGAGTTAGACAAATATTTGATTCTCCTTAGACTGACTCTATGTAGCATGTAGTTTGAAAACCATGAATATGGATATTTAACTTAAGGTCATGTTCATAATTGTTCGTAAAGTTTAACTGATTTTCACATGTTTTAGTATATGAATTGAAGAAGACATAATTGGCAGTCAAATCAATAGAAGAAAAAATATTGTTTGCATATTTTTCAAAAAATGAGTCTGACTGTTGGCGTGCGTTCGAATCACACCGAGCACGCGAATGTTTCACAATTGGGTCAAATGAATTATTCAAATCTGGCACTCCGTCCTAATGAAAGTGGACTCGCTGCTAGCCCACCTTTAGGGGACGCCCATATCGACTGCTAGCTAAAGAGACTTTTTCTGTGCCAGTTTTATCTCGCCGTGTCATAGAGCTCTTTCAGACAGATTAACAGAACCGCGATTAACTCAATTATCTAAAACCCTGGCATGACGTGCTTCCTGATCGATAACACATGCAAATATCATTCACATTGGTCAGAAATGTACACTCCAAATGCTTCTTGATAACCAACCCTGCTCCTTAGCTAAGTAAATTTTGCTCCTTCTACAATTTATATCGTCTTCCATACAACAACCGAAGATCCTATACTGCCTACTGACGTGAACCCCATTGCCAGGGACAAAATAGTCCAATTACGAGTGTTTTACTGAGCTTGGCTGAAGAAATTGCTAGTGTCATAGGTATGTCTGGTAGTTTTGTGGACAACTGAAGCTAGTCTGGCAACTGACAGTGATAAGCCAAAAAATGTGGGGTGCTTGATCTCCTACTACTCACCGCTTAAGACCAAAGAGGAGCTCAGAAGCTCGTTTAATCCTTGGATCAATCTGCGACCTCTCCGACATCGATGGGAGTTCGGATTGACCATAAAATGTAAATTTTGTCCTTTTCATCGGTGAAGCAGAGAGAAGTATGAGCAAGCTAACACGTCATGGCAGCCCTTTGTTTTATCGTGAAAAAACCGAATATCTGAGTACCAAGACTTTTTGGTGTGTTAGTCATCGACATTAGAAGTTGGCCTTCCTTCGTTAAATTTAGTCTACTTAGAGGAAACTGAAGCACTTTGTTCATGTTTTTCTGCAGGAGTTGATTTATGGGACAAGGTTTACCTCTATTAACATTCAGCATACAGTTGTTTCTACACAACAGTCCCCTTAGAATGTATAGCCGGAAAGGGGAAGAAAGCTGCCGAACTTTTAAGTCTGAATGCAGTTTCAAGTAAATGTATCTGGTTGCCTGGGGTGACAAGTGAATATTGCGTTGAGTGTTATCCCAGCCAGGAGGGAGGAAAAGGAAGGGTTGATGAAGTTTCTGTCGTTGATTACGGGCATATCCATCAAGTAATTTCACTTTGGACCTGTATTTTCCTCAACAATGGGATCGTATGTCCGGATGTGTTCACACACCTAACCAGATGTCTCAAGGTTCACTTACCTGGTACATGCTTTCACGAATGAGCTTATTTTGAAGATTTTAACAAGACTTTGGGAAAAGAACCCATGAGTTGGGCAAATGTTGTAGAACACTTAAAATCAGCAAACACTCAACGATATTTCATGGACACTCTGAAACTCAATGGAATTCATCCCCAACAAAAATTACACAGTAGTTTCAACGAAGAAACTTTATTTTGGTGCCGCCAAAATAGTTTGCTCGTTATTGCATCTGCCACTTCTATGAAAACTTCTTAGCAACTATTACTTTGTAATATAACTGCTGTGTTTCAGTGTACTTAAAATCCCTTTATTTTGAATTGAACCTTTGGTTGATGTGTTCGGGTCGGTGTCGAGGGGGAAGGTTTAACCTCGATTTAGACGCATTGAATGGCTTATGCCAGATACTCTGTCACTTGCACCGTGTAAAGAAATTATTGTTTGCTTGTTTGTTTGAAAAGAAATTAAACATGCTTCTTAAATCAAGACTCACGTACAGGTTGTCAGAGCACTTTATCTAAAGAGATCAAATGTAGTTCACAAATTTCTCTTCTAAGCTACAAACAATGTGAAAATAGTACTATCAGTTTTTTCCTGTTCCCATTGTCACGGAACCAATGTACAGTAGTCGTCAATGACCATGCGACGTTCATTATAAAATTCGATCTGGCATTTAAGCATATATTTAGTAACACTATTTTGATTCATTCAGTTTATTGAATTCTGCGAAAGCCTTTTACTTAGTTAAATCGTCAATTTAGTTAATTTTATTAAGATAAATGGCCATTAATTTTTGGGAAATTGGGAAGAGTCTCAATTTGAAGGAATTTTCTATGCTATTACGAAAGAGAGAACCAAACTGAACGTAAATGTTGATAATGCAAAAAGGAACTCCAAAATAAGTACAATAGGTATTAAAAAACATACCTTCCCGAACTCGAAAGGTTTGTCGAAAATTGTTCAGATTCAAGTGAAGCCAAGTTATAGGAATCACATTTTTTTGCATTAACATCGTGCACTTGTATTTTAAAAATGATGTTTAGCTATCCTGTGAAGTTTTTTTGCACAAAATGCCTTACAAGAACCATTTCTTTGAATGCATAATTAATTCGCTTCGTGAACTTGACACAAAAACAAAATACTCAACATGCTAACGCTAAATTAAGACAAGGAAGGTCTAAATGAATTTTAATCGTGTAGAAATATCATATTTTGTGTACTTAACATTCACCTTTTGCGCTTTTTAGAAACAGAACAGATAGAAGAATAATAAATATTTCAAAAAATGGCAATGTATATGGCCAGTTGTTTTTTGAATAAGCATTATTATATCAGAAAGTGGAATTAATCTTCTTTTATTAAAAATAATCCTTTATAACGAGAAAAGAAAGTTCCTTCATCTCCAGTCAAATTGAATCGTTTATCTTCAGGAAACTTGAACAATTCGCAAATTTCATTGTGATATTACGTTGGAAAAGTTAATATACGCAGAATTTGGTCAGCTTAACATCTAATCAAAGCATTTTCTAAGAAGTTACCTTTAATGGGAAAATTTGTTTATTTATCTTAGAAATAGAAGTTTCAAAACTCCACTGCGGACAAGATTTACACTTGACAATGTGTTTTGCTGGCTTGAGGCATTTCTGTATATCAAAAACTTTGCCATATTCATTAAAACAACTATCAAAAAACACTTTATTTCAATAAATGCCTTTTATATTTATCTTATTGAAACAATTTTGTTGTAGACGTCAAACAGATGCAGAATTTATCAATTTATCAATGAAGACATTAAAACAAGGAAAATTATGAAACACTTTTTTGATGTCATTCAATAAATAGTTATTTATCAAGAGTAAAGTTTACATAATATCTTGACTACAAGAAATTTCTTTCTATATATCGAAAGTGATTGCTTCAAGTTTAAAATTTATCATAATATCCTAATTTATTGTTCTAATTTATAGCTCATTTTACGTCTCCAAAACCGCGGGATTATCGAGAAATTTTTTAGTTTTCTTTTCAAACACTTAGTAATTCCTGTAGTTTTTTTAAGTACTTAGTATGCTTGATGCAGTAAATAATTATTTCTAAATCTTCCTAAATGCATTCACACGGAAATTTGAGTAATGATCAAATTTATACAAAGTTATGAAAATTGCATGGTCTTTGGCGACTTCTGTTTAAATAAAAATACTTCCTGCCCATTTGCTAAGAGAATGAGAGTAAGATGTGTGATTGCCGTTGATAGAACAGAATAATATGTTGCAAATTGAGTAAACATAACAACACTTATAATGCAAGTCCCAATGTTTCTGCCGGTAGTGCCTAAAAATAAGGTGACCTGTTCCTGTTACCCATCTGTCCGAATTGCGCATGTTTGTATATCTCAAATTGGGGCATTCTTATATATCGATTTCCTTTGATATGTACTTGTCTACCTACTGCATGTAGTTCAGTAGGAGCCGTCATGATTATCGCTGCAATCCAAAACTCGGAAATCTTTAGCTTCCTGTGGTTGCTTCCAGTTTTATTAAGCTACGTTTTGTTTATAGTTTGTTGTTTCTTTCATTATTTTGATTTAAGTTATAGTTTTAGTTAAGCTTATTATTCATTAATTTTAGTTTTTACGTAATATACGGTAACCTGCCAGCTTATCGTTCTAAAATATCTGTCCACATGCATTAGAGGCAATTCTGAATTTTAAGAATGGAAAAAGAGCCTCTCTTTTGTGGTTTTACTTTTATCGCCCAGTTGCGATTTCGAGTCGAAATTGTTTTGTAACCTAGTTGCGCATAGTTTTGTGTAGAGCTCAATTTGTTTTGGCTCTACTTGTCATTTTAATCATTGCGCACAAATGTTTGGTCATTTTAATGATTATTAACTATTATTTTTTGCATTTATACGTTAAACTATCTAATTTATGTTTTATTTTCTGTGAGATGACCCAATCATAGAATCCCTAGTAACACCGCTCCCGTAAGACAAAGTGATGGGGCAAGCGATATCAAAATACCTCGGTATATAATATTGTTGACCTCAACTTGTTTTCTATCTTGCTGGAAACATTATAAATAAATGGCATCCGATAAACGAAAATGTGTAACCGGTAATTGCTCAAAGAGTCCAACAAACTGCATTTGGCGTAGGCGATGGATGAAAAATGTCGACGCCACTTTGGTGTGAAACTGAGGCTAAAAGATGTCAGCGGTTGGCCAGTTAACCAACTCGGTGGTAATTGTGAATGAATTTCCCCATATTCTCTAGAACGTACTATTTTAGTCTAAACTGATAGTTTGAGGGATTTTTATGGCCTTCTTTCAAACGTATTTTCCCTTAACAAGATATGTTTAAGAGCAGAAAATGAACCTTTATTTTTTATTTTCCGAATTTTCGGAGGGTCACTTATAATGATATTATTCTTGAAATTTAATTCCGATCCCGCTATTTGTCTTGGTTTAAATCGCGTGATATTTTTAGATGTTTTGTATCTGGGCTAGGAGCTCATAATATTTGCGAAAACATTTTAGCAAAGGCTTTCCTTATTAACCTTTAAGGTCCCGGGATAGTGAGTATAAGTTGCATCAGTTGGCCAAATACTGTATCAGCATGGTGGAGCATCAAGAACTGGAACTGACCAAAGCTGAACAATTCCCCGAAAACGCCATTACTGAACCCCTCATCATGCGTTCTCAGATACTAAGCACGTATAACAATGCTATGGAAACCGAAGAGCGAGTAGAGACGCTCATCTATGAGGAGGGTCTTCTTCGAGAGGAACGAAAACTACTGAAACGTGATTTCTCTCGCCTGCCCACTGCCGAAGTATGTGCCGTTTGCGAATTCGAAACCTGACAAAAATTTCTTTTATAACAGGTTTTCTTCTAAATCCCAAAGTCAACAAAAACACAAGCAGACTCGTTCAGTATTTTTCCTATACGAATTTTAGGAGGGCATGTTTAATCGGGACAGATCCCACCAGTTTCTAACACAAAGTTATGCCACTTGCTTATCAGCAATCCTGAGCCGTTGCTTATGAGCAACATACTGTCATTATACCCTCGACGTATCTTATTCCTTTGAGAATATTGGTTTTCTAACACACGGTAATTTGTAAATATTCAAAGAATTTGGTAACTGCCGAGCACGCAAGATATATTAAGTCCTTTGAGTAAACAGCGTATGTATATACAAATTGACACAATTCAGAAAAACGTGCCTTATTCTACAACTTCAAATTTATTAAAAAGTAATGCAGTTTTTGAACCAGTTCCACATGCCAAATCAATTAAACTTATATCACCTTTTACAGATTTTCTTTGTAGTCTTCAGGAGCAAACTGACTAAATTCGCAAAAATATTCCTTTTCGAGTCGTCTAACATCTTCCCACTATAGATAACACGTTTTACGTTGGAGGAAGTCCAGCGGATATACATGTATCTTTCATATGACCATGCTTTTGGCGACGCCATACCGTATTATGCGACTCTGTACTTAAAATCAGTTATTAACAGTTTCAAGGTATTTACTCCTGGTTTACGTTTTTAAATCAATACTCACTTACCAATTAGTAAATATTAACAATTGGCCTATCCTCAAATTAAAAGCTAATTAACCTTAATTCTCAGCTCGTGCTTTTTGTTTCCTTGGCATCAAGACAAATTTTTTCAGGACGACACAAATTTCCTTTTTTAGTGTTTAAACAAATAATTCTCTTGTTTGCCTTTAGTTGGAAGCGTTGGGCGAGGATGTTGATATTTTTGCGGTAAGTTATTTTCGGGTTTGTTTGAAACCCATTTGCTATCGTTGTCCTAAATCCCCATTAGCAGTCTACAAAAGAAAGTTCCCGGTTTATTCTACGAATTTCTGTTATTTGTAACAAAAGTACATTTTGGCCTGTCTCTGCCATTTGTGGTTTCCACCGAAACGCATGAAAAAAATGACTAAGTGTCTGCAAAATGCATAGAAGCGTAAATTGCTTTTAGACACGCGAACAGAGAAACAGTCCTAAGTCACTCAAAGTAACACTCTGTTTTCAAATTACTCACGGTATCATTCTCTTGTCTAAGCTTCACCACAACAACTTCTATTCAAAAAACCTTTTCTTCCCTGAAAGGGTTACAGAGGTCTCTAAAAATTAGAAGCATTCACTGAAATGAATGCAAAATAGCCTCTTTATCCTTCATTAGACATCAAGCTTTTGCCCTTAGTTTCATACTAAAGAGAAGATATTATTTAGCCATAAGTGCGTCCGTAAATACTCGTATCTGCGAATACGAAATATATATTACTCGGGTTATTTAAAATAAGCACATTTACCTTCTGTGCTCCCATGAAAAAGCTGCCCGGATTCTGAGAAAATATTTCAGAAGATACGATCCATGGTACTGCTTTGCCGCTTGTGTTCAAAAAACACAAATCATCAAATGCATGATACATAATGAAGACATCTCAAAATGCCCATAATAACAAATTTAAAAATCTTAACTCTTCACTCTTCATGTTATCAATTCTCAACAAGATACGCTTTCCTTCAAATTAATATACAATGATTCCCTTTGCGCATTTATCGGGGAATATAATTTATAAACCGATGCAGGAAACACGCGCAATACTTGAATGATGGCTGTTTATAATGCGTGTTTACGTACGTGAATGGAACGAAACTCAAGCAACTACCAGCTGACTCTCACAAAATGGGGTACTTGGGAGCAGTTTTTATGAAAACTAACTTTCCCACCTCCTGTAGAATATTCTTTTCATCCGCGAATGTCTCCGAAATCCCCGCCGAAGTTTTAAGACTTTGGTTGTTAAATTTAGTAAACCATATTATCTGAACAGGCACTTTCAGTCTGGTTTAGCGGCCAGAAATAATTTTTCGATCGTGCAGGATATCGGAATTTGGTAGAAAAATAATTCGACTAGGCTCAAATGATTAATTATTATGAAGGTGTTGCAGGTTTGAACAATTCAGTTGAACCGACTGTGAAAAAGCTCGCGGCCTTGGTTGGAGTCGAACCCACACAGCCGGGAAGACTTTTGAGCAGCCAACGCTCTACCATTGAGCCAGGAGGTTCACTGTGAGCCGTTACTTTATTCACACTTGATCCAATATACCCGCCCAACTTCCTGCTTACATGGAAGCCACCACTATGGACGCAGTAAGCGGACTGCGCAGGCAGGATTACCTAAGCAATCATCTAAAATCCGCCAGAAGGGCTACTAGGTTCACTTTAGATAGTTTGACTGCGCAAAGCCTTCCCTGCTGTGTGAGCTCTACTCGCACAGAGGCTTCAAATTTTGCAAAATTGGGTCAACTGAATAGCATTAAAGATGTGATTCGTAAGTGGTAAGTGAAAGAAGGAAGGAGCATTCACCAGGAGGGTGTATTTTGTTGACCGCCTGTGGTTCCGCGTCTGCACGCGCCTCACCATGGCTGCTAAATATTTCCGCGGCCTACGTCTTTAGTAGAGGCGACAGCACCAGCAGTTAAGGAAGGTGATGATGGCGACACAAGTGAGATTGAAATGTGAGTTAAACGCAGCGGCACATCCTCTATTGCTAGGCTGCGCACATGGCAAAGAGCGGCATATCATGAGAACTGGGAGCCTGAATTTCCCTTCTCTGTGTGTGGGGATAGGAGAAACAGGTACCACAAACGGTAAAAACAGAATAAACCTCTTTCGGTGAATACTCCTTCCTCTTGTGGTCTCTTATTATACTTGAATATGTTTTTGAGACTAAGTTTTCGTCAATATTGGTATAGTATTTGTAGTTATGTAAGCGTAAGTAAGTAAGTGTATTTAGAAAGAGTAAAACTGATGGTTGAGTGGATTATGAGAATTTAAGTGTTATTTTATACCGCCATTTTGTCGGGAATCTGTTCGTGCACAGGCATTTATATCTTCTTCAAGGAGAATTATGAGCTGATTATCTGTTTTCGGCTTATGATAATCGGTTGTCCATCGTGCTACTTTCATATATGATTCCCTGAAATGGCACCTAGCCTGTCTCTCAGGTAACCATTCATTTCCTTGCATAAGAAATTCCTTAAGAAAGGCTTTCGTACATTCTGTCATTTGCATGTCCCTTATTTTGCCCAACTAAGTTCGCTCTATACAGGCAGTCACCTGACACCTAGTAGTTAACAGCATGCGAACTGGTTGCAACCGGGTAGTGATTGGCCGTTTGTAAACTCACAGTCGAACTTAAAGTAGACTTTCGTTGATGGAAGCTCACCGATCAGGTGACAAGACTCACTTTTTCTGGCCTGTCCTCGGGCTTCTATTCCAGCTGCGCAAGTAGCCGTTCAGAGGCTTGATTTATGGGATCGAAAGATTATTAAAGCGTTCGACTTTTAACTATCCGGTGGCGAGTTTGGGACCCGTATGATGCGCCACCTGCGGTTTAGTATAGTTGGCTGATGACGGCTAGTAGGCCAGGAATTATTATATCATTCTCCTTTGTCTTTGTCGAAAATGTTCCCCTATCTATTAAGTATACTTTCATCGTAGATGACTCAGGACGTGGCAAGATGTAAAAAACCTCCACCCCCCTTCCCCTAGAACGAAAAGTGGCCTTGCAGTTAGTTCCAGGATGCATACACATTTCTATGTACCAACACTAACTCTAGCCCAAGCCTTAACCCTCACTTTCACAATAGCTCTTCTTTTAACCCCAGTTCTAAGCCTGCCTTAGGCTTAACTTTAATCTCACTGGAAGTTAGCGCAAGCTAAACCGCATTTTAAAACGTAAATAATCCCACCTCTTGCCTGTCCAAGACTGTTTCTAAGACTAAACTCGCGGAAACTAGTCATCTGCCCTATACAGGCCAGAAGACTACGGCGCTGTGTCCTCTTTACAAAAGTAAGTTCAAGAAAAGCAAGCCTACCCAACCCAATCACGTGCTTTGCTTGCTGAATAAACTGTATGGGCTATTAGCAGGACACTCATCCTAGTTGGATGACGGCGAGCATATGGGTTCTTCCGCTATGCTTTGAAGCTTCGCGTCAGGAGCCGGTACATTCGTTTGCATACCCAGGAGCAAAAGGAACAGATAAGTATTACTTATTCCTGGTCGTGGATACAAAAATAGGTAGTGAAGTACCAGTTCGGCTGACGTTCGACTGAATAATTACTAAAGTATTAATAGTCTCCATCCGGGGGGCAGTCTTGCTCACAGAATAGGACGCAAACTAGGCACAGCGCTTTTATGCACACGAAACAGAAAACTATACGGCATAGTTACGGTACGCTTATCTTCGTACTTTGAAAACATGCGGGTTGACCTCACTAATTCTCCACATCCAAAGTGGAACTGCCTTCACAGTCGGTACCAAAACCTTCAGTAATTAAAAATCAAGCATCATGAACAATATTTTTTTCTTATTCATCCGCGTCGGAATTATCAACGCAGTTTATTCAAATACTTGGTACAAGCACCAAAACGTTAATTAATCAGTTGTGTGATATTGTAGCATTCTACCTTCCCCACAGAAGCGAATGAAGCACTGTATTGTAATGAAATAAGTTTTTGCCCAGGACTTATCGGACGGGTTGTGTTTTCGTTTTTTGACCTGTGACATACGTTAAATGAACTGTGTTACTGGGGTTATAATGGACATCAGTCCAGTCAGCCACTTAGTTCTACCTATTTCTGATTGGCTTGGCTTAAACTTCTTAAATGATTGACGAGGGAGGAAAATATAGTTGGCCCGGTGACGATCAGATAGATGGCTGCACTCAGAAAACAGGAAACACGAACTCATGTACTATAGAAATTGTTATAATAAGAGTTTATGAGCGGGCTAAACGAAACTGGCAGGTAGCTGCTTTCGGGAAGCGAAAATTAACACAAATGTATTTACGCGAATATCTTGTTTAAATGCACCAATGAAGCGTAAAACGCGTGCACGTCGTACAAAACACGGATAATTGAAAATTGCAGTCGGATGGAATAAATTAAAACCGAGGGCATCAATTAGATTTTCTAGGTTAATTACTCGCAGCCCAAAAGCACGATGGAACGAGTGCGTTCAGTAACCGTTGACTTTGACTCTCATAATGGTTCTGACTGAAGATATAATTGAAGTTGAGGACTCTGCAAGTCTACCTTCTAACCTAAACCTACTTCCAGAGTTTAACACTAATCCTACTGATGACATTTAAGGGAGGCATAGCGGGGAATGGTCGAAATGAAGGATGTTAAACTAAGCATACGCAAGGAACACATTTTTGGAAGTAAAGTCTAGCTGGGTCACATAACAGATCTTTACCGTTGGCCCTTAGGCAACTCTTTTACCCGAGATTGAGCAATTTAGAACTTTGCCAATGAGCAAAACACGAATTTATCAGTTGTGTGATATTTTGACGTGCTAACTTCCCCACAGTAGCGCAAGAAGCACAGTTTTATCATGATGTAAAAATTTGTGCTTGAGCTCCCTACAACACGATTTTATGTTGTTTATCCTTAAACTGGAGTGCGATATTCGTCATTTCCCAGCAACTGCTGTCATTTTAAGAGATTGGCAGAAAGGGTTGTGCTGCCTTTTTTGGCCATGACGATGGACATATATGTTTCACGAACTGCGCTGCCACGTTAGAATGGACATCAATCAAGTCAGCCCTTCACTCTACCTATCTATGATTAGCTTGACTTGAACTCTTTAAATGATTGACGAGAAAGGTAAGATATATTGGCACGATAGATGGCCGCACTCAGAAAACGGGAAGCAAGGACAAGTTTACTATGGAAATATTTATGATAGGAGTTTATGGGTGGGCTTAACGAAACTGACAGATAGCTATCTTTGAAAAGCGAAAAGTAACACATGTTCTTTCTCGAGAAGGTTTGTTTGAATACAACAATAGAGCGTTAAACTTGCGCATGCCGTCCGAAGCACGGGAAATTCGAACTCGCAACTGGACGGAATAAATCAAAACCGGGGGTATCAAATAGATATTTAAGTTTAATTAATCTTAGCCTTAAATGTATAATGGAACGAGGGCGTCTCATAATCCACCGGTGAGCGTCCACCTACAGGTGAAAAGTATATTCCTAACTCTGACTCTGACAGTGGCCCTGATTGAAGATATTCTTGATTATGAGAACGTCGGTAGCTCAGCTTCTTGCACCAAGCCTACTTCCAGAACCTAGACATAGCTCTAACCAGCTCTAACTCCAAAGTCAACGTTAACCCTACTGATAACAATTAAGGGAGACATAACGGGGGAATTTTCGAAAAGGAAGGATGTTTAACCAAGCCTACCTAAATAACACATGGTGTGGAAGTAAAGACAAGCTGGTGCCATATATTTGCTTGTCACTCTCAGACCTTAGGCGACTTTTTTACCGATGATTCAGTGTATTATTTTCTCATCATAAAATATCTAACGAATTTCTGGAACTATTTCGATGGCCCAAACGTCAGAGGATGTCACAGATACTAAGCTGTCCTCTTCTCGACTGGCGACTAAGGTGCACTTTTTCTCTAATGGAGGGATTTGCATTCTAAAAGGCATGGAGTGCAAAAGTAAAACGTTTAACCCACAGGGTTCTAACGATATGCCGGCGGTGCCTAAATTTAAATTCAGCCACGGCACCCGCGCCCAATCATTCAACTCTTTAACTAGGATGCTGAGGTAACATTATAGACGTGAAAATGGGCAGGTGGGGCTTGAGAAACGGCGAAAGTCCTCACATCAATAGTATTTCCACACAGAAGGCATTATTGGCGCTCCCGACAAAACAGTGGTCCACGGCAGTTGGAACTGGCAGTTATTGGTTAGTTCAAAATCAAAGAACAACTTTGTTTTAGTCTTTTATAAATAGACAACCTTCGGACTTTTGATGGACTTTAGCTCGGGGTGCTTTAGCTGTCAGGCGAAAAAGCTCTGATTAATGACTTTCTGGTGGCTGGATGTCATGTGTAAGGGGTACTTATTCTTGGGAGAGTACACTGAGTCGCAGACGGACGCGCCCACTGCCGAGGAAATACGAATAGGAAAAGATGCTGCGTGGAATTCTTTGGGTGGAAAGAGAAAGCTTTGACAACTTGAGAAATTTGTCTTTCTTGGATTTTCTCGTTCAGGTAAGTAGCCCTGTTGAAACTCAATGAAACACGACCTGTTCAAGGTACAAAATATTTGGCTTGGGTGTGGTGAATTCAGTATATATCTCCTTTAGTGCAATTAACAATTGCTCCGAAAGCAAATCAGAGGTATATTCAAATACAAAAATGGATCAAATATTTCAGCCTTTGGACAATCCAAAACCTCTTGCAAGAACAAGTTAATGTGCCACACTCTCCGTAGTATGCTTCAAACCAGCAGACAGTGATTCGTGACAGGGCTTAATGTCCATACAAGCAAACATGCGTGTCCCAGGAAGCAATTGAGAAGAAAAAGACTCGATCGCTGGGACCGTACGTTTATTCGCCTGACGTTTCGACATCCGTCGTGGATTTATCATCAGAGACATGAGTGGCAGAAACGGGTAATGCATGCACAGAATTTTGCAGTAGTTATAGAATATAGTCATTACTACAAGCATACAGTGAGAACTAACGTGAATTTCCTTCTTGCGCGTGGATTGTTTGTTGGACGGCACGCGGGCTCCGAACTGGTGAACTTTCATCATGGGCGGTAGGCTCGGGCGTGATGATTGCTCGGCCGTCTGGCTCTCCGGTGTTGGCTTACGATGAGGTGGTGGCCTGCCCGTTCCTCAAGTTACGACTTGCTTTGGCCAAATTGAATCTCAGCATTGAATATGGATTGGGCAAATAGTTGGACTTGTTTATGGATTGGGGGCCCATGAACCATGACTCAAGTAGTTCTCGGATCACCCGATTGTCACCTCTTGCGAGAATTTTGGCCTCATTAGATTTGAAAGTGTGGCCGGGTCCCGTCGAATGAGCCGCAACTTGAGAATTGGCAAAACGTAAACGCATGGTTCCAGCGATCGAGTCTTCTTCTTCTCAGGGGCTTAATGTCTTAAAATTGTTTACGGAGTACAAAGGTGACCAATCAATGTTACCGTTTCAGTTAGCAAAGAATTGTCTGACAAGTTCCCCGTATAATTTGGACCTCAACTAACATTGTATAAGTTCGAAAGGTAAAAGGGGACTGATTAGAGTTTAAAGTGTAGTTTATGTGCACTGTTTCCCTTAAATTACGTTTTTATAATATAAATACACGAGTTATTTTATGTGGCCTATCTCATATATGTGGTGGGTTAACATTTACGAGTCCCAAAGTCCACTCTAGTTGCAAATACATTACATTGCTTCACAACTGGGCAACTTAGTCAAGAAAACGACTCTATAGCCGTCGGTATGGTCCGGTTGTTGTTCATTCGTTCGAGCCCTCAAAAATGTTTCTACGAGTCGTACCTTCTAAAACTGACTATTCGTTATCAAAGAATGGCAGAAGGTATCAAGTTCAGCATAAAAAAGAATAAGTTGCAGCTCTAGTCGATTGCAATTTGCAAATCATATTCCGATATAAAACTTTTAGTTAAAGTCTCACATAACATATGATTCACAACGGCAATCGTAAAAATTCAGCAGTCATCTATTGTCAAACGCCCTGGAAGAAGACTGCTTATTGGCCTACTATAAGACCGTCAAATAAATGGAGGTTCCTTTCTGATAACAGCGTTCACAGGTATATTTACTAGTTGAGCTCCTTGTGTTGGGTTTTCTTCCCATGTACTAACAGTTAGTTTGCAAAGTTGCCAACATAACTATTGAGGATTTCCTTGACTTTAAAAATAGGAAATGGAAAGAAGAGTAAAAAATCTCCAAAATCAATGCCAAGAACATTGGATGGAGATAGACATGCTCAAGATGGATGGAAAAAGGACGAGAGAGCAGTTGAGGTCAGCAATAGATACCCTTGACGACGTTCATCAAGAACACACTGAAGTACAGCTGAGACTGAACAGAGTTAAGGTAAGTCAGGCGGCATTCCTGCACATTTCGTGCTTTTATACTTTATGAATAAATATTTTCTTCGATAAACTGCAGACACAAATTTATTTATCTATAAAAACACGTTTAAGGCTCCCAAAATCTGCCTCATTAAAATATATTTAATTGCATGCAGTTATGCATGTCATTTTCTGCCGATACTGATCAAATTGTGGTATTGGCGTATAACTGAGGTGTGTTTGACGCAGTCTTAATTACTAGCTCCCGAAGCGCGGTTTTTAAAGTCCAAGAATTAGTGAACTCTAGTTCATGCTCCGGTAAAGTCAGCACATGGGACTAAAGAATCACTGAACGATGATGTTGCATGCACAAAATTTAAAATAATCGTAACTAATGGGGTGTCGACTATTAAATTTTTAAAAATAAAACAAGGTTTGTTAAAGCTTCATAAATACAATGACTTTTTTAATTCATTGAATTGTGCACCAATATTTTAAATGCGCTTTTGCCATTTCATCGCTAACATGTTCAGTCTGATGCTATAAAAGTCAGATAATCGAGAGACGGTGAAATCTCGGAATGCCATTTATTGTCACAATTTATTTTTTTCCCTAAAGAAATCCACTTTCCGGAGATCAGATTTGATGAGTATGATGGATGATGTGGAACTTCCAACTCCAACTCTTGTAGTCCTTCCACTGTGATTTGTACGGTTTATGGTTAAGTGCTGTCATGCAATAGAATAAGAGTCGAGCGGATAAGCAATCTAGACTGTTTTTCTGCACATTTTGGATCACTTGGTCCAATTGGTTGCAGCATACTTTCGCCCTGATTGAGTAATCAGGTTTCGTTAACTTGAACTTCGTTGCACCTGCACCAGACTATCCAAAATTCATTATCAGCTTCTTTTGAGGAATATGTCGCTTCAGATTATGTTTCGGGGGCTTTCCCTTGCCCAACCCTTTATGTTGAAGGTTCTGGTACGGCTATGGTACTTGGTCTACTGCTGATCATACCTTACACTAGATTTAGCAATGAATTAGTTTTTGCAAGCTTCCAAATGTTGTTGTTTATATTTCATGCCATTCATTTGGGAGCCACATGAGTAACTGGTTCGCTTTATCGACTTCATTTAGGGGAGATAAAATTGTTTGCCTACTAACACCAAATATTGGCAATAATTCATGTACATGTTGAACTGGCCTTGACTTGATGATGACTTCCAGTTTGCCGCTATCCATCTTAGATTCCGTCCGAGCTCATGGCAGATTGGTGAGGCCAAAGTTACAGGAGAGAAATCATGATAACTAATTTGATACTGTCTGTTGTGCGATAATATTAGCCATTTATATTCCGAGCTGCCTGTGATGCTGTATTTCCACGTAAAAATTCATATTTAATAATTTTACGAATACCCGACTTTCTTATATTTAAAAAATTAGCAAAAAAACCATTTGATATTATTTTAAAACGCAATTAGTTTAGAAAGGGAAACTTTTTGTTGCAGGTTTCTAACAAAGAGCAAAAAAATTCAAAATATAATTGCAATGTGAACTAATAACTTGCCAAAGTTGCCCACATGATTCACTACAAATTTCTTAATTAATGACCCACTATAAAATATTTGATCACACAAAAACTTGAATTCGTAGCTTTCATTTAGTCTGATTAATTGAAGTCTTATATATATGTATACTCAAACTTAAATTCACTCACTTATTGTCTAATCATTTATCATCCTGGAATGAAGAGTTCTGTTTACGTATTTCTCGCGTTCATAAAGGTTCTTTTAAAGAGCTCTCAAAGCTTGAGGAAATATATGATGGAAGCCCATGACATCTCGACACTTAAGAAAGATTTTTTCTGTACAGCGGGCATACTCTGAAAGCTAAATGAATTTCAATGGCATTTGCAAAATACCGTGAAAGGGAGCACGTGTCCATGTTAGCAGCTAATATTTGTCGCTCATCTAGAAATATGAACTACAGCCTTCAATCTTTTTGAAAGACGCCATTTGAAGTTTCTATATCCTTCATATATATCGTTTACTTACTTTGTCTACCTTTTTTTCAGAGCGCTGTTCATTAAGCGTTACCCGCGACGCTTCATTAATAAGTCAACGTATTCACAACAGAAATCACGCTTGTGCATTAAGGCTACTGCTTTCCTTAAAACATATTTCAAGTCAGGTCATTTTCATGTGGTAGCATTTTGGAAATTAATTTAACGTGTGAATTTCCTAGAATTTACGGTCCGCTGTTTTACCATTCACCCAATAATGCCTTTAATTATGGCTTCTGGACGGATATATGGATAAACTATTTCCCCTTGCCCATTACAGGTCCTTACTTTATCCCAGTGACTTGACCCAATTTTTGACTGCTCTCATACTGAGACCCCTCTAAGCCAATGGGTTTTCGCGTATTTCCGTTGCACTCGTTACCTTCATGTTCAGGGAGAAGCATACTTTTGGCACAAAGCACCTTGTCCATTTTTCTGCCATACTGAACACTGTGCCATGGGAGGCATCAATTTAAGGAAGGTGTAGTCCACTTTGTTTATAAAGGCCCTAAAAAGTTTTTGGGTGCTACTTAATTTCATTTTCTTGGTCAAAAAATAAAGAAGGGGTTTGTTTAAAAATGTCAGCCTGTGGTAAATTACGTCGGCCCGACTGCCTGTAGGCTGACATCGCGATAGTGTCTGCCAAATATATGTGGCTGCTCGACCGTTGTTTTCGACGAGGCCCACCAGGTGCTTCGCGTCAAAGTGACCCTGGGACGAGGACCTTCGTTTAAATTAGATTATTTCAACTTTGCGAAAATTCCCATCGAAAATTTCAGAAGATAAATTGGCGAACATACGTTTTTTTCGATAAATTCTTGTGAGGCCTTTACATTTGTATGGTAATGTAATGAATAAACTATGGTGGTTGGTGGACAGATAAAGTGTTCTTGTTGTCACGGTGGGGAGGGGGGAAGAAGTGCGGTGGGGGGGGAAGAGTTGGGGAAGTTGAGGTCAGAATGTCAATGTCTAGACGGCCCGCGTCCAAGACCGCTGATAAGGTGTGCGTGGCTGGAATTGGGACTTGGTCTTCTCTGCGGGGGCCCGTTTCCGAGGCCTGTGGTCAGCCGTGGCCCGTCGTGTTACCTAGTTTCACCCATGGTGACTGGGGCGCCGCGACGGAATTCTTTTGGGCACATAGCACCGGTCTGCGTAGCCTGATGGCGGCCGCCTCTGCCGTCGCCAACAGACGCTCTCCGAGGAGTTTTGAGTAGCTTAAAGGCACCTTTTTAATCACTTTGAGGGCCTCTTTGGCATCCACGCGATGTTTTGAGTCTACCAGATGCGCTAGAATTGAACTGCTTACACCTTTAAGTTGGCCCTTCCCTAACCATGCTGGTATGTGTTCCCTTACACTTTTGGACAAGTGCCGGCTCCTCCGACCAATATATCCTGCCCCACAGGAACAGGTCAATGAATATATGCACATTGAAGTGGTCTGGGCTGGCAGTTTATCCTTTATCTCTCCGTATAGAATGGGAGCAGTGGAGAACAATACGTGGGCGTTGGCTGTTGGGAAGGTAGTTGCTACGGCTTGACTCAGGCGCCGCCTTAGTAGTTCGCTTGGTCCGTCCCCTTGAAATGGGACTCTGATGAATATTCGTTTCTTTTCTACTGTTAATACTGAGGGCTTTGGCGGCCTTTCAGTCATGTTTTTAACGATAAATCGACTAGGATATCCATTTTGTCGAAAAACTTCAACAATCGTACGCTCCTCTTCAATGCCATCAGTCAAGCAAATTCTCCTCACCCTTTGCATCAAACACCGTACATAATTCCGCTTGAAGTTCAATGGTACAAAACTAGCAAAATTCATGTATTGCCTAGACGACTTCATCTGTCCACCAACCACCATAGTTTACTTATTTCATTACCATATAAATGTAAAGGCCTGACGAGAATTTATCGAAAGCAAACGTATGTTCGCCAATTTATCTTCTGAAATTAGATTATTGTTTAATTGGACTTTCAGATCATCAACCTCACTCTCTTCCCCGCCTAGACCAGCTGTCATGAACAAGTGAATGCGATCGGTAGTGAAAGGGCGCGAAGTTTTTTGGTGCAGCGAGAGCCTCTCCTCAGCTCTCAGTCCATCACTCGGCTGCTTCATACAAATACACACTGGGCTGCCAGCGAGGTTCGAGTAATATTGTCAGCCAGTGACCCCCCTAACCTCGGCTGTTAGTGCAGCATGATACCTTCAAACGCGTTAGATTGCTTAGATTCGGGAATATGTACTGAGAGTCGACCTCACACTGTCTTCCCCTTCACGTGCGCCAACAAATTATCCGAACCGCTCAGTTGTCTGGTGGCGGGAATTGGACGCAGTGGCGCAGTGGTCTGCGCGTACTCCAAACTTGATCTAGAGAGAGAGAGAGATACGCTTTATAGAAGAATATGTGATCACTGGAACGAGGCTTTTATTTTCCTGACATTTCGGATTCTGTCAAGAATCTTTAATGAGAGTTAGTGATAGGATAGTCTGAGCCATGCGCAGACGGGGTTGAAGCATGCACAGATTACATGGTATTTATAGTTCGTAGCGGTCATCCGCATGCGTGCGATAATTATTCACTTCTTTAGCCACTGTCTTGGTCTTTATTGGTGTTTGACTCATTAACTGCCGCAATTTCCTTGTCCGTGTCGGATGCGGGCTTGCTAATGGCGCAACGATTATGCTCGCTGTCGTCAGACTTGGTGTTGCTGGGCCTGGCCCTTCCCACGTGACCGAGTCCCTTGCTAAGGCGATGTCTCAGTACGCAATATGGGAATGCCAAATCGTTGTGCTTGTTGATGGACTGGGGACATGAGAACTAGAGCAGCTCGCGGCTCACGCGTTGCTCACCTCTTGCAAGTATTTCGGTCAAGCCTGCATTCGACACGAACGAGGAAATCGCGGCAATTAATGAGTCGAACATGAAATGTCAAGCCATCATCGCACCAGCTAAGAGCCCAAGCGGTGGCTACAGGGGGCGGATAATTATAGAACGCATGCGGATGACCCCTACGAACTATAAATAGCGTGTAAGCTGCGAATGTTTCACACCTATCTGCGCATGGCTCACACTATCCTAGCATTATCTATGATCAATAATTCTCGACAGAATCCAAAACTTCAGGAGAATAAAACTTTTGTTTCCATTGATGGCATCTTCTTCTTCTAAACTGCTTCCTTGGACTCGCATACATTCCTCTATTGGCGATACACTTTATTTTGAAAAAATCATGCTAAAATGTTACGCAAAAGCGCCCTCTATTCACAAGGAAGCAAATTAGATGCAAAAAAACCACAACACCGGGAACTCAAAAACAATCCATACTCGTCAATGACTGCAATCGTCGATATCGTGGATAAATTTCCTGGGAAAATTCGTCAAATAAAGGTCGAATTGGACTGCTTGCAAAATGGTACTAACGTCGTGCACTAATGCCCTCATTGTATTTCAAGTAAATAAAGAGGGATAGGAATCGGCTTATCAAAGGCAAAATAGGCCAACTTACGTACATATGAAAAACATTTACATGCAAATGGAGGGAGAACAAAAAGGGTAGCTCAATTTGAAAAGTCCACACCAAAACATTCATTTATTCACACACAGAGAGCACCTCGGATTCTACATGTACGAGAGTGCCACGGGGGCCGCATCACGAAGGAATCATCGCAGTCCGACTCTCAGCCAACTAATCCACTATCCCGCGCAAACAGGCACTCGACTGACTGCGAGGTCTTGGTTAAATCGTCAGCTGGCAACCTTTTAAGTCACGGCTTTGAACGCACGGTATTAGGTTATCGGATGGTTTGAATCGAGGACAATGTGCTGAGAGTCAACCTCACTCTCCCTTCTCTTTTACTGTGCATTAATCAATTTGTCAAGCCGGTCAAGCGAATGAACCTGAGGAGGCTGACAGAACTAATAGTCCGTGTTCGCGTGCCCAGCACATGACCTGATCCAACACTATACACCAGGATTTCATACAAATGGGGATTAAAAAAGAAAGAAAAAAGAAAGAACAGTCTAGGCCACGAGAGTGCGCGGACTCAGCCGAGTGGAATGGGATGAAGCAGAGGGGATTAGGACAGTAGTTGAAGATTTTTTGTTTTGTTTTTACCGCGACTTTTGTTTCTGGTACACTTGTAGGTGACTTGATCCCAGTATTTGGTTGAGACAAAATTTTAGCCTCTATCTCTACAAGGAGACACGCCGTACTGTAGGGCTGCTTAGGCCTTCCACAAATTTGCCGAAATCCACAGTCTGTTCTACTGACAGGATTGCTTGTCACCCTCTCCGCAATACTTTTGAACGAAGCGGAGGAGAGGGGGCCGAAAAATGCAGTTATCGGGTTTAGGTATGCTCATAGCACCGCATACTTTCATCTGGTTAAGCCCGTTTGCCGAAATGCTTACGAGAAAAAGAAGAAGAAAAAGAAGAAGAAGAAGAAGAAGAACAAAAAGAAGAAGCTATGTCGATCACCGGAATCATAATTTTATAAGTATTAGCTTTAGAACTATTGTGGGAGTCAATCGTCAGAGATAATATCATCAACGAAAGCAAACAACATTTATGGGGGAAAGAGGCTAATTAACCGTCTTAGGTGCAGGGGGAGGGAGAAGGGGGACAGGACCAATAAACCGCCGGTGCCGTGAGTTTGGAGGTACTTGCGCAGGGTGACGTATGCGGGCGCCAGTTCGATGCATCGGTTGAGGATGCATCGTGGACAATTTTATCTCTGATGATAGACTCCCGCAAGAGTTCAAAATCTCAGACTAATAAAACTATGATTCCGGTGATTGGCTTGGCTTCTTTTTCTCATTCTATGCATAATATTAGTCCCTATTATGGATTTTTGTCTTTCGTTACCAGAAATTGTCCATGAGAAACGAAATATGATCATACAGTCATCCCGGTGGACCTAATCATGTTTTAAAACAGTTTGCTGCAGTAAAACTTTATAACCTTTCTCCCCTTGTCTACTCAGGGTTATCCATGACTTGAACGGTGACAGAAAAGCTTCCTTAGTCAATCAATTATTTCTTTCAAAACCTGAACACCAGCCTAATTTCAGTTGTATTTTGATGCCTTAAGAGATAGATATTTCCCGTGGTTATCGATGCTTTCTTTGTTTAGGCCGATTGGGTACTTGCATCAGCTTTACCGGGTCAGTATATTAAAGAAACGGAAAAGGCGAGGAAATATAAATCGTAAGTTGGATTTTATCGCCTTAATAATTCCTGTTGAACTAGAATACCTTTCTACACCCGATGTCAGTCATTATCGAGTATGCTGTTAGTACAGTAGTCCACAGCCAGATAACGTATGTTTTAAGTAAGCATTAAAGTACCCTTACCACATTTTAGGCTAATTTAAATTATTATATCAGCCACGTTATCATTTTGATATTTGGAACCTCAGTCCATCATCTCCGATGTCAGTCATTTGCGGCAGTTATGTCGGTTGAGCCATGTCGTCAATTCACGATTCATGTACCACACACAATTATTAGGATAATTATACAACGTATATCTATTATGGGCTTATTTTATGCAGAGCACCATTACCAACAAAGACACGGAAGGCTGGTTGGGTCATTTATGGCTTATTAGCCGTAATCACCCAACGCCAGTTTTTGCATTGCCTTTAAGTATGGCTGACTGATGACGGCTAATAAGCCAGAAATGACCAATCCAGTGTCTCTATTGGTGTCGGTAATTCCATTCTGCCTATATTTCTAACCACTGTGCAGCTGCTAACTGCGCTCAATGGGTAGTCACGAGGCAGCTCCTGACGTGTGAACCTCGTAACCGATCTGCCAGCGTCCATCCACCAAGATTACGACATGGCTGCAGTTGCCCTTGCAGAATGTGCACCAGCCTCTTATTATTTATTTTCCTTCATCTAGTATTGGTGGTAAAAACTACCTCGTTGATCTGCATACCTGTTCATTTCACGTGCATGAACTCGGGAATATAAATGATCACGCATGTTCTTAAAGGTCATAGCTGTTTCCTTGCACCAAAATTAGCTTACAGGGAGCCACGTGAGGCAAACCATTCGCTGTCGAAATAACGTTGATAGGCAATGGCATCATCTGCACCAAATGCAACCTTGGATAGCTTACCTTAGCGTTGATCCAGGCCGGAAGATTGATTAGGCTTTTCTGCAGTAAGGCTTTGTGGACACCAATTGAGCATCTGTTGGGACATTCTGCGCAGTTGCAGATAAAAGGGATCTGGGCCGGAGGCAGCACTACCAACGTCATTTTCAGCTTTTCGACCTTGCGTGCGAATGCAATCTCTGCTCAGGCAAAAGAGTACACCCTCGAGGACCAGAAGGAACGCATTTGAGGTCTCAGGTTACAGTATTGGTTAATGAAAGCCTTAGCCGCAGAGAAGTCATTCACTCAGTGTGGTTTCCCAGTGAAAAATGCACACCTAGATACATTGATTTGAAAAATGGACATCCCACTAAGTATAATTCGGTCGAAAAGTTTTTTGGGAAGCAATAGGAAACTTAATTGTGAATTTTCGACACTGGCTCACCAGTTCATTGTCAGCCAAGTTGGGGTTGTACGAAACGGTTAACTCAAATGATGGCCAATACAAGATTATATAGTGGGTCAGAGCTTTAGTAGATAATCGTCATTTGCATGTAGTTATGTGGTCAGTGGGGAACAAAGGGGGTTGTCATCCGCATGTAATTATGCAGTCAGTAAGGAATTAGTCGCAGCCGCATTTAATCATGTGGTCGGTGATGGCCGTTTTTTGCTTCATCTAGTCGGGATAGGCTGCCGTCTCTTCCCTGAGGTTGGTGTACATAGCGTGCAATTTGACGTGCCTTTGATGCATAAGTCATCGGAGTTGATAGTCTCTAAAAACTCGCGGCATTTATTAGATGGGCAAGAGCCAACAATGCAAGTTTGGTCCCATATAATAGTGTGTGCATGGTGACTTGGGCCGCGTGGTCTCGTCTCTTAACTGCTAATTGATGTTACGTAAGCGTGTATAGACTGATTTTACTGACTGTCCACACTAAACTACATTGCAGTCGCCACAAGGAATCTAATAAACCGTTTTTTCTGTCCAAATAGCCAACCTTATGCGAAGGGTGTACAAGCTGATTAAGCAGTGTAGTCTTTGGTTTGTGGGTTTTTACAAAGGGCACGTATATGCATGTTATATGTTGCAGTTCTAGCCACCAGTTGGTAACCGCTGGCCGAAATTGAGGAATTTTTTGTCAGTCTCAAAATTATTTGCATCGGACGTGAGAAAAAAAGACGATAGTCGAGATCTAACCACCGAGGTTGAACAGTATACTGTCAAGTATTACTACCAATCGCGACTACCTTTAGACAGCGTTATTGCAACGTTGGGTAACTTGAGGCTCTGCCACGACCCCTCTCCTAATTTTTGTGCTGCTGTTAGCTGGGCAGCAAAACTTCTAGCAGTAAAGACAAAAGAAACCGAAGCAGAAATAGAACAACAAAAGATAATGTTCCCAACGTGCCCTGAAATCAAACTGCATGGCGGAACTTCACTTTCCTCTGATTAATAGAACAGAAACGCCGTAGACCACGCGACACTTCGACAAAATTTCAGTAAGTCACCAGCACATAATAATTGTGCATTTAAATGTGCCGGGTTTCCATTCATCCATCCTAATTGCAGTTCACGATAAGCATTTCTTTTTTTCTCTCTGAGCCCTATTTCTTAGAACCCGTTCAGGTCTGGCAAAGCGAATACCAATGACCCAGCGAGAAACTTTATTTACCAAATATTTGCCACACTGCACAGGCATCCGCGTGGGGGGTTGATCTTCAGCCACCAGGCAGAAGCAAATTTTCTATTTCCGTCCTCAAGTCAGGATGGGGCGATTCATGCAAAGAAAATGAAAGCGGAATCAGTGGGACAATGGGCATGTTAGCCTGAGCTTTAAGGTTCGTACGGGCGACTGTGGGACTGTGAGAATGCACCACCAACAACAACCAATGGGGCTTTTCTGATGTCAAAAAAGCGGATGAGGAGGGTTTTGGGGGGGAGGGCTGGTATTTGCGATAAAGCTGAACCCACTCCGTCTCACGAAGTGGTGACAGGGTGCATCCTTGACTGGGAACTCGGTTGTGCTTTTTGGTCACGTTAGCAAAGCGTGTGATAGCAGGGGAGCGGGGGGACAATGGTGGTGGTATATCGAGGTGTCTGTTAATGGGTTTGGTGTCTGACTGCCACCAGTTCCCGCCCCGTTTTATCTCTGTCATTATCCGTGTGCTCGCCAAGTTGAATTCGTGGCCTTTCTCGAGCGTGTGGGTAGGAACTTAAGACAGTGGGTGTCCTCTCCGAACTGTCTGTTTGTGCACCATTCTTCGCGACGTAAGCCATCGCCGCATCTTGTGTATATAATGGTGAGGACAGCTACAGCACGAGATGTAGCAAACCACACCATATTTCTCACTTGCATCCAGTCAATCCTTCCTTCTCAGGATTCTGGTACATATGGCAGCTGTTAAACGATGCACGGTATCCATAAAACAGAATTTGGGACTCGTATATTTGCTTCCATTCAGAACCCCAGCCAACCTCCTAGTCTCCCTCTCAGCTGAAAGGGCGCGGGTCGTTGGCGTAATCCTGGGGAATGTGCTCGGTGGGCGACCAACTCGGGTTCAACTCCCGGGAACGCCGCACGTAGGATTGAACACAGGTGTTAAATAACGTCAAAAAGCCAGCAATGGCCATTCTAGTGTTCCTCTTTTTGCCAGTAATATTTCCCGAAAATTAAATGTGGCTGCTGATAACTTTAGTAGACAACTATGTGTAGGCGAGCAGAAAATGCGGTCGTATTTTCACGATACATCATTCCGAGTGTATAATTTTATGAGTCGGTGGGATTTGAACCGGCATAGTAGAGTAGTTCTTTACGCGAAGCCAATGCTCTCCCAGTTGAGCTACAAATGCCACGCTTCTCAAGTGAGTTTAATCACACTTGGATCGATTTTCCCCGCCCAACTTTACTGCTTGCATAAACCCACCAATAGGGAACAGCAAGCTGACTGCCCAGGCAGGATTACCTAAGCAATCATCTAGAATCCACCAGAATGACTACTAGGCTTATGTATTATTTAAGAGGTTTGACAGATTTGTTTACTTTGCGTTGATGCAATTGTGAAATGCATCCAAGTAATATGAAACTCACGGTGTGAAGCGTGACATTTGTAGCTCAGCTGGGAGAACATTGGCTTCGCGTAGAGGCCTTCTCTACTATGTGGGTTCGAATCTCGCCGACTGCCGTGACTTTTTCACAATTGGGTCAACTTGAATTATATTATTAATGTTGAATCAAAAAGCGTAACAAATTCTTGAAGTTATCAAAGGAAACTCATAAAATTATACACTCGGAATGATTTTTTCACAAATAAATCAGCTTTAAATAAGCAAATCTGCCAAACCTCCTAAATAGTGAAAATAAAGCTTATTTTAGCTATTGTTGACAAAGGCAAAGGGACGCTAAGGTAGCTATTTCGGACTTATTAGCCGTCTTAGCTATGCTGAAAGCATCTTCCAGTGTCGTTGAAAAAACGCTCAAATTTTGACGCCGCCGATCGAATCTGAGTCTTATTTTTTTTCCTGCCTGATAGATCCATTCTGACAAAGGTTGCAAAACGGCTGCATTTTCTACCCCTCCACTCCTTCGAAGCACAGAATTTTAACAGAATAGCACATGCAGGCTTGGTGATAGAAACAGTCTCTATTACCGCGATAGTCTCAGATGCTGGCGTAACATTTTAATGGGCTGATTTAACCTGCAGCTTAACCTCTTTTCGATCAATTTTCTCCCTTTTTCTACTGTTATAGGGACTTCGAAAAAGAGATCAGCGCTCTGAGCCTTGACTACGCCAAACTGATCGCTCAAAAGGAGAAACTAGAAGCTCAACTACTAGCGTTAATCACGGAGAATGAAGCTTGTAGAGCGTAAGAGAAGAACTATATTAACTTATTTCATTTACTTTGGAACAATTTGCATAGGAATTATAATCATGTGCTTGAAACACCTATAGCTCAAAAAGTTGGCAGGGGGAGAGCTTGCTTAATTAGTTTTGGACCACTTGTTGACAGTTTAGATTAGCATAATTACAGATCTCGTTGACATTAGAAAGTTTCGCAACCACACGGCAGTTGCCGCCCAAGGCTTAGTGAATGGTAAGTGGGCGGAGAGAGGTTGTCCGATTGCAATCACTTCTCACGGTAGACAGTAATAAAGGCGCATCTGGATCAAAGAGTTCAGCCTACAAGACCTAAATCACAAAAAATCCTGACGTGACCGAAAAAGTCGGATTTACGAAGCATCACGCACCCCAAAAGTCATCAAAATGTTAAAAAAGGCAATGGTAAAAGAGAAGTAATAAAACGGAAATGGGCACTGACAAGTTAGGGTGTGAAATTATCATGAGGGGGCCCAGATTTGTTACACAACATTAATTTGGCTTAACTTGCATAAAGTACACTATCGGAATCAGCTGCCCAGCTTCACATGAGTAGCTTGTTCAGTGACAATCTAACAAATGTATCAGGTTTTACACAAGCCATCCTTATGCCGCCAGAAAAAGTTTTCAGAAAACGGAGTGCTACGTCATAGTACAATTTAAGAACTCCTATCAGTATTCAAATGTTAGCCAGACAAAAAGTGTGTGAAAAAAGGTTATGAAAACAGTAATACTGCAAACACTTTTGTACAAAACATTTCTTTCATTGAATACTGACAAAATAAGCTTAAAACGACTTGCAAGTAAATTGACGCTCCCATCCTATTCGGTGATACATTGTTATGGCTAGCTAATTTTTGAATTTCAATTCTCAGTAATAATAAAAGTGTTTCCAGTCAACAGTTGCAGATCACTTTTTAAAATGAGTTAAATAACATAAATAAATGATAAATTAAACACAAAATAATTAGGGTTAGTGAGCCACTTTCGAGCTAAAGAACACGGCAAAATGCAGAAAAACGAAAGCCGGCTGTGCAGCGTTCTTATCAGTTCAACTTTTTTAGCTTTTCTTCTGATGTACTAACAAAATCTTCAAAATTTTGAAGGGCTGCGGCTGATGGAAAACGACAAACCGGCCGCAACAAGGAACTCACCGAGGAGGCTGTTAATCGTTATAACAGTTGGAACGATTTGGAAATGGCCTCGCGGATGGATAAGTATGTCGAATTTTAAAATTTGCAAAATGCTTTATAATTCAATCTCAAGAACTTATTGTTAACAAATCGGGGCTTACTCTTTATAGTTAAAACAATATGATTATGACATCTAAGATAACTTTTTCTCGAAGAAGTCGTTACGTTCACGGGAATCGTAACTTTATTCATCTGAGCTTTCGGGCTCTTGCTGGAGTCCATCGTCAGAGATAAACCGTCAAAGAAATGCGAGCAATAGTTAAAGGGGGCAGGAACCAATCAACTGTTAAAGGGGGAGGGGGTGTAGGGTGGGGGGGAGGAGTGGGCGAGTGGTAGAGGAGAAAAAAGGTTACGTTAAAATTATAAGCATTCGAAGTTTTGCAGCTACTTGACGCATATGTACAAATATGATCAAATTATAAATTTAGTGACCCACATCATAAAATGCTAACGGAAATTCTGAAGTGTGTTTTGGATAAAGAATGAGTACATTAGTCGGGTTATCATCCTTCGCTCTGCCGAACGATTTATTTCAAGTAAAACAGTGTGCCCTAAAAGATGTCTTATCTAGTTTTCCTTTGCAGTGTTCCATGAATTTTTTTTAATATGGCAATGAAATTAAACACTGGTTTTGATATTTTTAGAGCCAAGCTGCTTCAGCGAATTGAAACCTGCTTTCAAGAAAAGAAAGAACTTGCCGAACTTCAGACCAAGATCAAATGGGAGAAGGACAATCTGCTCAAAAGCTTGAAGAAATCAACCATGCAACTCGAAGTTTTGACAGAATCGGTCAAGGTTGCTCCCTCGATCGTACTTTTGAATTAAAAATAAAGATAATTTGGTCATTCTTAAAGCTGCTGTCTTGCTGATTTAATTAAGAAAGAAAGCTAGAGATTTTGTAAAAGAGCATGCAAAATATTCTATTTTGAACACCCAAATTTTCTGTTTTGTGAGTGGTTCGATGAAAACCCGTATTACCAATGCACCGGTTGCCACGGTCTAGGGCAAACAAGTTGAACCTAAAACCATTCCGAGCAAGAAAAAGGCATGTGCTTTATACTTTTAAAGAAGTTTAGTTGAAGCATCAAAGAGACTGGCACTGATCTTAAATTCTATTTTCTACCCTGACTAACAAGCCGATAAGACAACTCATTAACAGACTATCCTAATGAACTCCAGTTGAATCATTTATGTCTGCAGTTAAAAGGGTGGCGAGCGTAACTAACTAACTACTAATTAGTTTCAATCCTCTAAATAAATACTTTGATCAAGCAGAGGAATTTGCATTACCCACAATTAATGCAACTTCTTTACTAGTGCACACGTTTATATTGTTTTTTTTTTTAAATTGATTATTCAGAACATTCAAACGGTTTATGACAAAGTTCGTGCTCGCTATGCCGTCACTCCAAAATACGACACGACCCTCGGAGCCAGGAAGGATAAGCTCACGGATCTTGTCCGCACGCTGCAACAGGATATCGGCGAGGAGGTAAGTTTGTGGTTCCATGGAAGTGAGGCCCTTAATTTTTGCTGTTGTATAGACAAACCTGATATGAATATTCAAACTGAAACTCATCAGCCACTGTGGAATACTTGCGTACTTTTCATAATTTTCTCAGCAATATACGAAAACTTTTATTTTTCAGTCCTTTTCGTACCACCGGGCACATTCCTTTACACCACTGCTTGCCCGTTTATAAATAAGAAAACCTATTCCTGCTCTACTGAAAATATCGTCCCGATAAATCACACCACGTCTTCCTGATTTGTTTTACTAACGGTGATTTAAAACAAAACCACCCCGGGAAGACAGGCTTTTGGATAGCATGGAAACACTCCAGCGAAGGCAGGTCACGGATTTCTCATTGCCCGAGAGAATGCGATGCGGTTTCCCCATCACCATGTCCCAGATTATGATCGAAGCTTCTTGGAAAGCCGTGGCCAGGAAGCGACACTCAGAGTCCAAGTGGAATGGTCTCCAGACGAGGGAACGGATCTAGCGGGATTTTGAGTTAGCCGGAGTGCGAGCCAGACTAGCCTAAATAAGGGGTGAGGGTGGATCGACGGCTCATCCACCGTTTGAAAAGCGCTCTCGAAATTTATTCGCGCGAATAAATTCTGCTATTCTGTCTTGCTTCAAATTATTACCGGGGAAAAAATGCTTTAAACTTGTTCATGTGTTCCGTGGAAGACCGCCTCAGTGATGTCATTGCTGCCTTTTAGTATGCAGCTTAACGTTTGATATAAGAGTACAGTATTTAGGCTCTGCCAAATCTTACTGTGTAAGTGTAGAAATGTGTATTTGCCTACTCAGATGTTACCTTCGTGGCGGTAGTAACGTCGATTGATAATTTCATGATCATTTTTAGTTTAAGCAAGCCACACTTCTGTTACGGGGCAGGACGGTTACCTAGCCGCACCCCGGCAGGACACGGCGCGAGGGAGGACCTAGCTCTCTTAATAAAAGTGCCCTTGCGCTAAATTGAAGGAAGGATAAATACTTCCGCGTCCAAACCCCAACCCAAACCGCAACGCTAATCTCAATCCTGGCCTTAAGGTCCCTGGAATAAAACACAAAGCTGCATGTATTATGTGAGGTTCCTGCTTCTGTATACTACCGAAGGGGAACCCTTTGGTTGATGCTTTCTATATCACGTTGTTGAAGTCAGTGTTTTGCAGTCTATCAAACCTTTTCATTCCTTCACTTCGCCCTACGTTTCAAGGCCAAGCGGACAGCCACAGAACAGGTGCACGTCAACCAGGCCGTAGTTCTGACGGAAAGACGTCTGGGTTTCCTGGAGCATCTGCGTGCCGAGAGCATGGAACTACTGCGCCTGGCTACCGGGCTGACTGATGACCTGGCAAAGAGTGTCTGCGAGTTCAACAGTTCCTGGAAGAAGTACAGTCGCCTTTCGGAAGACTGCAAACAGAAGATGGCTCTCATCCAAAATCAAACGGAAACACTGAAGGCGCTGGAGGTGGATTTTTAAAACTCCGAATCCATAACTGGTATTTTTTATTTGTTGTTTTCCGCGCATGCATGTGTGAGGCTTTGCGTCACCGTGTTGCGTCATTGAACCCTCGGTTAATTATGATGCTCTTGCCCACGCTGACATTTGAGACTAGAAGTAGGGGGTCGGTTTGTGTTCACCTATCCGATTCTGTGATAAACACACCTCTGGGCCACCATTTGTTGTTGCCTCAACGGTCGGAGCTTAGAAGTGCAGTGTGGAATTTAAGGAGCTGGGAACCCTTTTACGTGTATGTAGCCGTTTTAGCCACTCGTCGTGCCATTGTAGCATTGCAGGAAGGGAAGTGGATGGTGGCAACGTTGAAGTTGTGCCCTATCCGCGCGGCATGGGTAACTTTCTTCGATTTTTGATCCAGTCTTAGCACAGTCAACTGACGCTCATGCATTCACGTTCGTAGCCGTCTACCGCTTTCTCCAATGTATTTGCATATCATGTAGCTGCACTGAAATCGATATACCCTCGTGAAAATCTCCTGTAAGGGGCCTTTAATCGCATCGCCATGGCTTTGTAGACCCCTGTTATGTATGAACGCTCCACTTTGATTTTGGTTGACTACACGCTCCGTTCTTTTTCCTGCCTTGCATTTGGTTCCACTCAAACGATTAGTTAAATACTTGTTTGGGTCAAAAGCGTTCTTGGAAAAGCTTCATTTCATCCTGTTTCGCGTTTGACGCAATGAGATTCCCCTCGCCGCTGTAACATGCACATATAGCTTCTTATTCTTTAATGCAGCATATGACTGTTGTTGTAACTCAGTATTTGTGACGCGGTCAAGGTTTTTCTGTAGACTGATGTCGCGAAGTTACCGTCCGGTCGGCGGCAGAGAAGGTTATCCAAGAACGGAAGTCTGTCCTTCTTTTTTTGCATAATTGAACTGTATATCACTTGGTCTTTGGAATGGTTACTCTTATCCCAATTGTTTTTGGTGGTGCTGTCAACGGAGCCTACCCAAGATTTGTAGTATGCACTTATCGAACGGTCGCATCTAAAGTTTTTGCAGAACTGACCGGGCAAGGAGCCCAAACATTGATGAACCAATTGAGGTACTCTAAATTTGCCTGCATGTGATTTTTAAGCAGTGCCTCATGTGTTCTGTGAGATTCTGAGCTATAGGTTGGTCACTGTCCTCATGGTAATTTTGACGCAGCAGGTCAGTGAGTATTTTGACCGCAAGATTTTTTAATGGACGTAACGAGTGAGATAACCTTAAAGAGCACCATTTTCTCATTTGGTTGGACTGTGACCGCCTTTATTTTGTTAAGAACTTGCTCTTCGGTGAACCCTTACTTAAGAACGCCAGTTCCTGGAGCAAACATTATGTATGCTCGTATATGCTTGGTATGTGCGAACGTGGAGGTTGTCTTGTCGACCACTGAATCGGCGAACACTTCGACTCCTTTTTACTTCACCGTGATATCGCCGCCTGTATCATGGCAAATTAGGAAGTGTGGTTTGCCAGTCTTTTCTAAGTTGCTCATGTTAGCGTGCCATTGTGTAGGGATATTATAACATCCGGAAGACAACCGAGGTCTGACTTTGCTGTTTTTAAAATTCAAAATCCTATCTCGTCTTCAAAAAAATAGGCACGCTTTATTGCTTATCTTCTAAGACTTATTTTCAGATGTCCACCACTTACCGTAGGTCGCCATGCAACAGTAGCTCATATAGTCCCCCTCATAAATCCCTGCTCCCAGCATTTTGCCTTACGAAAGCGATGTCTATAGGGTTTTATGAGTGGGGAATTAGGATACGCAATGGAATATACTTTAATAACTGCTTACTGCATTTCTTATTTATTGCATTTAGAAGTGTTGTTGATTTATATCTGTAGATTTTCCTAATCTGAATGATCGTTTAACTTTTTGCAAAAAAAACAATTATTAAATTGCGGGTTTCTTGAAAGTCCCAAAAAATATAAATGGTGGTTAGGAGGTTGTCTACATCAATTTACTTGAGGTCTAACTTATCGTTCTGAAGTTAGATTAGTATAGTCCGTGGCGCTAAGCGCCGCGCACACCTACAATTTACATGTGGGACAACTTACTCGTATTGGCCGCGGGAAACAACTTCGACTACATTTTTTGATTTCAAACTTACTTCTTAAAATTTCCTTGTCTGCCTATTCTATTTCCCCACTCGAAAAACTCAGTAAAACCCGTTTTCGTGGGAGAAATACTGGGAATATGAGTATATGAGGGGAACTACATGAGCTACTTTTGCAGGTCGGCTAATATAAAATTTGAAGAGGACGTCGTTTTGTCAGGTGAATGCAAAAAAACGAATGTTTTTGCATGTTTCCTACGAAAAAATGTGAAAATCAAAAATCTATGATCAAAAATTCCAACTATTTTAATGTTTGATACTTTATTATGTTTAGTTTTTTGTATGAGGCAAGAAAGAAACTTATGCAAAGGTTGACTTCTTGTAGTAGCTGAAATATCTTGAGATTTTGCTACCGGATAAGCTGTTTTGCAAATTCCCCTTTTAAATCCTTTCTCATTTAAAACACAATTGAGAATTTCGTTGGGCCCTCCTTTGTTTTGCTTATGTTCACCGTAGCTGGAAATATAAAGAAATTTCATGCCAACCTTTCAACTACAGGGTGCCCCGCGAAAAACCCTAAATTTATGATAATGTTAATACTGTTATAAAAATAAAAATTATTGATTACAATTATAACTAACAACTTTATTGTGTAATTAACAAACTGTTACCTAATAACAAGTTACAGATACCGCTCAAAATGCTGTCCATTAACTGCAGAACAGCGACGTAAGCGATCCATCCAGCTCTGAGCTGCTCGACGAATGACATCAAGAGGGATGTTGTTCCATGTGTCCATCAACACATGTTTTATTGACTCAATATCAGTGATTCCTATTCTTCGTCTCTGAACCTCCTGTAAGAGTACACTCTTAATGCAAAAGTCCATTACATTCAGGTCAGGGCTCTTGGATGGCCATTGCTGGGGTGTGATGAAATCTGGAGTGTTAACTCGGAGCCAGGTGACAGTGTCATTGGCAGTGTGTGGCTTTGCACCATCTCGCTGCCACGTCCAGGGTTCTCCCTGCATTACTTGATCAATATCTGTAAACATCTGTGGGCACATCTCCTCTCTGTAAACAACTTGATTTGCAGTTTTTTTCGTTCTCCGACTCGGTGCAACACCTTCCTGCCCAGCAGCATCTCCTTCAATAAAATAGAGGTCTGTTTTGCCTTGCCAGGAAACAGCACCATAGCACATGATAGATTTTTGCTGCTTGTCTATCTCCACCAGCAAATCTTCATCAGGAATATCAGTTTTGACTTCCACTGCATGATATATGCGTTCATTTAGCCTATTCAGTGGTGCAGACAAGCAGAATGATTATTCATCTGAGAACCACACTTGTTTCCATTTTTCTCCTTCACCGAAGCGCTGAAGCATGGCATCACACTTTACCTTTCAAGCTTGCTGGTGTGCTTCAGTTAAAACATGGCATTGAATACGTCGAAAACATTTTAAATTGGATTTTGCAATTGTTCTGTGCACATACCCTTTTGACAATCCCAATTCTTTACAAATTTCACGTTGACTTGAATGTCTTCTGTGATGATCTGGTGGAGTTACGGCAAGTTCCAAGACTGCTCGCCTTGTTGAAGAATCGTGCCTGCAAGAAGTGCCACTACCAGGCTTACGCACCTTTGCTACAGGTGATCCACCTTGTTTGAATGCAGCCGCGACACCTCTAAACTGGTCAGTTGTAATGGCACCAAAAAATTTAGGCAAAATATTCCGACATTTCTGCAACCCCCATGTTGGATGCTCTTTCCGGAGTAGGACGATGACCTTGCGCTGGAAATTGCTTAGCTGTGGCATTGGTCTACACGTCTTTCCAGAATATTCCTGGCATATGGTGCGCAGGTGGGCATTTTAGAACCTTCTCCTCTGCGACCACCACCCACGTTGTGTGGGTGCTCCTCACCACTGAGCGGAACATGGCGTGGGCGACATGAATGCGGGTGCGAACCAACGGGGGCGGCTTCACTTCGGATGTGGCCCAGGTGTTCTGTTTTCTCCGCCATCGATCGTGATGGCATGGGCGGTCCGGCCGCCGTAACAATCACAAACTTAGGGTTTTTTGTGGGGCACCCTGTAGAATGTTATTTCAGCTGGGTTCTTGCTAATGATCATGTTAAAAGCGATTGCAATAACTACTCAGCACAATGCATTGGTAATGAACTTGTATAGGGCATGTCAAAACATATTGCTCTATTAAATTTTATCAATTCAAAACTCTTCTGGGGAAACCGATCCAAACCTTTTTCATCTTAGCACTTAATACCGATGTCATTGTACTGGCTTTGAGGGCATACGTTAGATCTGTTATATTAACCCTCTATGCAAATGACTTCTTCCAAAAGCAGTGGGAACCGCAATGTTTGGCATGCTTGCCAACTTTTTTGTGTTATTGCTGGTGTTATCAGGGTGTATAGTATCACTAATTGGTTTGTCAATAGAGGTGAATATGCTAGTTCCAGGAAGCAGTACAGACGAAGGAGATGTGACCACTGGAACAGGAGTTTTATTCTCCTGGCGTTTCTGATCCCGTTTGGAATCCTTAATCATGGGTAATGATATCATAGTCATGCGCAGATACAGTTGAAACATGCACAGGTTGCACAGTATTCATAGTTCATAGTGGTCATTTGCGTGCGTACGATAATCATTCACTTTTGTTGCCACTGCTTGGGTCTTATTGTTGCGATACTGGCTTGACACTTCGCGTTCAACTCATTAATTGTCGTGCTTTCCTCGTCTGTGTTGGATGCGGGCTTGGTAATTGCGCGACAGTTACGCTCGTTGTCGTCCGAGTTGTTGTCGCCAGACACGGCCCTTCCCACGTGACTGGTTCGCTTGCCAAGATTATGTCTCAGTACGCAATATGGGAACGCTAAATCGTTGCGCTTATTGATGGACTGGGGGCCATCTCCTCCTTCTGAACTAATTGGTTTTATTGTTTAAACATTTCTCACTAGGCGCAAATGAACGAGGTTTCAAGGCGCTATACTGAAGTGAAGATGGAGCGCAACAAATGTGTCAGTCTGCTGCAGGTAGCCATCCGGGTCTCCACCGACACCCGAGAGCGATTGCGTCAACAGGCTAATGAGTCAGAAATCCTGCTGACTCTAGCCCAAAAGCGGGAGAACGATCTGCTAAACATGCGCAAGGCCATTATGAATTTGATTTGCCAACGGGATCACAAACGCCACGAGTACTGCAAAATGGCCGCGGTGACAGCCATGCAGGACGCCAAACGGGAACAGATGCGTCAGGCCATAGCTCGCCTAAATCTGATGTTCAACCAGGCGGAGTCTAGCATCATTGCCATGAAGAAGGCCTGTGAGCGGAACGCTCGCATTAGAAATGAGCGGGCCATCCTGCTTATCGAACGCAATCAGGAAGTCTACCTTTTGCAGGTGCGTAGGCCTTTTTTACGAAAACATAGTATTGTGTACGTGCAGTTTCAACCATTCACCGTGAAGAGGGATTAAACGGCATCTAAAATGTCGGTCCAACAATATTTTTTGCACTCGTCGAAGATAGCTCTGTTGGGTCTGTTGATGAAGTTTTTTGTGCATGCATAGGTGCTACAAACGCTCTTTTGGTAGTGCTAGATTCAGTATGAAAATACATGGTCAGTAGTCGACTGTCATTTGTACCGTCAACTAGCAACCCAGGGTCCCTATTTTGAGCATTTTCTTTGTTGGCGGTCTGGGACAGGGACGCGCTGCAGCGCCTCAGGCCTATATATGCCCTCTGATACATACGCCACGCGAGGTATCATATGCTCCTGGTTCCCAAGCAGCCGGAATATGCTCCCATGCGGTCTCAGGGACAGCCAATCACAGGCATCCACAAATTTGTCAATCAACCGACCACGCTGACCAACGTTCACGTGACGCTTAATCATTCCCATCTGACAGTTCTACCATCGATTTCAACGATATTCACCACGGCGTCAACGAGTTGAAGCAACTTGGTGACTTCCACGAAATAAACAGAGAAAGCAGACTCGCGAAGAATCTACTTCATGGCCGAGCCACTCCCACACCGGTACATGGTTGTCAAGACAGAGTCAATAAGGCCGCAGATGGCTGGTGCGACCAATACTAAATACACGTACGAAACAGCACGTCTAGCTAGATAGGCTCCTGGCTGGGAGTGCCATAAAGGCCACATTAAGAAGGAGCCAGTGAATCTGATTCTCAGTCTGCAGGCAGCCATTCCACACAACAAAACACAATGGCAGATAGTATTGCAAACAAAGACAAGGGGGACTGGAATGGCCATTTCTGGCTTATTGGCCATCGTCAGCCAGTTAGGCCGCCCATGCTGCCTCCGTCAAAGTTGGACGGTGATTAGGAAAAGATCGTTTTTTAATAAAGTTAGGTTCTTATAAAGTGTTACTTTTTATCTAAGATAAAATTTATTTTTAAAAAAATTACCAACTCAAGAACGACTTCACGATAAGTAAATTAACGTAAGAAATTTAACACGCTATGGGCAGCAAAAATAACGGGGAAACACGTCTGAGGTAAAAATTTGGGAGGGGAAATGTGTAAACAGGGAGCCAATGTTACCACGGCATATTTAGGTTTACTGCATGCTCCAGCTGTTTACGTAGGTCAGGTTTGAACCATCGTACGTAGACTGCCTCCAGGTAACGTAAGATACGATTTGTTCGTGCCCGAACAAGTACGCAGAAAGAAGTTTTGGGGTAAAGAGAATGGCCCGTGTCTAGCAGGTGTTCAGTAATCGATGAGTGGGGAAGTCTGTTTTCTTGTTTCAATAACCAGCTTGGTAAATGCTCCTTAGCTCTGGCGGCGGTTCAAACACGACCTATCTAAACAGCTGAAGCATTTAGTGAACCTAACTCTACCGTGGTAACATTGGCTCCCTGTGTACACATCCCCCCCCCCCCAACTTTTTACCTTAGACCTCGTTTCTCATTTTTTGCTGCACAAAGCGTTTACCTTTTTTACGTTATTGAAAGATAAATTATTTATAGCTTAATATGGCTGACAGCAGGGAAGGAAATTATAATACAATGAAAAAACTTTTTACAAGATTAACAAACGTAATCTAATAGTACCTTGTTGATTTCCTTTTCTGCGTTCAACACTCTTTTCATTCGGACTGACACACAAAAGCAACTAGAATGTCTGTGTTAGTTTGGGCAGTGAAAATTTTGAGCACAAAGTACAGCTTTTCCTGCATTGAACAGACTTTTCTGGGCTTGTCCCAATTTATTTTGATTAATGGTCACAGCTTTTCCATGGAATCGAGGTCCGAACTATTAACCGGAATGATAATGCTCTGTTGCCCGCAGGCGGCAAAGTTGGTTGTGGTCTGCAAAATTAGATTGTTGTCATAAATTAAATCTGACTTTTTTTTCCTTTCGAGCGATGAACAGGAGAATTATTCTGTGGCATTGTGAGCTTCATTCAAACTCAGCAAATGCCTTTATAAACAACGTCATCCTTTACGAGATAGATGAGTACCTTGTTATTAATGTTCCCAGCTGTCGATCGCCAGATTAGTCACTCTCTGCGAATTTGATGATCGAACAAGCCATTAGGTGTCAACAGTTCTCAAAAGTTGCTGTCGATGTGTTGTGGTCCCGGGGGAAGTTCTTTCCACATATGACCACCTAGACCGAAGTTGCGGACTCATGTAAAAACAAGACCTAATCAGAGAAGTAAACTCTTTTCCGGAATGAAAGTCTGCGACCAGTATACTCTTGAGCAAGTAAAAATCATTCTCGAATCTGCTTTCTACTTAAAAATGACTTTGTCGATTCTTTTTTTTCCTGGTGGACGCCGAATTTTTCCCTTGCCAAATGTTCCCTGGGAATAGTCCTAAGGGGCGCATAGTGGTAATTATTTTAGTGTACGATGAATAAAACCGTCATCTGGTCTGCTTTTTTGTGGAGCACTTTGGTATGCCTCGCCAAGGCACATTTTTGTGAGTTAAAAAGTTACGCGTAATAAGTTACGCCTTGTTAACACGTAACATATGAGCTGACCGATTCACACCTACAGCCCTTCGGCTACCAATTTCCGCACGCGCTCAAAATCAACGTTTAAAAAGGAAGGGCGTTGACATTGACACCGTGACACTAAGACATGACAGCAGGTTGCAGGTTCTCATGGTCCAAGTTCCCGATGTGGTCAAACAAAATGCTAAAAAACGTTTTTTACTGCATTTTGTGACGAAAAATCATCAATTCGCAAAAGATAACTTCAAGGTTGACTTTGTTCCTTGGTTTTAAAAAATTGGCATTCCTCATATCTGCTTTCAACTGATTGCTATCAACGTAACATAAGCTTTCCCGATTTCAGGAGGTGCTTAAAGTAGCTGCCCTATCATATAAAACACAAAAGCAGCAAAAGCAACCAATCCTGCGTCCTCCAGGATCGTACGGCTGTGTAGAAAGTATCCTAGTCAAAAAAGTATACACGTTATGGTGTATAAAGTACGATCACCTTGTCCAGGGCAGCTATCCAGCTTCGAACTTTTCTCGATTCTTATAATTTGCCTTCATAGCACAACGTAGAAGAACAGGGTTTTAGTGTGCAATATTAAATAATATAGGCAACTTCTTACGCAATGGGAAACATCCAATTTTGCCCAAATCTAGCCCGCTTTCCTTCGATAAAACAGGCCGGAAATGCATGCTGCTTTAATAAAAGGCTTCCTGAACCTCAAATCAACTATAAAAACAGGTACTAGCAAAATATTCATATTAAACTACCCACTCAAATTTCGAACTTGGTACTATATTAGTTAAATTATATATTGTCCATATGCCATCGAAGTAAATTTCAGGGAGATTATAGTTAGGATTAATGTCCAGTTTAGGATTAGATTAGGGTTGGTGTAATTGTTAGGTCTGTGATCCCCTCTGTAATGTGATGTAAGGCTGCCTGTATTACGGTAGAAGCAGTTTCTCATGTTCAGATAGTATTGCCGGCAGAGACAATTGAGACTAGAATGGCCAATTCTGGCTTATTGGCCGTTGTCAGCCGGTTTTAGCCAGACCCAATTGGCGTTCCATCCGAGCCTCGAACTTCCGACCTCTTTGATCAGAGTCAAACGCCCTAATCAGTAAGCCACGAGCTCGTTGTCTTGCCGGTTTAAGGTCGAGGATATTGATACTGAGAAGAAGAAGAAGAAGAAGAAGAAGAAGAAGAAGAAGACTCGATCGCTGGGACAATATGTTTATCCGCCTGACCTTTTGACATCCGTCATGTTTTCATCAGAGACATGAGTAGCAGAAACCTGATATTGACACTCGTCGATGAAGTTTTACCCGACCGCTAAGGAAACTTATTTGTCCTAGCTGCTATGGCTGTCAGGGACTCTGTCGAGGCCCTAATCAGAACGGGACGGATGAATTCTGTTAGCGGTCAGGTGAACTTTGATCAATGAGGTTCGTACGTCTTACCCTAGTAATGCTCTGAATGGGGACAGTTCAAGAAACGCTAGTGAAATAAAAGTGTAATTCACGTTTCAAGGTTTGTCCGACGATTCTCTAAGAGCAGGAAATGATCATTGGGAGGGTTTTAGGTTACGCTTAAAATCACCCACAGCCTATGCGGTCCTTCCTATGCACAGACGGGCAAGGCAGTCCCGGGCCACAGGAAGACGCAGATAGACGCACACGCACACAACAGTATTGTGGGGCGGCTTTTTGTCTTCTTATACACAAAAGCTGTGCATTTAGTTTGAAAATGCATGCCCAACATAAAGCCACTGTGGTCACTTCCAGTCCTCAAGTAGTAAAGACTTCCCAGACATTGAGGTTTTCCCTCTGGGAACACTTTTTGGTTGGAAAGTAGTTGTGAATTCGGGAGTTTAGGGTTTTGCCGGCTGTGATTTCTACGCAAGCAGCTGCTCTATATCTCGCTCAACTGTTGACATGGATAACAAAACAATACGGGAATAAGAACGTCCTGCCCAAGTAAGAAGGTTGGTGAAGCAAAAATGAATATTCCCGTGTCCATACCCTAACATTAGTCTTAACTGCCAATAGAGGTGAATATGAGAGTTCCAGGAAGCAGTTTAGAAGAAGGAGATCTGGCCACTGGAACAACAGCTTTATTGTCTTGGCGTTTCGGATTCCCTCAGGAATCTTTAATCATAGGTAATGGTACAATATTCTGAGCCATGCGCACATAGGGGTCGTGACTCAGACTATGGTACCATTACCTAGGATTAAGGATTCCCGACGGAATCCAAAATTTCAGGGCAATAAAATTTTTGTTCCAGTGGTCGAATCTCCTCCTTCTGAATTAGCCCTAACAGTTAACCAAACCTTAGCCTTACTCTTAATCCTAACTTTACCCTTAAACTACAGTTCACCCTAACTTTGGCCTTGAATCTTATCCTAAACCTAACCCTAAATTGAACCCTGTTGTCCCGCACAGATACCTACAATAGATGAGCTAACTCGTGACAATTGCCGAAATTTGCAAAAGCTAGATAATTCCTTCCAAATCGGCACTTGCGCATGTAAGAAACTATTGAAGCAATGATGAAAAACCCTGGGTGGATTTAAAATTATTTGTAGTTTGCTTAGAAATAACAACTTTTTAAACAAAAGCCTCAACTTCCGAAAACGTGAAAAAACTCTGTAACTTTAAAAAATAAATACAAATAAACTTGCCATTTGGAATCGTTAACAGACCATCTTATATACAGTAAATGAACGTTCTGTTCTTCATCGATATTTCTGGCTTTGGATTACAATTACTTTCAGATCGTTTTTAAAATTCCGGCAAACACTCCGCGGTTTTCCGTGTTTTCAAGATCTTACCCATAAAGTTTTCGAAATATTTTGGCTAAGATTAATGAGCTTTTGTAGCAACACTCGCGAGAACAAGAGGTTTCTGTTCTGCCATATTCAATTTACTAAGAAAAGGCTTGAGCTTTCGAGTGTTGACGATAACTTAACTTCACTTTGGACAGGATACAGCACTTTTGGCTGAGGTCCATTTAAGAGTCACACAACATTCGACTCTGTCATTGTCTTGACAACTGCCACCTTGCCGACGACACTGTTGTGTTTCCTGTGCTCATTTCAAGATTTGGGGGACTTTAAAAAATCTAGGCCTTCATTTAAGGTACTTTTGATAGGGAGGGGAGTGAACCATTAAGCTTTTGTTCATACGCGGGTTTGTAAAGTGCTTCTAGCCAGCTGGCTAACTTAACACTACACATTATTGCCTTTACAGTTGAAAGTCAATTGTGCCGTGATGTTAATTATTATTTTCTGAAAATAGAACGGTGCTCCGCATACCTTAAAATCATTATATTGCTTATTGCGTTGCGCGGCATACGGGACACTTAAGCCAGGCATTAAACGTGCGTAGTGCCTCACCCGATCTCTTCTTTCTCGTTCCAAACACTGTTATGATGTATCTACCCCGTTCCTATTTAAGTTCTGTAAATCCTTTCATGTGTTACTTCGAAAATTTATTCGGAAAAACAGATTTTTTCAGCAATTCATTATCAGGCCAGTAAAATTTAGGGAATAATGGAATGCTTACAGTTGAACAGGGTTAATAGGTGCCTCTTTACCGGATCTGGTGCAGTTGTGGACATCGGAGAAACCGGGAGGTTTCCTTTGATTAGAACTCATCGTTTCTACGCCACCCGCCTGGCTAGCTCAGTGTGTAGAGGTCCTTTCGTTGCGGGATGGGGGGATAGAAGGAAATGAGAGAAGGTGTGATCATTGGTCAAGGGTCAGGAACGTGGAGTGATAATTACTGTTATTTGCACGGAGTGAACGACCGTCACTAGGGCATGGGGGTGATATGTGATCGCCAGCTGGCGTCGGCGTCGGTAACGCAAGTAAATGTGAGAAGTAGAAGGCGACTTGATCGCTGGGACAGTATGTTTATTCGCCTGACGTTTCTAAATCCGTCGTAGATTCATCATCATAGACATTCTCACAGAACAGTAGCAGAAGGAGTTCGTGTGTTTTACCTCGGTTCACTGCAGTGCATCTCAACACGCCGATAGAGCGTCTGTACGCAACTGGTGGTTGCTGTTGTAATTCAGTACTTGTAGCGTGTTTGTCGCCACCAAAATCTTTGCGATAGACGAGGACATAAAGGAAGGCCTGTTGGTTGTTCTCTTCCTCCTCTATCGTGAATTGGATGGCCGGGAAGTTGTTCTTGAACGTGAGCACCTGATCCCGTTCGATGACGACGAAATTGTCATCCACATACCATGCCCAGAATTTCGGTCTGTGGTGTTGGAAGACCAGCGACTCTAGCCGTTGTAGGACCGCCTCGGCTATGAGTCCCGAAATCGGTGAACCCATTGGTGTCCCCTTCACCTGCTCGTAGATTGCTTCGTCAAACTGTTTCTGCCTCTGTTCTGTGAGTATGTGTCTGATTCTGAATCCGCGACGGATTTCGAAACATCAAGCGAATGAACATATTGTTCCAGCAATCGAGTCATCTTTTTCTTCTCAATTACTTCCTTGGACTCGCATGTTCGCCTGTATTAGAAGTAAAAGTGATTGGGAGGCAAAAACCGACTCCCGTTGAAGGCCACATCCATGTATATTTACTCTTCCACTTACTCCTGTGTGGCAGGATGCATTGGTCGAACAACGAGGTGCCTGGAAAAGAGGGTACAGTAAAACATACCAGCCTCGTTAAGAAAAGACAAAAGTCGATCGGTCTCGAGATTAATTCTCGCACACCTAGTCAAAGTCCCGATGACTAAAGTCTTGGCCCTACTTAAGCTTTCCCTTGCTATCGTGGGTTTGAATCCAACCGAGGCCGCCGAGTTATTCACAATAAATTTAAATGAATCATTCAAATCTGCCGAAAATTTCTATTAATATCATGCTCCTAGACAGGATGAAAAAGTATTTTAATGGATAAAAGAGCCAAGAAAATGAAAATTATCGAAACTTGAAAAAGCCATATCGAAAAAAAAATCCCATTAGGCAGCAAAAATATTGCCCTGAGGAGGAAAACCAGGAAAACATTTGTCAAAACCTTGTTTTTATGGGATGGACAGATGGACCTGGGTAATAAACAAGTGACGTAAATTCGTAACACCGCCGAGTTCCCAAGGGTCACTTGCTTCGTGACCTATCCATGACAAGGCTGACAGTGGATACAACGAAGCAGCTATCGTATGTTACTTTTGATTCAGTAAGAACATTTTTTTACTGCTGGGTTCGTTCTCAGTCAGCTGGCGCACTTAGCTTTTTTAAACAACAACCCCGTGACTGAATTTATATGACCATAGAGGAAAGTGCTAATGGTATTCAATCAATTATTGGGAGAGCAATACCACAATAACCTCTATGTGCCTAAACCTGTGAAATCATTCATGCGCAAAATTAGGGCCCACCATGATGATGGAGTGTTTCGGTACCATGACGGCGAGATAGCAAAGAACCCTTTTAATTTGTTTTGGGCCCCACTTAGTTGCCCGGTGTTGACAATGTCCTACCGTCTCTCACATTACACAATGTTATCCTTGTCTGATGACGGCAAATAGGCCAAAACTAGCTTTTCCAGTGCCTATGACTTTGTTAATAACAATTTCTCACCATTGTCTGCCAGTCACTAAGTGACCATCAGTGCGGACTCCTGCTTTGTGGATATTTTCAAAGTAACATTCTTTCCGATACATTTTCAACAATGCTTTTTGCTACACATGTCTATGCATTAAGTGCCAGCTAACTTGCAGCGTGCAGCCCCCTGCTAGCCATGGAGGTTTTTTTGCCCTATTTCTGACATACCATGTCAGACTTCAACTGGGTTTAGGAAAAAAGAAATGTCAGTTTGTGCGCAACAGCAGCAATTTCGCCCTTTTATGATGGGGACTTTGTGGTATAATCAGATAGAATGAGGCATTGATATACGCATATGCTAACGGTTGGACTTTTTAATCAGACAGGTTTAAACTTCCCTTTTGAGGGTTAAACGCACAGAAGACAACTAATATACAGCAGCCGGTGTTATCTGTCAGGACCCTTATACTGTTAGTTTTATTGTTGTCTAAACTACTTGCAACCAGGCTAACAGATGATTTGAGAAGCCATTCTGCTGCATTTGACCTTTATCAAGTAGCATCGGAAATGTTGGTCCCCGTAACTCTATGGCATCTTCGTGTTCAAGAAATCTGGGTGAAGCGGACATCTCAAACAACCTAGATAGACGGCAGTATGAAGCCTCCAATGAAGACGTTGTAGATATGCCAATACAAGCGAACATCCGTGTAGATACTAATCTCCCAACTGCAGACACCCATTGTAGGAGTGAAGATGTAGCAGCTGACGCCTGGTCCCTTTTCTGGGGTCTGTTTATCACTTATCTGTCGCAAACATCGTGCTCATCTGTTAGTACGCTACCAGCAAACGACCATTCCTTATGTCTGAGCTGAGAAACCTCTTGTACAGCCGCACTTCGTAATGGCTCTGCCTTCAAACTGCGTGGCCGTTCCCTCGTGATCACATGCCACGACTAGCCCCTCGCGTTTTAAACACTCACCCAGCCAGCCACTTGCACATACATGTCAGATCCGCGTAAACAACATACAGCTAATATCGGACAACAAACAACCTCCAGGAAGCATATCACAAGGAGAAGATGATATCCCTGGAACAAGAAATTTATTGGCCTGACGTTTTGGACAGCGAGCCAAATTTCCACGTAGTTATCACGCCAACGTCGAATGCGGATGATAGAATCACAGAAAATAACGAGTTAGGTGCGGACTGCAAAACTATCATTACATCAATCACGACTCCAGCGGTGAGCACGAGGGCTACTAATTGTAGCACGCATGTGGTCGTCTGGCCACCGTGAACTATAAATGCTGAACACCCTCTCCCCCTATTATCCTTTCCTGCAATTGTTTCTGATGCTGGTTTCGAGCGAGAATCCGAAACCTCCGGCCAATAAAATTATTCTTTCAGTGATGGCATCTTCTTTTAAACATACGGCTACTTACGGGCTCCAGAAAAGACGCTTGTTCTCGCTAATGAGCAGGCTACCCTGCACATACAGTACGCACCAGATTTCGTGCAATATGCTGACATATGCGAAGGAGTGATACTTTTTCGCTAGTCGGTATTGAGTAGGGCTGTAATTCTGATTATCTTATAGTTTATTTATCAAGTTATTTCAGCCACGATAGGATGCCGGCTGATGTATGAATGTGTCATTATTCCGCATACATCAGTTACAGTCACAAATGTTGTAACAGATTTTTCAATGCTACGAAGGGCGCTCAAAGGCATTTGTCCATCCTTCCTCTCAATAAACTGATACTGTTATTGAATTTATGTTAGTGAATCTGCCCTGTGCAGCTTAAAGGATTGCATAAAACTTTAAGTCCTACCTGCAACGCCCGTAAATTTTCTGGCTACTACACTCCATTTCAGAGGCCAGCTTTGGAACAAAGCCTACCCGGCCCCCTGTGTCCTTGTTTGGGTAAAGGATACATTTTACGAACATTATGCTGAGGGCTAAGCTTCCACCTAGGCTTAGGGCTTGGGAATATGTGCTCTTTCCGGAATCCAGTACTAGACCACCTGTTAAACTGTTGGTGCCTTTTTTGGAGACAGAGATCCCATGGAGAGCGGCGATGTCCCCTTGTATCAAATCATTTCGTGGGCAGTCTGCACTATCCTATTTTGTGGTAGGTTAGTCAGTGGAGTTATCCAAAGATAACGGGCATTTCGGGTTGCCGAAATGGACAGGTTCGCTGGCAGACTAAGAAGAATCAAGGAAATGGTGACATGAGCTGTTTCTCTGTTTCCTTTGGTATTAAAATTGCAGTTGGTTGTGTCCATGAGCAAGGGTCGGCTGGTCAATGGCATGTTTTGTTAAAAGTTGCTCAGGTTATTTGTCCTAGACCCTCATTCTGCGCGGGGACTTAGCACTGCACTTCTACATATGATTGTTGGGTCAGCCCACAATGCTAATAATTTCTAAATTTGGTCATAAGTGTATTTTAGTGGGAATGCGACTCGGAGTAGTCTGGTCCGCCGTCACGTTTTCTGACATTTTTATCATTTTTTGGTGGTGGTGGTGGTGGTGGTGGTGGTGGTGGTGGTGGTGGTGGTGGTAGTAATGGTGATGGTTAATAAAGTACTACACCTCATCGAGGCGCATAGGCCGAATACTCTGCTCTAATCTAGCCCAATGGCTGACGTGGTTGATGGTATGCGGTCTCATTAAGTAGAATACAGTTTTCAGGACTCATAGATGTGAGTTGACTGCTAGTTAGGGACTGAGCGGAACAACAAACAATTGCACCGGGGCCGTGGATTGATCTGCTACATCGCACCCGAACACCCTGAACATTTACCATACTGACCCATGAAACCATTTACACAGTCATCAGGTGGTAAATGACCTGAGACTGGCTATGACTGGCTAAGGACAGCTAATGGGCCAGAACTGGTCGTTCTAGTCTCCCTTGCCTTTGCCTAAAGACAGCGGAACGAGTGAATTCTGTAAGCGATCAGTGAGATTTCGTAAATGAATGGCAATCGTCATTGTGACCACCGTTAAAAATTTGTGTGAACTGTGCCCCCACGGCACTTGGTTTCCCTCAACTGCGATATTTGGCTGTAGCACGTACGTAGAACATTAGCCTACGAACCCCGCCATGGTGGCTTTTTTAACTGATACTTTGTCAAATATCCTCATTCCTAATAAAATGTTCTTTGTCCAGCGCCTTAATCAGGCCACTTGCGTAGATTGAAAAGGATACCGAGGAATTTGTTGCCTGCAGTTTTTTTGTTAAAAATCCTGTGAATTTAAACTTCAAGCCACTTTACAAAATAAATGTATCTTCACTTTGAAGCCTAGTGTCTGGGAGCTCTGCATTATCCGGATAAGAAATGTCGCAGACAACCATGGAAGGGCAGAAGGACCGTTTTCATTCCTCCTAGTGCCTTATGGTATTATGCAGTAAACTTTATCCAATTCAGAGTTCTGCCATCTAACACTTTGTTGTTCTGAATCAAAGGAGAGCTTAGTAATAATTGCAACGTTTAAAGTGAAAACTTCTCTTTCAAGTTATTTTAGGATTCGAGGTCCACGCCTCATCAACTTGGGTGGGGTCATTATATTCGTTACTGTACCGCATAAAACCAAGTTATCTTAGTTGCGTCAATACGCCGGTTTTCGAGGTAGTTTTGGTTCGGCCACTGAAGAGGCCGCAACTGATAAAAACGGACTAGTTGAGTAGTATAAATTTTCCCATTTATTATTGAGGACCTTATAAGTTAAAATGCACTTATATAGAATATATGCAAAAAGTATAATTTACTTTAGTTCTCTAGCAAAAAATTAAATCTTACAGTCTACCAAGTTTTAATAATGAGAGCCTGAATGTTCATTCGTACAGTATCGTTTTTCGCTTTTATTACCGCCGTTTATGAAGCATACAAAACGGATCGTATTCATTGCAAAATTTTATCAGCCCTACATAGAGAGAGAAGAGAGAAAAATATGCTTTATTTTGCATGTAAATATCCAAAAGTATCAGCAAAAATGGCTTCATTCACGGAGAGCAAGGGATAAGATAAGTTAAAAGGCCACAGAATACTCAAACTTTACAGGTTTACACGATATCCTTATCTGTTATGAAGACAGGTTGGCTTTCCGTCTCTGAATTTCCGTTACTTCACATGTGAGGTAGCATGCTAGGAAAAGAAGTATAGAGTGCTGATGTGCCGGTGTACAACAAGACCTATGAGGGAAGCTCCGGCGCATAGAATGGGTAGGCTTCGTAGCCATTAGTTCAGAGTGGAGAGAGTGAGCGACTTCACTAGGGATGCGATCAGAAAATTGCTTGACTGTTTTAAAGTGTTGCTGGATTATAACATCAGCTAAAAACATAGGAAACACCATCAGCTGAAGGAAAGTTATTGGATGAAACGTTTAAAAATATCCAGCTATGTTTTAAGTAAAGCTGAAAAAATACCTAGAGAGCAGTACTGGCGTACAAAAATAAATATGGTTTACTTTATACGCAAAGCATGAAATATGCATAGTAGATTGCCTATCTCATTAAGTGTCAACCGAAATTCTTGAATATGTTTTCGATTTGAAAAATATTATTAAGGTAAAGGTAAACACTTTATAGCGTTCAGCCAAGATATTTTCTTCACTTTGCGATACCAACTGTTTAAACAGCTTCGGTTAGACCGCCTGTGAGGACAACAGCCTGTAAAAACTGCCTAATTACTCTGAGTTATTCTCCCTGATTTCCAGAGCCCTCATAAATTCATATGTCCGTTTAACGAAACGAAAATATAGTTTTTTGCATGCAACTGGCAGCAAAATATGTTGGCACAGTTTGGTATCTTTGAAGAAGGTGTATGAAAATTTTGGTTTTGAGAAACTTTTCCAATTCCCGAATAATGTTGGCTGTGATCTGTCGTTGAGCATACATTAAGGGTTGTCGAACTATATGTTGTATACAGTCCATCTAGTAAAACCCATTCATTTCTTGACTATAAGGAAAACGTCACATAATGCTCATTTAATTTTGCATCATGTGTGAACCATGTTATACCCTTTATAAGTAGCATTCGTAAATACACAAATGCGATGCTTTGTGAAGGGAAATTTCATGGTGGTAAATATTTCATGCTGAACAACTTTTTTACAACCGAAAACTACCCTTTCTTCATCAAATAATAAAAAAACATAAAAACTTATACTGACAGGTAAAAGCTCCGAAAAAAAACAGAATTTTGCAATGGATCTAGACCCGTTTGTATACTTTGTAAACAGAATTTATAAATGCACGAAAACGATGCTAAATGGATAAACATTTCATGCTTTTGAAAGATCTTATAACAAGAAAATTTTTAAAACATAAGATGTATTTCCTTCCAGGTAAAATCACAAAAGATGTAATTGCCTACCAGAAAAAAATAAAGAAATATTTGTCGCATTTTCTTGACAAATATGCTTAGATTCAGACGGGCATCCCAAATCATTTTAAAAAGTGCATAATAATATAGCAGTCTTTTTTTCAAAGCATTGTATCTACAGGTGGCTGAAAGGCATCTTGTTCAAATTCTGTCGCCATGAAGGGATAAAAATATCCTCAGTTAGTGCTGCACGCTATTTTATATCACAACTATACTTGACTAATCATTTTTGGAATTGGAAACATATTTTAGCATTGGAATTAACATTTCATGTGATAAGCAAACAACTGTAACTGGGAAATCTTACGTACAAATGCAACCACGCGTTGGGCTTAAAATATTTCAGGAACTGAAAAGTTTCATGAAACATAAAAATACTGTGCATTCAAGTAGTCATGTTCAACAAAACGTGAGTTGTCGCCAAATGCTTAACGTAAAAAAGAATTTTTCCACCCCTGTTTTCTGTAAAAAATATTTGGATTTATAAGGACATTGAAATTCACCGAGACAAATTCGTGCAACTTCAGTACTCGCTTTTTCTTTTGGTGCGATTTGGGCGGATGGCCTGATCAGAGCCCAGTCAGAAACCGGCAATCTGGTTTGGCTGAAATATTCTGGGTTCATACCTCACGATAGTCAATATAAGAACCCACCTAAGTCCTCCATGCTATTGGAAATCTCATCTAAATTCATCTCGGCTAACTTTTCATACGTTAGGCCAGGTATTGCAGTTTGCTGCAAAGTAACCATAAAATGAATTATTTTTTCACTTTTTCTTTGATAAACCAAAATTAATTTTTTAATGTTCGCAGAAATCAGTGTCTGATCTGCCCAAGCTAGGCAGTGATGTAATTTTCAAAATTGCCTGGAAGCATGATCCGTGAAAAGCCAGTATATTAGCAAAAAGCTAATTACTCGCGTTGAGGTTTTCTACTAATCAGAAAACGTAGAATATTTTTTAAGAATTTATTTTCTAGCGTCGATTATATTTAGAAAGGTATATGATAGTATAGTTCAATAGGTGCCAGACCGGCTGATCGGCCCATTGAACTTCGTGCCGAAGAAGAAAAGTGTAGAAGCCATGAGCCAAATTATCGTGCTGGAAAATCTGGAGGAAAACAAATATCTGCAGAGACAGAAGCTAGCCGCGATAAAGTACGCCAGACAGAAAGGATGGTAGAAAACTCAAAAAAGGAGGACGACCGACACAACCACTCCCTATTTCCACCAAGAAACGGTCGCTGTTGAATGAAGGAAGGCGAAATGATATACGTAAAACACGGGTGCAAAGAGAACGGCGGAATGCTCAGAGGAAGCTTTGTCAATTTCGCACAAAAAGGTTCACGCCTTGTTAATTCAAGATTTTCCCGTCTTCTGTCATGTATCGGTTTCCCTAGATTTTTTGAGCATTGAGCTCAAAAAATCTAGGGAAACCGATACATGCTTTTGTTTAATGTAAAAATCGAAAGTGTTCGATGGCTCTTCACCACGGAGCTCGTTTTTTGGCGCTTTAAGTTCACAGAGAAAACAGGCCAATGGAAATGCCACACCCACGCAAAAATTAATTGTGTTGTGGCGAAACTGCCGTCAGTATGGTCAGGGACTGCCTTCGTTTGAACTACCGATTGATGACTTTTCCCTGCTGTTGTTGAAATTTAGGTCCTGGTTATGTCTCCCGTTAAAATCTGCCCCATGATTATAAGACCACCTGTTTTTGCATCAAATTTCAACCAGTTTGGGTAGACTGGTTCGGCCTTTTTTACATGAGACACCAAAAGTGATAAATTGTAACGCGAACTGTATTTTTCCCAAGGCAAACGGACTGGTCAGGACCTGACTATCCCCCAAAAAGCATTAGCCGAGCATAAAGTGTCTGAATGTACGACTAAGCATCGTGCTTTCACAGTAAAAAACATTTCTTTAAATTGCTTACTTAAACCTCAGACAATACCAGCACCACCCGCATATGGTTGAATGCTACAAGCGTCCAACTCTTTGCGAAACTCGTGTAAGCGGAGCCATTCAAATGAAGTTTCTTTTCTTCAGAGAGAGAGAGACTGCCATCTTCTGCCACTGATCTGTCTAAGTAGCATGTTGATCAGCCCAAAGCTCGTTGTGCTACTCGATCAATTACGATTTTGGTGGAAAATTGGGATCGATAAATAGGGCCGAACAGTTCACCGTTCTCCGAACTGGGGTCTTGGCAAACTGCAATGCCAATTTTTACTTACTAGTGCGTTCCAGCGATCGCAACTACTCTTCATGTGACTCAGTTGATACTAGCGTGACGTCGCTGTGGGCACTCGCTGACAAAATCGGTGGTACAAGGACACGTTGAAGGCTTCCCTCATACATCCGGAGACCCAGGCGGACCTGTCCAGGATCAACTGGTCAAAGGAACATCAAATCTTCGGGCAGTAATCAATATCGTAATTTGAATGGTCGCTGCCAAACCAAAAACCGGCTCATAAGTTGCCGATAAAAGCGAAAATATGAGGCTCAGGAAGTAACTGGGAAACCGAACTAGACGTGATGGCTGGATTAGGTGAATAAAGTTCTCGAACCCGCAAGTCTCAAGTGTCCTGGATGAACATTCGCAACACTCAGCCTCTTAGATCATATCTCTGTTGTCAGGAGACGTCTCACGCAAGAATCGGTTTTGGCTGACATCGACGCAATAAAAAAGGCTAAATCAACTTATTGTCTGTAAAAACTCGGCCGCCATCCCTACCGCAATTATCACGAGGATGAAGTTACCAGCACCGGATTAAATTGCCTAGGCCTCGCCACCACCCATCAACATGTCCAGCTCCAATGCGCCCCCCCCCCCCCCCCGCCTCCCCCCACCACACCCGCAATGAAACCCCCCCACCCCACCCCCCCCCCCCGCCAAAACAAGCTCGACCCCCCGCCCCCCCCCCCCCACCACCACAAGCACCACCACCACCCACCCCACCCCCCACCCCCCATGAACAATAACGTCCTAGCATGTCCCCATTGCGACCGCATTTTCACATCACTCCTCAGTCTAGTCCAGAGGTCGGGAACGTATAGCTCGCGAGCCAAGTGTGGCTCGTTTGGTGGTTGCATCTGGCTCTGTCAGATAAAATTGGAATTAAAAACTTTAGTTTTTGTGATTTTGGCTCCCCCACGGACGTGCCATTGTCGAGACGCGTAGCGGAATTACTTTAAACTCAATCTCACTGAAATCTATTTCCACATATTTGCTTTCCCGATTCTCTGAGTCAAAAAAGGTTCCTGACCTCTGGTCTAGTCGATCACCTGCGACTGCATCGCACAGGAACTGGCGAACCAACTTACAGCCCCTGCAATAAGGTGCCGCAGGAAAAACTCTATTATTACACCACACAGGCGGGTCTCTGTAGGTCTGTCGGGCACTGCTTCCGAATGAGGAGAGAGTGAGTTTGATGCTGGTAAATCGGATAGAATCGAACAGGTGAATTCCAGGAAGCAGTTCAGAAGAAGAAAATGCGATCGGTTGACGAACAGTTCATGGACCTGACCTTTCTGATTCTTACTCGCAGCCGTTATCAGACACAGTCGCAGAAAATGAGAAAAGAGGTGCAACGAGCGCAGTACTGGCAGGACGCTGACGCCAGGGTATCACATGCCTACAGTATTCGTTTTTATTACTGGCGTCGTAATTGTTGTGATGATTGCCTGCTGATCCTCTGGCCTAAATCCAATTAACAACCGCAGGGACCGCTTGTCTCCGTGTTCTGTGCTGCGATTTAACCTGGCCTTGTAATTTCTTTGCAAATTTAGGCGGTTGCGTTTAAATCTGTCATTTTTATGGAACAATATTTTGACGTACCCAGCTGGTCTGGCCTGTCGATAAAATACTTACATGCACACATATCTTCGAGATAAATCTACTTCTACCCCTGTCTCTGTTAAAGGAGCGAGAAAAGGCCCAAGATACGGCAATGGCAGCCGCTAAAATGGCACTGAGAGGTCTGGAGGACGAGTATGCCTGCTCACAACTCTACCTGGAGCAAGTGAAACGGTTCGTTCACCTGGTGAAGGAGCAGGTGCCACATAAGAATCGCCTCGAGGGCACAGTTCGGGGCCTCATTCAGCAGGTAGGCCGTCTCCCCTCCCACCTCTGCCTAGGTTTCACTTCAGCTTCAGCCTCGAATTCGGGTGAGAAATCGGGGCTGTTTGCGTTTTTATAACGCTAAATTCTAAACACCTATTATGTTCTTTTTTAAATCCTTTGTATAAATCATGTTGCCCTGATGTTCATGCTTTTTTGCACCTCGCAACATTAGGTTATTGGAGAGAATTAGGCCCGCCTGCATTTTAAATGCCCTGCAGACAGGTCCTATCCCATGGTGACATTGGCTGGCTAATTAGTCGTATCAGATAAATGCGGATGACAAATATTTCCATTCCTACCTCACACAGGGATTTTTATGCTAGCGATACATCAACCACTCTCCTTAATGTAAGTCGGTTTTCAGCTGGATACAGAGCAAAACTCAGCACATGACAGCCTCTCCCCTCTTCCGTGCTATAAAGCGTCAGACTCGAGAGCTTTGTCGGTTTCGTCTATAATTGACGCCACCCTTCACTGGAGTGACGCAACTCGAAAGAGAACACGCTGGGTGGGCGAACTGTGTGTTGCACTGCACATACTGCCACCCAGCAACTAGAAACGGTAACTGTATTTGTTGCGCTGCGCATTCATTGAAAAAATTTTAGTTGAGACCGTCGAAATTTGATTTTGAAATCTTCCTACGGAACAACAAACTTATATGCCCAGAGCCGCAATATGCATATTACTTTCTTAATTTACGTCTTTTTTAGTTATTCAGTATTTATAGAAGGGTATCAGTCTCGTTTGGAGCTCACTACAGCAAACGAAAAGCTTAGCATTTTTCAATGCAGGACTGGCGGTAAAAGGGATTAAGTGGATGGGCATATCAGGGGGGAAGAAAGATAATAATTTGAAGAGAAAAATGTAAAAAACTAAAAAATAATAGGAAAAATTATTTAAATAACCTAATCTGTGGCGCGCGATAAGTAAAATGACAAATATAGCCAAACTGCTCAATAGTGCTCACAAACTGGATGCGATTTTACTTTGACTCTATTTCGTCTCTTTATGGCATTTTAGAGGTTAAGATAAAACCATGACAGGTGCAATCTTCCCATTTATCACAAAAGCTTCTTTGCCAAAAAGGAACCGCAAGTTGTTACAAAAAGAAAACGAAGAAATTAAAGCCAACGTACCTAAAAATAAACTGTGCTAAAAGCTTAAGTAAACAAAAACTAAGCCGAAACTAATAAATTTAAATAATATACCAAAACCAAACCAAAAAGTGAATTAAACTTAAACTAGTTCAACTACAAATGACCACAGGACGCTAAATAAATTCGTGTGTGGAGTGAAATTTGGCCGGACTGTGTCGTACTTGTGTGGTGAGAAAGCAGGCTTACTTCTACGAAATAAGTATGAAGCTATGCGAATAAAGCGTAGTCAGCCCAAAACGAGACTGTCACTGACAGATTAAATAGCATTTAAAAGTGAAAAGGGATCATCCTTGTCCACCCTCTCGGTTGGCTACCAATGACGATTTTGAAAATTTTATTGCAACAAAGCGTCTCCAGCTCGGTAGTTAACTCCTTCATATATGGTACGTAGACTGTGTAACTTTCATCGGGCATTTTTTTCAAAGACACTCTCGAGTAAGTGTTTTTCTGAACGAGCATAATATTTGACGGCAAAAAGCAAACAAGAGAGTCTAAAATGTCCGATCTCATGGAACACGCTCGCAGTTAAATGTTAGATAGTACGACGCCTAATGCGATCGAAGCTGAATTTGCGTTTACAGGAAGAAGTTTAGTCCCTCGCTTTCTTCAAAAACATTTTTGATGTAAGCCGATTATTCAAAGGAAGTGGGTTTTTCGGGGAATCGGCATCCGTGTTGGCTCCAATTAATTGCAATTTACAAGTTGGGCAGAAAATGAATTTTGCCTTCATGGCAAAAAGGACCCATTTGATTTTTAAATCTTGAACGAGAATAGAATGTGGGTGTGCTTTGGGGTCTGAACGTAGATGTCTGGAAGTAGGCCTGTCCTGCTCTGAAGGAGTACACGTGGTCCAATGCCCAAGCACTCTGGTTTTCCAGACTCTTAAATATAAGGAATTTTTAAGAAAATCATGTATCGTTTACATTTAACTAGTTTGCTTTTTAGCGTCAGCAGGTTGTCAGTATCAGCGTAAAAGGACGTACCCCTTGCGGGCAGCTTTTGACAGGTGCGATTGTTCAAGTTTAAATCCGGGTCTTGTGGTTCGAACGTAAGTAAATTCGGGATTTTTGCAGTCACAAGTATAAAAGAAGAATTCATCTGCAGTTACAGTCAAGTGAGATACATAACTTCTTTCCGACGATTATTTATTAGCTAATTTTGCATACTGACCACATATTGACTTATACATTTTGATTTTGTTGATCAGACCCTGATCCAACCATTTCTATCATTCGGTGATAATTTCAAACCCCTATGCGAACCAAATTGAACCCACTTTGCATAGAAAATTAAAATAGACAAGAGGTTTAGAAATGAATGATTGTTAGTGTTTCCCGGCGGTCCTGCAGAGTTTACTGGCATCAGTTACCTAATTGATTTAAGAGCAAGCCTATTAAAACCGAAATTCGAGATTCCTGCGCATATGCCAATCCTCTACAAATTCTCTTGGCATGTGGATTATCTGATTCCTGCTACAGCACACGGTATGGCAGGAGTTAAACTATACGGTTCCGAAATTGTGCAACATGACGACATTTCCGAAAGTGGATACCCACTACCTACTAAGTGTAGAGTAAGGTTTAATACGGGTTATTGTGTAGCCTATTCTAAATTCATTTCCCCTACGATAGGATGTCGGCTTTTAGCGAGATTCATTTAAACGACTAAAAAAGTGTGTACTGTAAAAGGTGGCTACTGAAGCAGCATGCATTTTAATCATTGATTTTGACTTCCTTTATAAATTCAAAATTATGCCTTCTTGAAATTTTTTACTCAAAGAAAGTCTATCCTTTGGTTTAAGAAAAATGCCTTATCATCAGATTTTTGCGATTGTGGGGTGTTCATTCATAATGCATCGTATCCGTAAATTTATTAATACTGCCTATAATGTTTACAACATGATTCACATCTACTGCGAACTCTTATGATAAATATGTAACTTCTTTCTGAAACCGTAAGCTAAAACGTAGTGAGTTAACCTTAACTTCAGGTGTAGCAGTCGGTAGGTTTTTAAATTATTTAGCAATTTAGAAACTTTGGCAAAATAAGCTTATTTAGCCCCACTCATCTACCCCTAGTCACAGCATTTTGTCCTACAAAACCGGTGGTTATAGAATGTGTGGGGTAGGAAAATAGGGTAGGCAGAGAAGGAAATTTTTTGAAGTAAGTTCAAAGGGAAGAAATTCAGTCGAGGTTACTTCCCGTGGCCACTGGGAGCAGGTTGTTCCGCATGTAAATTGAAGGTGTGCGCGGCGCTCCGCGCCGCGGACTATACTTATCTTATTCCAAAACGGTAAGTTGGACCACAAGTAAGTTGAAGTAGACAACCTCCTTATCACCATTTCTATTTGCTGGGAAATTCAAGAGACCTGCAATTTGATATTCCGGTTTTTCCGCAGTAGGTTACCTCATAATGCAGATTAGGAAAACCTGCAGATATAAATCAACAACACTTCTAAATACAGTAAAATAAAAATGCATTTAGCATTTATTAAAGTATATTCCACTGCGTATCCTAATATACCGCTCATAAAACCCTACAAACACCGTTTTCGTAGGAAAGCATGCAGGTTGTAGGGATTAATGAGTGGGCTACATAAGCCCAAACTTTTTTTAAAAAAAGAAAGATACCCTTTCTTTAAGTGTGAAATTTCGAGAAGGGGTAATTTCCTACCAGAGGAGTACAAGAAATAATATTTTGGTCAGGTTTTCCATAAAATATATTTGAATTTATACAGGCAGTCAAAATCAATGATAAAAACGCATATTATGTGAGTAGTTACTGTTTACAATACATACGTTTTTTTAGTGGTTTGAACGAAGCTCGTTTAAAAGCCCGCACCCTATCATGACTGAAATAACTTCAGAATATACTACACGATAATCAGTAGCACAACTTGAGTCTATGCCATTTAGCCAGTGATTATCAATCCTTCGCAAGTCATTTTGCACAAATTCGTAGTCGTACTGTACTCCGCTTCTTATTCTCTATCGTTATGGACTGTGCGACTGTACATTTGCTTCGTTCTAATTGAAATTTGCGGCCGCGGCCTCCAGGAAAGTTCAGTTTCTCGACTCCCGTCGAGATGGCTTGCTAAGGAAAATTATTCCAAGACCTGACTTCAGATCCAAAATTTTGAAAGAACTGCCTGTTGGTCATTGCTTCCCACCTCTGCGCAGCATGTTCAAGTGCTCCTACAGTTTACCAGCATAATATGTTACTATGATTGTCTCCTACGAATACTTTTCATTTATTTTTGTTTTCATTTGCAGTTTTATGCGATGAATGAACCGAGAGCAGTTACGGTTCGTCAGTGTGGTAAGGGAGGCCTGACAGGCAGAATTTACCGCCGCAAAGCGTTTGCATGCACAAGGATAAAACGATTGCACCTCAAAACTTTCCCTATCTCGCTGTATGCGTTCATTCCGCAAAGAAATACCGAGATCGCGGAGTGTCATTTGTGAAAGGGCAACAATGCACGAAAGTCGCGATCTAGTCCGCCACCCACGGGTTATGCCACTTTGTGATAGAAGCCTACATTGGGTCCCAGATCAGCACGTGAAAGACCCATCCTTCCGTAATACAGAGTATTACAAATAAAAGGAAATATAGATTAAAAATAATCTATAAAAGAAGAAAAAAGGGAATAATTGTTAAAATAGTCATGTTTGTCAACAAAAAAGTGCGCCATGATTAAAATGTGCAAGTATGCAAATATTGGGAAATAAATAATTTAAAAATAACTTAGTTGACCTAATTCTGAAAAACTCGTGACGTCGGTGGAAGTCGAACCCACACAGTAGAGAAGGCTTTTACCGGAAGCCACCGCTCTAACTACTGAACTACAAACGCCCCATCTCACGCCATGAATTCAATCACATTTGGATCGATATCACCCGCCCAACTTTTCCGCTCATATGGAATCCACCATTACGGGACAGCAAGCTGACGGTCCAAGCAGGATTTCCTAAACAATCATCTAGAATCCGTCAGAATGACTAACAGGCTGACTTAATTGTTAAAAATAACTAACTAAAACTAAAATAAACTAACCATAAAGCGTAAACCAAAGTAAGGTAAACTCCGTTAACTAAAAATAATCGAAAACTAAAATAAAAAATAATAAACATAATAATGAACTGAAAATCGAACTCAAATGTAATTAATTTTAATGAACCAAATAAAATAAACTAACTTAAGTCGTTGCGCATATAAAATGAAGGTGCGCGCGGGGATTCACGCCCTGAACTACGTTAATCTAACTCCGGAATGGTTAGTTTGACCCCGGGTAAATGTAAGTAGACGACTTCACGAAACCCAATAAACTTCAAAGTGTAAGTAAGTAAAAAACGTCCAAATTTTCCACACTCAAAAACTATAGATAAGAAATGTGAGCAAATGTCTGTGTTTATGTATGGTGCGTTATTTTTTGCGAAAACATTAGATTATTTTAACAATTTCTGAGACCCACAGTATGATACCACCGGAAGAACTTTCCACAAAGCTTTTGCATGCACAAATAGAAACGATTGCAAACTAAAATTATCTGTCTCTCTCTCTCTCTGCGTTCATTTCGCTAATAAATACCGATGTGGCGATGTGTTGTTTGTGAAACGGTAGCACGAGTTTACCAGTGTCGGGGCCTAGTCTGCCAACTACCCACCCACGGGTCATGCCACTTTCCCTCCAATGAGCAAGAAAACATACATGGGAAGAGTGAATCTTTTTTGTACGTCCACCCTGAAACACACTCCCTTTTCTCGTCCTGACTCCGGCCTACCACTTGCGCCGAAATTCTTCCCGAATTGTAAGCATAAAAACCGCAGTTGTTGTGCGCCTATCCATAATCAGTGTTCTACTATCTATATCAGGAGATGTTAACATAAGTGCACAGCCATGACGTAAAAGCTACCAAAAGCACAGAACAGCATAGATGACTGATGGGTGTCTTCGACCATCGACTCCGATGAAGTACACTAACAGGGTGGTACAAAAGGTGGTGGCCTCAGGGGGTAGATTGTAATGCAAGTGGACGTAGTTAGCGCCAAACGTACTCCTCACTCGTGTCCGGGATCAAGGAGACCAAAGGGGACCTGGTTTGGTCGCTTTCTCCAATGCAAGCCAGAAACAACGCTTAACTTAGTCTTGAGTGAAAGTGGACTTTGCGCGGGGGCTACCACACTGCCTATCCTCCCTCACTCTTAATAGGTTTTACGATAGGTTCAAGGAGGCCGAGATTGATACGGTTATTACTATTTCTACTAATAACTATTAGTTAGTAATGTCAGAGATGGCGCTGATAAAATTAAACGCTGAGGTCATGCCCCTTGACCTCCACAAGAAGTATGAAACTGAGCTTAAATTATTCCGGGTAAGTGTATGTTTGGGACCCTGAGCACAGCAGCGCTTGCCTTGGTTTCTACCCTCTCAATTCTATCCATCAAGCTGTGTCCGTTTCTACTAGGTTTGGACTAAGATACTGATGCTAGAGGTACCTGCCAAGCTAAGGTGCTAATTCTAGTAGCATGCTTACTAAGGCCAGTAAAAAGTTCACTCTAGTAGGCCTGTGTGTGCTTTGTAAGAGGTCGGCACCCAGTTTGCTTTCCCAATCTGTATGAGGTGAAGTGCTTGGCTTATGGGTTAAATAAAGCCTTTATGTCGCAAAGTTTGCCGCCTGTAGACTACCTATAGACCTACTACAGTATCTATCTTTAGCTTGTACTTTACAGAATGTCTACTTGTATCCCCTTGATCCCAGCAGGGACAGTGAATCTGAGTTTATGCTATTCCGAGTGAATACATTTTTGAGGTCCTCACACCTCTGTCTACCAAAAGCTGTCATATTTTACTAAGTTTAGGCTAGGATGCTGCTGATAAAGGTAATATGCCGCTGCGTATTACCATGCATCCTATTATTGCAACAAGCAAAACATATGGTAATATGAGCTTATGCGCGTCCTAAACTTCATCTGGGCTGATTTGCAAGACACACGGCGAGTGTTTACGTCCGGAATGCACAAGGAGAAACGATTGCAACTTAGAGCTCTCTCTCGCTCCCTCTCTGTGCGTTCATTCCGCGAAGAAGTACCGATGTCGTGGTGTGTCATTTGTGAAATAGTAGTACCAGTGTCGGGGTCTAGTCTGCCACCTACCCACCCACGGGTCATGCCACTTTCTTTCCTCATCCCCCAATAAGCAAGAAAATGTACATGGGAAGAGTGAATCTTTTTTGCGCGTCCACCCTGAAACACACTTCCTTTTCTCGTCCTGACTCCGGCCTACCACATGCGCCAAAATTCTTCCCGAAGTGCAAACATAAAAACCACAGTTGTTGCGCGCACACCCATAACCGGTGGTCTACTATCTTTATCAGGGTATTTTAACATATGCGCACAGGCAGGACGTAAAGACTACCAAAACACAGAGCAGCACAGCCTACCGGTACTTCTGTTGAGGGGCAAACTAAATACAAAAGGTGCCAAGGGGAGGAAGGCTTTAGTGCCTGCGTTGAAAATAATATTGCAGCAATAAGATTTGCCTTCATTCTGCATGTCTGCTTCAAAGAACCAAACAGTGCCACTGTTGGATGCGAAAATGTGGCCTTTGGGGGAGAGAGAGCAAAAACTGCCGTCTCTGTTACGTCGCTGACTAAGCGAGGTACAGTTGGGTCCCTGGCTGATACGAATTCAAAAACTTCGCAAGAAACTGCCGCAATTATAGCAATAAGTGAGTCGAACGCGAACTGTCAAGCCAGTACAGCATTAATTAAGACCCAAGCAGTGGCGACAGAAGTGAATAATGATCGTACGCAGGCAGATGATCACTATGAACTATAAATACAGTGCAACCTGTACATGCTGTAACCCTATCTGCGCATGACTATGACCATGCTGACATTACCCTTGATTAAGGATTCCCGACGGAATCCGAAACGTCAGGAATAAAACTTGTTCCAGTGGTCGCATCCTCTTCTTCAGAACTGCTTCCTGGAACTCGCATGTTCTCTTTTATTGGTTATCTATTTTTATTTATTAGCTGATGAATAATTCATTTTAGCGAAAACGATAAAATTAGAGGAACAACTTTATTACAGTTTACTTATTTAAGGCCTTATATAACTGACAGTTGTGGAGGAAAATATGATACAATGATAAAATAGTGAGAAACAATAGAAATGCAACGTGATAGTATTTTTAGATAGTCCTTCTGTGTACAAAACTGGCGTAAGTCGGTGGACATAGAGACTATCAAGTTTTCAATGGTGGTTTAGTCCATAAAATCACAAAGACCAACCCCTACCTTTGTTTCGTTTAAATGTATTAATTTACCTTGTCTCGGTTTCTTTGGATGATTAGTGCAACCATATTTCTAATAAGTGATTGAGGCTAAGACTGTTGTGAGGAATAAGACTGGTCCGCAGGCCATGGGGGGAAAAGCTGACTGTACTCTAAAATTATATTATATTCGTAAACTAAATTCTAATCATACCTCCTTTGATTGGTGAGCAGGGATATTATCTTGCAGCATCATAGTGTCCATTTGGCGTCGGTGGATGCCGTTATAACCAAAGGCATCCTTTTCTACATGGAAGAGCCCCCTGCGTTTTTTGATTTCTGTTGTCGGCCGCTCTCTAAATTTAATGGTCATGCAAACCATCAGGCGCCGACAGTTCTTGAAAGTTGTTGTTGATACAATTTGCTCTCGGGAGGAAGTTCTTCCCACGCATAACCACCTGCGGCCGACTATGGGGGCCTATCTAAAAATAAGACCTTATCACCCAAGTAGGTGTTTTTTCTTTTCAAATGAAAGTCTCTAGTGAAAATATTCCTGAAAAAATCAAAAGGGCCTTATGTAGCTAGTTTTCTACGAGAAGTGGCTTTATCACTACAGTCTGCTGATGAAGGCTGCATTTCTTCATCTGTTTTCTATGTAAACGCAGGCCAAGAGAGACAGATCATGGGCAAATTTGCCCTCCGAATAGTCCTAGGGCGCTTATTGTGATATCTGTTTAGTATACGATGCATATAGTCACCGTCTTGTTTGCTTGATTCGAAGTGAATAATTCTCGAGAGTTTGGTCAGACTAATATTAGACACATTAGCTAACGACTCAAGCGGTAGCCCTTCGGCTGTCAATTTCCGTACGCGCTCAGAATCAGCGTCGGACAGGAAATGCTTTTACATCGTAATAGCTCGGTGTGATCACTCAAAAGTGACAGCAAGTGTCGACTTCCGACATATATACAGTAGATTGTCTATCTGATGAAATGTCATGGTGAAGACAAGAAAATGCATGCTGCGCGAAATTATTGCGTGCGGTTTCCTGTCCCCCCCCTCCCAAGGTTTACAGCAGTAAATTAATTACCATAAGTAAAAAAAGCCATAAGTTGGTTGATTAATTACTATTTATTAACATAAAAATAGGCAATTTTCACTAAAAACTCAAAGCTACATTAAATATCACTGATTCAGTGTTAAATATAAATTCGTTTAAGGCAGGGTAAAGCCAAATAAGCTGTAAATTAACACAGAATCAGTACTTTGTTGATTGTCCGTGTGCATTTAGAAGTTGATAAAGTCTATCAGACATTGACATGGCAAGGTTGTCTAAATTGATCTATTCTATGTGATTATTGGGCACAAAGTTAAGTTTTTCTTGGATGAAAAGATTCTTTTTTGCCTTGTGCTAATTTCTATAGGATTGAGATATGGGCTGTTGGTAGGAGTAAAAATAGATTTCAGGTCACACGTGGAGAGGCCGGCTTTTGTCTCAAAAGTTAGATTACAGTCGTACATGTTATCAAATTCATATAATATTGTGTGTACATTGAGCGAAATTTCCTTCCGCCATATTTCTCTGCAATTATTTTTAGAGTTTGATTACAACGAGATTCAGATCGTTCGCAAAGTTCAGTTTTTTTCAGTCGATCGCCATAAATACAAACTCTATTCTGCGTGCTTGCTAATCCCAATTCTCAGTGGGAGAAAACAAAACTGGCAAACACGTTCATTGCTGTGTTGTGTGGCAAAAACGTCGCTAATGTGCATAAAAATAAATAATTCTTAAAGCTGAATTCGTTCGCGGTTTCTCGAAAACAATGTGTTTCCTTATGGTTTTTTTCACTAGAGTTTTATTGACTTTTTCAATTTCAGAAGGAATTTGTTTAAAACGTTTCTTGGTTCTAGTAATGTTTCCTAATAATAGCACATCACACCATAACAGTAGGTTTTGTTATCTGATAGTTAATAGCACAGGAAATGTTCTTGTTATCCGGAACCCTCCGAGATTGTCCAAGTTCTGCCTGCTTCCCTTAATAGACGAGACTGGATGTGCAGTGCCTTTAAGTAAAAGGCTTTCCCAGCCTCAAATCAAGTCATCAAATCAAAATAACAGCGCCAAACGTACGCTGAACTACTAACTCAATGTATGCCGACTTCTGTTGCAAGTATTAGAGTCGACAAACAGAAGGTTCCCCCAAATCACAAGTCAAGCAAGACGGTGTTGTTGGACAGAAGTTTACTGCCGGAAAATGGACAGTACAAAGGCTGAGTTATGCACGCCGAGTCAGTTCACGAAATTGTGTTAGCTGCTGTCTAGCATTGCCCGCAGAAAGTTCTTAGTGCACCAGGCAGCCAGCCAGGTGGATATGCGCGCGTCAATTGGCTGGTGCCTTGACCTGCGAGTGGACGGGGGAAGCACAGGGCCACTAGGATATCGCGGCCTCTCGCAGCGGTTGGCAGCGGGGGAGTTTGTCACGTGCGAGTAGATAGCTAGCGTGACAAAGGAAGGCAGCGTGAATCAGCACAGCGGCAGGCTCCCACGCCTCAAGTGCTTGTGCACATGCATTAGATGGGTGTTCATCTTATAGACAGAATAGTATTACCGACAGAGGCAAAGGGAGGCTGGAATGGCCATCTATGGTCTATTAGCTTTCATCAGCCAGTGAGGTGCAGGTCGGCCCCTGACTGATGCAAATTCACGAATTTGCAGCACCCAAACCGTCCATTTCGCATCCCGAAAGTTCTACTGCGTTAAAGAAACGACCAAGTGATCTTAAAAAGAGGGCATATTTTCATTTATAATGTATCCTTTATTAACTAAGAATATGCAGGCTTTCTGGACCTCAAATCCATTCAACAAATCGAAGTAACAAAAATAAATTTATGTTAAACTGCCACCTTTAATTTCGATCATGACCTTGCCTGTCTTACCTTATCTATTGTAGAATATTGTTCAGATAAATAGCCTATCGCGCCTGCTGCGTTTTTATGGAATTACGTGATATAAATAGTCTATTTTCTCGAACAAAAAGGCCAAGTTACGAAACTATGCCTGCCTCATCAAAATGGAGGTCGCCTGTCCCTAGTGAATTTTCAGTTTAGTGCCATCCTAAGGGTCTGCAGTAATAACTGCCTCACGAGTGACGCCTAAATGTGAACCATCTGTCCCGCCTGCCCATGGGCTAGATTAGGGAACGGTGGGCGTACAGTGGCTCCTAGCAGTCTTTTGGAGCCCAAGATCAGCCACTGACGCATGGCGCCTTTGGCCTGCCTGCACGCCCACGTCGTGACTAGCTCGTGTCAAAACGAACTTTGTCAAAAGCTCACGACTGCTGTTCTCGATTTCGGGGGACAGCCAATCACAGATGCCGCAAAGCTGGCCCCTGGCCCGGCAAAGAATCACATGCCTGCACGTGTAGGCAGACCTTGTCAATGACACTACGGTGCCACTACGGTGCATGCTGCTTGGACATCACTTCGGACCAAGCCACTCCAGCGGAAGGACGTGCTCTCTGTAGTCAACCTTCTTACTGCTTATTCTCCGTTCCTCTGTATACAAAATAAACTATTCCTACCATTCCTGCCTCCAACAACTTCGGCTCTACTAAGTAACCATAGTCTGAAGATCGCAGTTGCTAGGGTTTAACTTACTTAAACCTCTGCGATATGCGTTATTGGTAATGGGCACCCATAACGAATGGCACGCCTAGGTGCAGACCCACGTCATGCCATCCACCCGCGATCTCTCCGGCCCTCAGTCTTAACTTACTCCTGACATTGGGTTCAGGATGATAAGGAGGGGGAGGGGATTGCAGTAGATTTTATTATTCACTATCAGCTGAATCCCGCGCCAGTCAGGTTATGTGCGCCAACCATGTTGTGGGACGCAGGGTAGCCACCTTCAGCAACGATGGTCAAATTGTCATCGTCATCGACGTACTCACAAATGCTGCAGATGATGCTCGGGCTGGAGTGTGGGAGCCTGCCGCTGCTGACTCACGCTGTCTGCCTTTGTTCGCTGCGCACTTGGAAACCGCTGCGAGTAGCCGTACGCTTCCCTGTCTGGCCGCAGCAAGCCGTGCGCCATTTCCAGCCAATCGATGAGCGCCTGTCCACATGGTTGGCTCCACGTCACACTAAGCCCATTTCCACAGGCAAGGCGGAACACATTTTGCTGTACTGAGTCGATAAGCGCAACTCCACTTTGTGTTGTCTATTTTCCAGCAGTAAACTTCAATCCACCAACATTTACTCATTTACTCCAAATATACTGACTGATACTGACTGAACACCGTCTTGCTTGTCTTGTGATTCGGGGGAACCTTCTGATTGTCGACACTACTACTTGCGACAGGAGCATGATACTGTGAATTAAGTTAGAATCGATCAGAAACAGTGCTGTACCGAACCACCCACATTTTCTGGCAACATATTCCCTGAGGAGAAGAAGGAGATGCAATTGCTGGGACAAGACTTTTATTCGCCTGACGTTTCGACATCCGTCGGGGATTCATCATCAGGGAGGTCGGCGAAAAACAGTAGCATAAACGGGTAATGCATGTACAGGAAGTTGCAGTATTTATAGGATACATTCATTACTGCACGTTGCCCTCTTGTGCATTTCTTGCTTGCTGCCTTGCATGCAGGCCATGGCCTGCTGACCTTGCATCATGCGTGGTGGAATTGAGCGTGATGATTTCTCGGCCAGCTGCTCCCCCGGTGTTGGCGTAAGACTTCATGTGTTCCCCTGTGCATGTATATCCCGCTTCTGCTACTGTTTTCTGCTGATGGCTATGACGAAGTATCCACGGCGGATGTAGAAATATCAGGCGACTAGAAGTCTTGTCCCAGCGATCGCATCTTCTTCTCAGTTACTTCCTGCGATTCCCATGTTCGCTTGTAATGGCAATGCAGTCCCTGTTCGTCACTGCATAGAGATAGCGTCCCTGTTCAGATCTGCCGTAGTTTCCTTTCTGCACATACTTTTCTTCTATTTTGCCCATCTGACAGCTCGTTGGGTTACGCGCCCGAAAGGCCCAACTTGTGTCCTGGTTTGAAGACCCTGACAGAGTGGGTCGACTCCGTTTGCTGGGTGGTGTTGACCCCAGCCAATCAGAACTGTGGGTCATTCTGGGCAAGCTTGAGAAGCGGTTGTCAATCAAGGAGGAGGATCTTTCAGAAAAAAACCTCATCTACGAGGCGGTTTGTCGTCTTGTGGATGCCTTGCGTGTGAAAACTGACGCCAGCCGGTAGGTTTTGTCGTGATAACTTACCACCCAACCTGCCTCCCTCCTCCCCCCCCCTTCAGTTTCCCTATTCAGTACTATTGCTGGTAGCACGATGTGGCAGTCTGAGGAAGCTCTAGACTGAGCTGTAACACGCAACAGCATAAGCACATTCCTCACTATAGCTGGATTAACCGAAAAATATAGTGCACTAGTTAAAATTCTCGATTGCAATTGGCAGAAGAACATACCCATAGACCAATGCCGGAACGTTGGAATAAACTTTCAATGCACAATCCAGGTTTGAACCCCCGTTTTGTTCTAGAAGGGGGCTGGTGAAGGCAAATAATCTTTAAATTGCCATCTCAGCTTCATTTATCGCAACCCCTCGTGTGTATATCACTGATCGCTGTGGGCCTGTCTGCGAGGACTCTGGACCGGACGGCAATGAGCAATGGGATGAGCATTTTAAACACTGTAGTAAGATCAAGAAGTGCATCCAACAAAGCATAGGGAGACTGGAATGGCCATTTCTGGCTTATTAGCCGTCATCAGCCAGTCATACCCAATCTCGAGGGTTGGCACCCCCGAGATTTGAACCCGGGACCTTTGGTCGTTGCGTTGGACACGCTGCCTTTATTTAGATTATCGAAGATCCTCCGAGGCTATGTATCTAACGGCCGAATATAACGCTTACTAATTCTTATAAGGGCGGGTTCTAAGTCGTTTCATACCAAGGTTTTCAAGTGGTCGGAAAAAGTAACGGGAATCGGTCCATTCAATATAAAAAGTACAGAGAGTTACGTGGCTTTTTTCCTTCCCCAGGAGCGATACACTACTCCTTGCGTTGCAAGTGAATGGCATCCAATCGAAGCTGTTTCAGTTGCGTCGGAAAATGGAAACCAGATTTGCTGAACTTATCATCAGCAACTCCGAAAGAGACCGGTTGATCAAGAAGGTGTCGGTAAGTCAGCCTTCCTCTTAAACTTTCGTGGGACATGGAAAGTCAATGCAAATATCATGTAATACGAGGTGGTTAACATCAATGGACTAAAATATAATGTTTTTTCTCGCTTGTTTGCTTTTGTACTCCTTCAAACGCATAATGTAGCGCTCACGTTTTTCTGGTCATCAAATACTTACTTTTTTTAATTCTCCAATCCCGGCAGGTCAAACGCACAAGCCAGGTTATAGCTGGCCTGAACCACAAGCTGTTTTAGTGACCATTTTCTCGTCAGTAGGGAGGTGGGGGGCAGATTTGAGTAAGTCATTTAACCCAATTGAGTAGAACTCGCGGTGGCCCCAGTGGGATTCGAACCCACGCCAGTAAGATGAAGGCTTTAGTACTGCTAACGTTCTGAGCAACGAGGCCCCCATCGGGGAACTGTGAGTTTAGCCCCACTTGAGTCAATTTACTCGCCCAGCCTACAGCAACCCCTAGAATCCACCAAATCTGATGCATTAAGCTGACTGTCCAAGTAGGATTTGCCCAGTAATCAGTATAAAATCCACCGGGTGACTGCCGGGTACACTTTGTTAGTAGGGAGAAGGGTTACTGCATGGGTGCAAATGTCCAGCTGCGCTAAAGGAGGTTAAGGTTGGGTTATCGCAGGGGATTAAGTGAGTTAAACCCTAACAACTGCGATCTTGAGACCATGGTTCCTTAGGAGAGAAGAAGTCGGTGGAGGCCAGAGTTTTAGGAACAGTTTATTCTGTATGCAGAGGAATGAAGAATGAGCAGGAAGAAGTTTGACTTCGGAGCACACGACCAGCCAGGAGGCCAGCCGAGTCTTAAGTGATGTCTTAGCAGCAGGCATCCCAGTGGCCAATGAGGGCGTTCATTGTCTGGGCCTTGGAGGTTATTGGCCGGACAGACTGCATCGACATAGGTGTGCATGCGTCTTAGTCACTGCCGGGCGAGACCAGCTTTGCGGAATCTGTGATTGGCTCTCCAAGCGGCCGCCTTCGGTGCAGGCGCACGCGTTAGCAGCGGTAGGCCTTGAGGCATACTTGCCTATGAATAGTGAGTCACCACAGGGTTACAGGTACCTTCATAATACAGGTGGCCTAGCGCTAAATTCCATGGAAGTTAGACTTGACTTTCAGGTTAGAGTTTAAGCTAAAGCTAGGACAGGGGAGTATGCAGGCCCGAAGTTTGGTGCAAGGCTTCCTACGTTTTATTTTTATAAAGTGAGGGTCCGCTGAACTCTGCCCCGCTTTTATGGTAGGAGTATTTTTCATTGCTTTCTCCTTAGTTCATACTTTTAAGAGTGTTGACTATTATTTTAACATGAACACAATGGCGTATATGAAATCACCTCCGCTGTTTATGTGGTCGCCCACACAGCGCAGCAATTATCCACTTTGTATTTATTTCTTACCACAGCACTAGATTTGTAATGGTGAGGCCCTCCGGGCCTAAAATATAAAATGAATTTATGCATTTATATAGTATAAGTAGTAGCTAATTATCAGACCCCTACAATTTTAATTTTTGCTTCTCCCTCAAGTTCACCTTCTTTCGTCTCTCATTTCGCGTGAAGTGTTCAGTTGTTCCTTTAAGTCTGTTCCGTGTCGGCTAGAGAATTTAAGGGGTCATAATTTGTAAGGCCTGGTCATATAATGTCGACCCAGGGTTTATTTGTAATCGCCATATTTTTTCAAGATTACCTGATCGTCTGTGAATTCGCAATATTTCTATGTACCGCTTCAGATTTGCCCGAGTAGAGCACAAGAATTTGTCCCCTTGTATTTCAGTAAGCTTTACTTTAAATGCCAGAGGAAATAGAGGTAGGGTTATTGTTAGTGGTAAGAGTAGATTGAGGAGGATTTATCGAGGAGAGTTGAGGTTAACAAGGTTAGCCCTACCAGCTACGATTTTCCAGGCCCGGTTGCTTTGGAGAAGAGGAGACGAGGTAGGAGGCCAGAATGGTAGGAAAAGCTTACTCTGTACAGAAAGAATAACGAAAAGATAGAAGGAGATTTGACTCTCGGACGAGCGTAGTATATTCCTAGTCGGGTCAAGTCCAAACTGATGTCTGGCGGCAGTCACTGCATTTAGGTCTTTGTCCAGACGGATTGGCGTCAAGCTACTGGGGATTGAGGCCAGGATGGGAAGGCACCGTGCAAACGTCTGATAGCGTCCGTTGATGCCTGCTCCCAGAGGCATGCCGAGAACTGCCTTCGCACAAGGTCCTAGGCGCGGAGTGACCTCGTCTGTGGCGTCACGAATCGAGTTGCGGAGCCAATACAGGTTTGGGCCCATGATTGGGCTTAGGATACGTGAATATATACTCCTTGAACTGTAGCGCAAGGCCCTCTGTAGCATGGGGAGCGTATTCATACCCATGCTCAACCTTTTCCCACATGCTCGTAAACTGCATAGTTGGTCATTTCGTAACTCAATGCCATTATCTTCATTAGTACTTTCCAAGACTGGAGAAAACTGATAACTGCAGATGAGAGATGCCCACAGGGCGACTGGATTGTCCGGCTGGGCGCAAAACACCGACACAGGAGCATGATCACAATGACTTGAAAAAAAACGTTTAAGTACCCTCGAAAATGTGTTGTAGGGCCACCTGTAGTGTGAGAAGAGTGCTTACACCCACGTCCAGCCGAAATTCGTTTTGCAAACTTATAAGTACGGTTTATGCAGACTCGAAATGCGCTCGGTGAGAGCTGGGGTGGAAACGCCGCACGCAGCAGTCAAGTGGCCATAATAACTCAGAGGCATAGCACACGGGGTCAGCAGTTCGATTCCACCTCTCAGCAGATATTTCCTATATGTGCCATTTTTCTATCGCGCATACTAAAGGTATATATATATATATATATATGCTGACTGAAAATACACATGTTTGTTCTGATTTGCCAGCAATTGGAGAAGAGTCTGGACATATGCACTATACGTTCCTTGAGTGGCATGCCACCGAACAAACAGATTGCTCGAGAGTACGAACTTGAAGAAAGACGCAAGAAGGTTCGAGAGGATTACAAACGCGAAAAATTGCGAGGTCCACGCAAGGTATGTTTTTGCTGAAACTGGTCAGGCCCAGATTATGAAGTTGGCATTTGCGCTGATACCCCTGTACTTCGAATTGTGGGAGCTAAGGTTAATTGTCTGGGGCATTTTGTGGAAACTCTTTGATGATCGGCACTTTGCCGTAAACGTGACAGCAACTTCTCCATTGCTGCCTGCCGTACGCTGGAGAGACTAGGAAATTCCGGCAACTTTTGTGAACAGTACTAAACCACATCTTCAGCTAGTAGTATAGGCCTATAGTATTGCCCGCAAAGATAAGGGAGAATGGAATGGCTAGTTCCGGCTTATTAGCCGTCGTCAGCCAGTCGGGCGATGCACCACTTCGGACTATACGCAACACATTAGCTTGGGGTGTTATTGGCCTACGTTGACGGATAAAGCACAAACCGTCATTTGAGTGTGTTGGCTTTAACCGTGACATACCTCGATTAAAAACCTCATTCGGGTTTTTTTTATTAAAATTTAGTCAAGAATTTATGTTTTGCAAACTCCGGCTGGACGCTTCACGAACCGCGATTTAATTTTGACGGAAGGGCGGGCGGAACTTAATGAACTTTTCATATAGGACACCGAATCGAAACTGCAACCGCTGTAGCTGTCCCACTAACCCAAGTTAGCCCTTTTAGCCGACTTCTTAATTTTGTTTGGTTGGTCGAGCAGACGCTTGGGATTATAAATACACGGTTCTGCTTCGCCCTTACGCGCACTTATCCAAATTCCTGGGAATGTTTCATATGACATACTTGACTGGCACCATTCGAAAAAAGTCCGTATATGGACAAGGTTTCCACTGCAAAAATTAGCAGAGGGCGAGAGCACTTAGCTCAGGCAACTATGCCCATACTGGACACAGATTTGCATGGGAGAAATTCCGCACGGTTGGCGCCTGGCCAAAAAGGAAAGGATGACATTTCCTGAAGGCGATGCAAACACACCAGGCATGGCAGATGGGATTAGCGGCAAAGACCAGGGAGACTGGAATGGTCATTTCTGACTTATTAACTGTCGTCAGCCAGTCATACCCAGACACAAGTGGCGTCCGACCCGAGCCTCGAACTCGCGATCTCTTAAATCATAGTCAAACGTCCTAACCATTGCGCCACGAGCTCGTTCTCTTGCAATTTCTTAGGTCGGGGATATTGACACCCGTTTATGAACGTTCGCCCGACCGCTTACTGAACTCATCTGTCTCGCTCTGCCTTAGGCCTCGACCGAGGCCCTGACAGCCGCAACAGCTGGTAGTATAGGCCGATAGTATTGCCATATTTAATTCATTGGCATAGTCGGTGCTGCTGTGAGGGCTTAGAACAGTGATACTGAGATATTCAGCTAATCAGACCATCGCTTTAAATTAAAGTTGGTTCCGTTACTTCTGTACATTGAATGTGAGGTGTCCTCTCAAACAGGTCAGTTTATCTTGTGCGTCGAGGACTTTGGATGTGATCTTGACTCGCCATATGCCAGCGCACCTCTTTTTTCTTTTTAATCGTTCAAAGTAGATTCACCTATCCCATGAAACGTCAACCCAAATTCTGAAAGGTGCCTTCGACTCGAAAAAAGTGTTTGAGGGCGTAATGGTAATGATCGTACAGTTTCATCCCAAGATAATCTAATCACGCAAGGATGCTGGCCGTGGAAAGAACTTCTTTCCAGCTGACTGCAAAACCATATCCCGCGAAAAAAGTGACTACTAGAGTGGCATGAATTAGTGTTATATACTTTTGATGACCCTGATATATGTGAGAAGAGAAAGGCTTCCTTGGGAAACTTGAATCTTTAGTACGTAAATTTTCACGGTTGGCTCCCTACTCCGTTGTCAACCTATAGGATATGCACAGGAGCGAGTAACTTAATTAACCGTTTCTAACAAATTATACTCCAATTAACTGAAGTCTGCGCCAATAGGCGTTACATATGTACATTCTATCATGCTGCCGTGGTTGGCTACGCGCGTTGAACTTCGGCCTTGAGAGAATTATAGCTGGCGTCCAAATCGACCTGCTTGTTGTTTCATCTGAATGCATTGATTCCAGGAATTCACGGCCTTTTCTGGTTAGGTAAATGCCAGCAATCCGTGTGTTCTCTCGCGCGAACTTGTGACTGGTTTCCAGTATATGCATGGCCACCGGTGATAAGTGGTCTCGTCTTCTGTGCACTAATTGGTGTTCCTATATGCGGGTTGAGGCGCGTTAGGCGGTGGCATGCTGGTGTGTCACTTGCATGTGCTCTTTTCTTTGTCTTTCGACAAGCTCAGACACATTTTTCGCGCACGGGAGAGTTCGCCAGGTCATTTTTTAAAGGCCTGGGTGATTATATCAGTTGAAATGCCCTGTTCTTTGGATTCCCGTTGCTTCATGCACTGACGCACAAAGTTTCGTGGGTATCCATTGTTAGAGAGTAGTTAGAAGAGATATTTTATTTCTGCTTGATAACTTTCTTCATCAAAGCAGTGGGTTTTTGCTCGGTTTAGGAGACTGTAGACAGAACTCCTTTTGTGGGAGATTTGGTGGTTGCTCTAAAAATGTAGGATGACCTCTATATGTTTCTTTATGATAAAATGGGGGAGAGGAAAAGGCGCACGACTTCAGGTCACTTTTACAGCACATGTATTTTGCAGGCAGCCACGAGCATAGCCCTTACGCCCCCCCCCCCCCCCCCCCCCACTAAAATAGTTGTTTTGAGTCGAAAATACCTTTCAGAATTCCACGACCTTCCTTCAGAAATATGACTGCAGGCGGGTCGCCAGCAACTGCTCGGATAGTGGTAGTAAGCTAACTTATTGAATAGTGGTTCACCATCGTCATGTCACAGAGGCATCATCGGGCTTTGTGGTGTGCCAGACCTTAGCCCTCCGCATTCTTTTAGCACTGTCGCTGTCGGACTGCGACGGCTTATTCATTAGGCCTCAGAGCCGGCCCATTTCACAATGTCATAAGCTCAATGTCATCCTACCATTCGCCAACTGTGCACGCGCCGAGTAACTAGCATCCATCCGGACAACCCTTCTCTATAGTTCGGAATGCCAGGTTGCGCATATGAGCAGAAACTTGGAGTGTTTGAGGACCATCCTTCGAGTAGCTTACACAGATTTCGTCTCAAGCCATCCGAGAACGACTAAAGTGACTTGGGCATGTTCTCCGTCGTCCACCTCACTAACTCCCTGTTACTATTATTGAACCGGCACCGTTACCCGCTTGGAGGCGTCGAATAGAGGGTTCAACTCCAAACCTAACTCTACACATTTCGTCAAGGCATGGATGTGGTTTTTTCCACCTTCGTTATTTGGTCTCCGTCGCTGGCAAGGAAGATGGGTTTAACAATTCGGATCTGCTGTCGCGGATCTTCGCGCGTGGAGAGGTGCAGCCCGCGACATTATCGGGACCGGCTGTCAGGCATTACTGTAGCACTACTAAATAAAAGTAAGTACGAAGGTTTTCATTTTTTAAGCGCCAGGTGCAATTTTTTTGATAGAGCGCTGACCCCACTGTACATTCGCGAGCACTTTGGAGCAACGGTGGTAACTCGATGAGGTGCATCAATTGAAACGCCGAACTCTTCTCTTATACAAACGGAAAAATGACCGGTGGCACACTTCTATAGCTCGAGGAAAGCTGAGTCACAGAGACGGTTTATCCTCAATGTGAACGGATTTACTAACCTCATCCACAGGTGGTTTACAACCCGAGGCTCGAACCTGCGACGTGCTGATCAGAAGTCCCACGCTTTGACCACTGCACCACGGACTCATTGTCTTGCCAGTTTAAATCGGGATTGTTGATACTGATGAACTCCCACATACTAGCCCAAGGAGCCCCGGGTGGTGCACCACCTACGGTTGGGTATGGCTGGTTGATGCCATAAACGGTCTCTTCAATCTCCCTTGCCTCTGTCGAAAATGTTAACCTGCCTATAACGCTAGCTGATGTATGGCTGATAGCGGGACCCGAGTGAACCCCAAGACACAACGGGACGAGCACGTTCCGTACCCGCCAAGACAGCATACTTTATTTGATACTTCTGACAACAAAGGCATCATCCGCAGTCTCCAACTATCCCATAACATTAATCGAAACCGCCCGCGGGCATCCCTAGCTTTTGAAGCCTCTACCACCGCGATGGAAAATGTCCAATGAAATTCGGTGAAGCTCAAACTGTTGTTGCATGTTTCGGAGAAATACAGCACTAAAGAGGGAGGTGGGGTCTTATCCTAGTTGCGCTGCCTAAGGCTGACGCTAGTGCTAGATGACTGTATATTTTGAATTGTCGTCGATATCACAGGACGCGGTGTGCACACCGGCGTGAGAAGCGTCGGTGTATATGTACGAGCCTACCGTCACAGCCCTAGGACCAGAACCATATAGTGATAGGGTATTAACAAGGAAACCTTTAAATTGTTTATCTGCAAATGCTTGCTCTTTTGGCATTTTGCGATCGAAAGTTTGCTCGCGTGCGTGTGGATAAGTTTTGCATAGGTTATATTTTTGAGGTATACAATGAGGCCCTAGATTCCGACTGCGGCCGATTGGGCTTAATGATACAGCGGAATCGAAGTCTCTCACAGAAAATCGTTTTTATATATCTTAGGTCGATCTGGTCGACTCACTGTTGCATCGTTTTACCCCTTTTACTGGTATTCGACTCACGCTCAGTCGGATGTAACCCAGCTGCGCCAAACATCCCCACTGCGTTAACGTGGGGTACGCACTTCCCCAATTAAACGTATTTCCATGTCAACCGTCCAACAAAACTGCTTCTCGACGAGACCGAGTTGCCCTGGTAACAAATAATAACAGGCACTCTACTAGTCTTTCAATTGGGCTAGTGTTCCTTGTCAGTACCTGTCCCAATAACTCCTATATCACCTGAAGTGTTATTAGAAGCCCTACTATTTATATACAGTTGCACTGATTGTCACGAGCTAGAAAACAGCATCTTTAGTGTGTGTATCAAATGTTACTCTATCGGCTGAACATTAGTTGGCGCCGATGTGACAGGTAACAGGCGAAGCTTGAAACTTGCATAACGCTAATCCAATTAATTGAATGCATGCGAACAAAGTCTACCTATCATCGGAAGCATGCATAGGCAACTTTTACTCGCTTTGTGAAAAAGTACGGAACAGACATAACGCTTCTTACGGACTTCACGGTGGAAATTGTATAAAATGAGTATTGATTTTTTGGGGACAATAAATTCGACAGACGGTAGGACCACCAACTCCAAAACAACCGGCGACAGCCATGCTGTGGTGCTTTCGACTCCGGTGTTCCAATACAGATACACCATATGGCCCAGCGAGGGCTACCCGAATTGAAGCCCGTTACGTTCTTATTTTTCAATTGCATCTTATAGTTGACCAATAGTAAATGCATTTACGTAGCTGGAATTTAGAGACCCCGTGCTTATGAACATTTTTATATTGTAGATTTTGCCAATGAGGAGGTCCATCAAATTACCTGCAATCAGACCACCCAGATCTCCGACAACGCCGAAGGACGGTCTTCCTCTGGAACCGAAAGATTTGACAATGACGTAGATAAGAGCATCGTACTCCAGATGCATAAATACCTTGGACGCGATAACCACAATACAGGACTTGCGTGGGATGGCACCCTAGTAACGTGACAAGCCACTTAACGATTTTAACACAGATCGTTGTTTACTGAAGAAGGGAACTCCTGTGTTTGTATTGCCTTAGTGGTGTAGATAACGCAGTAATTGGAAAACAATGGACCCAACTCGACGACTGCGTTTGTGGTAAACTAAGGTAAAGGAGTTTTCCCAAAGAATTTAACAGACAACTACATTTTATTCAAAATTTCGGAACAGCAAGAAACTGAACGCTCCGCTAATTGACAGTCTGATAAGAGAACCTTTTGGTATAATCATAGCCGGCGATTCAGTGCTCCCTTAGCTGAAGCCCCGATGGTCGCCACAAGCTTGCTAAACGGTAGGCACGCCCCTAAAGTACGACAGCTTCGGGGTTTCAGTTCCAATTAGTTAGTCCCGCTTGCGCCCGACAGCCTTCTTTGACGTCCAGTCGACTCAACCCTTGGTTGCATTTTCCAATTGCGTCACGGACACCAATACGTTGCGCTCAAGAATTTAAGATCCACTTTAACAACGCATACTATGTCGGCCGTGTCGTCTAATAGAAGTAAATCGGCTGAGGAAAAATTTTATTCGTTAAAAAGGGCGTGTTCATGAAATAGTTGTTCGTTAATATGGCTAAACAATGCGTCCATTAGGTGAGCAACGTTGTGCGCCAGCTGACTTGTTTTGCGCCAGGAGACTCGGCGTTTGGCTCAACCAATCCTGCGCTAAACCCCATTGACACCCATGCTCCCAGTGACAAACGTACACAAGTGCGTGAACAAGACAAATCTGAAAATACGCCACCGCGGATGTCATTTTTTTTAACTTCACAGTGCATCAGTCATCAGGCAAAACCGGTAGCACTGAAATTACAAACAGATGGTTATTAGCATCGATCGTGTCGTCAGTATATACCATTCAACATTAGATTATGACTGGGGCGGTTAAAAATCATCTTTGACATACCTTGCCCACTCAGCAACATTGACATTTGGTCAGTTCTGGGAGCCATCGAACAAAGTCACCAACTCGGC